>VWZX01000359.1:68482-668482 GCA_013399015.1 Galbula dea
TAGCGCCGGGGCGGGACCGGCGTCCCGCTCCGACCTGGCACCCAAGTGCCTTCCGCCGGCAGCGCCCCGGCGGCACTCATCACCCCCCCAACTCCCCCCAGGCCGCCCGCCAAGGCCCTGCCCGGCGCCGCGCACCCCCCGGCCGCGCCCCTGCTGCGGGAAGCCGCTGTACCTCCCTTCGGCCATCCCTCCTTCCCTTCCTCCGGTCATCCCTCCGGGACCCACCTGCCGCCTCCCGAAACCGGTCGGCCTCTCGCCGCCCCCTCCCCGTGCTGGAGGTACCGCTTGCCCTCTGGCCCGGCGGCGGGTGCGGTTTTAATGTGCAAGAGGGAAATTCCTACCAAGGGACAAATTGGTGGTGGTGGTGGGTTTTGTTTGTTTTGGGGGGGGTGTTGTTTGGTTGGGGTTTGTTTGTTTGTTTGTTTTAATTTCAAACAGGAACTGGGTTCTCAGAAGTCCGAAGTTTGGCTTAAAAGCCTGAGTGGCCTTGGGGTGCTGGACTGGGTCCTGAAAGAGGGCCACAAAAATGATCATAGGTATGGAGCACTTATCGTGTGATGACAGGCTGAGAGAGCTGGGGTTGTTCAGCCTGGAGAAGGCTCCAGGGGGACCTTATTGAGGCCTTTCAGTACTTAAAGGGAGCCTGTAAGATAGATGGGACAGTCTTTTTAGCGTTGTGATAGGACAACTGATAATGGTTTTAAACTAAAAGAGGAGAGATTTAGACTGGATATAAAGAAGAAATTTTTCACAGCAAGGGTGGTAAAACAATGGCACAGGTTGCCCAGAGAGGTGGTGAATGCCCCATCCCTTCAAACATTCCAGGTCAGGTTGGACGAGGCTCTGAACAAACTGGTCTTGTTGAAGATGTCCCCGCTGGCTGCATAGGGGTTTGGACTAGATGACCTTTAAAGGTCCCTTCCAAACCAAAGCATTCTATGATTTAAAACTTTTCCCTGTGACAGCAGCAAACATCTCAACAGTTAAAATGAGTGAGAGAACACAAGCAAGGAAAAAGGTACATGAAGATTCCCTTATTCAAAAGCCAATTCTTACAGAAAAGCATCAGACATTGTGAAAATCTCAATAAACTGCAAAAGTTTGCATCACAAATTCATATTGTCAGCAGGTTAGGAAAGTACAGCTAAAAAAATGAAGACAAGAGTCTTCAATCAAAAAATTACAGTGATGTTTCACATTCGTGTTACTTTTCTGCTTCAGGTTAAAATGTTGACAAATTGTCCTGAACATCTAAATTGATAGTTTTTCAAAGCAAAATGAATAAAGGAGGTAGTAGACATGGAAAATAAAGAGGAAAGGGACACTCCACACAAGGAATATTGAAAGTTATACAGCTCTTTGCCCCAGGATGTGTGTGCACCAAAAGTATGGATAGGTTCAAGAATGGCTGGACAAATCAGTAGGAGAAAAAAAGTTACTACAAAGGCAAAGAGTCTCCTCTGCAATGTTCTTGGACCACAAATTCCTGGGAGGCAGAGCTGTTTTGGGGGAAATCACTGAATAGTTGCCTGTTCTTGTCCCTTCCCTTAGCAGTACACTTTTAGCTGATGCTGTTAGCCCAGACTGGCCTACACAAACCTTGGACTCATGAATTCATTCTGACAGTCTTATGTTGCACTTCTGAGCAACTTGATACTGGTTTTCAGTCACACCATCTAACCAACTCACAAAACCCCAGGAACTGCTGCTTGCTAGCAAGAAGAAAGAACTGATTTGATTTGTAACCTCATGTAAATTATTTCCCTCTATCAAATAATTATCTTCCATATAAAAGTAGCACTAGATAAGCAGATGCTCATCAAGCTCTTCAAGGCCCTGCTGCTGGGCTGTGAGAGATGCAGAAAGACACAGACCCTGTTGGAATTGTGGACAGCCTGGGCCCAATGATAGAGCAGGCATGACATGCTGGCTTACAGGTATGGGTCCTGCCGGCACAGACATTGGGATGTGCCCAATGTAAAGTCAGGAGGAATGTGATTCAATTTATCTTAAAGAGTGAACACACACACACACATATCACTACTATGGGCCTGTGTTGGCCAGTGCAGTTCAAAGCAGCTTCATGAGTAGGTGGAGTGTGGATGTTTGTCTCCCTAGAGAAGTCTCAGTGTTTAGAGGGTTTCTCTGTATGTGGTGGACAGGCAGATGTTAATCCTGCCTGACAGTGTTTATGAGGCACACAGCAACTTTTCTCTCTTGCCCTTCAGGAAGGCCAGGGGCTTCAGCAGCTCACATAGTAACCGGAATTTGTGAGCTCTCTTCCTCTGGTTCTGTCCTGGTCTTCAATGTTAAGATTTATGAATGCAATTCAGTGCCTCCATCCTTCAGGAATTAGATTCTCTGCTTCTGAACTTCAGTTTGGCAAGGAATTCAATGCTTAATGAATGAATCCCTGCTTACTTATCTTGGTGAATCAAGACCTTAGGATGCAGGAGATTGAACTGTTCCTAGAATTACTTGGCTGACTCTGGAAAAAAACTTCCCCAAATTCTGCAAATATTTTCAGCAGTGTTTGACTTTGGGTTAATTAAACAAAGATGGAATCCAAGCCTTGGGTTGCAGGAATGACATAACCCTCAAATGCAAAAGGAGAGTTAGTAGGCACTCCTAACTGTGTCTGTTTTCTGAAGCAAAATTTCCAAAACTTTTATTTTCCTTCTGTAAATCCCCAACAAGTTCTTATCTCTGACCATGTAATTAAGTTTCATGTACAACAGCCAAAACTTTCAGTCAAGACCTTCAGACTGCCCCCACAAGTGACGTCTACAAGTAGTACCGAATAGATAAGGAACTGAGTAACAGCTTTAATAACAACCCCAACAAAGATTTTAGATCAGGAGCTTTCAAATGCTGTCAACAGATCTGCTAGACATTGCTCTGACAGGAGGTTTATTGACTGAAGCCCCTATTGATCTGGAAACAACTAATTGATTTGAGTGTTATATTTTGCCAAACGCTAATTTGGAACATCTTTTATTTCCTTTTCTGATGCTTATGGAGCAGGTTTACTGCATTGTCAATAAGAGGCTTTAGTGCCAAGGGATTACACTCACAGGATCACAGAGTGATGCAGCAATGTACTGAGAAAAAAGTAATTCCTGTCCTTGTTGAAAGCAGTGGAAAATTACAGCATCCTTTAGATGCACCGACCTCTGGGTCAAATAGCTGATAAACGATGCCCTAACTTCCACTTTAATTCCAGCACACTGATTTGAGTCTAATGGAGCTGTTGTCACTGTGGTTCTATGAGCAAATGTTGCAGGAGCATTCAGAGAGGGGTGACTGAAGAAGCAGCACAGTTGTATGCCTTACTCTGAGTGTGCCACCCACCCCCCCAAGGTTAGTATAAGGCCTTGCAATATTGTGTAGTCTCCAAAGGTTAAAGTCCTCATAGAACCAGATTCATTACTGTTGTTATCAACTTTAAATGATGTGCTGTGACCACGCAGAGCTAGCTAGGTGTCATCAGAACTGAATAACACTAGTATGGTAAAAGAGGTGAAAACAGGAGATGGAAAAGAGGTAAAAAAAAAAAGGCTTGTGAGAAAAATGAAGATTGTTAGTAATGCTATGAATTCAACCAGCTTTGGTCACAAGGCAGTCTAATGTGAGGAGCTGGAACATGCAATACAATTCATACAATGAATAGTGTAAGCATGTGCTGTCTGCTGACTCTGGCACTCAAATGTACCTTCCAAAACTTTAGCTTTCGAAGGGTAATATCAGAAATGGATTTCAATATTTTCTATCAAGAACTCAACCAGAACAAGTTTCCCTGTACCTCTCACCTGAATATACGTGCTAAAATACAAATGATAGCTTATCTAACCTAGCTAACAGATCATATCTCTTTCCCTTATCTCTTCAGCTAGTGTTCCATGAGGTGTTTGTTATCATGATATCTCAATGCCTTTTATGTGTACACAAAACCCCCATCATCACTATTGTCGTTCATTATCTTGAAAGAAAGATCTCCTTAAGCCTATAAGCCCTCCAGCAACCTTGCAGTTAAGGCACTAAGTGCTGTAAATAGTGAGCAAATTAGTCAAGGAGAGGAATTTTTGCTAGAGAGAGGTTCAGATGTCTGCTAACTCAAAGCAGCAACTTGGATTCTCCAGGATAAGTTGGATATGAAAACAGGCCTGCTAAAGGGAGGCTCCCATTGCCAGGTCTTAATGCTTTTCCTCTGGGTGATACCACCATATCTCTTGCCATTATGTGGGCTGCTTTAATATTTCATACTATTTCTAGGAGATTTTCTTTCAGGAAGTGTAAGAGGCTTCCTGAGCAGAAGGATGCAAAACATGCACACTATCTAGGGCTTTAGCTGTGGGTATTTCTTTCTAGCCATCTATAATTTTAGGACATATTTGCCACAGTTGTCTGGGTCTGTTGCTTTCAGTGGGGTTATTACAGTATTTCTGAGGGTAGACTAATTAGTCTAACCTAGAAGGTGAGGAAAGAAATGTTCATTTTACTCTAGAAATATATAGGGATTCCTAATATATTTACCCTTCTTAAGTTTTGGCATTTGAATCAGGCATATAGTCACCAAAGGCACCCTCCTTAGCCAAAAAAGACAAATAAGCACCCAGGAGGAAACTCTGCATCTGTTTCCTGTTTGATTGAAGGAATTTGGGCCTGAAACCCATAGATAGGTTGAGGCTTTTTGAAATTACAGGTGATTTTTTTCTTATTTCTGAAGCTTCACATGTAAAAGATGTGGAATTACTTTAGAGGGTCATATTATCAACATAACCTGGGAGAGCTTGTCATTTTTGTCCTGATTTAGATATATTTATATGAAAAGAAAAAAATCTTAGGGCAAGTTTAAATACCATATATGATAGGCAGAGTTTCCTGGCTCAGTCTAATCTAGCTATGAACCTGGAAGAAGACTTGTGACATTGGTATAATGCTCCATAGTGCTCAAGGATGTATTATACATCCTGACTTCCAGCTAGTAGCTCTGTGTGGTTATGTATTGTGCTGGATAGACAAGACATACCAGCTTTCTTAAAATGAGCTGACATTATCTTGCTTTGCACTGTGCCTGACACCACCTCAGAGAGATGTGAAAGTATTAGTTCTATATTATAGAAGTGGGAATTAAATCATAAGGTAGACAATGTGTGTCAGCTGAGGAAAGTCTGTGGCAGAACCAAAAATGAAATGTAAAGTTAATTTTCTCCCATTCTAATAACTGGATTAAGATTACTCAACAGCAATATATATTCTGTATCTGCCACTCATGTCACTGCAAGCATTGTAAACAGACAATTTAGGATGGCAAGAGCCAGAGCAGGCACTGCAGGCATTTGCTGTACCTTGGTGGAATCCTACCTAGGTATCTGATATTATTATAGCACTTGTTCCTTTCCTAGCAGGAGCTACCAATCACAGTGAAAAGTGTAGGACTTGGAAATGCTGACATCTAAAAGGTTTTTAAAAGGTTTTTAATCTGAAAGATTAAAGAAAAGACCTGAATCCAGATTTGTGGGGAATGGAAGGAAGTATAACTGTATCCACACTGAATTGGCAACTGGTAGCATCACATACCACCATTCAACATGTTGGAAATTCCAGGAAAGTGCTTTTCCCACAGCACACAAGCACCATAAGGAGTATTACTGTAAGACAAAGATGTCTCACAGCTGTTTCAGAGACAGGCACAGAAAGAAAAAGCCACAAACATCTGCAGCATTAATTTCTTTTTTTCAGTTCCAGATGCTATTTTCAAACCTGTTCAGTTGTTCACTGCACTGTGAATCTCTTTGTAGTATTCCAATTAGTCCATATTTTTTTTAAACACCTTAAGCCCTAAAGTGACCTGGAAACCTTTAATATGGGGTTCATTTACTGTAATAGAAGCTGCTTTTACTTTTGTGTAAATGCTTTAAGTGATTACACAAAGAGCTTAACTTTGGGCATCCAAGCTCAAATGTTTTGGCCATAGGCTTATTAGACTTCAGGACCAAAAGAAGCTGCTAGAACTCTAGCCTGGCTGTCTGTGTAACACAGGCTTGCATTTGCTGCTACCTTCACCTCTGAGGTTTCTTGTCTCTTCCTCTAGACTGAAGCCTGACTATCTCAACATTTTCATCCAATACAAGGGTAAGCATCAGGTGGTTTTGACAAGCACAGACACCTACCCATGCATGATCATGCAATAGACCACAGGCTGTGAGTACATGACCTTTCCAGCCTTCTGCAAGGGCTTCCTTACCCCAGTGCATCTGCAGCTGCTCCTCAGCACCCACATACATAGTGGGTGTTACCAATCCATGGTATATACATGTTGGTGTTACCAACCCTTGGATCAGATAGCAGATCTCCATGTGGGAGCTCCCACCAACTCACATTAGTCAGACAGGTGATGAGCACCTGGGCACAGCCTCTTCAGCTGGCACAGCTGAAGCTAGAGGCAGATGTCTATCCCAGCTTGCTTATTTGGTGTGCAAGGTGAACAGTAAGCACAGCACCACTGATCTTATATGCATTGACTTCACTGTCATTTTTACCTCCTGAAAAAAAGGATACAGATTTGGAAGTGTGCCACACTCCAAACAGTTGCTGATGTAACATATCCCAGCAGAATCTTGTAACACTGTGCTTGCTTTCAGAAGATACTTGCAAACAGCAATGGGGAAGAGCAGGTTGAGCATATTGGATTACTGGCAAATGTAGTGTGACTGGTACATATTGATCAGGGTGACAGTCATCTGTACACCTGCAGTGAGATGAACACAACACCTCTCTGCCTAGCTGAGTATCATGCATTGATCTTTCATACAAGACAGGCTTAATAATGCTGTAGAATATCTTTTTTTTCAGGAAAAGGGAAAAAAAGGAGCAGAAAATCAACTATCTCCAGGTCTTTTCAATAGGGCATCAGAAGAATTATCTCCTGGAACTCTGACATCTTGCAAATACATCTCAGCCTGCTGCAATACAAGAAACATTACTAAGCAGTTTGTATTTTCTTGACAGTGGAGTTCTTTACAAAAAAAAAAGAAATTCCAGCTGGACAAATTGAAGCATAAAGAGGTTAAGCACTTTTGGCCTTTGGTTTTCTACCAGTTAAGCAGGCAGATGAACCACTGAGAGCAAATACAGAAAGGCTATGCACAGTGATGCTGCCAATGGCAGCTTTAGTCACTTGCAAAGAAAAGCACTGAGGACTTCTCTACAGCTGCAGGGAATGGTGTTACTAGTGTTATTATTCATGATTTTCACTTAGCAAGGATTTTCACTTAGCAATGGTTTTCACTTATGCATGTTTTTATCCAGAGCTCTGGAAACCCTCACACAGGCAAATATTAACAGTGACATTTTACACAATGAAAAAATGGGGAAGTTGGGTGACTTGGGTCATTGTCATATGATAAGCCTGAAATAGAATAAACATTTTGTGGGGCTTGTGACTCTCAATCCCATGCTCAACTCATTTGACACATAGGAATACAAGGCCAAGCTTGACAACAGTTTGGCTCGTTTAGAGGTTGAGCCAGACTGCCTGACTCAAAAAAGTGGTTTAAACCACAGCTGTCAGTCTGTGCATCAAAACCAAATGCTATCTTCTCCCAAGTTCCATGAAGCATGCAAATAACAGCCTAGTTGTGACCTATTCTGCAATTTTGAGATTCTTTGTGATTTTTACAGAAATGATGTATAGCCAGAAAAGGAGCAGAGAAAGGAAGGGAAATTCTCAGGAAGGAAGATCTGTATTGTGCCAGTGTTTGAGATATTAAAGTATAAAATATACAATGAAATGCATATGCCAGGCTCAGCTGAGCAGTAGATCTGTATCTGCATAATCCTCTTATGATTTCACTACACTTGCTTCAAAATAGGTGGCACATACCAGTAAAGTATGTTCAACTTTGGAGATAGCACTGACACATTTACAGACAACATTTTGCTCACCTTTAATATTATATATACATATATATTTATCACTGTGATCATGTTTTTCATTTCATATACATTTATTCTAAGCTGTTTAACTTTTCTAATTTGAACAGCACAAAACTTATAACTCTTTCATTTAGTCTCAGGTCACACTGATGAAAGATCTATAATCACTCAAGCTCCAGAGCATTTACCTTGGTTATTTCAAATATATTTTTCTTTAGATGTTGCAACCACAACCAGTAATCTTCCAAGTCACTTTGCCTGTGTGAGCTGAGTCATAGAAAAGTATAAAAGGACTTCTACTTGTGCATTTGTGCTCACTGAAACATATTTCTATGTACAGTAATGACTAATGAACAAGTGAGCACATCTGTTAAAGACAGCTTAATAGGAAAATAAGATTTGTTCTTGGGGAGGAAGGCTGTTATAACATTAGAAACTGTGAGAACCAACATAAATTCATTAATATAATGAGTGTTTTTCCTTTATACACATTTTTACTCTCAGATGTGGTGTTGTTAAATATTGAAGAATATTATAAGCCTGAGACATCAGGTGTTACTTTGTTGTATGAGCCTATTTTTGAGTGCCAGGGTAGGAAATAAAATTCTCTGAGTGTTTCTGAGTGTCTTGTGCCTTCCCCTTTAACAGTCTTTCAAATCCTGTTAATTCATGGATTACTTAGGTTTTTGGAAAGCTGTACATTGACTACCTTGTACAACACAGCTATAAGGTTTAAATACACAAACAACTATCACGAAGCTAAGCTTTGAGTGTTGACTCAACTGCCTTTTTCAGTAGTGTTTTGAGAATATTATTATTTGTGTGTCTGTGTTCCTTTTTCTTGACTGATTTACTTAGGAAAAAAAAAATTGTGTCTAATTTTCAGGTCACCAATTGATGTTCAATGGAGCATCACAGAATCACAGAATGTTAGGAGTTGGAAGGGGAGTACCAGTACTGCCACAGGTTGAGGAGCACATCTACATAATATCTGACACTGACCAATACTGGAGAAGAGAGCCTGGGCCAAGCAGATGTTTAGTTAGACCAGAGTGGCAATTCAAATGCTCTTAAAGCAATTTAAGAATGCTAAACTGATTAAAAACTATTTCATCAATATAGTACAGCTGTTGATTTGTGAAAGAAGGTTCTCTTTCATCATGCCTTGTCATTTTCTCAGAAGGTCTTGCCACAGATTTCAGAATCACATTTTACTTCAGAACTGGCTTCACAGGAATTAAAACAGGCTTCCAGGCTGGATGGCATCACTGATGTGCATGCCTCAGCATCCTGACTTTTCTGCAAGGCTGGCTTATAAGAAATGTGGAACTGCTGAGATGCTTAATTCTCTTCACAATGTGAAGTGTGTAGACTGCTAAGAAAGTTAAAAAACAAAAGAAAAGGGAACTGGTGTGTGAGTGTGTGGGGAACTCCATACAGAAAAAGGAAGTATCATGTGGCTGGTCAGGAAATAGGTACAAAGCATCTCTTTGGGGAGTATTTTCACTTGTTTTGGGGGCATTTCCATAGTGAACTGGAATCTGGCCCTGCCTGTAGGCATTACTTCACTCTGGAGTGAAAGGCAGGCACGAATTTGTAGGAAAACACAACAGCTGTCAGCATGAGCACACAGCAACACAGCAGCACAGTGCCTGAAGGCAGGTCACAGCATCCCACTGGCAAGACATAGTGTTGTAGAGCCATTCTGGGCTGCAGGAGTCACAGACAATACTCTGACTTGGATAAAAGGACAAAGGTATTTTCCAGGCTGTCTTTTTTGAGGGGAATCCATTCTCTTTTGCCTCCAAAACCTGGGGGATACTGTCTCATCTGTGCTACAAAAACTCCAGGGGGGGTATGCAAGGCAGCATCCTGTCTGGCAAAGCACTTCTTTACCTTGCATAGGTTTGAGAGGAGAGAAAAGTATCCCTCATCTCTCCACAAACATTGGCTCATCTGGAGTACACTGCCAGCCCTCATGATGTCAGGGCTGTTCTCTCCTCTGGTTTTATCACATGATTTTTCATTTCTTTTTTTTTTCCAGAAACCAAGTCCAAGAATATGACAGTTTTTCTTGTGTAAAGTTCTGCTTATGCATGAGCTCTTGAGCAAGTTGTTGTTAGTCAGATCTTGCAGAGCTGTGAGGAGGGTAGTGTGCTGCCCTCAGTGCAATGAAGTCATTTTTAGAGGAAGTCCTTGTATGGACAATTTATTAATTGTTTTGGAAGACTTAAAATAGCATTTCCAGGAGGAACAATTTAAATTCCAGATTTGGTTCTCCTTATGCAGTCATTCCTTACTCAGCTTGGAGGCAGAGGAAAACATGGATATGCTGATGCAAGTGGGCAGCACAGAAAGCTGAGACAAAATCCCTCACAGAGGGTAATTTGGACTTCCAAGACTGGAATAGAATGCTCCTATAGGGTTATAAAGGGACTGAAATAAATTAAAGCTATGTTTCAAGGGCTGTCGTGATAAAGCTCCTGAGCAGCACGCTCAGTGAGATGTAAAACAAGGCAATTATTTGAAGGACTTTTTGCCATTGGCTTTCCTCTCTCTGGAGAATGAAACTTGTTAGCTTAAATGATTTCAAATGTGACCCATCCCCAATTGCTAAGTAGCTCACATTAGTCTAGATTTGTCCTGGATCACAGTGTACCAATAGTGACAGGACATTTTTTTTTTGCACTGCTCCCTTGCTTTTCTTTTTCAGCCTTGTTTTTCCTGTCTTCTTTCCATCTTTTCCACTATTCCTTGGAGTGATTTTTTTCTCCTTAATCCACTCCTGCTTTTCACTGGCTTTTCTCCCTCAGGCCTTTCTTTCTTCCTGTCTGCTTCCAGTTGAAGCTGGCACTTTGAAAGCAGCAGCAGCAGCTACAGTAAACTTCAGAGGAACCTCATGAGTTCAAAGTCATCTTCAAAATTATTTCAAGTGAAAGAAATCACTTTCTCATGTTTTGACTTCATAGGGTGGAATCAAATAGAATATGAAAAACTGTGCACAGTTTTAACCACCCACTTCAAGAAGGGCATCAAGAAAGTGGAGAGAGCCAGAGTGGAGGGCTACCTGGATGGTCAGTGTTCTAGTGCACAGGGCCACTGGGGAGAGGCTGAAGAGCTAGGCTTGTACAATCTGAAGAAGAGGAGGCCAAAGACACTTGAAAAGCAGCCTGTGACTTCATGATGAGGAACTACAATGACACCAGAGCCAAGCTCTGCTTGATAGTAACAGAAGGTGCAAGAGGGGGCAATGGCAGCAAGATGAGCGTTTGGATTCTGCTTTAGGAAACACAGTGTCCACCAGAAGAGCAGTGCAGCCTGGGAACAGGCTTCCTAAAGATTTGGAGGGAATCCCATTCCTGGAGGTTCCCAAGCCTCAAACAGACAAACCTATGCTGACCTGCTCCAGTGCTGGCCATAGTCTGTCCTCAAGGTGAGATGGGTGACCCAAAGGGGTCTCTAAATGGCACTATCATACTGCAAAATCATGTACTTGTCCTCTCAGAACCCTTAGTGCAGAGTTCCCCATGCTGTCCCTCAGGTCACCTTGCTGCCCCTCAGTCCTTCCTGAACTGGGAAAGGAGGATGGGGTTTTTTTAATCTTATTTTTTTAAGGGAAGAGTAATATAAACCAACCTGAACTGTTATGATAATTCTGGCATAAGGGAAACACTTGTGAATACCTCTAACTCTTTCTTTAAACTGAATGCATTTCATGCAGACAGTGCCCCTTCAGTTTTCACTGCCTTTCAAAACTCTGTGTTCTTGCAGGTGCTGGAAGATGTTCAGGCAGAGCACAATGCTGAAAGTCTAGCAAACAAGTGCCCAGCAGAGCAGAACCTGCAGTTTCTGGGGTTAAAACTGTGTTGCAATTCTGATACATCTGTCAAGTAACTACAGAGGTAAGAGGAAAACATTTGTGCACGTGGAGAAGTATCTGTATCCCTTGGTAAGGCTGCTCCTGAGCTACAGTCTGAGTCTAAAGTAGTCCTGGAAGGACACACCAGGGCATTGTAGATCATCCTGTATTAGAATGTATCCTCTCAGTTATACAAACCAAAGTATTTGGTTTTAGGCAGGCAAGTAACCTCCTTAGTGGGATGAGTCATATCCATGTGATGATACATATGTATGTTTCTACAATAAAAGTTCTTTATTTTCTCAATATTTATGACTTTTCTCCAAGTAATTCTAATGAAATTTATGTTCAAAAGATTCTTTGTTCGTTTAAAAAAATTTTTTTCCCCTGGGGATGTCCACAAGCATCCAATGCTTTTTTTTTTTTTTGGGGGGGGGAGAGGTGTTTCTTTTAGAGTTTCAAATTCCTTCTGATGAATAAAGTCACTCATTTTTGCTGGTATGCTTGAAATACTTTGTTTTGGATATAGGTTGTAAGCCGCAATCTTGCATTTACTACAATTACTTTTAACATACTTGCAAACCATTTTTTGTGCAGCTTTATTAAAAACAACAGCAATTTTCCATCTGTTTTAATTTTCAGTGAGTTTATGCTGCTATGTTTGAGGCAGACAAAAGCTTGTCTTCTTCAGTAATTATCTCTGCTTGAATGATGTGATAGACTAAATGAAAATGATGGAGTATCTCAGGTAAACTGAGCAATTTCATTCCAACATATTAAAGTCTGATTATAAGAAAAGGTTTTGGATTCATTTCCCTAACCACTGAACTGATATCCACAAATTGCCTTCTGAGATGTACAGTGACAAAGCAGATGTAAGTATCTCCTGGAGACTACAGAGGGTATCATGGAATGATATGATTGTTGACACACTGGTGACTAGCATCACATCTCTTACTCCCATGGTTTCTGGGAAATGGGAAGGTTTTTGAGGCTTTAATACAGTCATAGGCATTGCTCATTGCTCTGTTTTACATGAAAAAGTTTAAAACAGTTTCTTCTCCACAAGAAGAGAAGCCTTCCATCTCCTGTGTAGGAGCTGGAAAAGGAGTAGGTTTCTTTGAGGAAGCTTTCTCCTAGTTTGGGGACAGCCACCCCTCTGCCTAAGGCCATGAAAGGTAATTAGTAAGCCTCAGTTAGTCCTTCTGTCTTCTAAAACGCATTCACCTCAGAGTATTTAGAATCACAGAATCGTCAGAGTTGGAAGGGACCTTCAAGATCATCTAGTTCCAACCCCCCTGCCTGGCAGGGACACCATCGACTAGATCAGGTTGCCCAGGGCCCCACCAAGCCTGGCCTTAAAAGCTTCCAGGGATGGGGCTTCCACAACCTCTCTGGGCAACCTGTTCCACTGTCTAACCACCCTCATGGTGAAGAACTTCCTCCTAATATCCAACCTAAATCTCCCCTCCTCTAGCTTACACCCATTTCCCCTGGTTCTATCACTGTCTGACCTCCTAAAAAGTCCCTCACCAGCTTTCTTGTAGGCCCCCTTCAGATACTGGAAGGCATTTTGAGAAGATTTATGTTTCCTTGGTCAGGCTCTTCTGTTGTGGCACTCATTTCTGCTGTGTGAATCTGATGGATCTGAATGTGCTGCTCTGTGGTACCCTACCTTGGTTAGGGTTCCCCCTTCCTGGAAAAAACTCACCCTTTGAGAAGGGTGATCACACAGATTTCACAAGATACATTGCAGAACAATATAATACTTTCCATTAGCATTACAAAAGAATAAAATATTGATGTTTTGTCTTTTTTTTCTTTGTTAAAAAGCAACATGGGCACATTGCCAATTTCAAGGTCACTTTTAGAAACAACAGCAAAAAATACAGATAATTATAGCAATTGAGTATTTTCCTTTTTCTGGGGGGCATCATTCAATGTATCCTTTTAAATTATCTTTTTTAATAGCCACTTCAATGCCAGTTCTTGGGCAGGAGCCAAACAATCCAAATGATCAACCAGGAGACTCCTGATACTCAACTTCTCTTCTGTGCCACATTTTCCTCCAGCTTTTCTCTATGAATCTTGCAACAACCAAGGCATCTGTGTAATTTATTCCTTAGCTGCCTAACTGTACAAAAGGATTGTAGATTATGTCCTTTGTACTGCTCTTCAAAAAATATTAACACACTCCTGTAAGGTCTGGAGTTCTTTTCACTGGCAAGACTCCAAGGAAAAGGGCTGTCCAGTAGGTCTTGCCAGCCAAGATGTGAATCCCTGCTGAGGAAACAGGACCTCAAACAGAACAGAGCTGCAGTTTGCATACTGGCTGGAAAATAACACAGTGCTGAAGGAAATATTATGGCAAGAGTAAAGGTCAAATGTGGGTATCCTTCTGGCACCTGGGACAGCAATGGCTGTGGTAGGTTCTCATCACTCTGCTGTTTTCTTTGGTGGCCTCTTTTCTTCCCTCTTGCCCTCTTTTACCCCACATTGCACCAATTCTTATCTACTGCTACATTCTGGAAGAAAGCCTTCCAGGGCCCTGGCTTGGCTAATTTGATGCTGGCCTCCTTCACCATATTCTGTGGTATGTCAGGCACCAGATATATAACTCAACAGAAAAAGCAGTAAATAACAACAATAATGATGAAATTAGAAATGCTTATATCTTTGTTATATCTGCCTGGGCTTTCCAGGAAAATGAGACTGTAATGACATTAATTTAATGCTTGGAACAATGACAGAAATGAGTAGAGGAGTACTAAGGAATCCCTGGGGACTACTGAAGGTTTTCAAGAAGTTAAACCTATCTGATCTAGCCTTCCTTCACAGTCAGGAGAGAGAGAAGGACACAGATAGGGACTGATTCTTCTCCTCAGGAGTTCTCTTGCAGATCAGAAAAACAGAGACTGTTCCTCTCCATTAATTGCCACAAAAAAACCAGTGACAACCTGTGACACCACCAACCACTCTTGCAGAGGTTTGAAGTCAGGTGAGGTCATGGTTTTGGTTTGTATTTGAGATAAATTCTTCAGAGCTACAAGTACTGGCAACGCAGTTTTTACCCCAAAAGTTAGAATGGGCAGTCACCAGAGATCTTCCAAATTGCAGCATCTGAGTTGCCATAGAGCTCTGCTTGCTGCCTGATCCTGGTGGCTGCAGATCAGCATGGGGTTGTCCTGCAGGTATATCTGGAGTGACTTTACATGCCTTCAACTCAGACTGTTAACATTTCTTTTTTAGTGAAAGTTCAGTATGAAACATAGAGATGTTTATATTAGCTGCAATTAAGCTCTCTTAGGCCTTTGATCTACTACCATGTTGTAGTATATAAATTAATACATGAAAAGAAAAATAAAATGTGAAATTATCTGCATATGTTGCAAAGCTGAACTTCAAGCTGTGCCTTTAGAGCAGCTTCATCACATTTTTAATTGAGCTAGCTTTTGTGTAAGGAGAAGAGCTTTTTTGGAAAAGATGAAGGAAAAGTAGGACAAAAGTAGAACAAAAGCTGATAATTCATTAAACTGAGACATGTCATAGGCTTGAAACTGTAATCTTTAAAACTTGTTTATTAGGAAATCAAATTACCAGATAGTTAGGTTTTGAGAAGTGAAGCCTTAGTTTTCTCAGAGATACACATGCTGGCCAAAAAAACCCCAAAAAACCAAAACTAACCAAACAAAAATAACCCAAACAAAACCAAAACAACACTGCCAGGACTGGTTTGGAGATTCATTTTTAAAAAACTGTTGTGTTGCAAGGACAAAACAAGCCAAGTATGATAGTCAGCTGATGTGGGAAGGGGAGGAAAAAGATTACCAACCTGATAATAAGTCTTAAACCCCAACTCTTCTTTTCCACTGCCTGCTGAATCAGGCTGATGGTTTCCTTGCAGAGGGGTGATGGCTGACTTTATTTCTCCATCCCACAAGCAAAGCTGAGCAGAGAGTGATAAGAGGGGGGAGAGCAGGGCTGAGGAGAAGGGCTGGGTCAGCAGGGCCAGCCTCTCCTGCACTCTGGTGAGGTCAGCTTTGCATGGGGAGTGTGGAAGAGTCATGCTTCTGCATTTTGAGCACAACTATGTTTAAGAATTACATTTCTGCTTCCAGTCCTCACAGACAGCACAGAGCACTGAATCCTAGGTTATGTGCTCCCAAATGGGGAGGACCCATCCAGTTTTCTTCAGTGTGAGCTCCACAAGTGTAAAGTAAAGCTTTCTGGCAATCCCAGACTGTTCTTAATTTCACTGCAAATCATGGTTTGCAGGGCAATCTGCAGAAATGTATAAAATGGAGCTGCAAGATGAGGTGCAGTACCTAGGGAAAAATTTCACCAAATGCCTCAATTACTGCAGTTCTGTCTCTGGATTCTGCTCCCTCAAGGCACCACACATTCTCCTACAGAAGGGGACAGACAATTAATTCCCACTGCAAAAGCAGCTCTCCCCATGGATATGCTCCACAGATAAACTGTCAAAAATGGAAATTGCACCTCAGCCTTCTACATCTCTCTCCCCATTCTATTTCAGGGGCTTTTAACTTCAAAGTGTAGTTGAGAGTATTAAATAACCAATGTTATCAAGTGCATTAAGCCTGGAAACCCAAAGACTAATTATCCATTGATTTCCTTCTTGAATAACCACTGATATATGCCAGAGTGAATATGCATAGGTACAAAATGACACCAAATCTAAGCAGGAATATTTTGCAGAGCTTTTGGGTAAGCAGCAAAAGGTCAGGCCCAGCAGATGCAAATACATGCAAAAGATTGTGGGCTATCAGTCTTATACAGAAACTCTTTTCCTTCCTTCCTTCTTTCCTTCCTTCTTTCTTTCCTTCCTTCCTTCTTTCTTTCCTTCCTTCTTTCCTTCCTTCCTTCCTCCCTTCCTCCCTTTCTTCTCTCTTTTAGCAGTGAGTTTCTGGCTCTCATGGTGACACATGACCCAGGTGAACTCTAAAGCCCAAAATTGAATTAAAATGTCCACCATTTTGAGTGTGGGGAGGAATAAGGAAGGTAGAGAATGGAAAGAGCAGTTTACCTCATGAATGTTGGCTGTCTGAGATGGTAATACTATGTCTGCTGCTGAAATGATGGTTTGAATGAGTGTTATAGATGTAGCAATGAGAAATAGCATTTGGGAAGCACACTAGGTTTAAAAACACACTGTTTTGTAGCCTGCAGACAAAATGACTGGGAAAGATCCCAACTTTGGTAAAACTGGTTGAATAAGCACAGTAGGTCTCATTATCAGTAATGAGATTCCTTAATATAGACCTGTTCAGCATGAAGGTCAAAAATCACACAGAGCTGAGCTCTTGTGCTGCAATATTTTGGGCCAGGGCAAGCTGCCTTCCTCGTGGTGTGAGCAGTGTGTTGCACAAGTAAGTGCTCACTGCTAGGCTACAGTAATCCTGAGCTGGCTAGGTAAAGTGGCACTGCCAGCTCAGTTCTGAAATGTTGTAGTGAATTGGATTAAGTAGACAGGAACTGAGGACTGCAAATGAATGGCTGCTAATGTGAACAGTGTTGCAAACCTTAAGCATTCCAAAATCAGAAGTTCAGACACTGTCCTCAGGTTATAAAATTTGTTTACACCCCATTTTTAAATAAAAAGAATTAATGGTAAATTCATTCTTCTTGTTTTCCGATTTCAGAGCTTCCAGGTGCTTCACAGTCTTACATTTTCTCTTTAGCCACAAATACTAAGTATCTAAACCCCCTTCTCAGTCTCCTAGATCAAGCAAGGCAGGAATATGTCAATATGTCAATATGGTCAAGAGCCAGTAGGTAACTAGACTGTATAAATATACTACTTTGGTCCTGACTGAGGGGATTATGTAGGTGCTAAACAAAATTACCTTTAATTGCTGCTGCAGAAACCTGGAAAGAAAAACTACTTTAGCTCTCTAAAGTCAGTTTTACTGGTGCCTAAAAATTGGCTACCAAGTTTGTTATGCTAAAGCAACTGTGTTTTAACCGAGTTCAATTAATTGATATAGTGAAGGAGCTGTTAAATACTTCTGTGGTAGAACCACTGGAAAATCAAAGGTGATCTAAGATGTTATCCTAAGTGTCCCTACTCAATTAGCTACTGCAATCTCACACAGAGGGAACTGTTTATGGCAGTGGTGTCATGGCAGAAGAGCCCTT
Source organism: Galbula dea (assembly GCA_013399015.1). NCBI lineage: Eukaryota > Metazoa > Chordata > Aves > Piciformes > Galbulidae > Galbula > Galbula dea. The sequence goes on from VWZX01000359.1 coordinate 86,439, forward strand.
GAACTTCAGCTACCCTTGGACATGAACTGCTTTAATTAAAATTAGCCTGGATGCCTAATCAACACAGATAAGAAAAAGAAGAACACACCCATCCCATCATCTCCACCAAGAAGTGGACCACAAATGCTATATTTTTAACTGGGTTATTCCCCAGGTCTGGTTTCATGTGTAGCCACATCTTGAACCTAGCTGAGAGGACAATAACTTCTGGTAAATAAGGAAGGGCAGGAGCATGCAGGAGAGACACTGAGAGCCCTTACACTGCTTGTGCAGCTGGTAGAAGAGTAAAGCAGTGCTGGCCTATTGTGCTTCAGGCAGAAGAAAGTACCTTTCAAATTATTTAAATCAGTGGAGCTGCCCTGTGTGGACTCCCACATTTTAGAAAAACAGATTATGGCTATAGCTAATGTTCCTTAAGAATCAGAATAGCCTGCAATGTTCACACACCACAGTGATACCTCACAAAAGAGTGAGTGTTTAGTTAATTAAATGTATTTCTAAACTGGTTTCATAAAAGTTTATCATCTAGATCAGTATTTAATCACTGTGCATAGAAGCCAAGACTGGTTATAGGTCAGGGGAATTAACCAGGAGCATTAAGCATTCCAAATCAAAGCAAGGAAGTGAAAGATTTCCTCCTAATGGGGACAGAGGCTTCTGGGATGTTTCCCAGGGGGACAGTTGCAAAAATGACAAAGAGAGCAGGAAGAAAATCCCCAAACCATTGAAGTGAAGTCTGCCACAGGATCTGACAGCTACTTGTTATGCTTGGAGCAGTTTATGTTTACTTGGACATCTGCACTGCGTAGCCACAACATTTTTGGGGCATTTTTTTTTCTCAGCTTAAGCTTCAGTTCTGACATGTCATCCAACGACAGCACCAGCAGTCTAAATTGGTCTGTACACTTCTAAGTTGTAAATAAGATCTAAGATTATGATAAGACAAAGAGAAGTACAGATAAACAAAGCACAACCCACAACCTCCATACCCCCAAAAAGCAAACCCCCAAGGTGGAGACAGAACAGAATAATGTGTGTGAGCTTGACATATCTATTCTCTGTATGGTGTCTATGATCAAACTACAGACCAGGGGACACCGAGTGGCCACCATTGCCCCTGAATGGATTTGCAGGACTCTTGCTGGTAGTTAACGAGAGCTCTGCTCAACGTAGCATATCAAAGCCAAAATGTGGCTGACAGCTTATTAAACAGATCTGCTANTGCAGCGTATTGTGCACTAGGGCTGTCCTGCATGCGAGTGAGTTGCTGTTGCTGTTACTGTTGTCCAGCAAACACTCAGTGGGTGAAAGCCTACGTCGTTTTGACATGAAAAACATCCTTCAATTAAGCTTGGCTTGGGGACAAAGCACTTCAGCCCTGAATAAAGGCGCAGCAGAAGCAGAGAACAGTGCCCGTTCACCCCCCCCCATCCCCGCTGTGGCTCGGCCCCGCTGCCCGCCCTGCCCCGCGCTGCCCGTACCTGCCTCCTCACCGCCCCACAGGGGCCTGCGCTCGGGCCTGGGCAGGGAGTCTCCTTTGCTGTGGGCCTCCTTCGTCTGGAAAACAGAGGGAACACATCAGGTCACGAAAGCTTCCTATTCTGCTGGGTTATTGCTTTACAATACTTCAGGCTGAAATTAGTTTCTGTCCAAAGAAAATGGATGTGTTGGGAAGCAAGGCAAGGTCACTCTCCAGGGGCAAACTTACGAGGTCCTAGGTACTGTGATCTTCCAGGAAAGAAATGGGCTCTGCCCTTCGCTGTGCTTTGAATTGCATTTTTCCATTCAAAGTGTGTGTGTGTGTTGATTTTACACCCGTGGACCAGATAGTTAGCCTCATTCTCCTGCCTTGTCCCTCTGAGGTAGGGGAAGAGAAAGGAAATGGCAGGTAGGGTCCCAGCAGGGCTGTCTTTTAACACGAGGCACTTTGTGGACATTACACTTCTGCCCTTGACACAGTGGCTCTCAACATGTCCATAAGCAATGGAAGGCTGAATGCTGAAAGCTGCAAACCCTGAACTCTGTGTGTGGAGTCCAGTAAAAAGGGAAACCGAGCCACCCTGCCATGACACAAGAGTCACTGCAGTGAAAATTTTGCAAAGGTAAAGCTCTAGCAAGTTGTACAGATGGACCACATGCAACAAGTCCCAAGGAAGCAAACTTATGCTAATAAGAACAGAAGGCCATGGTTACGGAGCAATGACACCTAGGAGGATCACATGCATGCCTCTCCTTCACCTCATGCAAAACTGTGGCTTGCATGTGCAAGTAAGGACAATGAAGGCTTTTATTAAGAGGCCTGAAACCCCAGCTTATGCATCAACCAAGAACAGCACTGGGTCAGAGTGAAGGTGTGCTGTTGTACCTGCTGAAAGAAGGAGGATTCACAGCAGAAGCCTGGGACTGCACTGCCACTGCAGTGCCACCATCCTTTTATGTCTCATTCTGGGTTAATGCCACCAAGTCACAGAGCTAACAACCTCACTGCACTCCAGAGTGTGCCAATCTGCAGGACCAAAGCTAGCAACACTTCTGTATCTCACAGCAATGGTGGGAAGGTCTAAGAGCATAGTTTAAGAGCATTAAACTATGTCAAACACAGAGAACAACAGAAGTTACACAAACAGGAAACATAGTTTGAAGTGGCATATAGAGCTCCTGTAGCACTAAGTATGCCCACTTTAATCCATTCCAATAATTTTGCTCCTCTGCCTTTTTTCTCCTTCAATTGCTTCACAATGATCTATGTTTACAGTGGCACTTTAATCATACCTCCCATTTTTAAATCCATGCTGCTGTTTCAGCTGAGGTTCTCAAGAAGTGAGGCATCCTTAAGGAGGGCCCACTTATTATTGCATGCAGGATGTTTCTTTTGTCTGTTTTCCTGGATTATTTTCACATAGTACCAATTCAGCTGAATAATCCATTCTCTAAATATGGGAATTTCACATGACATATAGGTGTTGATTCTCATGTCTTAGCATGTGAGAAAAAGTACAGAGCCACCATATCTACAGAATAAAAAGTGTTTTGCATGTATTTTATTTTAAAGTGATTTCTCCCTTTATGGTAGTTGCTTGGAAGAAGTTTTGCTTCCCACTTGTGACACTGAATATGCTTATCAAGGTGCTGGTAAAACAGTGGATTAAGTCTGTTTCCTAGCTGACATTGCTCAAGCCTAAAGTTCAACAAGAGGAAAGGAGACAAATAGCTTGATACTAGTGGCCAAGTCTTTGTGCTAGCTGAGTACACTTAAGCCACAGCAGATAAGACTTCAGCAGGTCAAATATTTTAAATCAATACCCATACAATAGTGACTCGAGGTAGAAAACAGCATGCTGTTGTTTCATCCCTGGAAGCTTAACTTCTCCCTTCCCACATTTCTTGTACCCTGATAATGTGACCCTGAAAGACTAGCTGCCCTGATGAGTAAGACTGTTCCTACTCAGCCTTGCCCTAGGAGTCAGCTGTGGAAAACTACAGCCTCTGATTTGCAAGAGGTAAACCATGTTAGAGGATCTATCTCCAAAGCAGAGTTTAAAAGCACTAAACTGGTTTGGGTTTACTCTGATCTCAGTGCTGTTGGGAGAAGATAAAGGGAAGTAGAAATCAAAAGTTTCTATGTCAGTGCAAGTAATGCTTGACTTGACCTGGAATACTGATTTTTCCTAAAATTCAGAGTTTTATATATTATGTGCAAACATGATGTTCATTCTGCTTTTTCTTAGTTTAGAAACAGTAAAAAGGGAGCAGTCTTTATAAATGCTCAATAAAGTAGCAGCTACATCACTTCTCTACTCTTTTTGATCTGGGCACACAGTTCTTTTCAGCCACAGAACCTCTTGGTGTGCCCCAGCCTGGAGGCTACCTGTAAAAGAAAGAATGGAAAACAAACAAGGTAGACAGACTGGGTGCCTGCTCTTGAAAAGGCTGGTGTAGATCAGGAAATGGGAAAGGCCCTTGAAATTCAAGTATTTGATGAGATACTCTGAAAAACTCATCTTCCTCATGGCATCCACCACAGGGATGATTGAAGGCATCCATTCAAGTACCTCTGTCCCGTTGTGGGCGCCCGAGAGGAGCTGGGACCTGGGTGATTTACCGAATCACAAAGGTTGGAAGAGACCTCTAAGATCATCAAGTCCAACCATACCTATCACCATACCACTAAACCATGTCCCTAAGCACCACATCTAGACATTTCTTAAACATCTCCAGAGATGGTGACTCCACCATTTCCCTGGGCAGCCTAATCCAAGGCTCCCTCCATCACTGTAATGCAGGGTCCACGTTCCTCCACTACACACAGCAAGGTGTCATGGGGAAATACCCCCACCTGAAAGGAAGAAAGGAGTCAGCACAAAGATGACTTGCTGTTCTTTGAATCAGGTAACACTTGTGGTCTAGAGATGACCTAAGACTCTAATGGATGTGCTTTTAACGGGACTGCTGCTATGTTTAGTATTTAGCCAGTCCTTGCCTGCTCTGCTGAACCAAGAGCCAGAGAAATGTGATCTTCCTCATTCATTGGAAAGGCAATTTAAACTGGGAAGCCTAATTTCCACATCCACATTGTTAATTATTTCATTGTTGAACATCTTAACAGAAAGAGCTCATTAATGGCTGCATATTCTGTGCACTTGAAAGGACATCAATACCAAGAGTGAAAGCAGAATGCATTATCTAGACTAAATACCACAGCTGCTTTGTATTAAAAAGAAAAGATGTTGCTCACAGATACCAAATGATACTCATTTATTAAAGTTATCTGCCTTCACTGCTGTTTTGTGGAGTTCTATAGAGGATCTACCTTATTTAGCATGGCATAGCCTTGTGATCTGGCATATTTTTGCTGCTGGGATGAAAATGAATATCCCACTTTCACCTGAGGCTCTCAATTATCCACATAAATCACTGAATTCTTTATAATACTTAGTATATTCAAATTTACATCTTCATTCTTGGAGACAATATCTTCCAGAGAAGACAGTACCAGGATGTGACAGGGCTGAGCATATATTAGCTGTATGTATTGTTTGTGAAATGTTCACCTAAAGTTAAAAGATAGATTTTGAGCCCTTGTGGTGGCTCTCAATAACATGTACCCACATCAAAGTAAATAAAGTTCAGGAAAAAAAAAATCCTTTAATTAACATTAGATATATTTTCCAAAATAAGACAGTGTTACAGAAATAGAACTCAGTCTAGGCTACCAAAAAGAAGATTTATTGTCATTTTCCTCTTTTTATGTAGCTTTTAGCAGATCAATCTAAAGACTACAATTTAACTATCTCAAACTAATACATCATATCCTGTAACAAAAGTGACAAACTGTGCCTGAAAGATTCTTGAGTGTGGAGTTTAACTCACATAAGTAGCATGGTGAAGTAAAAATGTAGCTGTATGCAGAGCTGACACAACAGTTGCAGTGAACAAGTCAGGTGATTAGAGAGGACAGAGATTCCACATGTTCACAAGGTCTCTTGGAGCTGTGGATATCTTCCAAGACTCACATTATAGTTCCCTTTTTTTCCAGGAATCAGCCTGAAAGTGTCATAAGACTGGACTTACTGCTCCACACTGGCTCTAACCAGAGCAGAGTGATTCAGTTGTACATTATCCTGCTTTCATCCACAAACAATGAATGCAGGGAAATGAATGTTAACTGAATTTACTTCAGGGTTGGTTTAAGATTTGGGCAAAGGTTGGGGTCAGTTCTCACTTTGCCTGAGCTAGTTTTCTGCCCTGGGTGTTAAAGCCTCAGAAATAATGGGTGACCCTTGAGTGCCCCCAGCTCACTTTGAACTGCTTCTGGCCTGAGCATGGAGCACTTTTCCATGGATGAGCAAGTGAGATATCTCAGCAGCAGACACATACCTATGGTGACAGTTGTTCTCTGGCTGCTCAGTCACATAGCACATATTGCCAGGGAGAAGATGCTACTGCATTTTGCTTCAATTACTAAGTGCACTTACAGTGTAGGCAGTTTACTGACCCTCTAGATGATTTCCTCACTCTGTCCTAGGTGGTAGCATAGAAAACTTGTTGCAATACTGTAGTATTGGAATCTATCTTTCTGCACCTAGGAAGAAATAAAAGCAGCCACCACTCATGCAGTGATGGATGCTTTCCACAAGCCAGAGACTGTTGATAATACATGGCATCTTGGAGTAGCAAGCCTAAGGATTAACTGGATAAATATTATCTCTATTTTAGAGCTAGAATATCTAACTAACAAAGAGTTCAAAGACTTGTTCAAACTTAAATCCCAGTTCAAAGAATCTGGAATAGACTCTAGAGAATTAATTGTCATGATGAAGTGATGTGATATCCTGTACTATATTCCTACATAAGTGTGACAATCAGTTTACACTTACAGTGGGTTACACATACAGTGGAGAAGCCCTTTTTTTTCTGCATATTTTCTTGATGTTCATCAAGCACTCAGGGATCCTTTTTCCAAGGCTTGTGTGTCTGCTGTATATTCAGGTGCAAAGAGACTGAACTCAGCTGAGACAAACAGTGGATCTCAAACCCCACCAACAGAACTAGCAAGTCCTCAAAACCTTCTGTATATGGTGTTTACTCAGAAACAGAGCTGAATTACTCAGGAAAAGAGTTTTTTGGGGTTTTTTTTTCTGAATAATTACTTCTGTTGTAGCACAGCTGTAGGTCTTTGGATTGCCTGAGGTGTACATATCCTGAGTAAGCCAAATGGTGTTTGCTACCTGGACAGCTTTGATATCCTACTAACTCTGGAGTGTTGATAGTTTCATAGTAATGTGGTTCAGTGTTGTGACAGCAAAGTCAAGCACATACTTTAATAAGAAATTATTGTCTATTCTGCATGAGCTACCATGCTGAGGTTTGATCCTTTTTTTCTTAGTGCCTGATGGTTCTCCCTTTCATTTTCCCTGCTAAGGAATCATTTGACCTGAAAACAAAAAGGAAATTATGCTGGTTAGAAGCAAACAGTTTTTGAAGAGTCACTGTCTACCTGTGCTGTACTTTAAATCATATTTCCATTAATTCCTGACAGCTCAATGACATAGAAAGGAACTGATCCTGTTCTCTGTTTAAGACAATGGAAAATCTCACTCTGTCTTCAGGGTTCACCTCTCAGGGAAAAGAAAAATGAAATGACACATTCTAGCTGGTGTGACCAATAGTTTCATTCACAGAGAATGTGAAACATCAATTGACATTTCAGCTGTCTGACCTCTGCTGCAAACATCTGCAGGGAAAGAAAGCAAATTAGCAAAATGTGTCCTTTTTTACTTAGGTTCATTTAAGGTTACAATGTTAGTTGAATGCCTGTTCAGAGGAAGAAATGGAGCTTAATTTTTGACATTACAGCTGATATGTACAGGGAATAAAATTAATGTCTACATAATGCCAACAATGTCTAATGTGTTGTCCTGGTTCGGGTTAGAACAGAACCAATTTTGTTCAGCAATTTTATTTTTTAGTTAAAACTCTTCTGAGAAACTGCACTTTCTGAAAATAACAGCATGTTTTCATAGACACTGCCAGCTTCTAGCAGTGATAAGGCCTAATGTTTAGATTTACTACCAGGGATTGGTATGCAGAGCAAGGTCACTGATAAATCTTGTGTCTCATTGTGGGGGGTGCAGGGTAAAGGCTGCACCTTCAGGGTGGAGCAGACAGGACAGGTGACCCTAAAGTAACGACCTAAAGTATTCCATCCCATATAAGTCATATTTGATGTATCAACTGGGGGTCAGTTCCCCCTTTCTAGATGATTATCCTGGTAATTATTCTGAGTTGCTAGATTATTCTCCCTTCTCAGTTCCTTCTTCTCCTGTGCTTTGGTGATCCTGAGGCCTTCTGTCAGAGTATCAGTAGTGACCCAGTTATCATGAAGGTGGGGCTGGGTTCAGTATTGTGTCTTGTACATATTTGTATATATTTCATTTATCATTATTATTATCATTAAAGTAGTTTTAGTTTTATTTTCCAATCCACAAGTCTCTCTGTCTCTCTTATCCCCTTTCTTTTCCCGGGGGGGATGGGGAAGAGGGGGTAACAGGGAGTGTCTGTCATTGGGTTGATGGTCAGCCCAGCCTTGACCCTTGACAAGTGTGTGTGACAAACTTGAAATGCAGCTGTTAAAAACCCATGCTATATTCTACACCCACATTTTGCAAGAGGTGTTGGAGGTAGAGTGATACTGGCCTGATAATGAGGTCAGTGATTGTTGTTTGCCATTTAGAAACAGGAGTAGAAACCAAAATAACTTGAACAAATAGGCTATGGCTACATCAAGGGTGTGATTAGGGCTTATCATTGGGTTTCTCTCCTGGCCTTCAAGACAGGAGCCAAAAGTGACTGGGTCACTCATGTCAGTTAGATAAACTCTGTATGTGATGTAATTCCACTACATCAGAGCTAGTCAAGGAGATATGCACCACCTGCATAACAATGGTTTCGTCCTGAGGAAGCCCCCAGCACTGGGGAGCGTATTGGGGTGATGTATTCTCAACACTGTGCCAGAAAATCTCTCATGATGTGAATATGAGGTCACAAAGTGACTTGTGACATCCTTTGAGTGACTTCAGTATGGGGTCACCAGTGTTAGCAATACAAGGATCATCTTCCAACTCTTCCCTGAGTTTGGTTGGTCAGGCAGTGCAGGTGCCCAACATCCTACCCCTCCTTGCTCTTGCTGTCAGCCAGCTTGGTTCCAACACAAACTGACATATGTTAGTATGTACACACGTGTTGGCCTAAAGACATGACTTGGGGATATTTTTGGTGTAGATAAACTCTAAAACTTAATTTAATCCAAGAAATAAATTGTGGGACTTATGCTGTAAAGTTCTGTGCAAACATAGTTATTTTCTGGATTGATGGTCACGTTGGTCAGCCATGAAGCAACATCTGCCTTGGCAGGAACTTTAAATCAAATTTAAATCCAGTTTGTTTGCTCCATTTTCTACCCTCAAGATGGACTGAGCATGTTGGTCCTTATATATGGTGGTCCTTAGCCTCTGCTGCTGTGGACTGTCTCTAGACATGAGTCTTGAGGAGTAAGGGAAGAACAAGGGAGTTTTCACTGTTTCTCGCAAATCGTAAGAGCGACAAAACTAGTCTTTTGGATGTGTTTGCTCCTCCAACTCACTTCACCTCTAGTCACAGCACCAAGAGAAAGGGGACTTGCTAAATTGGAAAATATTTTACACACTACTAGGTGTAAACAGTCACTGCAACTCTGGGAAGAAGTTGCTCCTTTTTCCACAGTACAAGTATTTGCTTGCATTCAGAGTTGCCTCATAAGATACGGGAATGCTAGTTGGCTGTGTGCCCTTTCATAGCTGTGTATCTCCCTGATGAAAGTTCCCAGTTGTTCTTAGAGAGTCAGATTCAGTTTTTCCATTCCTCAAAAAAATCCATACAACATGCAGGTGGTCTTCTTTCCAGCTGTCCACAAAACTTGAAAGCAGATGTACTGTAACAAGTCTTCCATCATTACCACTGAAGTCATCAGCAAGATTAATTGGTTTATGAATTGTGACTTCGGCCCAAGAAGAGTCTATGTTACTACCCAAAGTAAATGGAAGAGCATTCTTAGTGAAATGATAGAATAGAAACCTAACACCCCCAACTTTGGCAACATCAAAGCTGGAGTCAAACATATTCTGAGATTGTGACAGAAGTGAAGAAGTCTGTTACCATGAGCCTCACCACAAGGCTGCTTCCAAGATACAGAAGATTCAAAACTTAAATGTACAGAGCAATTTCATGGAAAGAAAAAAAACCCTGACAAATATTCTGTGAAGGCCCTGGAACACTTTTTTCCCCTATAGTTCTTTGCAAAACTTAGAAAAGGACAACACCTGAAGATCTGCTGACAGCTGGTTGAGGAAACTGGTATAGACTTGTATATCTACAAATATTCCCGTAAGTCTTATTTCCACTCTTCCCAGTATTGAAACTGGATTGAAATGTGAGGAAGAATCAGGCTGCTAATGGGATACATGGCACTGATACAATCTGAGTTTTGCAGCAAGAGGCTTGGAGAGTGCCCAAATTGCCTTTTTCCTGTGCTACTTCATTTATAAGCTGGGGCAAGTGGTAGGTTCAGCACGGCCTTCAGTGTGTGTTAATGTGATAAAAACACAGATTCACAGCCTACAGGAGCAATCTGTTAGCTCTAATGGGACAAAAGGAGTGAAAGACTGCAAAGGTTGCCACCACACACAGGCAAACCTGGGAAGACAAGGAGGAGCCAGATCTATTGATAAAGAGGCTTCTGAATTGGGTGTGAAACACCCCTTCAAAGACAGAGGCAAAGTCCTGGACTGAAACTGTTAAAGTAGGCTTCACTACCTCAGGAAACGGCCAGTTTGCAATTGGGTTTCATCTTCCAGTTTTGCCTACAATAGACACATTGTGAAGGAGGAACTACTTGAGCACAACAATCTTTTATGGTCTTCCAGGGCTTAATGTCCGGTTACTTATTTTCAAAGAGTCCTCCCAAAGTGGCAATGTGTGGAAGGTACTAAGTAGTGCTTTATCAAGGGTGGAAAGTTACTCTGCAGTTCATATGTGAAGTGACATCCTGAATGAGCCATGTGTCAACAGCCACATAGCCTGTGATAAGAACTTTGTTTACTTCACTGCTATGTGAGCCCCATTTCACGTGGCCTCTGAAGCTGATGCTGTAACAAAAGCCTGCTTTTCTGCATATGGCACATGCATGCATCCTTCTCCTCTGTAGATCACATAGGATTGGCAAAAATCTTCCTATTTCCTCTTCAGGACAAAACTGAATTGATCAAAGTTGAATAATTTCAACTCCCCCTTCCTTCATCTCTGCAGTTCTGTATTGTCTGAAGGGAATATGGACCAAAAGAAGACTGGAAACTAGTTATAACTAAATAATTTCACTGTAGAATAGATTTTCCCTTTTCATAGTATTGCCTTGTGTACTTCTAGAGTAGGGATGGTAGAGAGTATTTCCTTCTGATATTTGTCATCCCTGAAGGTCACTACTGAATAAATCCAATTCCTGCTTTTAAAAGTGGGTGTTATGAATCATAACGAGCAAGAGTTCTTAAAGGCACTACCAGCTCTGAGTGCCTCAGTTTCTGAGAACCTGGCTTGAGCTCCTACAGAGTTCCTTGGACATGAGGGGTGTTTATTCCTCAGCTTCTTAAAGAATCACCTTATTTTTAAAGAATGACTTGGTCATGTGTGTGCAAGAGCCAAAGTGCCTCACACTGCTGGTCACTTCTGACAGTGTCAATATACATAATCAAACCAAACATTTCTATACTCTGTTATTTTGACACATTAGTAATATAATGAGCATAGTTTCCTGACACATTGAATTTAAAAAAGAAAGCCACCTTCAGGCACAGCTGGAACAGAAAACCTTGCAGCATTTCAGTGATGTATGACAATATGAAAGCAAAGCTAAACAGAAAAACTCCAGGCTTTCAGTTCTGACAAAAACAACTGGTGATTCAAGGAAGGTACACAGATCTCTGAAATTCTTCCAGTTATAGTAATAGGATTTTAAAGATACTTTTCTTTTCAGATATATGATATTTAGCTTGACAGAGTCTTACTCAACAGTTTCATTGTTTCATATGTTTCCCTTTGGTGCTTTGAAAAGAAAGCAAGTTTGTTCTTTTCATCTGTAGCCATTCACTCAGTAGCTGTCATTTATTATGTAGGAAAAAGGATTGTGTTGTATTTCTGTATGCATTTAGCTTTGCATGCAGCTATATTTTTCTTTCAGTAGATGTATCTTGGGGCTTGGGAATTGTTTTGATGAAAGGGCTGCTTTTTAAGCCAAAATATCTTTCTCAAAGAGCCTCAGTTCCTTTGGGCTAGTTAAAAAAAATAAAAAGAAATCCTTAAGAAACTAAACATCAACATCTTAATAATGCTAGCTTTTAGCCAACTGCTTTCTAGGGTATGACCTGTAACCCTAGGTGTATAGGTATCTCTGTAATAGCACTGAGTACTTCATAATAAGAGTACCAACAGCCAGTACACTGACAGTAGAGGGGGAAATCTGTTAGCATTAGCTGTCTAAAAGTCCTTCCTTTTAAGTGGTTTTTGAAAACCGTGTCAAGGACATCAGTCCCTGTTTTTATCTATTAGATCAGGCCTGACAACAAATGCTCCATTTGTGGCAGGTCTTGTTTTAATGTGTTTCTGATCTAGAGAATCACATCTGTTTTTTTGTCCTTCTTTACATGAGGCTACCTGAAATGGAGCTGTATGCCTGATGGTAAAACTTGGCCACTATCAAGAATCAGATCTTTGGGAAGCAGACAGGAGCTTGCAAAATGCAGAGATAAACCTTGGAACAGTGAATAGAGCCTAGGAATCCTCTGACCTGCAAGGTGTTTGGGCAGGCTACCCAGGCTTTTGTGTGTGCTCTTACAGAGAGATGAAACTGCAAAAGGAGGCATTCACAGTGTCCTCCACTTTCATTAATGAGTAGTAGCTAGAAGATGCTTTGGGAGTGGGGAGGTATTTGTTTTCCCCACCTACTAGATTTAAATAGGTATCTAAATTGCAGTCTCTGCTTTCCTGAGACTCCCACTTCACTCTTTCAGCTATATTATGTGGGGAGTATCCACTCCTAGCAGCTCTTCCTCTCATCTTTCAAGGGCAACCTTGGTATTCTCCTGATGACCATTCTTGCATGATAATCCCTCTTCATGGTTTAGAGAAACACATCTAGAACCATTTTGTGTTCTCTACTTGCTTGCTCAGCACTATTCTGTAGCACCTGTCTCTGCAACGTAGAAGACCTAAGCATTTAACTACAGGCAATGGATTCTGCTCCAGAAGGCAAGTGTTGTCCTCAGGTGTTATCACACCCCTCTTAAAATGTTTATTGATTTTGTCACATTTGTAGTTAATTTGTTGTTGGTTGGGTTTTGTTGTCTTTTGGGGTTTCTTTGTTGTTTCATTTGTGGTTTTGTTTTTAAATCTGTCTGTAAATCTATTTTCCTGTAAAGAGAAAAAAAATTCTTTGCTGCATAGGAAAGCAAACCCCCCATGGTTTCATATGACAGCTCACTGCTAAGGATTTCTTAATTAGAAGAGTTTGGATTCATTTTCAATTCCTTAAAACTTGTCATTCCTAATACATAGAAATCCCATGGTCCTGACTCTCCCTTCTTCAAGACTTTCTAGATGTCAGATAGGATTACCCTCCCTCCCAAGCTCTCTATCAGGAAAATGTGATACTTCTTTTCCTCCAAAATGAATTCCCCAACTTACTGAAAACTAGCCTGGGTTGTTAAAACCAGTGCCTTCTTTGTCAGTGAGGCTCCCAAATAGTTTTAAAACTGTGTAACTCTTATGAGTCTGAGTAGGTTTTGGGGTTTTTGTTTGTTTTAACGGTAATGCCAATATGATGTGATACAATATAGACCATACAAACTCTTTGTGCAGCTGCACTGCTGCTTTGGAAATAATTATCTTTCCATTATGGGAATGGTCAAAACAGTTGACTTATGCATCTCTCAAATGCAGAGAGTGTTTTACAGAAACTCTTCTAGAACATCCTGTTGCAGATTGTTTAGAGGAGGGGAGATATTTCACAAAATGGAAAGGGTATAACTGCATACAGAGCAAGGATATTGTGTTAAGATAGAAAACACTAATGAATCCTAGGATCTGTGAATTTCATTAAATTACCTTAAATGAGCAGCATGCAGTGCATTAACTAACATTATAATAGGATTTACAGAATATATGACTTTATTATGGAAATCTTAGACAATTATATCTTCTGTGCAAAGAGGAAAGTTCTACCTAAAAGGTTATCTGAAAGTTCTAGGCAGAAAAATAGTGATAATTGTTTATAATCTGCAAAGGAATGCAGTAGCTACAACATTAGCTATGATGAGAACAAAATTCCTCACTGTGTACCTCCTACTGACCAAGACACTTGGGTTATCTTGTCATATCTGTGGCTTCTTGGGATTGACAGACTGGTGTATATAGACTAGTTGCAGGAAGAAACAAGCTTTTCTTTATGGGTCTGAAATGCATTTCTTTAGAGGGGAATGACATACAAGACTTACTCTTGTTGATCCTCAAAAGCACAGTCTAAATTGGTAACATGGTCCTGGACCCAGACAGGTGACAGAAGTGCCCTTGCAGCTGCTTCTGCCCTCTGCAACCCTCTTGTCTTCATGCTGGACCCCCTGACCATGCTGTTGCTCCCTTGGTGGATGGGCTTCAATTTGGTTTTAAGTCATACTCAGGTATTTTGTAGACATAGTCTTTAGTGGTCTGCATCCAGTCTTATTTGCTTGTGAGAGTTGTTTTATTGTCAGTGTTGTTGCTCTTTAAGAGAGGAGTATTAATTGCCTGTCAGATTGTTTTTATGACCTTGTCACACAATGCAACAGACTCCTTTATTTATCTAAAATGAAGCACTGAAATATCTTCAAAATGAGCTGCAGCAATGATTAGAAGAAAAGAAATAAACAGATTAAAATCCAAGTCCAATAGAAGAGAGCAGCTCCAGTTGTCCCTGTTAAATATAACCCTTGAAGACCAAATCAATCTAACACAGCATTGAGGTTTTAAAATATATATTATTTTCAAACAAAGTGCTTTTTAGCTGGTTTTATTTATCTTTCTCTTTGACATCAGGTAGTCAATATTGCCAGAAGGAGGATTCTGGAGAAACAGGAAAAATTGTTCCATTCTAGTCAGCAAATCTCTTGACCTTATGTATCTGACCACTTGTTAATCAGAAATAAACCTTGTCTGTCCTGAGTGACAGGACAAAACTAAACAGAAAAGTGGTCTACTATGTCTGGCCCAAATTCCTCACACTCACTGCACTGGGTATGTGCTGGTTATTACTCCCACTGTAGAAACTGATTCTTTTCTCTGATCTTTATGGCTATCAGCAGAGTCATTTGGATCTCTGAGTGGAAAAGGTGCAGACAAACACCATATGAAAAATACAAATAATTAAAGAAAAAAAATATAGAGAGAAATAGATGTCATTTCCAGTCCAGGTATTAGGGAAACCCAGTGGAAAGTACAATAAGTAATTTTCCAGTTGCAGATGTCCTCAGGGGAAAGCCTTGACAATTAGTTTCTTTAAAACAGTAGATATTTTAATTATATTCAGTAGTGCTGTATCAGCATTCAGAAAGGAAGAGAGCATGGTTTTAGCTTTTGATATTGACTTGTCCAATTAATTGACTAAATGTATGACACTTGAGCAGACCTGTGATGGATGTACAAATGACTGGGTGCCTCACTGCACACTTGTAAAGCAGATGATTGATGTATCACATCATTTCTTTGAGTCATGGCACTGATTTATATGCTCCGTGCTATGTAGACACTTGCTTTGTCGATTGGGACTGTAAAAACCCCCACAGGCAATTGTCTGCTATTCAGTCTTTGCCATTCACTGAAATTACACATAATTTCAGCCTGTGCATTTGTAAACTGTGCTTTGCCATTTCCATCTGAAAACGCTTTTGTGTTAAACATTTTTGACTTGTCTAAATAAATATTATCCATAATAACCCTATATCAATCCATTACAAACCCATGAAAGTACCAACTGCATTTAGATTTAATCCCTGAAACAAAGCCTGTTCCCACCTCACTCACATGTTGCCTTCACAGCTGCTGAGAAATCTGAGCAGCAGAGAAATGGAAGATTGCTTTTCAGCAATCTTTCAAGCTGTAGTATCTGCAATAAAATCACATTTGAGTCATTGGTCTTTGGATACATACACACAATCAAATTCCCAAAGTACAGACACCTATTGGCAGATACATAAGGCTGTGCTTATGGGAAGAGATATGTATTCACATGAGCTCACTTCCAAATTCCATCAAAAACCCATTAGTGACACATTTATATCAATAGCTAAAAGAGCTTTAGTGCAGTCATCTAGAAACAACTGTTTAGGAAATAGCTGTAAGCTGTGCTGGTGGAATGAGTTTTCCACTTGAGACTGTCAGCTTACAGGACTAAGCTACAACTTTGACTTGTGATGATCCAGAAAACACAGACTTTGTGCAGCCAGAAGTTGCTGAATGGAGAGAAGTGCAAAATACCTTCTTTACTGTTCTAATTGCTCATATTGAATTACTTGCTTCTCTAAAACTGTCTTTCATTTTCAGACAGTTCTAGAATCTATTTCTGGACAAGAAATGCAAGGCAATACATTTAGGACAAGAGGAAATGGCTTCAAGTTGCACTAGGAGAGGTTCAGATTTAAATATTAGGAAAGATTTATTCACCAAGAAGGTTATCAAGCACTAGAACAGGCTTCCCAGGGAGATGGTGGAATCACCATCCCTGAAAGTCTTCAGAAAATGTTTAGATGTGGTACTTGGGAACATGGTTTAGTGGTGAGCATGGCAGTGTCAAGTTAACAGTTGGACTCTTTGATCTTGGAGGTCTTTTCCAACCATAATGATTCTATGATTTTATGATTCTTTTGAGTAGAATGTGATGACTGGGATTACTTGTCTATGAAAAAATAGTCAAACAGAAGCTGTGGAGTTCCAGTGGTTGTGTGTTCTCAAGATAATTTACATGAAGTATGAAAAGATTTCCTTTACTGGCTTTAACATAATTTTTTCTTTGGATTCTGTTGGAAGTATCCTAGTAAATACAACACGGAGCATTGAAAATAGAGTTGCCCAAAAGATTGTCTCTGTATGTCAGCCCAAGATACAGTTCCCAAACTCAGTGGGATAAGCTCCAGTCTTAGGGAGTGTAGCAAAATATACTCTGAAATCTGGAGTAACCAAGTGTAAAGGCAAGAACATTCTACATATGAATGTATTAAACTCCAGCTGTTAATAAGTTTGACTCTTCTGTTTTGACAGTTCCAGATCCCTGTAACTCTTATGTTTAAAGCCTGCTTATCACATTCAGTCTTTTATATCATACATAAAATTTTTTCACTGTATTTGTGCTATATGTTAGCTTAAATAGAAACTCTTAAACAGTTCTCCATTTTTGTTTTCCAAAGCTATCCCTACTATTTCATTGTTGCAGTGGAGCAGGCAAATAAAGGGCCATATTTTTTCTGATATAAATTTAAGAATATGGTTAGTTTCTTACTAGCTTTTCCTGGTTGCAGGAAAGGACAAAAGGGAAACCAAACCTCATTGAGATGATGTTAAGTGTTTTCTGACTCCATGTAGAGGAGATTCCAGCATATGCAAGGCAACAAGGTTTCTCACACCAAACATCAGCCTGAGCTGTAGGGTCATTTGATGAGTGCCATCTTTGTCTTTTGCCCCTTGGCAATTTCTTCCTAAAGAATCCTCCTTACTAAAGCCTTTTCCAGCCACTTCAAAGTGGTTCTCATTATGGAGATGAAGAGAAACAATGATACAGCTTGGCCTGCAAGGCCTTTCCCAGGCACTTGTTTGCCCTGGTATCCCTGGTCTGTCCTCACCCACAGTAGATATATTTATTTTGCTTCTCTCCCTGTACCTCTCCATAGGGGCAGAAGTAAATACAGTGAATGGAGGGCTCTCAATGAATGGGTGGAGGATCTGCCTTGCTGGCTGTAGGATTGACCTTCTGAGCTATCCTGAGCTGAGGTCTTCAGTGAGCTACTCTCCATGGCACTCAGGGCTGCCTTCTGCAATAATCACAGTTAATTTAAAAGCCTGTAGTGTGTACTGGGTATTTCTTATTATTCCATCAAAGTGCATTACCATGTTTCTGTCCTTATCAAGTGTAATCTGCCATTAGATTGTTAATTTGCCTAAGTTTATTAGAGGCTCTTACAGTCCTCTCCAGATCTGATTTCACTGAACCATCCTGTTACCTGAACTTCATTTTTTTCATCTACTTTTCTTTTCCAAATATGTTTTATTGCAGCACTTTTTCTATATAATCATTCCAGGACTAATTTTCCTGTACTGGGCTCTCAGGATTTTCATTTCCTTTATTGTGCATGTGCATCTGTTAGTGTATTAACCAGCACTTGTCAAGGTGTAAATCAGAGGGTGCCTCATTGCCAATGCAGATCATGAAATACAGGAGGGCTTTTTACCCAAAATATGTGAGAAGACCACCTTTCCCTAAAAAGCCTAATCAGATCTGTCACCAAACTTTCTTTACAGAGAGCTAGTCAAATATTTCCTTTTATCCACTCCACAATTTCTTAGTCCATTAAAAGTCATTTATTTTGATGATGAACCTTTACACAATATTTCACGTGGAAATAATCTTATCCCATTTCAAATGCAGCTTTATAGAAGCTGTATGGTATTTATAGGAGATTAATAAGTAAAACTATCTCAAATAATTGCCCAGCCTTTGGCTTGTGTGTGTTTTTTTCAGCATTCAGCATTCCTGATCTCTGAAGCAAGACCTGAAATATGGTAAAGTGCTGGAATTTGGCTGAAATCAAGAGCCCTTCTATATGTAGGAGCTTTGAATGGTTTTTAATAGTAAAATAAATTCTAGCTATTAATATAATAGCATGATCCAAAAGTATCTTTTAGAGGAATTAATTTCCAATAAGCTGGAAAGGACTTGTCCAAAAAGGCAACAGCACTGAATTCCCTGAAGCTGTATCAAGACTTTCCTGATCCTCCTTCACAACAGACAGGAGTTATGGATATACCACAGTGGGTGGTGGGCATCTCCCTCAGCAGCTTCCACTTTTTTTCCACTGCCAGCCCCACAGCAGCAGCAGCAAGAGAGATTGAGGAAAACAAATCTCTTTTCCAGAAACACTATATCACACCTGATGTGAGGATGGATCCCACCTAGGGCTGGTGGGGCTGAGTGCCTCCCTGCACCATGGCTGTGCCCCACATACAGAGGTGTTCCCAGTAATTTAAAGTCACATTGCTCAAGCAGTATGAACACATTAGTTTGTTCTTTCTTTTTTCTTGTCTCTTAGCAAGGGGTACCAGGGGATTTTGTTTAGCTTTGGAAAGAAAAGACAGGTCTAAATACTCAGGGTTTTGGTCTACTAGACAGAGATGTGTCCATGGTGCTTCAGGGCAAAGTCCAGCTGATAGATAGGGCAGCAGGAGCTTTTTTAGGCAAAGAGGAAAAAACAGAAAAAACCTTGAACTTAGCTGTTGGCTCTGAGGAAAAAAAAGATGGCATTTTGAGCCACTAACAAAGTCTGCTATGTCTTGCTTATTTAGAGAAAGGTCTGAAACAAGGGCACAACAATACACTGTAAGCAGTATATAAGGATCATACAGAGTATGAAGGATATTTTTGTGTGTATGACTTACCTCTAATAACCCAGCTTGATAAGCCCTTTACCTGAGAGACTGAAATCACATCCAATTTTCACCATGTTCCCCTCTTTCAATTTAGTAGATTGCTAAGAGGTCTACAAGGTGGTTTGCTCTCTCTTTTAAAAGCAGCTTATTTACAGGAGCCATTCACTGTACAGCATGGTAATTTATTTTGAAAAGAAATTTACTCTCCTCATCAAGTTGGTAAGTTTTATGCAACCTGAAGTATGTAGATAGATGTGGAAAAGCAGGAATGGTTGTTGTAATTCATTACCCTGGCAGGGGTCCAAAGCCCTTAGGGCTTCAGCTGTTACACTGGTAGAGCAGATGTAAGCTTCCATAGAACAAATCCACCTCAGTTACAAAAAACAATAATATACCTCTGTAAGTCAGTGATGTGAAAATTGGCATGGTTTTCTGGCAATATTGGAAAATTTTCTAGTTCCCTATATGCAATGCAGAAAAATGACAGAAAAATACACAGATAATACACTATCACACAAATCATAGGGGAGACTTAGTAGAGGTTAAATCAGTAATCATGTATAAAATCCAACTGACAGATGCCTTAATAGAAAAGCCTGGGGATGTGGAAATGGAAGCATATCATAAGAAAAAAGAATCCCATTATTTAAAATACTTTCAGTTTCAACATGATCTTCTTTAGATTCAGTCAGTGTTTTAAGATTCTATTACATAATTGCCATCAGAGTAAACAAGCAGTAATGATTTCTTTCCATGGTTTTGTGTTGGCAATAAGCATAGGAATACAGACACACGTTCCCTTGGGTGATGTGGTTTAATCAAGTTGGTTTTTATAAGGCCTTTTTCAAACTGATCAGAATAGCCTGAAACATGTCAGAGAGAGCTTGTTGCCTAGAATAAGCCTTTAATGATATTTCACAGCTGTTTTCTTTTTGAATTAATTTGTCCTTGAGCAAAGGGACAGAGTCAGTAGGGCCTTTGTATATGTTGGTGTCAGGCATAACACAAAGGAACTATAATCACTGTACCAGCATCTGCTTGTAGTATTGAAAAGCAGAGAAGGAAGAGTAATGGAGGAAAAGAGATAAGAATTAGCTAGCAGAGACCACTAGCACACTCCAAGCTCCCTGCTGATTTGACAGAGACCACGTTCTCTTCTCCTTGGAACACAGGTGCTGTTCAGGTTCATGGGTTTAATGTGAAGGGAGTTATTTCCCATCTATGCAGCCTGTACCATGTGTAACCTCTGAACAGAATCTCACCCAGCAACCCTCTTTAAACCTGGAAAAGGTCAGACGTGGAGCTCATTCAACCTTTCTTATTAAAAGCTTCCAGCTTGGTTTCACTGTAGTGAAAGAGGCAGTGACCTTACATTTAAGCACATCAAAGACTCTGTACTTTAACTTCCTTGAAAGACCCCTTATGCAGGATAGCTTTATCCAAGGAGGTTTTTTGCCAGGCAACGTTATTTTCAAAGCAATGTGCAAAATATCCCTCTTGCTGCAGACTCCAGCTGCTGAGTAAGCAGCCTCTATACTGCCTGCAGTAAGGAGACAGAGAGAGAGGTCTAGGGGGATCTACATTCAGCCAAATCTATCTCATATGCATGTAAAACCTAATGGAAATCAGTCATGAGGCCCTGCAGCTGTAGAGGAATACACGTGATTTACAGCAAGGCAAAGGATTTGCAGAATCCTCTGCCTTTGGTGCTTCCATTTTTTAATGCTTTAGCCTGAGCAAAGTTAATCTTCTTAATGAAGTAAAATGGAGGAGTAATTAGCCCCTCTGCTTATTCATATGTTTCACCAAAATGCCTCTGCTGAGTTTCTGAAGTGAAGGACTTTCATTTTTACCTGCTGTTTGAATTTCTCTGTTTAAATATGCAGCAGAAGTAGCACAAAAAAATGTTTCTGCTGTGAGCTGTGTGCTAAGGCTCTGATAAGTACCTTGTCACATTTGCTGTGCTTTGTACTTAGAAAGATTCTTATTTGTTTGCTTTTATCTTTCTACAATTCTCTCCTTTTTGTGTGCACCATTTCCAGGCACGGATGGTTCTGTCAGGGATGATGGGCTCTGAGCAAAACTTTCTGTTTAGCTTTTCTCTACTAGGATTGGGTGGAGCTGAACCATGAATGAAAGGTCCAAAGTCTGCCCCAGAAAAGCCCCTTCTTGACCATTTCATCTCAGTCCTTACAGTTTTGCCACCTTCACATCTGTGTGCAAGTGTGCAGCCCTACATGCAGAAGAATGTTGTCATTTCCAACATACTGGCATGCCTAGAGGCAAACCATGGTTTCCCTTCTGTTGGAAAGATCCACTGAGTCTTTCATGTCCTGCTCAGGAAAACTCTCTCAGCCAAATTCTTATTGAGAAAGAGAAAGATAGATATGGTTGGAGGAAGGAAGAAAGGTGGTCTTGTGATTGAGGGACTGAAGGGTAAAAAAATCAACAAGTCTTGTTTCTTTTCATTATCTTGAAAGGATAATGTCACCTCTCTGCATCTCATTTTCTGTAAAACAAGGACATACCATTTAGTGCTACTACTAATCTGTCCAAACACTGTGAGACCACATCAGGGCACTTTAATGAAGAATGCTTTGTTTCTCATGCTGTCCATGGGTGTCAATGTTCAAGGTAGAGAGCAGAGGGTAAATGTGCTTGGTGAGCAGGGTTTTGAATTTCAGAGAATCCCCTTTCTCTGAGGGAAGCACAGTCTCCTAGGCACAGACCTGTTATCAGTGTAAAACATGTTAACAAAGTTTGGGAGAGGGAAAGAGTGGCTTACTTTGGTGCTTCTCTGGCTCTCCCAGGAGCAGGACTCAGCCTCCTGAGGAGCAATCCCTCGCTGGAAAGGGTGGTTGCTCAGGCAGGTCTGGCATATCGGAGGCTCGAGCTCTGAATCCCCTGGAGGTAAATGCATCACAGTGGTCCCCGGGTATTTGAGGCTGGCATGTGGGTGCTTTTCAACACTGACCATTGGGTTCTTAATCCACCTTCGTACCTGCCAACACAGAAAGCAGTTATGGACTCTCTTTGCTTTATGGCAGCAACTAGCATGGTGCAGCAGAGTTTCAGGTAAAGGCACAGACTGGGGAAAATAATCAGATACCATACAGAGTCAGGATCAGTTTTCTATAGGAGAAAGTACTAGGTCGTGTCAGGGTGTGTGTGTGAGTACATACCATAGCCAGGCTCTTTATGTTGATTTGTTACCTACAATACAAAGTTTTCAGGCTTTGTAAAGTTATTAAAATACATGGTAGACTGCTAAGAAGAGAAAGACAACTGTCCAAAGCAAGTACTCCCAGCCTGAAGACCTCAATTCCACCTGTAGAGAGAAAGCAGACTGGTTTTGCAGGGATACGAATTGTCATATTGTAAGCTTTCTGCGGTCCTTTTCAACACCATCTTTTATTTCACCTCTGACTTCATACATTGTCTCAGCCTTTTCTATGTCTTCCATCACTACATTCAAGATCAGTTTCTCGTGTTAACCTGCCCTGAATTTTGAACCTGACTCCTCTAACCTGCCTCCCCCTGCCTCCTTCTTGTCTTTGCACCTCCTTGGCTAGGACCTGGTGCACTACAGCAGGAAAGACACTATGAGCTTAATGTGCTGCCTTTGCAGGGCATGACGTCAGCCTTGTGCACTGTTTGCTCTTCCTTTCAGTTCTGTGACTGTTTTCTGCTGTGTGAATCAACAGTATTGAGTTTTCTAACAAGATAAGTAAGGAGTCAGAGATCTTTCTTACTTCTTTTCCCAAGTCATTTTGTACTGTGAAAGCAAAGAGATTAGCTTAGGAGCTGTGCTGTATTTACACTCAATCTGACCGAAATCCTCTCATTTGAATGGAAAGGATAGAGAAGGAAGGATCAGGATATGTTTTACCAGCCCAGATGGGACAGACTGAGACAGCCAGAGCTGACAGCTCCACCAGCTTCCTACTGACAGGAAGAAACCTCTTTGCTCTGCAAGCTGAACCTCCAGTCCGTGCAGGGGAGTGGGGCTGGGCTGCAGGGACTCACTCTGGGGTGCACAGTGCTCATCTCCCTCCACTTCCACAGGGGGAAGCTGGAAAAAGCACTTGGTCTCAGCATCACCATGCTTCATTAGGAGATGATATTTGCCATTAGAGGATGCTTTCCATCAAGAAAAAAAAAAATTTGATGTTACATTAGTCATGCTGAATGTTTGATTAACAGTGGAAGTCTATATCAGAGCAACGGGTTACCAGGATCATGTATGATAAACAAACAGAATGAAACATATATAACCTGCCTTCTGCTGGTGACTCCTCCGTGAGTGACACACCCACAGTTGCCCTGCTGTGCTGACCTGCCAGAAATCTCAAGGTTAGGAAAATTTCTCTTTCCTCTCTATGGAAACCAAGCAAACAGATGTCCTTCTATGGGCAAATGAGCCACTTCCCACTGCATTCTCCATTTGCATTTTTTAGCAACATCAGTTTCTGTGGAAGATATTAGTCCCCCCTTCCATGCTCTGGATCATCCCTACGTCAGCTCCTCTTTTGCTCACTATAGTTCTTGGATGGCTGGTTCAGCTGGCAGATGCCATGTCTGCATGTTTTTGTGACACAAAGGTTTTTCAGAATTGAAACCCAAGTGCTTAAGGATCTATGGAATCATTTTTCCAGGATGTCAAAATCAATGTATGTTTTTTATTTAAGTTCTCTGTTTTTCTAATTCCTAAATTCCTTACTAGTGCAGAGAGATTGTTGGCTCATGGGTTTCCTTATCCAGACTTTTTAGTCTCCAGGTTGGTGGGTTGAAGTTGCTGGGGGAGGGGCTATTTTTTTCAGATTTTATTTCAATAAACATATTTTGAAGCTGATCTTTTGACTCTGGCAGATTTTAAACACATTTCTATTTGCCAAGCATAATTGATTCTATGATTGTTAAGCACATCATTAAATATACTACTCTCCCCAAGTAAATTCACAGTTGTGTGTCTTGATTTCATTCCAGAACTTAGTATGTTGAAAAGAATAATTATATTCCTGGTCAAAAAACCATGCTTGATTTTCCAAGGTAGCTTTATTATGGGAAGCATACAATGTGTTTAAGGTGATTCTGAGAGGAGTAAATGACTGTTCATTTTGTCCTTTTAAAGTTAGGCCTGGTGATCAGTTAAGTGTTTTCTGACCTGGTTCTGCCTTTCTTCCTTGACATCCTATCAATACGGGTGTGCATGAAAGAACCAAAGTGACAGCAGAGAGAGGCCTGGGATCCAAGGAGCTGCAGGTTAAATTTTTCTTAAAAATTCAAAGGATATGGTCCAGTCTTTCACTTGAGACTGTTTGATTGCAAGCAGCATCAGCTCAGGCAGGACTTCAGAAGCAAATCTGGATTTGAGGTTTCATTAAGACCCAACAATGTTTGTTTTTATAATTTCAAATTTAGAGCATTTACAGTGACACAGTTAGTCAATAATTTCTATGGTAGCTTCACATGTCATTTTGCTGTCTTCTGTTTCCATTTACAGATGTTATTCTGAACTGAAAGGTCCACAAGGACTTCAATGACATCTAACTAAAAATTTCACATCTGAGGTGGGATCTTATCAATGCTTATAAATACTTAATGGGTGGGTGTCAGGAGGACAGGACCAGTCCCTTTTAGTGGTGCCCAGTGACAAGACAAGATATATCGGGCACAAACTTGAACATAGGAAGTTCCATCTAAACATAAGGAGGAACTTCTTTACTTTGAGAGTGGTGGAGAACAGGCTGTCCAGAGGGGTGGTGGAGTCTCCATTTCTGGAGACATTCAAAACCTTCCTGAATGCCATCCTGTGTAACCTACTCTAAGTGAACCTCCTCTGAGTAGACGATCTCCAGAGGTTCCTTCTGTGGCTTTAAGGCCTAGTTTTCTGTGTGAAAGAAACAATTCCTAACATTCTGTGATTCTGTGATCTTCAGCTAATTGAAACCAAGGTTCCTCAGTATCATTTTGTAGGCAAACCCTGCATTTGCCTTTCAAAATTCTTAAGTAACACAGAGTACCATGCACAGAAGAGCGTGGTAATTGTTATGAATGCTCTGACTGGAAAGTGAAATGATTCACCACTGACTTTTAACATGTAACCCTATCCAAAAGCATTGAAAATATTGATTTGAAACTGGAAGTATGACTTGGCAGCACCTTTGTAGCAGTGGAGCCAAGAGCAGACTTCTGAAGAAAAGCAGCTTCCCTGGGCTTAGCTATAGAGGTCTCAGGTTTCTATTGACATTTGTAGTTTATATATTGCTTTTCAGGGTGAATCAGTTAAGCTTTTTTAAGTGTTATGTGTATATATTACTCATTGAATTTTAAGTCTACACTATAGGGTTCTGTCTAGCTTTAACCTTAATAGACTTCAAAGTTTTTTGTGTATTTAATATTTACATTTACACTAGCAAGTGCCTTAAAATCTATACCTCTGTTTGGCTTAGGCTATCTTAAACACAACTAAGGATTTCAAAGTGCAAAGATTCATTTCTTTTGAATTTACTACCACTAAAAACTCCAATACTGAACTGCACAAAAAAAAAGAAAAACAATTTTGATGAAATTTCTAATAGCTTCTTCCCTGACTGACGAAGACAGTTTAACAAGGAGCAGATGACAGTTTGATATTTAAGTGGTTTATGATGCTCAGATCATAACAGTGCTAATCCATCATTTTTCATGGGAATGTAAGGAGTATTTTATTATCTAAATGCATTCCTTTTTTTTATTCTTACCATGTTATCCATCTACCAGTAAGTAAAGCAGAGTCTGCTCCTAGCTGCAGGAAGCAATCCTGTTCTGAACTGCTGCTGGATGTCTGTACTTTCATTTCCAAAGCAAGGCTCTTTAAACACTCCAGGCACCTTCATCCACCATTAGAGTATTAGCAGCTGACTCTTCAAGTGTGTCTGAAATAATTCAAGTAGGACTGAGTAGGACAAAAAGAACTCACAGTTTCTCTTGCCCCATCAGGACTATAGTTTCTTTATGCCTTTTTCTCATCAAAAACTCATATCTGCTAGAAAATTTTTCTGCTATGTGCCTGTTGTGGAGCACCCAGTAGTAGTTGGTTAAGCTATAACTGCATCTATGAGTTTCACTGTTCCCACATGAATTCTTTGAAGGTACAAACTTACAGGCCTGTGCAGGTTGACATGATGATTCAGGCTAGAGATTAGAAAAAGATTTTTAACCCAGAGGGTGGTTTAGCTCTGGAACAGCCTCCTCAAGGAAGCAGTCTCAGCACCAAGCCTCATGGAGTTCAAGAAGCATTTGGACAACGCTCTCAAGCATGAGATTCTTGGGGTGTCTTGCATAGGCTAAGAGGCTGAACTCAATGATCCTAGTGGGTTCCTTCTAGCTCAGTTGATACTGTGATACTGTGGTGAGTTTGCTTTGCTGGTGGTATGAGTTGTAATACAGTAGCTGCATGTCTGCATCCAGACATGCTCAGGACTAGTGTGTCCTGCTGTTTTCTAAGGTTGAGCAAGAAATCATCCATACCCATCCACACAGACAGGCTTGAGGTGTCCCAAATATTGCATTACAGCTATTAACTAGAAACTGATTCAAAATGTTTTAGGGAACATTTGCCTTGCCTTGTTTGGAGAGAAAAAAATTCAAAGCATAGAAAAGACAGTTTATTGTCTGTGAAACATGATCAGTTTTAATATATCTAGTAACCTGAACAGTTTCTGAAAGAAAGTTTTGAAGATGTCAAAACAACTCATTTCATCATTTCCCAAACACAAAAGTGTCATATTTTCATGTCAAATGATGCTCTATTATTTTTACTTTGAGATAAAATGATTTATTTGGAACACATGCAGTCAACTTCACACTCACAAACCTTCATGACTGGGAATAAACTTAAGTATACCTCTCCACCCTGCCACATATTAGGACTTATTTTGTACTTCTGGTTTTGATGTACCACCAAGGGACCTTTACAGTTAGTCAAAGTTGTTTGGTATTTCTTGTACCTCTTGCAATAACCAGAAACAACACTGATGAAAATTTTCCCCATTCTTTCAAGATAAGTGAATTCAAAGCAGTGTGTACACCCTTCTAGTATGTAACTATCTGTCACTAAACTAAACTGAAATATGACTGTTCTTAGAGAACAGCCCCAAGCTTGACCTGTAACATTGCTGAAAGATGAACAATTTCTTGTGGATTGTTTTATTTTTTAAAAGGCTTTTTATTTTCTGACTAGTATTTGCTCTAGTTCCTTTGTTTGCTTTAACTTCTAAAAACATGATATCCAACAGTGATAATCACTCAGACTAGAAAATTTCCAGATGTGATTAAATGAGATTTGCCAAGTTTCAGGGTTTTTTTCCACTCCTGGCTTTCCCTCTTATGTAATAGCAAACAGATACAGCTTTTAATTTCATATGGCTCAGTTGTCAATGGCATCAGTCAGCTCAGCACATTTTCTACTTTAATCAGGTATTCCTAAGCCAGTCCCCATCACTGCAATCATGAGCAATATTTTCCATGAGAGAAACACCAGCCTGTTCTCTGGGGCTGCTGTCAAAGCAGATATGGCTTTTACAGGAGGGAAGCAGGTGCTGATGGCACCCATGGCCATCCTAGGCTGTCTTCCATGGCTTTGGAGACTTTGGAAAGCCCCACTGCTTCTCCAAATACTAACAAGCTTATTTGTTGGTTTCCCAGCTGAAGGCTTGACTCTTAAGAGTGCCTCATAGAATAGAAAGGAAAAGGCACCCAGTGTCTGGCCCTCTGGGATCTCTTGCCAAAGGAATTAGGCCCTATGGGGGTGTAGGAGTCACTTTACTGCACTAAGTCCCAGTGCCAGATGCAGATTACTTATTTTAGTAGGGTTTAGTAATATAAAGTGAAGTTACATATTCTGGAGCAGTAAAAATTAATGTGAAAGAAGGAGGGCATAAATTTGGAGACAAATTTGATAGACCATTAAGTATCTAAAGTTGCAGACATTTGCTGAGGACTGAAGGTAAGCTGAATTCTGGAACAGCTTAAGGGAAACTGGAAATTTGCTTGAAGGTCCAGTGTTAGCAGCCAGTGCTCAGTGAAACATCACACCCATCAGCACAACAGTATTGAATTTAATCAGATGGCCTGTGCAACCACTTGCTCTATATGACAGAATTTTCTTCCTCTGAAACTTTGGACAGGCTGTTTTTCCTGGTTTTGGGGAGGATTGTAATAAACCTCCCTGTCCACTTGAACTCTTCTGTCCTTACATTTCCATGCTTCATGAATGTTCCTGTTTGCATCAGTTCATGGGGTTTTATGTCTCTCAGTCATCTCCTATTTACCCTACACGTTGCATTGCAAAGTCTCTGGATATTCGTTTCCCTACCAGACAGTATCAAATACCTCGACTGTGATCTAGGTCAGTGTGTGCATGTGTTTTAGTTCTGCCTCCCAGTGATATCAAATGTACTTTCCTCCTTCTCTGGTTGCAGTTCATCTGATCCTCTCTTTCCTTTTCCTGGCGTTATCTAGTTGCACATCGGACCAGGATTTGAATTGTCATCTATTATGTAAACCTTAGGTGGACAAGGAGTTCTTGGAATCATCTCCTCCAAAGCCTTGAGGGCAGCTGTCAGGAAACCTATTTAAATTACAATTAGGGAGATTTCAGAATGAAAAGCTCCATTGTTCAAAGTGTATGCAGTCACCTACTTAAATGGAAAGTGGTAAATGAGAGGCAGGCTGATTAATGCCTGGACTGAGATATATCACTACTCTCTAGTTGGCTTTGGAATTTAATTTGTCATGTCCTGTGGGAAATGCAGCACAGCAAAAACATCGATATGCCAAATCACCTCAAGCTATTTTTTTTCCCCTCCAGAGCCCTGAGATACATCACTTTGTTGATTAATAATCACATTTTACTTTAAAAAAGAAAGTGAAGGACAACTCACTGCATAGTCATCTTTAGTGCTCTTTCTGTGAGCTGAGAAGTTGCTCACTAAACAGCAGGCTGAGACCAAATGACAGAGCACATTGCTTCTACCCAGGCTTGAGTTAATGTGGCCTGGATTCATAGACAGTTCAACCCTCCAAGTGTGTAAGGAGAAAGGTTGCCTGCATGTGAAGAGATCCAGGGAAAGACAAATTGGCCACAGCTAGGGCTGGAAGGGTGCAGGGAATGACAATGTTCTCCACAGGTGTCCCAGCACACTTTGGTTGTGGGCACTAGGTATTGCAAGACAGAGGAACGCAGCTCTTGCTGCGACAGGACTCCTGCAAGATCTAGGTAAATCTGTACCACTTCTCTGGAGTTTGGTTTCTCCTCCTATCCTTCTCTGATGTTTCACCATTAATTCTTTAACAAAACTTCGTGGAGAGCCTCCTCTTTTATGATTGCCTCTAAATGTAACTCTAATAAATTTCAGGAAGGGCACATGAAAGTATATTTGATGGTCTTAACTTGATGCCTTTCATGATCTCCCTGACATCCTAGTAATTGCAGGAACCATAAGGGTACAATTAGAGGGTTGACCTATTCTATCTCTGTGGGTTTTTTTATTTGGAATGTGTAATAACCTTCTGCCATTTCCATCTGCCTCCAGCTAGATGGATTCATGCAGTACAGCCATTGGGCAAACTGGTCTAGTATAAATGTCCATCACTACACCAAGCTCAACACATAGTTCCTCTTCAGCTCATGTCTCCAGGTTTTCTCCCACAGAAACCAGTGCACAGGAAAGAGGACACAGTTGTCCCAGCATGTCAGGGCCTGGGGCACACACCTGAGACTGAAGCCTGGAAGTTGTTTGTGGTTTACCCAGACCCTGGTACACTCCTGGTTCATGCTGAGAATCTGACCTGTTCTGTGCCACGTGTCTGCTCAGGTTCATTGTGTTGTGGTGAGCATCTCAGGGCTTTATTGTGGTTTTTAATCAGTACTTTATTGCTATTTGTGCACACACACACACACTTTCCCCCACAAAAGTATCACTTGCCATAACAGCATCTGGAAAAATTCAAATGTATGTAAAAAAATATAGTAAGTGTTTCTATATTTGTTGCTGTTATGAGTTGCAGTGTTAATATTTGAAGTAAGTAAGGCAGATTTTTATGACCTGAAGCATTACTGCCATGTCTCCAGGCCACAGCAGCAAGTCAACAAAAGTGAGATTCTTAAAAATGTCAGAACGTGACTTCAGCCAGGCACCCATCCCAAAATATGATGGGTGTCAAAATGACTTGAGGAATTTGAGATCCTCTAAGTAACAGTTTAAATATTCTTGCTGAACAAGTTGTTTTCATGTAAGTCAAGGCATGAAGAGCAGCAGAAAACTTTGGCACACCAGTAATGCCAATAAGGAGTGTTAATGAGCACACAGAGAGCTGCCTGGCTGATTTTCCTGTTCCAGTCAATGGGAAAGTTCTTGCCAACTCTAGTGGTGCAGAAGGAAGCCTGTAAACCCCACATCTCTCATTAATAGTTAATTAGCTGTGCTGTGCCCTCATATTGGCTGTCTGATTTGTTTGAAATGTGGCATTAAAAAAAAATCTAAACAACTGAACAGGCATCACTTAGGGTTTTCCTCTCTTCCTTCCTCCCATCTTGCCCTTGAAAACAATTGTTAGTCTCGTGGCATTCTTTTGTCTGTGACTAAATAAGTAACTGATGTGTTGGAGTCAGGTAAGAGCTCTTGGATCAATTGTGAGCACTGATGGCACTTGTTTCTCCAGGAGATGAGACAGTAGCTTCATTGTCCATGCTGGTGTATAAACACCCACTCTCTGCCTATTATGTCAAAGAGGAAAACAAAACAAAAGGGGGTTTATTGTGCATGTGCAAGTCTAATCTTTCCAGGCTACCAAGTTAAAAATGCTTTTCATCTAGATCAAATAAAAACAACATGAACAATGCAACCCTAAATTCTCCCCAAACAGTACAAGGCTGCTTGCTCGAACCTTCTCTATTTTATGCATGAAAAGCTAATTGCCAGTAAACCTAGGCAACATTTATTTTAACTCCTGCTCTAATAAACATTACATCCCACATCTGTTAGCCAAAGCCTCAAAGCAGTCTGCAGGGTATTGTGAGCATCTGAGCCAGATACAGGAGCCAGGAAACACAGGGTTGAATGTGGATGGGCTGCAAAGGTAGCTGGCTGAAAAAAAAGCCCAAGCAAAACAAAGATATCTCATTGTACTTTTTCTCTTTCCAGTTTTCTGATGCAATAATTATTTTGCATCCTTCAGTAGTCTGTGCTGAAATATCACAGCATTATAAAGCTTAACTGCAGTACAAGAACAAAGGCTGCAGTGGCACAACACTATGGATGACTGGATAGAGTCAAGTTCCATTCAGTAGTCATCTTTAGCTGTTCAGGCCAAAGCTTCATACTGTTGAAAGCAGTGAAGTACACTTTGTGTGGCCTGAAATTAGTAACTTCCCTGTTCCTAATTTGAGCCTCACTGCACTTCACTCATCTCCTTTTGATTTGGCAGAAGGTGATCCTTGTCATTTGTTATATAATATTGCATACCACCCTCATTTTTTATTGATCTTTAAGGCAACCAGGATCACTAAATGAGTTGGTTTAGGGTGCACAACCCTTCTGGCCAAAACAGATCATATACCCCAGCAAGCTGCAATATTCCTGGAGCACCTCCATGTGACAGATGACAGTAGTTTTTCAGAGATAGCTCCTTTTCAAGGCAAGGCTGGACTGGGACCTGCCAACAGGGCCTCAGCAGCCCATGTGGTGTCACCTGCAATGTGGAGGTGAGGCTGGCACAACCACTTTCAGAAGCCCTACTTGAGCACCTGGGAGCTCTGGGGTGATCCTCTCATCTAGCAGACTTCTGGGTAGCACAGACCAGGGAAATGCCTTTGTTCTTCCATTCCTGAGTCAAAGGAGACATGTTTGCTCAAAGGCAGACCTTTCAGGAAAA
Source organism: Galbula dea (assembly GCA_013399015.1). Lineage (NCBI taxonomy): Eukaryota > Metazoa > Chordata > Aves > Piciformes > Galbulidae > Galbula > Galbula dea. Next base: position 118,608 of record VWZX01000359.1, read on the forward strand.
TATCTACTATTTCTTTTCCTAGCCTTTTCTAGTGGCCAGTTTGCCTTTGCTGTTGAGTTCCTAAGGATACTGTTTGAAGAGAAACAGAAAGTTCCAATCACTCAAAGTAGCCATTTTCATATGGAATCCCAACTGAGATGTTGTGTGTAGCAGTGTGTGAGGCACTAATGCATTTCAGTCAGGATTTACATTATTATTTTATTCTGAGCCACACAAGAACTTATGTCTTAAACCACCACCTTGAGAGGGGATTTTAGCTAGGAGAAGGTTTTATAATTCAAGTGTTTTGACAAATTAATCCAGCACCAAATGTAACCAATTATTTCACTGATTTTTCATCTTAATTTTTTCCAGCAAGGATGATAAAAATGAATTTGTGGGGAGTGGCAACACTTGATCCATACCCTGTCACTATAGGAAAACATATGTTCCTGAACAATTTGAAAAGAAAACATACTTCTTCCTGCAGCAATTGCACAGTGAAGGTAAAAATCCTTAATAAAAGAGACTCTTATGAGGGTAGCATTTATTGTTTAATGATTCAAAACTTTCTGTGCATGACATTCTTTTAAGATATGCAGTGAAATCTAGTAGAGTTTATCTGAGAGGTAGACCTAATGTTTATAGCATTTCCTGCTCCCAAGGTAGCAAGCAAAATGTATTCATAATGCCATAAGGAGCAAACTATTATTTTTTAGCTGTATTTCAGTCTACTTTGAAATTTCTTTGAGTTTTTACCAAGCTTCCCCTTGGTCTATGGAGACTAGATGCCTCATCCACTTGAGGAATAGATTTTAGAGTTCTCCTTGGAGAGTGGGAAATAAGTCAATGCTTCGAAACCAAAACAGCAAACACAAGATGAACTAACAAATGTGAAACCTCATCCCATTGCAGTTTCATCACCTATAAAACTGCAGCTGTTTCCATTTGTGAAAGCAAGCAATTTCTCCTGCACCTGTCAAACCTGCCTGGCATTTCAATAAATTGTTCCATGTGTTAGTTTTGCTCATGTTTTAACATAGCTTGAGAAATATGGTCTTAGAAAGGGCTAAGCACAGAACAAAAAACCCCAAAATAAAGTTAATCAGAGAAAAGCCACATTTTCAAACTACCAGTCATAAACAGGCATTCACATGTATAAAAAGAAAGAGTTTTTCAGTGAAAAATGTAGTAACAGATGCAAACCAGACACACTCAAGAAGTATGAAACAAGAGAGGCTTTCTTTCTGCCATTTACATTATTTCCCTTCTTAGCTTAGTAGTTTTCCAGGGGCATTCTCACACACACACACACAAGAAACATATTGCCCAGTGCTTTTAGGCCTTGTGGTCTTTGCTTTATTACAAGATGATGGCAATAAAGATCTTTGTTTTAGACACAAACTGAAGTGTAAGTCACCAATACTGACAACAGCTTGAGGGCTGGAGCCTCTCACATGTGAAGGTTATTGGTTTTGGGAAGCCGCCTGTGACTGAGGCAGCAGCTTGTTCTGAGTCTCTTATTCCACATGCTTGGTTGTGTGTGGGTTTTGTCTAATTCTGGAGGGGGGGAAAAAAAAAGACTAAAAAGAAAAAAAGCAAAGCAACTTCTGAAGTCACTTCCAGCAAGAGCCATTGTAAGCTAGCACATTTTTCCTCTGAGCAAGCCAACATCTTTTGAGGTTTGAGGCTGATCTGGTTAAACAATAACTATGATATCAGGGAAAAGCATCTACTGGTAAAATACCCTGCAGGTAGGAGGATCTATCTGGTTTCAGTTTGGTGTGTAAATCCTTTTACATGGCTTCTACTCAACAATGTAAATTACTGTGTAAAGAAAAAGTGAAATAAGGAATGAGGCACCATACTGGTTAAAGAATTCCCTTTATTTAAAGCACACAGAAATTGAAGAAAGGAAGTAGAAGGAGGAAATGCCTGAGACAGACAAGCTAGCCAGGTTTTTAAGTGGACTGAATAGTTTTTCTAGTAATGTGACCATGAAATAAGGGAAATCAAATCAAAGTCTAAGATTGTGGACTTGGCCAGTGACTCTTGTTTAAGACAACATTTTTGAAAGTAGCAAATACACCATACTCTTGGCTCCTTGCAGTCCCTACAACTCTCTCCACTCATGGTAGTGTGGAGAGCCTGGGCACATGGTACACCTGCCTTCAGGTAACATGCCAGGACAAGGGGACTGGTTTTTTTAGGTGGCACACCTATACCAGAGAAACCCAGCTTGGGTGTCTGCATCCTATAGTACTGCACAGATCTGCAAAGATTTGGGTGCAGAGGCTGCTGGGTTTCTCCAAAGCTCACACAAGTTCCTTCAAGAGCTTCATAAAACAAAGTGTTAGGCTGAAGTCTCTAGAAGCTTATAAAGGAGAAGCAGCCATCTCTCCCTTCACTGCTGTATGGTCCTAGTCAGTGAATAGGCTACCAAATGGGGAAGGTCCAGGTGAGTTAGGTCTTGAAGAGAAAAAAAGGCAGAAGAAATTTGATGAAAAGATGAAGATTTATGTATGGATTTGAGTTCTGGAGGACTGCCAGAGTGCTTGGGACTACATAGAAAGAGAACCTCATCGGGCTCTTCTCGTATCTAATTACAGCCCTTTCAGGCTTAGCCCATATTAACTAATTGGGGGATGGAATGAACAGTCTCAGAGTAGCTCTGACCTTTCTTTCCTTCAGCATTTCTTAATGAATTTTAAATACAGAAGGGAAGAATTTATTTAGTCCAGTCAAGATATCCCAGAGCAGTCACCTTTGCTCCTGCAACACTGCTCAGAAGTGCTGCACAAAAGAGCCTTAAAATATAAACTCTTGAATCTGAAATGAGACCTGTTCCTCTCACAGGGGGCTGGTGGAGGGTGTTTGCATGGAAACCACAGGCTTAGGAAGGAATGGATGCTAATGGATTCTTCTGACCACGTGAATCAAATCTCACAATCCTCTCCTTGTCAAAAACATAGATCTCCCATCTCCTCCAAGTGCATCATAACTCCTCGTATTATGCACTGGGGAGACACTGTCAAGCTGAAATGCAGGACCTAGAAGAGAAGTGTCAGTGCCAGAGTAATGAATGGAGACTCTAACTCCCCTCCTGAGGACTGTGTTTCTTCTTGCCTGTCCATCTCTCCAAGGGGTTTGATGGTATCATAGGCCTTCAGCTATGAGATGATTTTGTCTGACGTGCTGAAATATTATACCTAGGTCAGTGCATGAGGACATCCAGGTGTTGCCTTGGTGCCAGGATAGTAGGAGGGTCTTTTCTGCCCTATCACACAGGATTCTGCAAAATCCATTTGTTTGAGGAACTTGGTTGTTTCATTTGGAGAAACATTTTGATCCAGTAAGAGATCAGCCCTTGTTTGAGTGAACACATATCCTTGAAGTTCATGGAGATATCAGTTTGTTTGAGGAGCAGAGATGACATTCTGAGCACTGTGCTCTGAATTATTACCTCCATATTGAGTTTGTCATTAAAATAGTCTACATAACCTTAGATTTCAGGGGGAACAATAGAAGGTAATTTTACAAGAGTTCAAATAAGAAATGAATCACAGTTTGTAATCATTAGCTGCAAGTTCTAAGTTTCTAATACTGGGCATTTTCCTAACTGCATAGCTCCAGCAGTTAACTGTATTATAGGTTTTTATATCACAGACTGTCCTCCTCCAACATTAATTTCCATGATCTTCTCTTCAGATGCCTTTTCTTATAGCTCTTTACATCACAGCCTAGCAGTTAGGCAGAAAGGTTTTACACAGAGGATTCCCACAGTGATTTTGTTCCCACAGCATAAAGGTTTAGTCCATCATTCCAAGCAGAAAAGTTAGTGTTACAGTGGCTGTTCTTGTAAGGAGCACTCCTTTAAGTTGACCTTTTAGGTTCAAGGTTTTGTAGGAATCAATGTGCCAAACAATGCCAGTGTGCTTTAAAATTTTAATGCAAGAAATAAATTGTCATTAATCAAACTCCAATCTACTTATAGTTTAGCTGTTAAAGTTAACAGTCTTTCATTAGACAATTGCAGGGATCTTTTAGGAAAACAAAAGAAGATCTGTGCATTTTTGCACCAGTCTATAATTACTTAAAATGGAAACAATTTCAAGCCATTTTCATGACCTATTCTTGAGTGATTTTTTTTGCAATACATCCACAAATTTTATTGCTGGCCTTCAGTTCAAGCTTTTGGCCTATTTTGTTGTTTTTTTTTTAACTTGTTTCTGCTATACACTTAAAGATCTTTAACTGTCCCAGTAAAAAACACACATAGGAATTGACTGAAGTATGACAGTCTAGCAAATATCTACTAAAAACAGAGCAGAAATAGAACAAAAGATATCTTTCCCATCTGTAGTTGCAAAGTCCCCTAGCTCTCCCTATAAGCCATATGAAAAATAATTCTGACAGCAACAATAACCAGTGATTTTTCACTATATTATTTGTGTTCATGAAGCCTCAAATGATTTGAACCTGACATGTTTAGCAGGTGGAGAAAATCAACCTCTTTTTCTCTACTCTGAAGAGCTTGCAATCTAGACAGGTGGCCAAAGCATGTCTGTTAGGATAGCTGAGGTGGTTTCCCAGAGTCAAACATTGCACCAGTATCAGAGCTGCAACCAGAAGTCTGTTCTCCTGAGTACCCCCTTAGCACCCAGTATTGCTGCAAGGTAGCCCATAAACATACTGCTTGACAAGGTCTCAGGCCACTGGAATGCTGAAAGAGTGCTGATACAGTTAGATAATCCATATGTGGATCCCAGAGACACATTCCAGCCCCATATCACATTTGTAGGCAGCTAGCAGTGGGACAGTGGATGCAGGATTCCCCCTCCTCCTTTTAGGGTAGGCTTTGAATGTTTTGAGGAAAGCCCTGGTGTGTACTACCTAACCAGCAAGCACTTTCACCATGCATAGTCCTCTGGATCTTCTCAGAAGACAACAGAACCCCCACTGCATGCTTTGTACAGTGTACAAGCACCTATGGCCCAGAACAGCACAAGCAAGTAGACATCTGAACAAGAGGCCTCTCGACTGCTGAACTGCAGCTTCTCTCTGCATACACAGCCCTTCCTTCACTGGAGCTAAGTAAAAGAGGTTACTGCTGGTGGTGGTGCACATCAAATCAATGTCTGCCCATAGCTACAATAAAAAGAGGCAGTCCTTGTCCCATGCACAGCTCCACATCTGTGCATCTGATATTATGCAGAAGTTTGCACTTTCAGGAGGCTTCCTGTGGGAGACATAAAAGCAGTGAAATAAGCGCTGGGTTAAGGGAGCACAGTGGGCTCCAGTCTCATGCTAGTACCTCTTCAGCCATATCCTAATGTGTCACAGTATGGAAACAGGCTTTGGCCACGATGGAAGACACTTTTAATACAAACTTGCCCCTTGGCACTCTTGACTTTGTAGGATAGAGAGAATCTGTGGTTATGCATTTTCCCTCAGCAATTTCTTAATGAACAGAGTAGTCTGGAAATAATAGCTTCTCAGGCTTAACACAGAAGTTATTTTGGTGTTTATGTCTGCTTAAAACTCCTGAATAACTTCCAGTCACAGCAAACCCTAGCAGATATTTGCTGCTGCTGTTTCAAGGAAAAGAAATATCTTCTTTATTTTATTTTGGTTTTTTTTTAGTGAGGGAAAGTTAGAACAAGAGTTGGGGGAAAAGTAACTTTTGTCTTGTGTAATAACTTGTCTAACTGACTTAGTCATCTATTTTCTCTTTGTCCACATATTATGGGAATGATTTTTCTACCTCATCAGGATATTTTGAGGCATAGTTAATTGCTTGTAAGCTGATTGGGAAATATGTCAGAGCAGAGCCTTTCATAAACATTAAAATTTCTTGTCTCAGAGCTATTCATTGTTTTCTGACTCTCAATATTTAATCATCTTGCTATAAAAGTAACTGTTGCAAATAACAACCACTAACAATTATTCTGTGATAACATACTATTCAGAAAAAAATCCTTCTGTTATTGGTTTGGTTTTGCAAGCTTCCTTTGTGGTTTTAGATCTGGCTTGTTTTTTCCATTGCTTTAGCATCTCCATTGACATGTTTTCTTTCAGAGATGGTTGCCATCCTTCCATTTGCTCCTTCTCTACATTGGCCCATTTGTTAGCAGGATATAAGCTTTCCCTTGTTTTCAGTTCTCTGGTTCCTTTCTCCAAGGACACAACCCTTGACCTCTTCTGAGCTCATAACCCTCATCAAAATGGTGTCTTTAATTAGTAGATAGAGTAACATGTACACCAAGTTGCTCAAAATTCTTGGCCCTTCCCAGTCTCAAATTCCTAGCCCTCTGCAGCCCCTGCAGATCATTTTTACCACTCTCCCCATTTGGCAGAGGAGTCACATGGACTTTCAGCAGGTACAGCTGTCTGTTTCTAAGTATCTCAGCTTGCATCACCTCTTCCCACACAACCAAGGGTGTCCTAAGCTTTTTGTGCTGCTCTTCTTGTTGGAAGTTTCTTATACCACGAGGTTTTCCAGACAGTTTGGATGTTCAGACTCAGGGTAAATGATACTGATGCTGCTGAACTCAGTTATGATAGCAGTGACATCATTGTGTTTGGGGTAGGATTGCTCTAAGAATTTAACTCCAGACTCTGTGGCCTTTAAAACAGTGTTAATATCCACTTGGCAGAAGACTCAGAGATCTCATGCCTGGCCCTTCCCCAAACAAGTTGTACTCAACTCTGAAGGTATGGAATGAAAAGAGAGGGAAGCACTATTCAGGCTCAAGCAATATCTAATCTAATCTTGAAAGGAATGAGCCAGAGCAGGCTCTCAAATGAACCTCCCCTCCACTGCTATTTCATTAGTGATGGTGGATAATGAGGACCTGAAAGTACTAGAACAGTTGTGAGTGGCTCTGGAAAAACCCAGTCAGACTCTGAAATTTTAAAAAAAGAGGAAAAAAAGAAGCCTGGGGTTTTTTACAGAAGCATAGAACTGAGATAAAAAGTCCATTTTAAGATGAATTTGGTGGTCTGTGTTTTCCAGGAAGACACTGATGTGCAGCATGGGAGAAAAAGCCTTATGGAACTATATGTACAGAGACAAAATTTACCACATCTGGAAAGAGAACAAGATAACATACAATGTGCATTTACCACTAAGCCAAACTTGCCTGGTGTCTTCCTTTGATCAGGCAAAAGTGGATAATCTAACCCATATGGTCTTTGGGAACTCAGGCAACAATAACACGTGGGAATGAATTAGTTAAAAATGGAAAATAAGAGTACTATTTCAAAAATTATTATGAGAGAAAGGAACTAGCTAGCTAAAAGTGTATTGGCAGGAGGAAGGTTAGTACTGGAGTTGGTTTTGACAGAGAACCTAAAATTTGCCAGTGACACACAGGACACCTGCTCAGCACAAGAGGACCAGAGTGGGAGGAGTGGGGTGGAGGTTAGAAGTGTGAAGTAGACTGCATGAGAAAGACATCAGAAGAGGATTATATGGATGCTTTGGTAACCCCAAAGAGATCTCCAGGCCAGCAAATGTGACAGGTGTTAGTGAGACTGCAGAATGGAAAGTCTAACATAAAAGAAGAGTCTAAAAGAAGTTAGTTTATTTAGCCTAGCTAAATACAGCTGAGAGAAGAAATGACTGCTCTTCCTAAATACACCAGTGGTTGTACAGATGAGGTAAGGGCAAGAGCTATTTAAGTTTTTGCTTTATGTTGGAAAAAATTGGTCACTAGTAAAATAAGGCTGAAAATGAGAGGAGGATTTCTAAATTTTCAGACAGAGTGATTTTCCTAAAAGTGAAAGTGACCTGGGCAGTTTCCAGTAGGAACCTGACAAATTTGTGGTAGGAATTATAAGGCATGTTTAGGAAAAGAGATTAAGCTTAAAGAGTCTGGATGTGCCTTCTTGTCTTTCATTTTTATGAAAGAGGAAGGAAGAGGTTAGAGAAGGGAGAAAGTAATAAGAAAGACTTTTTTCTCTCTTTCTTTCTTTCTCTTCCTCTCCTTCTGCAGTTATTCCTCCATCCCTCTTTATTTCTTTTGTTTTCTATCCATTTTATTCCAAGCTCTTATACTCAAGTTTTACAATACTCTTATATCTTAGGTTTGAAGAGGGGACTCACAGATATTTTCTTGTCTAGATGTTGCCACTTTTGCCTCATGAATTTTTTCTGTATGCTGAGAAGCAAAATGTTAGCAGTGATCTTATACCAAAGCACACCTTCATTTAATGGGAAGACAGAGGAAAACAAAGTTCTTTACAGAAAACCTCTACTTGGGCCTTCAACAGTTCTCATCAGCTGTCATATTTTGTCCCTTGTGTTTAATTAATAGGCTTTCTTGGAAAGGGATGGGTAGACAGAAGGTGAAAAAACTATTGGTCAGATCAGTGAGTATCCACAGCATGTTTGAAGCCTGATTGGGAAATAGGGCCACCTTCATCTTAGTTACATTAAAGCCCTCTGGGAGTTGTGATCTACAACACTGAAGTTACATTCTGATAAAGGCAGTTGGGGTTGTGCTGGGCAAGACTGAGTGCTTACAGCTTTGGCTGATGCCAAAAAGAGCCATGGATGCTGAGTGTCTCCCCTCATGGAAGAAGTGAGATGGGAAAGAAGTCTCTGCTGCAGCAAAACTCTATCTTGCTGTCAGTCAGGATCCCCATCTCTGGAAATCAACTTTAAAATTTATATACTTTTGTAACCTTGGCCCAAGCAGGTAAGAAAAGCAGCAGCCATCCCAAATAAAGCTGCCATTTTCATAAGCTACAGTCAGCTTCAGGTCTCACTTGTTTTCTTCTAGGTAAGCTCCCAGTCACCCTAAAAAAAAGAGTAAATCCACTCCTGAATGGGGCTTCTAGACCTGCAAAAGTGGGAGAGGACAGAACAGCCTCCCCCCAGCAACCTACCAGAAGGACCATAATCTGTAGGAGGTCAGCTGGAAGTACTGATTTCAAGGGCTTTCTGTTTCACTAAATTACTGTAATACTAAAAATAATATTCAGGTAATTCTGCAGTCCCCTCAGCTGCTCATTGCTTTGAGCTTTAGTGCAGGCTGAGCTGTCATCTTCCTGCATGATATTTATGAGTTAGCCCCTTTGGCTGGTGCATGGAGAAGGCTGCTGGTGTGTAGTGCCATAAAAGATCAATCTAGAAAGGAGAAGGTCATGGTTTCCACAAACCACATATTTGGAAAACCTACACAGAAGTAAAGATAAGGATTATTTTCCTCCTTCTTATGCATTCACTTTAGCTTGACCTAAATTGCTAATTAATGTAAATTTTCTCTGTGAAAAAGGATTAGGGATATTCTTTCCCTTATCAAGTTTCAGACTAGCAAATCCTTAATCCCTGCAATACACTTCCTCTCTAAAATATGCCCTGTTTCTTTTTTTCTCCCTGCTATGGAAGACAGCTATTTCTTTTCCCATTTATCAGTCATTTATCTTTTTCACATTCTGAATAAATTTGTATTTGGTCTTTTTGCAGAGCTAAGAGGATAATGAATTTCCATGTTCACTGAGGTTACCACATTACCAACCAGTGTTTAAGTAACACAGGCATGTTCATAATTTGTCCAGTTTTAACCCTCTTGGTTGTGTGATGTTATACAACATGATAAGTTATCTCAAGATGAGGAGGGGTCACCTATTGCAAAATGTTGTCCAAAAGCTTCTCTAAGGGAGGCAAATGCAGTAGGAGAAGGCAGGGCAAATACCACAAACCCTCACCTCCCAAAATCATCTAGCAGGGTTGGCAGTAGGTGACCATGAAGGCAGCCCCTCTGCCCTGGGATAGCCTGCTGGCTGAACAACAGTAGCATGGTTGCAGGTTTACCACTTTCAGAGACCTTTTGAATCAGCATGGTCCTGTTCTGTGGGTGCACAACTCTGATGGATGAGACCTGTGAACCCCTCACAACAGAGGAATATGACTTTTAACAAATTAACAATTAACAAAGCTTTTAATTGAACTTTGGGAAAATGAAAATGCTGCTGATATATGAAGAAGAGATTTCCCAGCCATTTGGAGCCAGACCAAGCCAAAAGGTTTATAATTTGGTATCCAGGATGCAACACCAGTGGACAGGGAAGGGAATGGTAACAAAAATGAAGGTAAACACATGCCATGAGACAATAATGTCTTTTAGTCTCCCAGCCTTGTCAGAAGGTAGTACTTTTATGCCACATCCTAAGGTTATCTGAACAATGAAGATCCAATTGATCTTCATTGGAGTAACTTCAGATTATTTCCTTGTGCTTGTATATGTCTTCTCCTCTTCCCTTCTCTTTTTAGACTTCTGTCTCATTGTTAATTAAAACTCAATATTTAATTATTAAGAGATCATTTTGATTCTGGACACAGTTAGTTGTTCCATCTCTTGCAGTGAAATAAGACAGGGATTGTAAATCATGTGGTTTTCTCCAAACTGCACAGATTTTAAGTGAATGAAGCCTCTATCTGTTTGTTCCAGCCCTGCCAGCAGTGAGTGCTGCAGGCTATTCTGCAAAACCAGTAGTTTCTATTTTGCCTTTTATTTCAATTAAGTGTGCTGCCTTTTAATTTCAGCCTTTCCTTCCTGTTCTCTGACCTCTGGACGTGATTAGCCCATACCCTGAACCATCTGACACAGCAGGCAGCATCCCACAGGGTCAATGCTTTGTCATCAAAGAACAAGCTAGGCTTAAAAAAAATCTGGTCCTCAAATTCAAGTCAATGTTTGTATGCACTTTCAGCCTAGTCTAAATCCATAGAGCTCTGTCAGTCCTTTCTGCACTCTTGGCCAGAGTGACAAAGAAGACTGAAATATAATGAAAACATAAGGCTCACTGGAATATGAAAAAAATGAAGACACATCTGGCACTTGCTTTCAAACCTAGGTTGAAAAAATAGAAGCATTTCCTGAAATTTGAGGTGTTCTAATCTAGATTGATGTGGATTATTTTAAAATCAGACTTGAAAAGGACCTGTGCTAGGAATGTGAGCATTTTGAGGAGACAGACACAGTGATTTCAAATAGAACAGATGGGAGTCCCATCCCTTGTTTCATCTCAGATTCTGTTGGTCATCTGGGAGAAGCCTATGCAGCACCCAGACAACAAATCTCCTTCTCTAGGTTTCAGTCACCTGTCAGTGAAGTGGGGAAAGCAATACCTCACTCTGCAGTCAGGCAAGACCTACTTCTCCTTCTGAATGTAAGATGCATCCAGTAGGTGTTAGTTAGGGTGTGCTGGTGATGCTGTGGTGATGCAAATGGTTAAACAATATCATCAAATGCATCTAGCACCTAGCAGTTATTCTATATGAACAGGATTTTGTAAGTTGTTCAGCCAGAGTGTCCAGAGGATGGATAAGGAGCCAAATAACTGTCTCTAACTATCTTTCCCCATCCCCCAAGTAGTAAAATGCAGCATGTCACCAGCCCAGCAAATGCAAGATATGTTGCTGGGAGTCAGCAACACATTATGAACAGGTATCTTTGCTTGTTTGTACATGTTTTAAGCACTGACATAGAAACAATGTGGTTAATGTTTGAATGCAGAGGATTTTCTGTGAGGAAGAGAGTGGGGGTAGAAGAAATGTTAATGAAGACATCTATTGACAGAAATGTGTAAGGAGGGAATTTCCTTCCTTTATGTCTCTCAATTGGTTGGACTGTTTTCATCTATCTTCACCACAACAGCAAAAAAGCAACATCTATACAATGAAAACCTTTAGAAACTAAAAATGTCTAGTTGTCCTGATTCACTGCCCAGGACTGTACCACTATGCCAGTGTTTTCAAATCTGCCTACATTGAACAACCTTTTCCAATGACAAATTCACCGATCATCAGTAGACCTCTGAAAAAAAAAAACACCCAAGTTTCCCTGCTTCTGGAACAAAATGATGTAAAGGCTTCCAGTGTTAACTTGGTTTAGCTCTAGGAAGGATGGAAGACAATTTCCAACAATTAACCTCATACAGGCACTGCAGGCTATTTCATTTCCTCTTTAAGAATAACTTCTTATTAAAACCTTTGAGCAATTTTGAAAAACACAAAGTTTTTTGGTGAGCTGAATACCAAACATATGTGTGCCAATAGTAATAGACTTAAATGAGAAGTAGCTTATGATGAGAAGCATTTTTTATGAGCTGGTTTTATGTGGTGTTTGGGCTATCTGTCTGAAGCTTCCACAGACCATGTTGGAAACAACAACTGTCAGCAAACACTACACGTTTTTACTCTGAGTGACTCTGCTAATATTTTCCAGGTCTGCCCTTAAATTTGGCATCTCAGTGCCCAAAAGGGGTTGACCCTGTCTTTCAGATGAGTAGCTGATGTAGGCTTCACTTTCTTTGCCTGAAGGGTTAAATAAACTAACCATATTCTTGGCATAACGAAGAGAGAATGAATGGGGATGAATGAATGAATGAAGTAAGGAGTGAATGGACCAGCTTATCTGCTCCTACTCCAGTCTGTTTAAAGAGAAGGTTGTAGTTTTAATCATTCAGGAAATCCTTTCCATAGGGGAGTCCCTGCTAGCAATCTCTCTCTGATGCTTTGCTTCTCTACCCAGACATACTCAGAGCACCTGTCCAGCTGCCACATGGAAATGATTTTGTTGCTCAAGTTGGGAAGAGAGAGTGTAGCACCATCACTATAAAACATATAAAGAGAAAGGACTTAAATGAGGAGATAGAGTGTTTCACCTATGTTTCCTTAAGGAAATCAACAGTCAAATATAATACATAACAGATCTTTTCTAAATCCCATCTGCCTAAACATAAAACATATCTGCCTAAGTTAAAGAATGTAAGAGAAAACTATATCCAGGTGTACCTCAGTCTTATTTTTTTCTCCTGCATTAATTGTGATTACAGGCAAATTATAACCTTTGAAATATTTTGCTGAGCTCACAAATGCCTTTGTTCTCCTTTTTCCCCTTCTGTGAGATGATAATTGGAGGTGGGTAATGCCACACTTCAGGCAACTGAATGAAAGATGTTGAGGGAGTCATACCCATAGGTGGATGTGGAGGAGGAGGGAGTCAGAGACAAGCTGCAACAATCCTGCACTCTGCTTTGGAGCGTATTATCCCATTCTGAATAGCTGGGTATAATGCGTCAAGCCCTGTGGTCAGCTGTGATTGAGATAGACATTCCACAGCAAAGACTGCTGATGTAATGCCTTCTGGTCCCCTCATCCCTGTCTCCCCTCCCCAGCTCCCCTTTCCCTGTTTTGTTCTCACCCTCAGTGATCGGTAAAACTGTCCATGCCACAGGCTCATTACAGTAGGAGACTGGTACTAAAACACCTTCCTTCTTCAATGACTTTCTCCCTGCTCTAGCATGGTAACAAATACAGCATAAAAAGAAAGAGAGAGAAAGTGAAAAGAAAGAATTAAAGGAGAATCTTACCCTCTTTTTAAAGAACTGAAAGGCTGAGCACTTCTTGACTGGAAATCCATTCATGTCTTTGTTGACCATTTTCCACAGTAAGGGGTGCACAGTGATAGATCCAGTGTGGCACTTGTTTAGTGCAGCTGTTTTCTTCTGTATCCCTTCAGTCAATGAAGACAGAGCAGGACAGAGACTCACCGGCACGGCTCAGGCAGTTGTCCTTTACACATTCATCCTACTGCACCAGCTACTGCAGCAGCAGCAGCAGCAAGCAGCAGCCTTTTCCAGCTCTCAGATGCAGTACATTATTAGCTTCTTAAAAACATCTCCCAAATACACATACTTCTATAAAACCCTGTGACAGCTTTCAGATCACAGACAGCAGATCTCAGGCTAAGTGGATCTCACATAAACCCAAGTCCTTCCATCCTGTGGGTGCTACTGGTACCTCATGCTATATAAGCAGTGAGGGTACTGTGCTCAATTTGCTATTCTTATTCTTCTTCTTCAGGTGGTGTGATTCACTGCTGTTTGAGATGAGAGCTGGTTTTGATTGTGCAGATTCCAGCAGGAGCTGCAGTTCAGCAACAGCAGAGAGAGAGAGAGAGAGAGAAAGAAAGAGGGAGGGAGAGAGAGAGGGAGAGAGAAGGGGAGAGACATGCACAGGCAGAGCAGCTGAACACAAATAACCATACAAAGGACAGGAGGAAGGCTCAGGGAAAGAAGTGCTGAAAGGCAATATGTTTCCCCTGGGAGAATGACAGTAACAGCTCTTGTTTTATATGTGGACAATGTTTGAGTAAAAAGAGATGAGACACAGGTCAATTAAAAAATATTTTTCTCATGTTGCTCTCCTTGCAATGATTAGGCAGTGGTACTTTGGAAAAAAGCCCATCCAGTGATCAATGCAATCCTGGGTTATGTGACAGGACATGCTGGAGACAGAGAAGCACTGGAGCTTTGTTAAGAAGTTCAATGACCTTAAAGGAAACTAGCAGTTCCTAATAAAGTGCATTCACCACATGTGATGCAGTTAGATGTAAAGCAAGCAGACACAGAAAAAATGTTCAGATATTTCTGTAGAAACATAGATATATAGCTTCTAAAACCAGAAGGGCTATTTCATTGTAGAAAAAGAGGGCTGAAAGGGATCTTGAAAGGACACCTTGTTTAGCTTCCTTTTTATTATATTCAGTTGAGATAGATTTCTCCAAGTGCTGTGAATCCAATAACTTGTTTAACTAAACAGTAAAATATATTTTAATTATGTTATATTTTCCAGCAAGATCTGGAAAATAAACTAGAGACTTCATCATTCTTCTGATTCTATGTTCCAGGTTAAAAACCTTAGTTTCCAGAAAGGTTATATCTAATATTGACCTGTCTTCTGGTTTTAGTCATAGCTTCATGGCAAACTTTATGAGACTGGCAGCCCTGTAGTACTAAGCACATTAAGGGATGTTGGTCTGATGTAAATCAGTTACTTATCAACCATCTTTATGGTTAGATAAATAGACTGAGTGTTTAACATTTTTCAGTGGAAGCCATTTTCACTACTCCTTGAAGACAGTCTGTCACTCTTCATTGCCCTTTTCATTTCCTTTTTTGAAGATACTTGAAAAATAAGAGCACCTACATTGTATACCCTATTCCAGCACAGGTTTCTCCTTATTGCACATAGAGATGAAACTATGAACTTACACCTACTGATGTGGCTATTCCCCAGAGAATCTCATTGATCTTAACTGAGGCCCCATACTGAGCCACTTGTAGGCTATGACCTTTGTTTCAAGTCAGGAACTTGTGTTTCCTACTTTTGATTTTCCTGCTTTGTATCTCTAGCCCTCATTAGCTGTAAATAATTTAATTTGGCTGTACTCATATTAGACTTGGAATTTCTTAAGGAAACAATTCTCTTAGTAAGTGTTATGTCATCCATTCAAAACCTTTCCTCATTCAAAACACTTTCCCTTTCCCTTTCCCTTCCCCTTTCCCTTTCCTTTCCCTCTTTCCATCCCATCACCTTTTTATTCTCTTTCTCCTTTGTCTTTAATTACAGTTGCAGTGGTTACAATAATACTTTGATAGAGAAAAATGTCTTGGGCTTAGGAGGAAAACTCTGGTCAAAATTGTACAGCCCCATCCCAGGTCAGAAATAGGAATAGCCCCTTGAGAAACTACAAGTTTAAGGTGCAAGCAGCACAAACCCCACAATTTTGAGTTCTGGTGTTCTTATGAGACTGTTCAAAGCAGTGGGCTGAAAAGCCAATATCTCATCAGAATTGTTCCACTTTGTATCACTATTTGTCACTGGAGCAAGGAGAGAGGGAATTTTCCACACTGCTTCTCTGTCTGGGGCTAAGGGGTTTCACCCAGGAGCAATTCAGTCCAGCCTCTGAAAACTCTGACCAGCAACCCATAGTGCTCAGCTAGAGGCATGCTGAAGGGATTTTCAGAAAATCTGGAATTCTCAACACCCTTCAGCCAAGACTCCATCTCCTTCCACCCTGCAGCCTGTCCTTCAGTTTGTAGCCATTTGGGAAAAATCTTTTATTAAACCTCTCTTGCACTTGATTGCTGTCAGCCCTACATTCTGGTGCTTATAGATAGAGAAGGAGATAATGGTGAGTGTCCCATTTTCACTGGTGGCATCTCCCAGTACTCTATTCTGAGAACCATGTGCTTTGGCAGCTAATCTGATATGGAAGGAAGCTATTGTTGAGCAATGGCTTTCACTCAGGCAAAGGAGGCAGCTTGCTGTGCATGTACATTTATTGTTGAGATCTTTGATCTATTCAGCCACAGCTTTGATCTGTCTCTCAGCCTCTGATATTTCTTCTAGGGGCTTGGTGCTATCTTCTCTTTCACAAAAGCATTTGTGTTGCTTCTACTTTCTCCATAAGAGTTCCAGCCTGCTGGCTGAAATACCATTATCCTTCCAGACTTCTAAACCTGGCAAGCTGGTGGTGGTGGCTGCCCCTGTGAATGTATCACCAAGGACCTGGTGCCAGGCCTGGCTTTGGCCTCCACACTTTTTGGTTGCCATTTTTTTGTTTGTTTGGTTTGTTTGGTTGCTGACCTCTTTTCACCTGGACAGATTATGCACTTGAGCATATTTCTATTGCAAATTAAAAAAAATCCCATAGTTTTTAAAGTAGCCTAATAGCTTTAAAGTACTTCAGGAGTTGCTATGTTTTGAGGCAGGTGAGTCATTGTGAGGGGAATTAACTAGGACACTATCCTTGCATCACACAGAGCCCTCCTGGCCTCTCCAGGATATCCATTTTTTGATAAGAATTCTTCTCAGCTGAAATTCTGTTGGTTCTGTGGCCTCAAAGGATTCATTTGCAAATGTTTTACCACAAACATCAGAAGTGTGACTCAATGTCTGCAGAGCTTATAGCTAGCACAGGAGATCAAAAGTCTTAAAGAAGAGCAAAAGGGCAACACCCCAAATCTGTTTTTACATCTGTAGACAAAGATGTAAAGCCAGAGACATTTTCCTAAGAAAAAGTATTCCACTTTATTATGGTGCCAAAAACATGGCTTCATAATTAAACCTGAAATAAGCATAGGACTCCATGTTCACTGCATTTATCTGCAATAAAAATGCATAAAACCTGAGTAGGAAAATAAGAACATGTGCCAAGCCAGCCCCCTCAGTGGTGTTTTATTGTGATGGTCATGAAACACCAAGGGCTTTCAACAACTTGGTGGCTTGTCAGATGTACTAAGCACTTTAAAGAAGTCCTACAGGTACTTCATGCTTTAATGGCCTTTAGTAGATTCCATTAAACTGTCATATACTCATCCAATGATAAAATAAGTGTTTTCTAAGGGCAGTCAGGAAAGAAATGCACAGATATTCTGGCTGCAAAATTTTGGATAGCTGCAAAACACAGTAGCATTTTAATCCCTATGAGGCAGCTCCACAGGAGAGCAGGATGTTTTTCATTGCAGGTCTTCTGAAGGACTAGTGTAAACTGAGATTAGCAGTATGCAGAGGGGACTAAGCATGAACCAGAAGTCTTACTCTGCCATGCCTTCTACAAACACAACATCTCCTCAATTTGCCTTGCCTTTAAACACTTACAAGCACAATGTAACAGGTGGTAAATCAGTACAGGGTATACCAGGGAACAAGTAAATTATACTAATGAATGTCATCAGCTACAGCCTTAACAGCCTAAATCACCTTCTGCTTCCCTGCCTAAGAGGAATGTCCAATGTGAGGTCTCAGGTTTTAGTATCACAGCCCTTTGTGTATTTCCCTTTTCTGTGCTTTCCAAGTTGCTTACATCTCTGGCACAGGCCAAAAGTACATGTTGCAGACAATTTCTAGTATCTTGCCAGTTACAGTCTTTTATGCAGCTACTCAGTCAGTGAGTGCTCCCTTCTCTTGTGGGCAGGCAAAGGTGGATAGCTTTCATCCACTATGGCTCTGACATTTTAACTTGTTTTCTAATGGTGGAGGAGGACACAGATCATTTCATGGAGTACCAGTGGAACAGCTCAGAGAATAAGAAAGAAAACTGAAGAGACAAGAATGAACATTTGACCTTTCCAGTCTTTATTCTATCTCCAGAAATGAGACTAGATGAGTCCCCATCTCAGCTCTGACTTAGAGCAGTTTTTGACACTTCCTTGGTTGCCTCTCTAGCAACCAGCCTTGTCAACATCTACCTTGTAACCTCAATGCATGGGCACCCACTTTACCCCAGCTGGTACATGTTCTTTTTCTTGTATCACTCCCAAGCAGCATTTGCTCCCCAGCTCCTACTTGTGTTTACCACTGTGCTCCATTGCCACCCCTCTTCCTGATCAGGTGCAACCCAAGACCAGATGAACTGCATGGTGCTGTTTGTTGCTCAGGTTTTCCTGCTCTTCACCTGTTCTTGCTCCTTATGCTGCTAGTCATTGTGAGTAAAGGGGAAGTGAGTGACCCAGTAACAGCCTCAACATACAATCTCCATGTTCACATACACAGAATTAAAGCTGGTGATATAATGCCTGGCAAGAAAAGACAGAAATAAAGAGATGTTGTGTAGAGAGAAAAGTATGTTTAAGAAGCTTGATCAAAACTAACACTGTGTCCACTCTTGATGTTCCAGCCCTCTCCTTTGAGAGGTATTTTGAGGGGCTCCTTATAGTGCTAACAAAGACTTGTGATGGTGAAACTTGCTTTTATTTGGAGAAAAATTAAAACATGATGAGACCTTAAGGAACTTATGACACTTTCCTACACCCACAACATTGTAGGAAGGCAGACAGAAGAAGGTATGGGGATTTCCTCAGCTATGAGAGATGAAGATCCTTCTGAAGACTGCTTCTCAGAAATATAGCATGGCCAGGGGGCAGTGGACTAGCCTTCTCCAGAGCACTCCAGCCCTCCCCTCACCTGTCCTGATTGACTATGTGACCTTTCACAACCTATACTGGATGAATAGAAAAGGAGACATAGCCACTTTCCAGCAGTTCAAACTTCTTAAAAATGGCTTACAAGAGTTTTTATTCAAACACAATATCAGAATCAATTTGAAGGTCTAATGGTCTGAAATCCTTCCAGGCCTGGAAGCAATTGTTCCATATTTTATAGGTGAGCTGAAATCCTCTTCTGTGCAGCCATGTGTAGTTCCCATTTCTAGCCTACAGAGAGCTGGAGATACAAAACCTATTCCACAGAAAGAAAACATCCATCTATATCCTATAGCCCACAAAACAATCACCAGAAAGTAATGAGCTTTGCTTGCTGCTGACCTGAGCAGAATTCAAACTGTGAAAATTTCCATGACCAAGATCAGTCTGCTTAGCTAAAGAGTCTAAGTGGGTAGCTGGGTTTAATTTTTGCATACTTGACTTTTGCTGTTTGATTATTTCTGGCATCTCATTTCCTCAAGTATTACTTAGAGAAGGGATGAAAAGAAAATGATACATGAAACCATGACATAAAACACAAAGAGAGAGCAAAAGAGAGAGAAAGGGGAGGTCTGGTTCTAAAGCAAGTAAAATTTCACTGGACTAGACAGAGATGCTTTGTTTGTGCCAGGGCCCTGTTTTTCCCAGAAAAGTCCAATCTAGAAAAAAACCCAACAGGATAGAGGAAAATCATCATTGTTACTACAGGCACTTAATGAGATTTTCTAGCTGTATCTTGATTATCTGTAGGGGTTTTAGAAATAGAGAGACAAAAAGCATTAAGGAAAAAGAAGTGATTTTGTGGAAACCTTATCGAGTCAATAATTTTCCCTGGCTCATTTTTCATGTCGTGAATCCCTTCACAAAATGAAACATCCTTTCAGCCCCAGCCTTTCCCTCATGGCAGAGCCTGCCAGAGTCAGGCAGGGACTGAATGAGCTCTCTGTGCCCACTGTCTCTGGAGCTCTCTCCTTTTCACCCACAGCACGTGGGCTGGCACAGGCACCTGGCTCTGCACAGCACTGCTGTGGCATGGCCCAGCATCGGTGAGATTTCCCCATCTGTTATCAAAGTGCCACCCCAGCCAACACCTAGAGCTTGTCAGGTAGAAGGAGACTTGCAGGGAAGTAAAGCCCTTACAAAATATCTTTGCAAATGAGAAATAATTTAAAAAAACCCCCATTAGTATTGAAATAAAGGTGTTATCATGACTGCATTTCACTCACAGTAGCTTCCTGTGCTATCCACCAGGATAGGGCCATGTCCTAACATTTTCAGGGATGTGAGTTTATGGACCAAACAGCTCTTGAATTGGCAGTCATTGATAAAGGCTCAAGCTGGGATAGATTTAAACAAATCCATGGTGTTTTGGAGGTGGGGGTGAGTGAGCAGCTGCCCTGTTATTTTGAGAAGATGGGACTAAAATCACTAATAATAGCTAATTACCCACAGAAGACTTAGCCTCCATTTCTACCACTGGTACCTCAAACACGGAATCATTACTGGTTTGGAAATGTTTGAAAACAAGCATGCTCTGTGGAGAACACTGTCATTTGGTATGATTTTGGTATTTTAAGCATTCTACTGCAGGTTTAAAAGTGTGCATTTTGTGGGAAAAACAATAAACAAACAATCACAACTAGGACACACAATTCCCTAGGACATTTGCCAGTTCTGTCAAGGGCAGCTTTATGGGCAGGTATACACAGGTCCTAGGTGGAGATGCTGTTCATTTTCCTTAGCAGGCTCAGCATGCATCCTTGAATGCTCATGCTGTGGAAATCTGCTCCCTCTGACTAGCAGGTGGAGAAATGAATTATAGCAACCATCCCTCTAGGGCAAAAAAGAATCTAATGATTGTCACAGTAGTCAGGTGTGATCTCTCATTGTCCTTCACTTCTGGGGGGATTTTTTGGCTTGCAGATCAGCTAGTATTATCATCTGTTCACTTCCCAGGGTGTTGTTTCAGCTCCATCACCTTTTTCACTCATACTGTGGAGTCATTAGTCACAAACTGTACTGGACTGTCCTAGTGAAACCCAGTAACTACCAGGCTCAGCTTTTGCTGCCTCCTCTCCCTAGTCAGCCAGCCCTTGTGGGAATACTTCTTGACATCTCCCTCTTGATTCCTCTTCATAGTATGTTTTAAGTCAGTATCTCCCCACTCCATGTAAGTGACAAGTTTTCTGCCATCTCTTTAAAGCAAGCAGTCTACTAGAATAGAAGTTTTCCAGCTACTCCAGTCAAGTAAATAACTACATTTAATTTGGAACCTAAAATTCCTTTGTTTCACTCTGCCTTGCTATATAGAAACAAGACAAATACCCCAAAGGTACAAAGTCAACATCATGATAGTCATGTAGTCCATCTAAATGAGCTTGCTTATGACTCTTTGGCACAGAGACAAGGAAAAGACTTTGATGGAACTAATACTAACCTAGGAATGTTCCCAAGAAAACTCATGTCTCTGAAGTATCAGATGAGTCACAGTTACTCATCCACTCCTTCAGTTGATTGGGGAGGGGGATATGGAGAAAGAGCTTATTAATATTGGCTCATAGCATCTAAAAATTGCAACATCCCAGATGCCATTCAGCCATAATGGCTTCTGTGGAGGGGAAACAGAGCCAAGATGCATACAACCTCCATTGCTTCTCTCTCAGACTTGTACCCTTAGTGATCCCTGTTGCAGTCAGACTCAAGGTTTGAGCTGTCTGTGGGGGAGTGTTTTCAAGTGGTAGCTCTCCAAGGCACACTGTAACACTGACACACAGTCATTAATAATCCAGGTCATCATCTAGCCCTGCAAAAAGGAAACTGAATTGTAATGCTGCCCAAGTTTTGCACTTTATCTGCAGGACTGCCAACCAATCTTTGTTTTGAAGACCTGGGCTGAGCAACAGTGGGATCCACATGAACATTCAACATATTCTCAGGGAGTAAAGGGCATAAATTCCCTCTCCAGAAGACTATGCTTTTGATGGTTTAAAGACTAAAGAGGCTTCTATCAGAAAATATTTGAGTACAGGCAATTTGAAAATGTTCAGGTAATGTTATCACTGAATTACCTGGCTCTATTTTTGCAGTAAACTTAGCTACAGCAAGCCTCCATTATAGCAAAGCAAATTAAAGTAATTGTTTCATATGTGCAATGTGGGAATTGCAGTTTCATTTATAGTGAAACTTTGATTACACCATAATTGTTCTGGCAGAAAAATGGCTCCATTTTCAGAGGTTTCTGCTGTGTTTTCAGCCTGTGTCCATGTCTGCAGTAGTTTTTATATTCCTTGACTAACATCTTGCAATCTCTTTAGGCTTTCCCAGAACTGTGACTCATACTGCCTGATTCTCAAAATCCATACAAACTGAATGGAAACACCCCCTTTTAGGTGGGAAAGCAAACAGAAAAGCAGAGGTTTGGGTAACCTGTAAGTTTTGACTTTTTTGTGCAGAATTGCAGGGGAAATACTAGGTCATATTTTTTACTTTGCTTGGCAGACTTCTGCACTTGACATGTCCTCTAATGCTTTTCATCTTACAAAAAGCCACTGTTCTCTTGCAGAAGGTGCTTCTGCTACTTCCTACCACAGCTTATCTAGTAATTGTCCAAAAAGTGTATGCATGTCTGAACCACTGGAATCTGTAATGAAAAAAACATCATTGCAAAGGATGTCATGAACTTTTTTCCAAGGCAATGAAATGCATAAATCACATTCCTCATGACCTTCTCTCTCTTGTAACATGTTTTGCTTCACATTCCTCTATGAAGGTTGCCACCAAGGTGGTTATTGGTATCATTTTGAATGTTATGATTGTTGCTGTTTCTCCTAAATGTTTGCACTGGTGAGACAGTGGTTTAGGACTCTGGACTCTTTGTATGGGAGATCTCATTTTTGTGGACCTTTATGTCCAATGTCTACAAGCTTGAAAGCTTTGTAGAATAATACATAATAATAATAAGCTGCAGTTTATCAGCTGTGCTTCTTTTACAACTTTTCCAATGTCCTCTCCTGTTACAAAGGAAAGTGTAGCTATCAGATGAGACAAGAGGAGGAACTCTATACCTCTAATTCCACAGAAACCATAGGGTAGTTACACATAGCACAGTGAAGGAACAAGTACTTCTAATTACTGTTAACAGATATGGGCATGAAGTGACTGACAACACTCTGTAATTGTGGCCCAAAGCAGGGAGACTTGCAGCTGAGACCAAGGGTGTTGTTTTCATGTCATTGATACCAGGATTGAACTGTGAAGTGAATATTCACATCACTGGAGTGAGAAGCATTCAGTTTCCTTAAGATCAACTCTCTGTGGTCTGAAAGTGTAAGGAAAATGTGTCAGGCCAATTTCTGGGCATTCTTTTGTGGAAATGAAACAGATTTCCAAGATAGAAGAAAATTAACACCCTAAAATGAAGCTGTTTTGCCAGATGACTTCAGCCTTTCCAGATTAAACACTCTTCCACAATAAGACTTGCAATACTCTGAGTAACAATTGAAGTTACTCATCAGAAGTAATATGCTTTAACATTTAACTGGCATAACTAATGGATTTTTGTGTGTGACACACCTCTGGATGGAAAACTACTGTGTTAACATTGAAAAGTGGAATTATTTTAACTTGGATTATTTAGACACTTTTTCTATGCTTACATTTCATAAATACTAATGCCATGTTTCACTGCTCATGTTATAAATTGTCTGTGGAACACAGGAATTCACTTCTTTATATTTGGGCACAGCATTTAACAAGATGTGTTACTATTTTAGAAGAGCTCAGTTTTCTCAGCTGGAGAAACTGCTGCTTCTAAAAGTCTGTTCATCTCTACACAGGACTTGATATCTTCTGAAAATCTTGATTTGAGTCTGATGCCATCAAAAAAAAGTGTTTAATTTCTTCTTGGCATTTGTGTTTTTCTCTACAAAGTTGTTGAGCAATCTTATGTTTATCTCCTTGAGATTTCAATAATTCTGCATTCACAGAGACTAAATTAATTTATGGTAAATCTCTCTGCATATCTCAGTATGTCATGGAGTTCCAGGTAGGCTAAAAAACTCCTTTGATCAGTTATAATAAATGTCTTGGTTCAGATAATGTCAAAAATATCCATTAACAATTAACATTAGTGCTGAAGTACATCCCATAATTGATTATGTCAAATTGCATCCTTGATCAAACACACAGAGATGTCTGATGATGCTGGCAAAATATAATTAGCAAATTTGATTGTAATCTATGGTAAACCAAATTAACATATGGGAGATGATTCAGATAATGCTTTAGGAATCTGAAGAGAATATTTATTATGTTAGAATGTCAGAAGGCAGACACTGCCACAGAAGGAAACTAAAACTAAGGAAAGCATTTCCAGTAAAAAGCACTTTTCATTACAAATTTCCATATGTCAGAACTGAAACTTTTCACAGAAAAGGATTGGGTTTAGGAAGTCTCAGGATAATTTAACTTCTAAATTGTCAAAATGCTTCTTTTTGGTTCTTTAAAGGACAAGCCTTCTTTCCTGACATAAAATTCTCATTTTCTTCAGCAGTGTTCATTAAAGTATCGTGAACAAGGTATAACAAATAAAAATCAGTTATCAGAAAAAAATTCGTGGTTTGATTAAAACAATCTTTTTTATTATTATGACATCACATAGAATATCTTTATTTTTCTCTCTTTGTCCTGAGTGAGCTTTGAAATTTCAGCAATTCCTCTAGATCAGAAAGCTGCTTTGCATTCAGCTCTGGCACATGTCAGCGTTTGATTATCTCAGCATGCTGTACCATTGGTTTTAATTAGGAGTCATGAGACAATAGCAGCGTTGAGAAACCTACCCAAACTTCCAAATTCTTTATTTGGAAGTATATATTTTGCAGCATGTATTTCAGACAGATGTAAGATTTAAATATTCAACATTTTGCATTCTTTTTTTTTCCCCCTAGACATGATTACATTCTGTAAATAGCTATTGTGTGATCTCAGGTCTTTCTCATCCAGTGATAGGCAGTTGATCTACCAGTGTGTGTTTCATGTGCAAATCCTTTCATTTTCTGTTATGCACTTCCACTGCTGATTCCATGATTTTTTTAAAGGCAGTTCCTTTGATGTTAAAAAATTAATTTGGAACCATAAGTAATTGACTGAGCTTCCTACAAAAAAGCATTTAATATACTACTCTTTGACCTCTGCTCTCCCACATGCCTAAAGGAATGTTAAAATTCACATCATATTCAGCAGGACAACAAATCTGGACTTGGGCACATTCAAACAGCATTTTAAAATTGCTATTCATACAGGCAGCTTCTCAACTACTCACTGCTTACTTGGATGCCTTTAGCTAAGACTATGGTGTTATCATGGCCAAAAAGAAACTGCCTCTCCAGCAGCAGCTCTAAAATTAGTGCAGGAGCTACATGATAAAAGCAAAAACTTAACCTTTACACAGATCCTAATCATCAACCAAACCTAAGCATCAAAGCACTAGTTCAATGTACTGGCTTGAGCCAGAGACAGCTATGTGCCTGTATCAGCTTCAGTTCTGTAGGGAATTAGATGACAGGTTTATGTTGTGAGCACGAAAGTAGCCTTTTCCCAAAGTGACTAAGACTTTTGATGAGAGAGGTAACACCTGCACTGTATGTTGAGGCAAGACAAAACCGTGTTTGGGGCTACTGGCTGGCAGATGCCTGGAGTTTCTGGATCAGAACTGTTATCTGGTGCTACATCTTGGCTTTGAGATCCATGAGTCCATTGCTGCTTGGTGGTTGGTTTATTCAAATCACAGAGAAAGCAATCTACCTGTATGTGACTGCAAGGAGATCTTGTACACATTTCACCAGCATCTGTAAAGGTCCTTGTAAGTATAAGAGAACCAGACACTAAATGCAAATGACTGGTGCCTCTGGACCAGCAATATAGTGAAACTATTGACTGTTGTCCCACCAACCCCACAATGTTACTCTTGCTTAATCTAGAGGAGGATTCAGCCAGCTACTGCTCACAAGGCAGACACTAAATCTGTGCAAGCACTGTGTCATTCATTTCAGGTTTTGGCATGGATCAGAGAAGATAGAAATGTGGAGCCAGGAATCATTAACACACTGATACATATCTGCCACTTATTAATGGAGGAAGACTCATATGCATGTTCAACAGGACAGTTGAGAGGACACCATGCTGCATGATAGCACTTTTAGGGCTCTGACCTAACTGACCCTTTCAAACTCTGACCTTTTCACATATCTAACAAGGAAAGGAACAAAAGCTTCAAAACATCAGTCTTTCACCCTACTTAGAACCAAGAAGGATCACCTTGTCACTTGCTGACAGATCCTACCAATGGCTACACTGAATTAACCTAACTCTGACTGTGATCGAGGCATCACCTATGTTGGAAACCTCAGTCTTTGACAATGTTCAAATCTGACTGAGTTTTCTGCAGGATCTGGGAAGGCTTGAATAGAGGCTACATAGAATTTAGTCTGAAATACTCCCACTCACTAAATAACCTGCCAAATCTTCCTGCAAGTTACTCCTGAGGAAATGTACTGTTGATACTGTAACAGCTGATGAGAGTTTTTAATAAAATCAGTAACAGGTGACCTATGTCATTTTTGAGTGCAGATGAACAGGTACAGAGCAGAGATGACATAGGATGATATATAGTTGTGGGGTGTGTTCAAGTCTAAGTTAATGCAGGTGCTCAGACTTTGGTTGCCAGCATTTAGGATAACCAAAATCCAGTAAGTCCCAATCTTGCTTCATTTTTCTGAGAGATAAATAAGAAATAACTCAACTACAGTCAATAGATAGTGTAGGATGTACAAGAAAGAAATCAAATTGTCTAATCTGTCATTAAAAGAACAACCATCAAGTTCATCATCCAGAACACTTTTCTGGTGGTCTGTAAAGGGGTCCTGAACAGTCCTGAGCACCACATATATTCATAACCCACTGTATTCTCAACTTATTTTTTCAGAAAATGAGTGGCCCTATCTAAAAAAACACTTTCTGTATATTGTTTCCTAGAGAGAGGTACCACAACAGCCTCCTTCACAATACAAAGCATCCAGTTTGTGACCAAAAATGTTTTAATGCCTTCCACATCTCCACAACTGCTGGTTTTAATATTCCCTGTCCCACTAGCTAGGAAATTAGGCAAAAAGTAAAATCAAAATAAATTGACATTTATCTTAATGGGATGAAACTGAGTGTAAGGAGAACATGCAGCTACAATGGCTTTTTCATGCCAGAATTAAAGAGGACAATAATTTAACAGCTCGGTAAGCAGCAACACATCAGCAACTAAATCCAAAGGCAGATGTCTTCAGCACTGTGGCCTTACTGTAAGTAGTACAGAGGCTCACCTCTAGCCATTTTCCTATTTTGGGAGCTGGGTTTTTGTACCCTCATGCTCAAGCTTCACTCAGCACAGAAGCCTCTTTTACATAAGTTTTGTCATGGCCTTGAGGTTGTGTTAAACACATCCAGACAGAGAGGGTTCTGACTGGAAGCTGCCATCCACCTCTTAACCTTAAATTTTGAAATGGATAAATCTGCTCAGTACTCTCTCCTCTGAGATAGAAAGTCAAGGGGTGAGAAGGTTTGGTATATCTCAGGTTAGTGCTAGATAATGATCTAGCATTAGATTGTCATCAGCATTTAAAGGCTAAACCTTATTGCACCAGCCTCAGGACCATGCATCCAAAATTTGGATCAAAGAAGGCCAGATCAGCCTCATAATGAAAGAGTTTGCCACCTGATACAGATCTAGACATCAAGGCAATCAGGAGCCATAAAGATCACAAAAGCAGTAGCAGAAAATATCAGCAACTGCTCAGGCTTCATCCAGATCAGACATTATGTTATGCTGTGTTATGTTTAATAGAATCCAAATTTTAGAGGTGGTTGGGTGAAATATGCTGAAGTTTGGCTGCTTCCTGTCACTGTGCATGAACATTTCACCTAGTGATGATACATATTGGGCCATAAACCTCTGCAGAGGTCACAAAAAATTTCTTGTTTTCAGAATGTTCTTCTGATGTTACAACAATGTGACTCGGGACTTATTGCATACGGCTCGGTCCTTTAATCCACTGTACTTAGCTTCAATGTCAATTTTAGACACTCCCCCTGGAGCTACATGAAAAATGAAGTCTTGATCATTGCCTGGCTTTATGGAAATTCAGTGCAAGCAATTATGAGCTGAACCCTGAGAAGGTCATGTTTATAAGAGCAAATAAGGGAGCTTAGTGACATTGACTACTCTGTGAGTAGAAGAGTCAAAATGAAATGCAGATGTGCTCTGTTGCTTGCTGCCTCCATGGTGCTTGCCAACCTGATGTCAACCATTGCCTCAGCTCCAGGATTCCCTCCCTGTGCCATTGACAGTGAGCACTGATCCAGGTGATAGGGCTTCTGTGAGTGAAGCAGGAACCAGGCATATGAAGGTGCAAGAACTGGGGTCGACCCATGACCCAGGTACCACTCAAGCCAGAAAAGTGTTTTACCCTCTCCCAGTGGCTTCTATCTTTGATCTGCTTGGGCTTTAGAATGTGTCAGGGTAAGGTTACCTTTTCTGAGGAGTTTTTGGTTGCAAGTTAAAAAAAAAATGCTCATTTCAGTGCATATGTTGTATTGAGTTATTCTGGCAGGAAAGGACTTAATAGCTCTAATTGATCTTTATCACTGAGTGAAATAAAAAAAATAAGTAAAAAAAGCTTGCTTGTTATTTCACTTCTCTCATACTACATTTTCTTTTTACCTTTCTACATCATGCCATTAAAATTGTCCTATTTTTGGAAAAAATATCAAAAGGTAACAAGTGAAATAAGACATTGCAGCCCTGCAGAGTTTGATTCATTCCAAATGCAATTACCTTTGATATGGTATCTTTTTCAAAATAATCCTTTTTTATTCTACCAGCCCCACTATTCAAATTTACAAGCTTGAAATGAAATAGATGCATAGTTTCTTACGAGTCCTGTATGACTTCAGAGGAATTCAGATGATTTGTATTTTGCTATTTTAACTTCATTTCATTTACTTCATCAGTCTTTAAGGAATATTTTGATAACTTTCAAATGTCCACAATTTATCACAATAAAGGGCTGGTGAATGGACAGAGGTATCATTTCCCTTCTTCTAGTCTAAACCAGAATTGTTAAATTAATATACAGTAAACATGCCAAGATAACTGCTAATATTGAGCCTTAGATTTAAGTGGTTGAATCCTCAGGAGTTTGCCTATGGACTAGGTGACTCCTGCCATCACTCACACTGAGAAGTTCTCAGGTACCAAAGTGAACTGAAAGAAGATGTTATTTGTTTATGAATTTACAACATAAAGTGGTATAACCATGCAAGCTGAAAATCAAATGCAGTAAAGGTCTCCTTAAATAACAGTGAGTGTGTCTAGTTCACAGGGTTGTTTTGCTCTGTGAAGTCCTTACAGCTTTCATTTGGACTAAACCAGATATGAACTGCTACTGCTCTGATCCAGTAGTGTTTCAGATACTAACTAGGAAAGTGATAAAACTAGTAAGTATGTATCTTGTGTTTGATGTGATTGACAAAGGTGCTCAAAAAGTAGGGCATATAGGTTAGGAGTTAGCATGTTTACAAGACACCTGCAAAAACTATGTCATATATTTATTTTCCTGTTGTATTTCACAAAAATTCATCCCACACATCTACTAGCTCACTAGAAGCAGTAAATCAGCCTGTCCTTCCTAACTCTTTCCTTCTGGCTCATAAAATTTCTACAGTTTATTTGTATTTTGGCAACCATAAGGATGATATTTGATAAACAGGGAGAAGTGTCTTTCCATATTCACACTGTTTTATTGGCATCTAATATTTGACAGCTGATTTCATACTTCACATGGATTAGTTGTGCCTTCCACCTAGCATCTCTCAACCCATATTTGTCTATAACTTTTGACTCTTTTGTAATGCAAACTAGCTGAATTATAGTTTCCCAAGAGTGCAGACTTGCTCATTATGCCAGCATCAGTGTCTGATTTGCGCTTTTGGCTGTGGCAGTAAAAGGCCCCTCAACTCCCCTTTGTGCTAGCTGAGTCTTCAGAGCTTTTTTTTTTTAACTTCCCTTAGTCTTTAATTTTGTTGTCATGAAATACTAGCTTCTACCTCCATGTAATAATGTAGACACACAACTAATTAAATCCAAGGGTTGTAAAATATTCAGTGCTGAAAATGAAGCTGAAGAAAAAAAATCCATTTGCACAGTCTATTGCAAGGAAAAGAGGAAATGCAACTGGTTAGATTAAGAAAACTTGACCAGTGGAGTCACTTAGATAAGATTCTTGAGAAGTGCTCAAGAAATAGGCTTGTGTGAACCTCAAGAGGTTAAAAAAAGCCAACTGTAAGGTCCTGCACCTGAGTTGGGGCATTCCCTGGTATTCTTCAAAGTAATGACAATATTTATTCAACACAGATCAATTTAATTTGGAATAGGACTTATTAATAAGCATTGTAGAGGTGAGAGGTGCTGGATATTGGGGAGCTCAATGTTTTTCATGTTTCTTTTAGATTGCTCAGATGTGCATCTTCCTCAGTACACACAGTGGGTGCAGGATGGATTCAACCCAGATTTCATATATAAACTGTGAGCAGCCATGAGATCTACCTCAGTGCACACCTGCAACTGCAGACAGTGCACAGAGCTGCAGGCATGTTCAGCAGATGGCTGGGAGCATTTGGGGCATGACAGAGCACATGGAGCCATCATCAACATCTAAACACAGGCAGGTAAGAGAGATTTTCCCTCTCACACACATAGTCTATCTGAGGAATTATAACACAGATTTAAGGGAAAAAAAAAGCCAAGCCAAAAACATTTGGTAAACAGGTCACCAATACCAGAAAGGTAACTACCACAGGAGTCATACTAAAGGTGACCTCCAAACAGTCAGAAGGATGCCTGAGTTGCATTGGTATTTGCATGTCTTGTGTTTATAGTCCTCTGAAAGTCTTGCTACTTTGTCTTCTTTAACTTCAGATAGTCACATGCCTGTGAAATATTTTGCCTGACTTGGGAGGGAAATACACTGCTTTTCTATGCTAGATTATCAATTATGTTAAAGACTTCTCTGCCTACTAATGAAAGGAGAGGATGAGCTTTTATTGAGAACTTTTCTTTGAAGAGAAAATGTTTAGTAGAGCCCTCTTATTTCTAAGGACACTATAATCATCTTGATGTGAGAAAAAACAAAGAGCACCTATCTCCTACCCACTCTCTCCCTCATTTTCTCTCTCCCTCTCCTTTATGCACTCATGCATGTGCACACACACACATAGACTCTGTGGGCTATGGAAGTAACAACCTGCAATGTATATATTTTCTGAACTGCACATGTACATCCACACAGGTAGAGTTTCAAAATGGCCCATACCTGTAACACATGCACACCAACACACACATCATACTTCTACTACTTTACTTTCAGTACACTTTTATGGTTTTGACCTTTAATTTCTGCATACTTCCTGTCAAATCTTTTGCAAATGAATTTTACAGACACAAATATTTGCTCTAAAGGAATTTGGAATTATAAACACCCACACTCAAGGAGACTTTACTTTAAACATGAATGCTTTGCTATGGAAATAGTTGCATTCTTCACTTAGGGAATGAAATTTGCATGTTGTCTGGTTGCTTCCAACCAGGCAGCACAGCTTGAGTTACAATTAGGCACTATAATTCCTTGTGATGGAAGTATACTGACAATAATCAATTCAAATGCATTCAGATAAATAATTTTAAAGTAAATGCATATTGCTGGAGGATGCTTAGCAAGCAGAAAAAAAGAAAACCCCAGCAGCCTAATGTATTACTTCTTAGCAATAGCTCTCTCTGTCCTTATGCTGATATATTCTTTGGGAAAACTTCAGTGCAGTTCCTACAATTAGCAAGTTCTTCATAATCATCTTTAAGAGAATGAAATCTCTCTGTAACAGCCAGGCTGATTCTGCAGACATCATGCTTCTTGTATCAGCAGAAGGAAGGTGGTGGGGCAGGGGCAGGAGGCTCTGAAACCAGGAGGCATCCATGTCAGTTCTCTGTAGCAACCTACATTTCTTTCTGAAATACTAGTGAAATCCTGGTCTCACTGAAGCCCATGGGCATTTTGACAGCTGCTCCCACAGCAGTCCAGTTAAGGGAATGGCTTCATTTACATCGTGTAGAGATGGTGGAGAGCAGTGAGGTGTGAGGGGACTGAGTCAGGTGAGCCTTTCCTTGACCGGATAAGGAGGTTACCTGTGGACTGTGTCCCAGCCCGAGGAAGCAGCAAGCAGCTCTCTCCCAGGCATTTCCCTTTTGCCCTGCAATAGCAGAGCCCCTCAGGCCACTCTTGTTCTGTTCTGCACACCCCTCTCCGAGTCACACCCCGAGGCTACCATGTCTGCAGGCAAAATGTGTTCCTCTAAATAAGATTAACTGCCTGCTACAGTATGGAGAGATTACTGTGTGGTTTTTAACCCTTTGAGTGTCCTGGGACAAACTTTGTCTATGGGAACCCCTCACCCCCTGGCATGCAGAGTGCAGGAGCCTTTTCTACTGATCTAGCCTGCTGAGAGACATAAAAATATGAGTGACTATCAGTTAGATATACTGTCGTGTTTGGTAATTATTCTATCAAGTGTCTTGTGAGAGGAGAGACTGGTAGAAAGAGCTGTGGGAAACTGAACAAGTAGCTCAATGTTGAGTAATTGCACAGCCATAAGAAGGACCAGAGGTTATAAACCTTTCATTTGATTGTAAAATAGGCCTAGTGAAGGAAAAGACTTCTAGAAAAGAAGTCATGTGAAAATGTTGCCTCTGCTACTGTTTGCCATGCATTTGAGAATTTAGAAAGAATAAATGACCTACATCAATTTTAATCTTGATGGAAAGTTTTCTATGTCTTTTCTTTCTCTACAAACTTGGATTTGATAAGAGAGGGTTGCACATTTATAAAATACACTAGCTGATTACAGCTCACTTCCTGGACCCTATGGATCCCTGCACCTCCTCCTGTTAGTGTAAACATGCCAAAGAAACTCCTTATTTCTCAGTTTGACATTTCATGCTAAGGTATATTTACAGGAAATAATTGCTCAGAAGTGATCTACAGGATTTAAACTGCTTGGAAGTATTATGTAGGATTTAGATTGTATCAGCCAAAGGATTTGGACTGTGATAGTGTGCTAGATCTCAAAAAAAACAGAGCAAAGAACATTTAGCTAAATGGCTCTGTGATGCAATCCTGCACCTCATGTGTAATATAATGCATAATAATACAGCTTTTGTATTTACTGTAGAATTTCTAACAACCTAGTGTTATTGTTCTACAATTACTGGAACACTGGAAGTGAAAAGCTGAAGAAAACTGTACAAAAACTAGGTAGCACATTTGAGAAGTTCAACCAAAATGTGGAAGGGGACCATGTTTTTTAAGCATCCAAAAGCAGCTAGTTAATAGGGTGATTAGTCCATTGCTGGAAAGGTGAGGGGAAGAACATCTGTAAGACTTACCTTTCATGCAAGGATAAGTTAGATTAATGGTTTACAAAATGTTCTGGGTTAAGGAACCCTTTTACCTCCAGGGTTTTATGTAGGCAGGCATGCGAGAAGTCTGTTTGCAGTACTGCAGAGCTGGCATGCACTGCTCATTGAGATTCATACCTGCCCAGCCAGGAATGATTTCATGCCATCAGAATGAATTTGGAATAGATATCTTTGCTCTTTCCAAGAGAGAGAATTTGTGAGAAGCCCTCCTGGAGCAGGTTAAACTTGGTCTTTCTTTAACCCTCACACCTTTTGAACCATCCAAGGGGGATGTTAAAAGGGCATTGAAGGAGACTGGTCAAAGTGTAAGACCAGATTCCTGGGTCCTAGATTCTTTGTCTGTATCTAGCAAAGAGATCCTGGATGGCCTGGAGTTGGTCATCTAAATTTTTTGGTGCCTCAGATTCATTTGCTCTGAAATTGTAATATTTGTCCATCTCCCAAGTAGGTAGCAGATACCAAAACTTATTTTTACTCTAGGACAGGACATGTATTATGGACTAGAAAGGAGTGGGAGCTTCACTTCATCTCTGCTTGTTTTACAAATGTACAGATGTGATACTTAGAGATGTGGTTTAGTGGCATGATAGTGACAGGTTAATGGTTGAACTTGGTGATCTTAGAGGTCCCTTCCAACCTAAATGATTCTGTGATTCTGTGTTTATTAAAGGGGAAGCCATGCAACACTGTAATATCAAGCCCTGAATATGTATGGTATGACTTCACTGAACACACAGCTCTGTAAATGCTTCCCTTCTAACTGAGGGAAGAACATGCTCCCTGTTTCTTTTCCTCCTAGAATAATTACAGTACATTAAGACACACCAGGCAGGTCAGAGCAAATCTTGTTTGGAGTTTGCATTTCAACTGCACATTATGCACTTGCATTGTAATATATTCAGACTGACAGCATCGTTATGCTGAATTAATCTAAATTAAGTCTAGACACATATTTGCAACAGCAAACATCACAGAGGCTGTTTGGTGGCTGACTGCTCAGAGGAATTCAACAAGAAAATCCCAGGCTTAAACCTTGCAAATAAATGACTAAATTGATAAATGAAGGAATAAATACCTTTAGACAATGCTTCAAGAACAACACCAAAATCTTCTCCCTAGGATTTTATTAGTTTACATACTCTTTTGCCAGTTTAGGGTTTTAATTATCAGCCCTTCTGTTGTAGGGACATAACCCTGCTGTGAGGCTGTTGCAGGCTGAGAAGCCCACACAAGGAGAGTGCAAGGAAGTCAAAGTCATAGGAAGTGTTACATGATTTCTGCTTCTGTGCAGTAAAAGTACCTGGATATACCCACACTTTGAAAGATTCTCATGTATCTCCTGTGGCTATTTTAAGTCAAGTGTCTCAGGAAGCTTAGCTATCATTTTAACATTAGTAATGTTAAATACAGAAATTTAGCATTGTTCCACCACTAGTGGTGATGTGGGGAGAAGGCTTGTGGATCAAACTGTTACTATTTATTATTTGTAAGGGCAAAAGCTTCAGGAACAAGACTGATTGCTTTTAGCACTTTCCACCTACAGATACTCATATTATTACCCAGCTGTAATAAATCCACAACACTGCCACTGGATCTTGTAATTAATTGTAATTTTATAGGCTGACTACATACAGTACTTTATCCTAAACTCACTGCAAGGTAAAAGCTTGCAACTGCAGGGTGAGGGACAGCATATGAGAGGTTTGGTGTTTCCCTGTAGCTGTGGCTCTCAGGAGAAATCTTGGGGTAGTGGGGAACACAGGGGATACCTGACCCAGCAGTTGTGCCACCTGAGGAATCTCCACGTCATCAGAAAGGATGGTGCTGTTGTGTCATGACAACATTCCACTGCAGAGACGTGGGGACAGCATGTTCCAAGCTCCTGGGGAAATGAAATTCTTTCTCTCTAGCTGGAGCTGGTGACAGGGGAGAGGCTGCCTCTGCCAGGTCGTTTGGATTGGAGATCTTGATCTATCTGCAGTGATGCAGCCTTTGTGGGGCTGTCCAGGAGGGCTGGGGAGGGCCTGAGGGAAGAATAGCAGGCTGAGCCCAAGCAGGGGGGAATTAGACGCTGAACAAGAGAAACGTGAGCCTGGAGACAGCTACAGCACCAGGGCTTTGTGTTTCCCAGCGTGCTGGAAAGCATTAGTGACTTTTGCACTTGAGGAGACACACAACAGTAAATTCAGCTCTTTGACATGCCTTTTTTCTCCTTGGGGAAGCAGGAAAAATTAGCATGGGCACAACTTTCAGTAACAGGTCTGAACAGCTTCCAGCCTGGAGAAGGCTTTCACTTGTCTGACTCAGTGTGCAGGCAGAGCTACTGTCTGTGCAGATGTGCCTGCAGATAAACCAGGTGGAAATAGAGCAGTGCAAGTATTGTACATGTCCTACAGAAATGGGGTTGAGGTAAGAGTCATGGCAACACAGAAAGGTCAAATTCATTTCTTGAGATTACCCAAGAGGGCTCTGCCAAGCCCAGTGTTTGAATCTCTGCACCTCTTGAATCCCAGGTGAATAACTTAAAAGTGCAGTGAAGGTTTACCTTCAGGAACAGTATTGCTACTACCTTTAAGCGCTTTAAATACTCTGTCAAAAATGTTTAAGTTATTTAGAGAGCAGAAGTAGAGATGTGGACTAAGAGTGTTATCCACTGCTAGAAGCTGGCTTCCCTTTCTAGTCCCTACTGGATAAGGGAGGCTGAGGAAATGCTACAGAGGTTTTGAAGGGAGCCACAAAACTGACTTGTGGGCTGCCAAGCAGACTGTAGGAGACAAGACATAAGGATTATAATTTATTCAGTTTACCAAAAAAAAAGAAACCTGAGGGTCCAGAAGGTAGCCACAGAAGTGATCAGAAGAATGGATGGAACACCCTGACTATGAAGAAATGATGAAAGATTTGGGGTTGTTCAGCCTGAAGAGAAGGTTCAGGGGAGACCTTGTTGCAGCCTTTTAGCACTGAAAGGGAGCTTATAAGAAAGATGGGGACATGTTTTAGCAGGGCCTGTTGTGACAGGACAAGGCATAATGCTTTTAAAAAGAGGGTAGATTTAGACTAGAGTTAAGGAAGAAAAGTTTTTAAATGAACATGGTGAAACACAGGTACAGGTTGGCCAGAGAGGTGGTAGAAGATCCATCCCTGGAAGCATTCTAGGTCGGGTTGGATGAGGCTCTGAGCAACCTGATCTAGTTGAAGATGTCCCTGCTTACTGCAGGGGAGTTGGACTAGATGACCTTTAAAGTTGCCTTCCAAGCCAAGACATTCTATGATTCTCCACTTCTCTGATTAGGGTGTTTTGTACATGTGCTAGTACCTGGGGTAGATGTTGAGTGTAGAGAGCTTTTAAACTTTTACTGACAAAGACGTGACAAGATCCAATCACTGATACATGTCCTCTGGTGGGAAAGCCTCCAAATCACAGGGTGCAATCAGTGCTGAAGACCTCACATGATTGCCTTCAGACTATGAAGGAATTCCTTCTCTCTCCCTCTGAGATATATTTTGATTACTTCCCTACCCATCTAGCACTTTCTAAAGTGTCAGGCCTTGGTTACCAGTTGGAAACAGGATAACAGAGGGGTTAGACCACTGACAGGAGGCACAACATATTCTCAGCTTTTTGCTTTGTGTATCTTCCTCTGATGCTCAGTCACAACGATGGCCAGATTTGGGGGAGGAAAAGTGGTTGACTTCAGAAGATAATCAGATGGGGATCTTGAGAGATTTTTCCTTTATCTACAACAAGAAGTGCAGTTTACAGGCTGGAATTCCTCACTGTCCCAGAGGCCTTCATGATGCAGATACTTAAGTGGTTGAATCTTCTTTGCATCTGGCACAGAGCTTTTTCTCCCAAGACCTGAAACACCCAGTGTAACTGTAGTCTTGGGGATATGCAGGAATTCAAACAATTGTCTCAGGCCAATAAAAGGACATCACTACTTAAGTTAAACATTTAAAACAAAGTCCCAGAAAGACCTTCTAAGCTACTGGCCCATTCTACCAATTCCCAAAGTCCTCATGCAAGTCCTCCAGGCTGGAAGCAGTCAGCAGCTTGAAGCCTGTATCATTTCTGTTCTCCATGAGGATCAAGAAATTGGAACTCTTTCTGCTTTTCTCCCCTCAATAACTTAATCCAGTAGGTTCTAAGAAGATCCCAAACTGAGCAAACTGCATTCAAAATGCAATAATAATCACTTTTAAAACATAACCAGAGAAGAAGTTCTTTATGGAGCTGGTAAAGGGTCAAAATGCCCATCCAAGATAAGGTCAGTTGACACAGGTTTAATTGTCTTTTCTTTGCCTAGGGGAATTTAAACCCTAGGTTTCCAAAGGAAAAAACCTTTGCTTCTGGCACTCCCTGAAGCACTCTAGTTAAAAGGACATTTTACAAGTAGGCAAACACCAACATCAGTCATGGTTTTGAAGTGTAATGTCCACTCAGAGTATTTGAAGGAAGAGCACTGATATATCCTTTCTAATGTAAATTAAGGCCTGAGAATACTAAGTGAAAGTACTCAGATACCTGCCTGCAATACAGAAGTAGCCCTGTTGTCAGTGCTACATCAGCTTGACTTCTCTTCTGTTTTGTCCACCCTGTAGCATGCAGTGTTCTGTATACATGAGGAGCCTATCCCAGAACTAGCAAGTAACTATGAGCTTGTGCATGGTAGTCCTTCTGTGAAACTGAAGCTTAAAGATTTCTGAAATTTCCAGCCAGATAAGAGAGAAACAGAGAAAGGTTATGGCAGAAGACACAAATCCTAAAACTGTTTTACTTATATGGTCACTTCTGCAAAAGGCCAATGAGAAACTCCTGGGATTTTACCAGAGCTGTTGTCACAAAGTTATTCTGTGAGCAGAAGGAAAAATAAAATGTTTACAGCAGGCATTATTAACATGCTTCTTTTCTTCACATTTTTATCCTTTTTAAAAATAGAAATACACCTAAGTGAGCTGTCTATATATGTAATTTTTTCCCCTTAGCTTTGGAGCCTACTCATTGATTTGAATCAAATTCAGGATAAGAATAAAACCCTCAAAAATTTCTACTGCCAGAACATTATTCTGGAGGGAAGTTGGAAGGTGAAAAAGTGCAGGGCAGTCTGGAAAGGGGACAGAAAATCTTAATATTAGTCTGTTAATCAGCCAAGAGATATAGCCCTATAAGAAACCAGACTTCATGTTTTGTACTCATTGCTTTTATATGACTTTTTCTTTCTGCTAACAATATCCACAGTTTCTGAATATCTGAGCTTCATTGATAAACCCTTCCAATAGCTGCCTGTTCTTGTGACACTTTCAAGATCTTTGCAGGAACAATATATTTGATGGTTGTCACAATTGGTTCAAATCAGCTGACAAGTTCTGTGACTACTGGAGAGGAAAATATATGCAGGGTGCAATCTCGACAGAGATTGGAAAGCTTGTCAGCCCTACAGCCATGAACAAACCACCTGGCACCAGTCACAGCTAAGGGATGAAGGGCTCAGGCTACTTTACCCACTCTAACATATCTCCCTTAAAATAGCAGGTTGAAACATAGACTAGTAGCAACTAGTTTATTGCTTTTAAATGCTTCTATTGCTTCTTGTGATTCATCAATAGAAGAGCGTGCTGCAGCATGCAGGGAGGTTTGTTTGGCCAGCTGTGAGCCTGAGCAAGTCCAGACTCATGTAGCTAGTCATCACTTTCTCACTGTTAATATATCCACGCAGAGCTCTCTGTTGTTTTTGGGAAGAGTGGGTGAGGATGGAGGGGATATGTGGATGAAATATAGTTCTCTGACATCAAGCATCATTTGATCAGCATGTGGAGAAGCATGAGAGGAACATCTGCAATGTGCTATCATATATAGAGATTGCTATATCCTGACTGTCTGCATATTACAGACATATTGAAGAGGTTGCAAAGTGATAATTAACTTTCCTGTCCAACTTTCTGGGGTGAGAATCTTGTTACTGGGCTTATTCATTCATGATGGCCAATGCACATTCATTAAGAAAGGCCCATTTGTTCTTTCTATCCAATTTTCTTTGCCTTTATGTATTTCAAAACCACTTTACATCTTACAAAACCTAAAAATCTAATTTTCTAGGCAACACAATCGAAATAATTATAGTAATTTTATTTTTACCCAAACTATGTTTGATATCTGCTTCTGTGGTGTAAATATAACCCATCCTACTATGTAACAAAAATTAATTCTAAACAGTGCACAGTTACACAGCTTGTGAGGTCTGATTCTGTTTTTACTTATTAGCAGGGAAAGCTACTACTGTACAAGCTATCAGTTCAGTAATAAACATTTGGTGGGTAATTGCATAACTTCCATTAGCTTGGTGCCACATGGCAGCTAAGGCATGAAGGGTTTGCTCAGGAGTCTGACTGCAGTGTGTTATTAGGCTTCTGCTGAGGAAATTTCTGCAGGCCTTATTTGCATTTACATTACTGGCTTTCCACACAGTTAAGGCTGGGAAAAGCAGCCTTAAACCAAGTACAGTTTTCTCATATTCTCTCCTCTGGGTCCCTTCACACTTGCTGAGCTGTGTGATTGTAATCTACATACCTGGATATTGGTCAAGAAGATCTGTGTGTTTTCATACAAGTGATTAGATCGCAGCAAGTGCACACATGCAGCACAGATAATCTTTGCACAAAGAGCAGTCATATATATGCTGGCATGTTGGATTTAGGGCTTAGGTCTGACTCACATTAAAGCAATTATGCAGAGCAAGTTCACAAACATAGCTGATGGATCAGACTCTGCAGACACTTTGTGATGCTGTATTTCTGTCTGGGAAACATCTGGCCCCAGCAGAGATCCTCAGTGCTGCAGCAATAGATGAGGATTGGGACCAAGAATGAAGATGGGTGATTGCATATGGCAGTATGGCAGTTCTCAGTGATTACCCAATTTAATTTAAACCAGTTTAACATTTCACTGTGAACTGCCAGAATATTACTTTTGGCCTAAGGTATCCACACTTTCTTCTGTCTTTGCAGCCAGCCTTCAGCTTTCTGTGATGTTGAATTGCCTGCATGTCTGACAGCCATATCACCTTCACTGATGTGTAAGCAGGCATTTCCTTTGCTTCTAGACCAGCAGCTTGACAAGCAGGGCAGCAAGAGGATGAAAAGGCTGTGCTATTATGAGTAAAGGACAGACAATTGAAATAAAAGCTGCCCCTTTTACTGATCACAAACCTCTCTGGTAGACTCAGATAATAATGTTGCAATGTTGAAGAGCTAGAATTTATCACAAGTGAGGAGGTATGCTGCTGAGTGGCTGCAGACAGCCCTGGAGGTAAATCAGCAGCTGCTGGGGCTGGCAAGTGGAGGTTCCTGGGTTGCTGTGTTCCTTGGGTGTGGTGCAATGGGAGGGATGGACATAGAGGAATGGGAGGTTGAGGGGAAGAGAAGCCCCTGTAGATAAAAACAGCAGCCTTTAATAAAAACCAAAGCCATGACCCCTGGCTAGGGGTTTGTTTTTCGTGGAGGATGACACGTGGCAGCATGGCTGAGGCACAGCAGGGTTGTTGATGGTGCTGCTTGGCAGAGCACAAAGAGCTCCTTGTTGGGCTGCCACTGACTTGTCCCCAAGTGCTGCAGGCCTGGCTTTGTTTCTGATCTTAATCACTTGATTGCTTGCCCCTGACTTTATCCTTGCCTCTGGTCACACTGATTTTAGCTAGAATGGAACCACACCAGCTAGTAAAATGAAGTGTTTGGGCAAGGGGACTGAGCAGCAGCTCAAAACCCACCAGGACTGGCTTCTCCTCCACAAGGAGGACCCAGGATGCACCGCCAGGCACT
The DNA here is from genome assembly GCA_013399015.1 of Galbula dea. Lineage (NCBI taxonomy): Eukaryota > Metazoa > Chordata > Aves > Piciformes > Galbulidae > Galbula > Galbula dea. The sequence goes on from VWZX01000359.1 coordinate 159,754, forward strand.
CAGCAAGGCCACATGGCTGCAGTCCTTACTGGCATGACTGGGGAAAGCCCAGCAATGGGTCTGGCCTGCTCCATGTGGCTTTTCCAACCCCCTTCAGCAATGACCCCCTTCCTATCTGCCCTGGTGGGCAGGGCCACCACCCAGGCCAGCCTCACACCTCTGCACCTGGCTCCTCCCTCAGCCTGCCCAAACCACCTACAACCTGCATGGCTGCAACATGCCTGTGTGTTGCAGTGCCAGTGCCAGCTGCCTTGCTGAGGGTGACCTGCTTCCCTCAGCATTCCCATGGTGGGATAAGAGGGAGCATGGGGGTTGCCAGTGGTGGATGGTGGTGGTGGGAAGGGAAGGGGAGGGGAGAGGAGAGGTGGCTAGATACTGCCCCCATGATCCATCTTAACAGCACAGCTATCTGCAATCAGAAAAAAGTGCTGCTGCTACGATCCAGTGGGAGATAATGGGAGTGTTAGCCAAGAGGCTGACCTCACATGCCCCTGCTGCTCTGCTGGAGCCTCTGCAGGCATGGGACAGGGATAACTGAGCAGCTGCTGGCCCTTCTTCACCCCATTGAAAATATCTGCTTGGGACCAATGGTAGTAATATCCTAGAGCACCTGTTTCTCTGCCTTACAGACAAGGTGAGTCTGAAGGACTATCTTGTATGCAGAGACTTGCAGCACCAATACACAAAGCTGCATAGAGGATTCTCAGTCCTAATTTTAATCTTCTATTAGGTTGAGTGAATCTTCCCAGTGAAATGATTTATGGAACCAGCAGCTGCATCTTATGGGTGCCTTTGAGCAGGGTTTCTTTTCTGAGACAGACATTTACATTCATACAAAAGGGGATGGATTTGTATAAGTACTGAGCACTCCCACCTCCTGGTGAACTCAGCAAGACTTGAACAAGAGCAATGCTCCTGGAAACAGTGGTCTGTAAAAAATTGCCTAGCTGTCAGCATCATGTCTGGAAACTCTGTCCTGTGCTTAGGTCACCTACACAGGCATGGCTGCTCTGGACAGGCATGACAGCTGCAGCCCTTGGCCAGGCCTTATGCTACACAGTGCCACAACTTTGTGTGTGATTAATAAGCAAAGCTGCCATCAGGGATGCTGGGCAAGGCAAACAGAAGACTCAACTCTGTGTAGTAGGCTGGTTTTCTGTCCTGTCAAACTCTTTTTCCTTCACCTGTCTGAAGGTCAAAGAAAAGCACAAACCCCTGAAGGCACAAGCTTTCCTGGTTTGCACACCCTTTGCATACCCAGTTTGAAGAAAGTCACTCTAGTTTTCCACTTTAAAACCACTTGCACCTGTTCATCTTTCCCAGTGAGTGTATATCAGAACCAAACATAGCCTCATGCCTCTGCCACCTCAACAGGGTATCTGCCACTGCCACTCACATCTCAGCTGAAGGTAGGCTATTCTTCCTCAGATGGCTATAGAAACTCACTTAAGAAAATGTACTTTTAAAAATACTTCTTCTTCCTGTTAAAGGTTTTCTAAAAATTTCAGTTTCAGCTTTTCCTGTAGGGTCTTAAGGCAAGCATGTCAAAATACTTAGTGTTTACTATTGCTGAATCTTACTAGAAGCATGAGCTGGCTTGCTAAATTCCCATACACATTTAGTATGAGCAGTTCATTTGCTTCCACTTAGTTCATTCTGCACAGGAATGACTACAGACAGGATAAATGTATATGGCACAGGAGAATATGATATCTTTGACTGCAGTTTACTTCACTTGGTTATGTTCTGTTGGCCAGTGGGTTGAAACTGGTATGACAGGGGAATCAGGGCTGTATCACTGCCTCAAGAAGCCAAAGATTGTTCCATCCTGGAACACCCCAAAGAGGAAAGCAGCCAACCCCATAGATAACTCTAGGATGGTGAAGCCATGTCACATCAGGCACAGGCACTGGCTGGCAGGTACAAGGTCCCAGGCACACATGGCCTCTCAGATGGCAAATCTCCAGCTGCCAAGACCTCCCTTGCACATCCCACTTCCCTATGCTGCAGGCAGCTGGTCAGTCTGCTCTGTGACCCACTGACCAGCTACACCTGGTGGGTGGGACCCCAAAAGCAGAGCACAGCTCTACAGGCATTTGTGATACAGGGCATTTGGGAGAAAGGGAGGGAGTGGGAAGGGGAGAAATGGCAAAGCAACCAACATCTACTTTCCCAGTCTTATGCTCAGCATGTGACACCTGAGAGTTGTTGGCAGCAGGATTATACAGGGACCAAGTGCAACAATACAAGTACTGCAGGAAGGTTCAAGAGTGTCATGCATCTCTCTTCACCCTCAACATGTGACTTGTTTCACTGGGAGCTGCTCTGGCTTCTAATGAAATCAGATAGTTAAAAGGGGATTTGAAAATGTGTAGTTATATTGAGCAATTTCTCCCTCTCACGTTAAAAATAGTTTTGCTATGCTGACCTCAAAGCTAGGTTTTGTTCATCAGATAACTTATTCAGATCTATGGTCCACAGGATAATTAAAATTTAAGTGTTAATTAAGCCAGCAATGATCTAAGCATAAGTCTATAACGAAGGCAGGGAATCAAATACCTTATATCTCCTCTTGGAAATCATGACTTCTATCACATATAATCACTTTCCCCTGTGGTGTGCATGGGAAAGACCTGTTTCTTAATGAGAACATTTTCTACTAAAAACAGCAGGAGAAAGGTTCAGACACTAAGGGCTTCATCTGTAAGGCTAATTTTTGAATGAAATCAGCCCCAGTCTGGCCAAGCACTGGCACAAATGTGCATTTGAGTGTGTGAATAGTTCTATTGCCTTTAATGTCATCATTTCTGCTCCTGAAGTTAGGCACGTTTTTAAATGCTTTGTTTGAGGAGCCCCAGAGCACTAGCTGGAGGCTTATTCCATTGGCAACACACAAACCAAGCACCTAGGAATTGTGGACTTGAAAAAAATGCCAGCAATACACAGCTCCCCATATCCTGGCACCTAGCTGTTGCTCTGGCAATGACATGACTGGCAAGTAGTCTATGAAGGAGGTAGGACTAGGGGAGATAGGGTGGGAGAGCTTTGTAGAGAGCTGTGAATGCACTGAAGGGGAAATATGCTGAGGATGTATTCCAGGGTGGGGAGAGAGTTGAGCTGCAAGGTTGCTCATGGGACTGGAGCAAAGTGGATTGTAGGGCTGTGTGGAGGGTGATGAATTCATCAGAGGTAGACTGTGGACCACACTGGGAGACTGGAGAGAGGTGCTTTAAGGTTTGGTGGAAGTCTGTGGTGCTGTACCTTGGGCAAACTGCAGAGCTGGCTATAGGGAAATAAACTGAGGACTGTATGGGAAACACCCCAGCTAGCAATGGGAGCTGTAGAGCAACATCTGCAGATTATTCCTCTTCCCATAAACACTGCCAGTTTTCCCTTCTGTTCTTTGTAAGGTGAGGACAGATTGCAAGCTAACTTAGGTCATCAGAGTAGCATGGATTAATCATGCAGGATTCAATTGTACATGTGGGAAGTTCCTACAGCCACTTGAGTTCTGTAAATGTAGCTGACAGTGATCAGAGAACCAGACTGCCTCAAGAAATCCAGCACTTCAGATGAAGCAATGACGTAAATGCTCTTTAAGGGTACAGGGAGTGGCTTGTGCTGTAATCAAGTCTGTCACTTGAAAACAGACCTGAGGAAACTGCACATTTTTCCTTCAGTACTCATGGGTTGATATCTTCTTAAATAAATGGATTACATTTTATTTTTCTTACCATCATCAGCTTCTTACACTTAAGATTTCCCCCAGCCCATCTGGCAACAAGGAGTGAGAGCCACTGTCTGTCTCATGTCTCAGGATAGAGGATATCTTCCCTCTCTGATCCTGAATTTGAGAAAGCAAGTAATTAGGGAGTAAATAAGAAGATGGCTTTAGCTGAGCACCAGTATACTACTGCTCTCTGCTCTGTCCATTGAGGAGGTATCTCCTTCTGCAGACAGCTTTACTGGGTGGAGTCTGGGTGATTTGTCTGGCTCTTTCTTGTTTGGTTCAGTGGATGAAGGAGTAGCTTGTCCAAGCAGCTTCAAGGAAGTAGCACAATTTAAGTGTTGACTAGACACCATTTGTCCAAATACTGGAGTATTTGGGAAGCATGGCAAAACCATTAATAGATAGGCAGTGAACAGAAGATAAGCATGTGGTGCAAATGATTTGTTGAGTTCTATTGGCAGTAAATACAAAGTTTAGATGGATGTATATACACTTGTGTATATCAACAACAATGTTTACTCTCTCAAGGTGTCTGCCTATACACATGGTGTATCAGCCTATCCAGCAGGGTAGCAACGAGAATGTTGCACAAATTTCATGTCCCTGAATGAATATTTCTGGGCACATTGATCTCTTGCTAATTCCTACTTGTAGCAGGAACACATTTCAGAGCTCTTGTTGCTTCAAATGCCAAGCAGTGTCATGGGTTGTTAAAACAGGCTCGTTCTGGTTTTCTTTGCTGACTTAGAAGGGCAATAATAAATGCTACCAGGACATTCTACTTGAGATCACTTGGCTAAAAGCAGTCAGACAGCATCTGATCTTTCTCAGCCCTGCTGTTTGCATGCAGGTATACTTTGCTTTCAGCCTTTGAGGGGTCATGCATATAAGGCAGACCTTCACAGTGATGGTGGTATTTTCCCTTTGAAGGAACTGCCTGCCCATTGGCTATGACTGGAGTTATCAGAAATCAGCTAAAATCCTGGAAAATGAATGGAAAATCCAGAAAAATGGTATGAAAAGGCACCCAAGGTAGCAATGAAATGAACCCAGATGTCCCCCTAATGTGTCTTATTTTGGGATTCATGGGAAAGAATGGACTGAGCTCTGCAGGGTTCCCATTTTTTGTCATTTTATGAGTGAGCTTGTTTGGGACTACCATTGCAGCTGAACTTGCTTCTCTTTTTCACCTTTTGTGACCTGGTGGAGATGGAGTTGAAGATTAGAGAGCTGGGTGAAACCTCAGTGTGGATGTGGGGGAGAAGAAAGGCTGTGCAGTCACAAGACTGCCTCATTGTATGACAGGGAATATGTGTGCAAAGCAGGGAGGGGCTGGGGGCAGAAAAGGGCAAGAGCCCTCATGTTTGTGTTATAGATCTACATCACTGTACCCATCTGGTATCATGCTGATCCCAGCTTTCCTGGGGAAAACACCTACTTTCAAAGCAGCTGGCAATGGCCCTCATATTCCAGCAGTGACTACTTAATCTCTTAAACAACCCTGTTGAGATACTGGAATGAAGTTCTCAGCAGGTAGGAGTCACAAACATTTACCTTCTTATTGAAATATTGAGTCTCCTGCTCACACTTATGTACTTGCACACATAGGCATATACAAACAGCTACATAAAGAAACCAAGCAGTATTTTGCCTTTTTAAGAGAAAGAATTGCAGAGATCTGGCAAAGCAGAAGCTCTCCAGTATGAGGGTTGTGCCTGGACCCTCCCTGGGTCCTGCCATAGGTGGGTATGTAGACAGATAGTGTGAAGAATCACTCTCTTCTGTTTAACCTCCCCTGCCTTTTGACTGCCAACTACTGCCTCTCATTCTGTGCCAGCAAAATTGCTACAGATCTATGTGCAGCTAGATTGGAAGGATGGAGTGGGGAGAGAGGGATTGGCACCCTTTCTTTTTCTGCAACTTAATTTCAGTCCCTATCACCTGTGGGACCTGCTTTACTGTATGTCACATGAGTGCAGGTTCAGTAGAAGGGGAAGAAGGTGGCAACAAGCAACTGAATATGAGGGTGGACAGGATTGCATAGCTCTGGTGCACTTTTGGCTTAAAATGACTGTGAAATCTATGGCCTTTGTGTAACCTGTTGTCTCAGGAAAATGTACAGTTCCACTCTCTGGGCTGAATTTATGGGAGGAGAGTGAAAATTAAAGCCTCATATTGGAAGCTAAACTCTATGCAGAAATCTATATGCATGCATCATAGAATCATAGAATGTTAGGGGTTGGAAGGGACCTAGAAAGATCATCAAGTCCAACCCCCCTGCCAAAGCAGGACCCTATCATTACTGTACTATCAGAATACATCTTACTACTACTTAACTCACATTTCTTAACAGACTTTAACATTACTCTTTTTCTTTTCTTTTGTCTTTTTTTTTCCCCCATGCAAATGGTAGTCAGATTCTCTGATGAATTCCAGATAAGGAGACAGAATGACATGGATCTATGAATTTCTTTTCTCAACTGCTGTTAGGTTCTTAACACAGAAAAACAAGGGTGATAATAGAAGGGGAGGAGTAAGGGATGCTGAGTCCATCATTTCAGCAATGCCCTTGAATTCTTGTTTTACCTGTTCACCTGTAATTGTAGCTTATCAGAAGCACATCAGAAGCCTCAGGTAGAAATACAGACAGATCACTGGGCTTGAAAAATTGAAGCCATGGGTTCCCAAAGTGCACAAGGCCAGAACCAAGACTGTGCTTGCTGAGAACATACTGAAATGCATTAAGATCTTTAAAACAAAGAGAAAAAGCCTTAAGGTGTTCAGATGTCTTAGAAATTTCAATGTCCTTCTTTCCTCTGCTCAAATGCATTTTTCTAAAAGTGGAAAATTCTTCTTCATCTGCATCCACTTCTTTGGCTTATGGCTAGAAATACTTGCCAGGATAGACATCTAGACCCTAATTCTCAGTTTTGTAAGGTTAGGCACATTAGTGCACTTGAGGATCTGGGCTCCAGCATGAATTCAGAGGATGGGCTTTCAAATAGAGTATTTGTTCAACACAACATGTTTTTTTCACAGAGGCACCTTCAAACAACCTCAGTGATACCTGGTTAGGGAGGTCTGTTGAGATGAGAACATACATCTCTGCCAATGCTTGAGAAATCCAGTCATATGGTCAAAGTGAACACTAGTAATATGATGATTTATTTAATCTGGAAAAATCATGGAAGATGTGAGTTTTAGGAATTTAGGACACTTCCCACAAAGCACTAGAAAGGAAAGTGCATGCTATAAGATGGTATATTCTCTACAGATGGCCTTTCAAACCTGCTACATACCTGACATGTTTAGAAAAATTCACATCATCATCACACTGTAGCAACCCTGCTGGCAGATTGATAGGCTGCACTTCAGTGCATCACAGTTATGCCCTTCGAGGTTTAAAGATATTTTTATGTTCATCCCCATCATTTCCAAGCTTTAAAGAAATGTATCCCATCCTTTCCTTTGCTGAGACAGCCTGAAAAAATGCACATTGTTATGATACTGCACAACACATTTAGCTGCAAACTGTGAGTTTTAGTAAAATGTTGTTTACCACAGGGTAACAAAGCTCAAGTTTGAGAAAAGCAGCCTGGAACTTGATTTCCTATCCTGCCTAGAATGACAAAAGGCATAGATCTGCCAGGAAGGTTTAGAGATATCAGAATTGGTAGCTACCATCCAAGAGGCACTGTTTGGGATGGCAAATGTGTTTTCATGGGGTCACAGGAGAAGTCTTTCAGCTCTCTACCCCCTTCAGATGCGTGTCCAGCCCTGCTGAAAGCTCTGATAAGCAGCAGTTTATTTCCAGATGTTTCCATATCAGAGATATCACCTGCGTGTGGGACCACAGTAGATTTAGTGCTGCCATCACCTTGGACATAAGTGCATTAATGTGTTGGTAAGTATGCACAAAGTCCAATATGCACATGCTCAAAGAAATGTTTCCTCTGATTTCTGGTAAATGAACAGAAGTTTGTCATTCCCTCAGGTTATCTGCTCTTGCCCCTCTTCTGTCCTCTGAGATTTTTATTTGGTGGCTAAAGCTTGCAACATGGTGGTTGCCCAGGCAATTATAATTGCATGGAGGTAACATTTAAAATGAAGATTCTCAGGCTGAAAAGAAAGAAGAAAAGCTTTTCAGTTTTACCATATGTTCCCATTTTGTTTCCTTTTTTTTGCTATCTAATATTGTAACAAACTGGATGTTTTGCTGTGAACTTCAAGAATATAATCCAATTTTCATAAAAGGCAATGGGGAAAAATCCTTTTGTTTTTCACAGGGCTTAGATTCTGCACCAATTGTGTTTAATCTCTCTGCTTGGCAGACATGAATAAAATGCTGCAGATGTGGTTTTGATTTTGATTGTCATTAGATGTTCTTCAGATCATGTTAGTCCTCTGCTGAGCCAAATTATATCATTAGAACATATGTTTATTCCAGGTATTTTCCTCTTACATACTTTTGCATGTCTATTTTCAAATCCTAAACATTATTCTTCCAGAGAAAAAGGAAAAAATCTAACTTCTAATGCTGTGGAGTTACAACAGAAAAAAAAATAACAACACAATGTTAGGGACAAAATATTTCTGCTTCTGAAACATGGAAAAAAAGTTTGTTAAGACACTGTGCTTCTCTCCTGTATCTGCGGTTTAAATATCTAGTGTCTTAACTATTATCCTCTCTTGTTTCTTAGCTACTCTCACTGCTCTCCTCTATTCAGTCACTGGCAACCCTTGCTTTCCTGATCCTGAGGACACAATGAATCTGGCCTCTTTTAGAAGTCTCCATATGGATGAGGGTCCTCAGGTTCTGGAATGGTCTGGTTTTCACCATTAACCCCAAAGTGAATTAAAACAACTAAATCAGATGCAGATGACAGGATCTGTAGATATCTTCTGAGGAGTGACAAACAAAAAAGCAGATGTTTGTTTGCCTGGAAAAGACTTCTCAATTCCTTACTCTTCTTGGTGAACCTCTACACATTTATGAGCTTGTGTAAACCCCACCAAATACTTTTGTAATCACAGTTCTCTTGCCAGACAACTAGTTTTCTTTTTGGAATAATTACAGACTTTGTTTCACTGTGCATGACTGCAAGTTGAACACAGTTACAACCCTGTGCACTACCTGAGGAAGTAATCTATGGTTTGCTCAGGCTTTTTTTTTGAGGTTGGTTGGTTGTCCTTTTGGGTTTTTCTTGTTTTATTTTCATTTTAATAGAACCCTACATATTATATGATAGAAGACCTAACTTACAAAATAATTTCTGCCAGTGAGCAGTGTGTATTTGGCAGTACATATTGGTTTTGTATGTTGAACTTATGCTTCCCCTAATTCAAATTCTAATAACTTCACTCTCAGCTGCCAAGTTAAATGTTAACCTGCTATGAAGTAGATAAACTAACATTTTTAATGTAAGTTGAGCTTCTGAAGCTTCAGAACATGAGCAGAATCATAATGAATGATTCTATATATAATTTGTTCATTTTCTCTGACCCTTTTTCACTTTCACCTCCATCTTTACACTAAACTAGATACTTCTGTATTTTGGAAGTGAGTGGGCAGAAGTGTGTGTATACATTTGATAAGTAAGCAGGTTATATGCACATCTCAAGCATCAACTATGAAAAGTCATGAGAGAAATGCATTTGGAGCCTAGGCAGCATCAGACATTCTCTCTTTGTCATTTTATTGGACTCCTTTCATGCAGAGAATATCAGCAAAATCTGTTACAATTCTTCAAGATTAAATGGCTTTTTTTTGCTTCTGTTTGTTGTCTCTGTGTAGCAAGCACAGCAAGAGCCAATTTCCTGCCCCAGGTCCATGTTTGGAAAGGGATGTTTGCCATGAACCCTCTCTGACTGGACTGTTCAAGTAACCCACACTAGATATGGTGCAGGCATGCACCAGTGGTTGGATGATTACTGGAGTGGTTTCCTCCATGCTCTTCTTTGTTGTTCCCTCTTGGTTTGCCAAAAAAAAAAAACCCCAGTGATTTTCATCCAAGCCTCTCTTCCCTTTAAATTCTTCCCTGGTTTCCTAACAATCTACATATCATTCAGACTTCTTGTACTGGTTTGAAAGACTTCCTGCAGCTCTCCAGGCTGTGACTTTGAGTGCCTCTTGTGCTTGTTCACAGATATGTCACAATGACTGCATCCTTGATCTGAGCATGGGGGACTTCTTCTTGTCCCTAGCCACTTCATGATGGAAAGGCTCTTGAAGTCTTACTCAGAGGTACTGTCCCACTCTCTTTCCACCACCCAGTAAAGTTTGTTTCAATTGTGATGAGGCCCAAGTTTGTTCAATTCTATCTTTAAAATGAATAGAAGCATCAAGGAAACATCACTTGTGTCAGACACAAGCAGTTACCTTTTTGAGGTGAAGGCTGGGGTTCTCATACTCCCTTAGTCACTAATGACCATGTTGGTTGTTCTCATTGTAGCAACATATCTAAATCTAGATTGTAAATTCTTTNCATACTTTTGCATGTCTATTTTCAAATCCTAAACATTATTCTTCCAGAGAAAAAGGAAAAAATCTAACTTCTAATGCTGTGGAGTTACAACAGAAAAAAAAATAACAACACAATGTTAGGGACAAAATATTTCTGCTTCTGAAACATGGAAAAAAAGTTTGTCAAGACACTGTGCTTCTCTCCTGTATCTGCGGTTTAAATATCTAGTGTCTTAACTATTATCCTCTCTTGTCTCTTAGCTACTCTCACTGTTCTCCTCTATTCAGTCACTGGCAACCCTTGCTTTCCTGATCCTGAGGACACAATGAATCTGGCCTCTTTTAGAAGTCTCCATATGGATGAGGGTCCTCAGGTTCTGGAATGGTCTGCTGAAAGTGAATTAAAACAACTAAATCAGACGCAGATGACAGGATCTGTAGATATCTTCTGAGGAGTGACAAACAAAAAAGCAGATGTTTGTTTGCCTGGAAAAGACTTCTCAATTCCTTACTCTTCTTGGTGAACCTCTACACATTTATGAGCTTGTGTAAACCCCACCAAATACTTTTGTAATCACAGTTCTCTTGCCAGACAACTAGTTTTCTTTTTGGAATAATTACAGACTTTGTTTCACTGTGCATGACTGCAAGTTGAACACAGTTACAACCCTGTGCACTACCTGAGGAAGTAATCTATGGTTTGCTCAGGCTTTTTTTTTGAGGTTGGTTGGTTGTCCTTTTGGGTTTTTCTTGTTTTATTTTCATTTTAATAGAACCCTACATATTATATGATAGAAGACCTAACTTACAAAATAATTTCTGCCAGTGAGCAGTGTGTATTTGGCAGTACATATTGGTTTTGTATGTTGAACTTATGCTTCCCCTAATTCAAATTCTAATAACTTCACTCTCAGCTGCCAAGTTAAATGTTAACCTGCTATGAAGTAGATAAACTAACATTTTTAATGTAAGTTGAGCTTCTGAAGCTTCAGAACATGAGCAGAATCATAATGAATGATTCTATATATAATTTGTTCATTTTCTCTGACCCTTTTTCACTTTCACCTCCATCTTTACACTAAACTAGATACTTCTGTATTTTGGAAGTGAGTGGGCAGAAGTGTGTGTATACATTTGATAAGTAAGCAGGTTATATGCACATCTCAAGCATCAACTATGAAAAGTCATGAGAGAAATGCATTTGGAGCCTAGGCAGCATCAGACATTCTCTCTTTGTCATTTTATTGGACTCCTTTCATGCAGAGAATATCAGCAAAATCTGTTACAATTCTTCAAGATTAAATGGCTTTTTTTTGCTTCTGTTTGTTGTCTCTGTGTAGCAAGCACAGCAAGAGCCAATTTCCTGCCCCAGGTCCATGTTTGGAAAGGGATGTTTGCCATGAACCCTCTCTGACTGGACTGTTCAAGTAACCCACACTAGATATGGTGCAGGCATGCACCAGTGGTTGGATGATTACTGGAGTGGTTTCCTCCATGCTCTTCTTTGTTGTTCCCTCTTGGTTTGCCAAAAAAAAAAACAACCAGTGATTTTCATCCAAGCCTCTCTTCCCTTTAAATCCTTCCCTGGTTTCCTAACAATCTACATATCATTCAGACTTCTTGTACTGGTTTGAAAGACTTCCTGCAGCTCTCCAGGCTGTGACTTTGAGTGCCTCTTGTGCTTGTTCACAGATATGTCACAATGACTGCATCCTTGATCTGAGCATGGGGGACTTCTTCTTGTCCCTAGCCACTTCATGATGGAAAGGCTCTTGAAGTCTTACTCAGAGGTACTGTCCCACTCTCTTTCCACCACCCAGTAAAGTTTGTTTCAATTGTGATGAGGCCCAAGTTTGTTCAATTCTATCTTTAAAATGAATAGAAGCATCAAGGAAACATCACTTGTGTCAGACACAAGCAGTTACCTTTTTGAGGTGAAGGCTGGGGTTCTCATACTCCCTTAGTCACTAATGACCATGTTGGTTGTTCTCATTGTAGCAACATATCTAAATCTAGATTGTAAATTCTTTGCCTGTTACATTGCCTATTTGCTGTGCCAAGAGCAGAGAGCAGTTTAGGCCCTGCATAGTTTGGCTATGGGTTAGGATTACTTACAGCTGGGGTGGCATGCTGCTGCTGGCTTGCTTGACCAAGCTTTCTTGAAGGATGTGGTCTGTGCTATGCTCTGTTTTGATTTCATACCTCAGTGCAAATTAAAGTGTTGTCTTTGACCATTAAACCAAATCTAGAAATGGCTCCTTAAAAGCTGCCCCTTTGCTTGTGTGAGAAATAGAGAACTGCTCAGATGCTTCAGAGGAATTCCTTATTTTCAATGGAAAAATGTTTCCAGGTAATTTTTTGTTGAAAATGACAAAATAAACCATTTGAACTTAAATAAATGCATCCCTTTATTTCTTTTTCCTTATCTAAAACAATTTCATGAATTTGCTAGGGATTTCCATGCAATGTTGCCTGATCCAATGCCCTTTTTTTTTGGAGAATAAGATACAGAGACAAAAACATTTCCAGTTATTTCCATAGTTAGAAAAGCATAATCATATCTGTCTGTAGGACCTGGGACCTGACTAGCTAGTGCCAAGCAGCTGTTTGCTGTGATGCCCTCATCCAAAGCTTTTCACTTCGAGTCTCCCCTGGATTGCACCTAATGTTTCCACTCTCCTCCCTCCTCCCAGCCCTCCTCTCTCTCTCTCTCTCCTTTGCTTTGTCTTTCACTTATCACATTCCTGCCCCAAGTGAAAACAGGCTGTGAAAGCACCATGGTGTTTGCTGCCATGGATTTCTATGTTATCTCCTTTCCTTAGTTTTTGGCTGTCCTGTCTGTTTTAACTGTAAACAATGCAAACTTCATTGTAAAAATTCTCTTCCTCCACACAGTGCTTAGGACAGTAGATCTCCATTCCTGCTTGATCCTCAATAACATGAATAATAAGTATGTAAATGAAGTGGACAACACAGTTGTATGTACTCAGCTAGATAGGAAATGGTAAAGAAACACAATTTGTGCCTCAGAAAGTCTTCCTATATGAAGGAAAATAATTCTGTCCTCCTCCAGTGGGATCCTTCAGTGCCTATTTTACTTTAAGCATGGTTTGTACTTTTATCATCCTCATGTGGCTTTACACAGCAATTTTTCTAGCATGCTATTTCCTCACTCATATTTTTCTTTACTTTCCCCTGCAGACCAAATTCAAATTTCTCAATCTCCATAACCACAACCTTATATAAATTCTCTCTCCTATCCTACCCAGTAAACCTCATTAACAGCAGAGTCCTGCAAGAAGCCAGCACATGTAAAAGCTGGGGTAGGTGCCTACACTGCAATTTCTTTTACAGCAGTGATGAAAAAAAGTTGATAGAGGTATTCAGTGTATCCTACAGTGCCTCCTTATCTCCTGTGAGGGTAGTCTCTTACATAGCTTCTTGCCAGTATTTCTGTGACTCACCCAGCAAAGTTGGGATTGGAACAAATTGAAACAAACACAGTTTCCAAGCTCTAATCCTAATGTCCTACACCTAGCTCCAAACCTACACTAAAAGGGCATGCTTACATCCTTCCCCCTCAATCCACAAAGTCTCTTATAGAAAATACTTTCCTAGGTCACTCAAAAATCATTTCATGATGATTCAGTGGCCCATAATCTTTAATGAGCTTTTGGCACTGGTTAGTAACTGCTTGGAAAATTGAGGAGTGCAAGCATGAGGTGTACTGTACAAGCCTATGAGGGAAAATATTTTTGGGGGCTCATCATTTATAGCTCAGCAAAGATCAAGCATGAAAATAATACAGTCTCAATTAGCTTCTGGTCTGGATGATACTGGCAAGCTGTAAATAAAAACCATCTGTGTTTTTCTGGACTGGGAACAGACTGCTTTGGGCAGCCAAGGAATGGCTGAAGCTGGCTGTCAGAGCCTCAGAAAATCCCCAGTTCTCCAGGGCTGCTGCCCTGCTCAGCTGTTGGCAGTTACCTAATAGTTTGGAGTTTGGTTTTCTTTTAAATTAACTTGTAATAAGCCTCAAGTTAACCTTAAACTGGGGTCAGTCTAAGGCTAGGTAGTTGATATATATATATATATGTGATACTAAAAACATCTAAAGGGTTCTGATTACTTTAATGCCTGTCAACAGAGTTGCAGACCTTAATATAAGATAGAAACTATTCTGGTCCCACAAATCTCTAGTCTTCCCAGCAATAGGATAAGAACAGGCCTCTTGGCTATTTTTTTAGATCCTGGTATTTTTTCTTTTTAATATCAGTGATCAACACATGGTGTTCATTTCCCTCCCAAAGTGGAACCACCAGAGCTGAATACAAAACCACAAATGAAGCATGTTTTCTGCAGACAAAAAGCTCCTGGGCAAAGAAACTTGCTGCCCTTACAAGAAAAAAACAATCTCTCCCCCACTTCCAAAAAAAAAAAACCACCCCACAAACAACCCAACAACAACAAACAAAACCAAACACCAAATCCAAGATCAGTAACTGAGAGAGAGAAGAAAAACAGAGGAGGTTGTCTCATTTTCCTAAAGGTTTCTAAGGGCCTCCTCCAAATTGAGTCTTCCAAAGAAGAGCCAAATACCACCTGCAAGATCTTGATGTGCTGTAATCTGCTACACTGAGATCTCCAGGCACTGTAACTGATTTTCTCAGAACATTGTTAAAAATCTTTGCTCTGGAATATTTTGGAGCAGAATTGATCTGCTGAGAAGTCTTTTACTGAACATTAAAAAAAGTTGATATTGAAATTAGTCATGAGCATCAGTTAATTACATTTCTACTTTGGAAAAACATTAGGAGAATGTTTTTAAACTACTAAATTACCCATATGTGCCCAAATGATTTTTAGTTAAAAATTTTGTTTGACTTACAGTAAAAATACTTGGTCTTTTTAAATGATTAAAAGCAGTTTGTTTAAAAATTACATTCACAGAGTATTTAGATTTACCAAATCAAAACTTTTTTTCTAACCTCAGAAAAGTAGCCACATATTCCACTTTTGGCTGAGGAAAGCTAATCAGATCTAAAATGTTCTTGTAGAAGTATTGAGCATAAAGTGGCTTTTTAGGTGATATCCTTTCACTTTGCAAATCTGCCAAATCTCTTCTTCTGTCCCTGTGAAGTGGTCAGGTGGTTGCTAATCAACATTACTCTATTAGCTATGGAGTTCTCTGTTTTAACTGCCTGGGGATGGCATTGTTTGCACAGGTGCTCTATCTGGGGAGCTGAATTAATATCCATTTTCCTTGGCCAAAAGGCTTGTTTTTCATGTCTTGCCTGTGTTTTTGCAAACATCAATGCAGAATCTGTCTGGGACTTGCATTTACAATTAGAGAAAACAGGTTTTCTCTCCTGCTGATGCCAGTTCATTAGAATGGAGATACATTTTCATGCCTTCACCTAAGGGCCTGATCCTTTCCTCACTGAAATAATTAAATGTCTTGCCATGAATGCCTGTGGAAACAGTGCCTGGCCCTACAGCACTACTTCTCTTTTCCTGAAGAAATTGCAGGCTTTCCCAAACTCAGTGGTTAGACAGCAGGTTGCTATCCTTAAACACCACATTAAGGTGTGCAGCTTTTCCTAGTCTGCAGTTCTCAGTGTCCTCAGTCACACTGAGTGTTTGCTCTTGGTTGGCAGCACTCAGTCTGTCACAGTCCCCAGGCTTGTACTGTCCTTTTCACTGGAATTTGGATGCACAGATCTGAACTGCAAATGTTTCCTGTCAGACTATCTGTCTACCTATCAGCAAGCCACTGCTTAACAGACTAGTTTATTTATCTTTCCTCTGAGCTAAGAGTTTTTAAAAACAATTTTTTTTCCCCTCTTAGTGGTCTTTGTTTCTAGTTTGTATTTCTGTAACTCTTTATGGAAGAACATATCAGGGAGATCAGCTTTGTATTTAGTTCTGAAGGTGGAAAGGCTGTTTTGGTCTACAGGACACATCCAGACCCTCTGACGTATCCTCTCCCCAACAAACTTAAGGGGAATTTCTAACTGAGTTAGGTCTTTTATTAGAAAATTATACCAGTTTGCCCTGCCACAAAGCCCAATTAAACCAAATGTGAAGGTTCCTGGGGCTTCAGTGAGGTATGACTCAAATTGTGAAAAGAGCACCTGCTGCCTTGTCCAGGATATTTGGTCTTGCTTCTAAGTAAAATGAAGTTTACTTAAGCCTGCTGCCCAGGAATGGACACATAACCTCACAGGTTCTGTGCAGGATAAAACCAGTTACAATTTTCAGTATTTATTATTTTCTTCCTAGAAGACCTGCAGATTATTTAAAGTGCTGAAGCAAGAATACTGTTGACACTCTGTTCAAGCATACCTTTCCCAAAGCCACAAGAATGGCTGTTTTCTGCTGTAGTAAAGATTTCATCCAAGAACACCATGCAAGTGCAGGAAGCCTTAAGTACATGAGCATTTGACATACAAATGACTGTTTCTTTAGCCTGCACCTGCTTAATTTTACCTACATTTCATTTTAACTAGTTCTTTTCTGTGAAAGAGGTAATGACAGAGCACCTGAGAATGGAGGAAGCTGGTGTTTTCTTATAGTATTAAGACTATCAGGCCAGAAGGTCAGACTTTGTAGCTTCTCTAAAAAATCCACTTTATAATGGCAGCTGGGACACTAGGGAATAGTTGTGGAAAACCTGGGCAGGATATATGTAAAGATGACCTTGGCCTACCCTAAGCAGGCTACATATCCATGGGAGGTGAAGCTTATGAACATAGAGTGATGATCTTATGTATTTCACCACCTTGTTGGAGAATATCTCTTACACTTTGCTGGGATTGCCTGAGTTTTGGGAGTGGGAGAGAAGGAGAGTCAGAAGCATAAGGGAGGCTTGGAGCACAGCATCTAACCTCCATCTGTCTCCAGTCTCATTGACTGCATGGATACCTTGAATAATTTTGACTCAGGTGAGATTTTCTTGCTTTAGATGTGAAGGGAACAAAATGGCTGCTCCACCTCTTTCTTATCACTTGACTAAAATGAATGTAAAACTAAGGGTAGGACAGTTGGCAGGCTGGGCAGATATGCAGTGGTTAGAGAAGCTGTCTTCTGGAGGCAGAAATGGAATTAAGATAGCCAGCATTTCCTTATCTCTGATTTGTGAACGATGCTTGAGTGTCTGCTAACTCCTTCCTGACTTGGTATTTGTAACTGCTCTAAGATATTGCACTCCAGTGCTGCAAATGTTTTTTGAAACTGTTTCCACAGGGAGAGTTTTCTGAGGTGCTAGTGGATATAAAGAAAATGACACAGAGCTGAATTCCTTACCTGTTTCTTTGCTCCACCATTCCAGTGACACAAGAAGCCACAGGCACTCACAGGTCCTACACCCCAGCTGCCACTCCCTCCTTCCTCTGCCCCATTCTCCAGCAGTTCTGCTTCTTCTTCCTCATTTTATTCCACAGACTCTTACCTCTCAGTTGTCAGACAAAGTGGTTCTGACCTCTCACCTGAACCCCATAATCATACATCATTAATTATGAGACTTCTTCTAAACAAACAGAAGTCTGCTGAGGATGCTTATTACTTAGATGATGGAGAGAGTGTTTCCTGTTTATCTGGTTCTGTTCTTAATGAAGTATCCTGCTACAAATAAGTGCTTTAGCTGAAGCCTCAGCTTTCATAGGATCAGCCTGATTTTACCAAGGCAAGCCCACATCCTGGAACCTGCAATTGCTCTTTAATACACTGGCAACAAATCCTTCTCTCCCAAAACCTTCATTCTGCAATGTGATGGTGGAGGCATGTGATGGCATCACCATGTCCTGTTTGTTGTGATGTTACTGTGTTATTACAGTGACACAGTAGCATTTGCAAAGCAGAAAGAATTAAAACCCAAAAGAAGAGATTTGGGAGGATTCTGTTTGTTTTTAGCCAGGGCTGGTGAGTCAAAAATAAATCAGAACTTTAAAACATATCATGAAAGTCTTTAAACAGAATTTCCAAAAAAATGGTGTTCATTAGTCATGCTTCTATTCCCAAGCTGCTGCATAATTATTGCTTATACATAGGAAGCTTGTTAATTGTTTTTATATTGAAATCTTTTATTACATATTTTGCTTACTAAATAATAGATTAAGAATGACATGAAAGGACATGATGTGAATAGCTGACCTTACTGGTAATGGGGAAGATACCTTGGGAGACAGGTGTGTGATAGCAAACAGCCTATCTGCAGCAAGCATGGAAGGAACTAATCTACTTCAGTTTAATTCTCCCCACCTCCCCAAAAAAAAAGCTGCAGAGAAAGTCTTCTATCATTAATGCAATTTTTATTCATCCGGTTCTTATTCTTACACTGCTTGTTTCTCAGTAGCCAAGCTGGACCACACACTCTGTATGAGGAATCCCCCTGTCACCTCAGGTACAGGCTGTGGGAGATGCCTCAGAGAGGTTTCCTTTCTTAATGATAACTCTATTTGTCTGCTATCAATGTAAACAGCTTTATTTTTAAGCACCAGTTACATCAGGTCTGGGCTATTTCTAGAGCCTCACAAACAAAGATGAGCAATTTCCTCTCTGGTAATCTAACTAAAGGCTACTAAATCTAAGATTAGCAATCTTCCTGCCTTAAATGGTCTTAGTGTCTTTTTCTACAAAGTCTTCTATGTTAAAAGAACAATCTAGTGAGAGCTGAGAACACACATCCAAAAGATTAAGCTTAAATTATTCACTTAATCATCTTATTCATTTGTTCACTCTTATCCCTCATGAAGGTATACAGAATGTCCCTCTAGTTATACACAACTGTTTTCATTTAAATGTGAATATATTACAAGGTGAATTTAATTGCATGTGGGCTGGCACATTAAAAGAATTTGCAGTTAAAACATCTGAAATGTAGCAGAAGCTAGAGCTAGAGCTTCACAGCTCAGTGACCAAGCTGCTCCAAAGAAATTAATTGGATCACTTCATTGATTCAGATACAGGCACCAAGATAACATGTTTTCAGGCTGTTATTTTCAGCATTGATTTGGACTCTGCCAGAGACTAAAATGCTATATTAGCCATCCAACTGTAGAATTAATGTTCATAAAGATCACCTTGCTATGACAGTGCTTGGAAGATTTCAGCCAATGTGCACAGACATATGGAAAGAGAGTGCTGTACGATGAAAGATATATCTCCAAGCCATTCATGGTTTCTGAAAGATGATTTGTGACACAATCACCTTGGTGTTTGTTGGTGTCATCTGTAGTTTGTGCATATCCTCACACAGAAACACTGAAGTGGACACTTCTCCCAACAGCAGAATAATAGGGGAAGAGGAACCTCAGGGCTCAACAGAGTAATATTGTCATCAAAGATGGTTTTGCCATTGCACCTAGTGGGAGTAGGGCTGGTCTTCAGACAGTATGCACAGAGAAAACAGAAATAGATACTTCAGGGAAATTTATTTGTATTTTATTTTGCCCTGTGTTTCACAGGCCTTTCAAATGCAAATGCCTTGCTTGATAAGGGTATATCATAACAATTAAAACTAGACAATACCTTGTAAGCCAATAGATTTTAATCAGCTGTAGGAAAAGTTAGAAAAAGACAATATAATTCATGGGGGAGTGAGTCAGCCTTATTTCCTGACCAAATTCTTTTTAGGGTCTTTTTGTCTGTATAACCCCACATTTTCAGAGACACTCTAGTTTACATTCAAACTTGCAACACTCTGACATGCTGTTAAAGGTCTAGTTCCTTCCACTGCACAGATGACTATGCTGAGGCTGTGGGAAGAGCAATTCCTGCTTGTTAAATCATAGCATTCTGCAGTCTTAAGCTACGTAAAAAGTGCTCTATAAATATAAATTTCAAAGGAAATGTATTATTTCATCTCCTTTATTGTTTTATGTTTAGTTGCTCTCATTGAGAATGAATGCTTGGAAATATTTTGTAATGTCAAATATTTCTAATTCTTCTTCTTTAAGAACATGAAATAAACTCAGTGATCTCCAGTAAGATCTGAGCTGTCATGTAAGCTTTGGTCTAAAGCTAAGTGTTTTAGATCTCTCAAGAAGTGTTGACATGACTAGAAGATAGAGTCATGAGAGCACTATAAAGTCATATTGACTTGGCCAAGTAATAGTATTTATCAAGGCAATGTCATTAGTGGTGGTTGTGTGACTTCTTACAAACACACCTTACAGCTCCAATCAAAAGTCTGACAAACAGGAACATACAGCAATAAAAATAATTATATTTAAAAAGAAAAACCTCAACCTCTCTTTACCTATAAAACATAAGGAGATTGTCTGCATGATCTGGTGACTGACTATCCTTGAATTCTTACACCATCAACTAAAAATGGCAACAGACTGACCTCCAAAAGAATGAGCCTCTCTTCTGAGATACACTCAGTACAGATGAGCTATGTTTGAGTCACTCAGAGCTGTACTTATGGAGACTTAATACCTTCCTATACTATGCTACAGGCCTGGTGTCACATGCACTAATAGCAGGGTAGAGAGCTGGAGCTGATCTAACCTTCATGTGCTCCAAGCATAGTCACTGTTCACAGAATGTAGTATCATGGTGCTGCTAGACCTTCTCTGAGATTTCTGCCCTGCAGCAGCACCACTTTCCTCCCCTGGGGTTTCCTGCTAGGCTCCCTTTTTGACAGAAGTCAGCATGAACCCTACAAAAATTTGTTTTCAGATGTTTCCAGGCTGCAGGTTGCTTTGGTAACGTGGTTAAATCCCAGCCTGTGTCTGATTTCATCCGTGTGGTCATCTTTATTAACTGACCAGGATCTCTTTTCCCAGCACACTCATTCTGCTATTTATGTGGCACCACAGTCAGGCAACTCAGACAGACTAGGAATCTTTCAGCTTCCTCATTTACAGAAGCTATACCATTGCTTCCTCTGTTTCATTTGCCACAACAAGGCAGGCAAACAGGCAAGTCCCAGAGCATGTTCCCATTCTCCCTCTCCCACAGTGAGTGGATGTTAGCTGTGCACCCCCTGCATGGGATGGGACAACAATGCTGCATTTCCATAGGGCATAACTCAGCTCTGACTATACCAAACAGAGCCCAGCCTAGCTCCTTTGCAAAATTAGTTGTCAGATTTTCCCTGGGTGGTAGAAGCCTGACTTTACTCCAGCTGCCTCAGCCAATCTACACCCTGACACTAGTTATTACAGATGGGAGATCATGTGGTGAGAGGTAGACTGGAACAATTTAGTTTCCTTGCTCTGCCTCTCAATAGCTACCCTTTTATTCAGAATAGAAGAACAACAGCAACAAAGGGGTGGGGAGCAGACAAGAAGGACTCATCCCTTTCCTTTTGAAAAAGGATCATGTCAGTGTCATTTAGACTTGAGCTTCATTGGGAACGGAAGTATTAAAGGATTACTGAGTCATTTATACCCAGTTATACCTCCAAACATCAGGGTGGCTTTCATTGTAGCTCAGGGTCACTGCTGCCATGTGTGTGCAGAAGAGGGGAGGATTGCCCACTGTGACTGCCACAGCAAGAGAGGGGTTAGCTAACCATTTCTCTCCAAGGAATTAACAGTCTAAGGGAATCCTGTGTCTGAACAGCTTCCTTAAATAGCACTGCTTACTTGTTGTGACAGTAAATCCTAGATTAACATGTTGTTCTCCCTTCCACCATTCATTCTATTTCTTACTTGTACAACAGGAAAAATTGTCCCCTTTTCCTCAAGTAAGATATTGAACATGACTGTTTAGAACCTGTGTCCTTCCTGTGTGTGGCAAGTTCTACATATTATTTTGGTTGCTGAGCACTGAGGCACAGCAGACTTCCATTCCAATCCACCAATTTCAAATCAGCAGAAATGCAGGTCATGTCACACAGCTTGTGAACATACAAGATATTAACTGACTTCAGGCATAGTATAAGTTGGAAGGCACGTAGTGGCTCTGAGTCCTTGTTAAGATCTGATGAGGTAAAAGTGCTGCTTTTGGCAAGAATCTGGCTTAAATGATTTCATTGCATCACTAAGTAATTAGCTGTGTAACAAAGGCTTGCTCTAAAGTGTGCATCACTCTTCTGTACATGCAGAAGGTTACAGTGTTGTTACACTATGGGAAACTGAGCAGCCTGTGAGGTGAGAGAGAACTGCACCACCTTTCCTTCCTCACCCTCCCCAGTGCATTCAGGAACTCCCTAATTGCCTCCCTCATTAAGTGTCTGACAGGTACTTTTAGGTGTGTGATGGGGTCTGTGCCCCAGTGCATAACCTGTTGTGGCCAGGTCACTGTAATGATGGAGCTGCCAGGGAATACAGATCACTGCAGGCTTTGTTGGGGGGAGACTAAGTGTCTTGGAGGAGGCCACCAAGGAGAAGAAAGTAAGGCTGAAAATGGAGTTAATGGGATGTAGTACTTGTATACAGAGAGTATCCTTGATTTTTCAATAAATATCTCTTAAAAGAGGAATTCTGGTTGTGCACACAGGTCTGCAAGTTAGTCTTTATTACCTAGCAGTCTCTCATCTTTCTGCTGTATAATATGGCAATAAAGATTTATGTAGGGTCTGAAGGCCAGAATCCTTTGAAAACCCTGTAAACCCCTGTCTCAGTTGTGGCTGGAAAAAATTCTCTCTCCTCTTTATTTCTCCCACTGAGTTTCACACTTCTCTACTTTTGAGGTTGTATTCACTGCAGTATATTACAACCAAACAGTGCTTCTGGCTGCACTACACAGCAGGAAGAAATAAAAAGCAATGAGACTTCCATAGTGACTAGAAGATCTGAGCAGTGAAAGATTCAAAGAAAATTCTGAAATCATTGCTGGGGGAGGAAGGTATCCAAGAACACTCAAGCCCTTGGAGGTCTTGCTCTCCATGATGGATTTTGCACTTCATAGTTCTGCTAACAGGGAGCAAGGTAGTGTGGCCAACTTATGCAGGAGCCCATTTATAGCTGCCATTAGCAGGAAAGTGCACAGAGACTAATGCTTAAATCCTCAACAGAATTTTAGAGTCACATGCCTGTGCCTTTAGGAGGGTTCAAAGTCTGACTTTAGGTACCCAGACTGCCTCTACCCTGTATGGAGAAGGTCAAGTAACTCAGAAAAAGATGTAGAAAGGAAGGTATACAGGCTAGGAATTTGGGAGTTCAGGAGTCAAAGTGCATTTCAGTATTCCCACCTTCTTCCTTTGAGTGCCCTCCCACCTTTCCCTCTCACCCCCTAACCAGCAGGAGGTGAAGAAGGACATTTTGCTGACCCTCTAGCCAGGGGGATTTTGATTAGGGTTGCATCCCACGAGGAAGAAAGATCTCACCCCATGCCTCTCTGAAGGGCAGCTGGAGACCAAATGGGGTGCTTCAGCTGCACACCATGCTGCTTTCATCAGGCATGGCAGGACCTTCCTCTGAGCTCCTTTTATAAAGGAGTTGACTCAAGGCTAAAAACTTGACTTTTTAAGAATTATTTTATACTTCTTCTGCTATGTTCTTCTACATTATATGCTCCAGTTCAGGGAGGATTAGTTTTGACCTGGGTGGAGGTTACCAGCCAAGTCAGATTTAGGATGTATTAAATGTGCTGTAAGCAAGCAGGTCAGGACAACACCTTCAGGTGACAGAGGAGCCAGGGAAGAATGCTGAGTGCATGTAAATCCCTTGAATTGCTTGTACAGAGGTCTCAGCCCCAGGACACAAGGCAGGAATGAATGTACAGATCCATCTGGTCAGAGGTCAGCCACAAAAACTCATCTAGGATGATTGAGAGGTGCCTTCAATGTTAAATTGCAGCAGGGGAAAATTCCTCTCCTTTTGTACAACACCAGATACCAAACATATTGGATGCTCAAGAGTAAGGCCAGGGTAGCAGATGCATTCTGGAAACATTCAAGGTCAGGTTGGACAAGGCTCTGAGCAACCTGATCTAGTTAAAGATGTCCCTGCTAACTGTAGAGGAGTTGGACTACATGACCTTTAAAGGTCCCTTCCAACTCAAAGCATTCTGTGATTCCATGAAAGGCAGAGATTAATCTTCTATGATGTGCATGTGTGTCCAACTAGGAATTAAGTCCAAATTAGTTCACTGGTAGCATCAGGGCTTTTAGTGGTTTTTCCTTTCAAGAAATGGAACTTGTGATATTTCAGGAACTTTAATGTTATAACACTTAAGTGCCTTTGGATACCTTTGAGATTAAGTCACAGACCTGTAAAGGTTGCATCTCCAAAATTGGAATTAGGAGAGATCTCAAGAATCTTTACCCCAGAGTACCCATTTTATAGTGTTCTGAATATTTCACATCCCATGGGAGTAATCAAAGGTGACACAAGAATCAGAGTGAATTCCCTGATTTAATGTCCTTATCACTGAAACATCAGGGGAAGACAGAGAAAGGATTCACATGAACACCTCAGGGATTACATGCAACACGTGAAATTCCTGGTATATGAAGTCACTCTGCCATTCACATTTGCTTAAACTTAACTGGTTTTTTATTATTATTTTATGCTTTTTCTATCTTTTACTTTATACTTATTTTTGTGTTATTTCACTTTTTATATTGCTGCTGTAGCAAGTTCTGCATTCAGCATATTATTCTCTGGCAAGAGGATGTGAATGAACTCCATGATTCAGCAAGTCAGCAGCACTGCAAGAAGGACTTCAGGGTCAAAGCAATCAGCTGCTATAGACATAAAAGCATTAAACTAAAATAGCATTGCAGCATCCACAGGAGGCAAAAAAAAATCAATTTCTCTTTAGAGACCACAGAAATAATGATGATGTATTTTTACAGGAGAAGGTAGAATGCAATTTTGTGATGATGTCAGGTCTTTTAGGTACTTAGCAATGCCATTCACATAGGTGCTCTGGATGAAATAAGAACAAGCATCATAGTTCTTGCCAGTGATGCCTGGATTTGCAGTTTCATTTCAAAGAGATGCCCATCTACTACAGAAATGTCACCTTACCACAAGAAACACACTGACCTGAAAAACTGAAGAAAACAATCTCTCTTGGGAACTCAGTTTCTTGTGCAATCTGCATTTTTTTACTCTACTCTTCCTTCAAATGCA
Source organism: Galbula dea (assembly GCA_013399015.1). NCBI lineage: Eukaryota > Metazoa > Chordata > Aves > Piciformes > Galbulidae > Galbula > Galbula dea. The sequence goes on from VWZX01000359.1 coordinate 184,979, forward strand.
GCAAAATAAATCCAAAAGCACTTCAACATTTTGGCTGAGAATAAGAAAACACTGAGGTAAAGGAAACTGCTCAGCATCAGATTTTTCTTTTTTTCCTTTTTATGATTTTTTTTTTCCCCAAAGTGACATATTTTCATCATGGAAAATATTTCCCAACAGGTTTAGCACAACCTTGAGATGAAGGCTCCAGTCAGATCCTTATTCACCTGAGCTCGTATATTCACCTCTATTCATCAGGTGATTATGCTCAGCCCCATGCAGACCACCCCAGCAGTGCAGGACAGAAGTGCTCCTGTGGTTCAGAGCCTGCTGGAGAGGCTGAGTTTGACTTTTCTCAGTGACTTCAGCTCTGAGGATAGGGATGCAGGAGCCTGTGGAAAGAGATGACTCCTTTTCTCAAGAATGTGTGCCTCTCTTCCATCCTTTTGCAGGACAAGTAAGCCACAATGTGCCCTGGGGCTTCAGTTAAGCTCTCATTTGGGAGACACTCTTGTTACTCCTGAGAGCAGCAAAGTCAGTGCAGGAGTACTGCATGCTTAGCCAGCTTAGCCTGGCAAAGTGTTCAGTTCAGGTGCTGGGCAAGATGCATCTCCTGCCATGTTTACTTCTTTGGAGGTGAGGTAAAATACAGCCAATGGGTAGGGAATATACTGCTTTAATGCACATTATCACTTCCTTTCTGAATTTACACCATCAAGAGCATTCAGCCAGCCCTTTATTACATACAGCAAGGTGCATGCTCTTTCTTTAAATCATAAAACTATCTCCATAAAGTTGAGGATATAAAAGACATTTGGTGATGCAGGGAATAGAACATTTACATCCCAAGGTGGTATTTCTAAAGTGATTACTATAAGCACATATAACTCAATCCAGCTAGAGGTGCAATGAAAACTGGAAATGAAATGGAAATAATTAAAGCCCCCAAAGATTTTCCACTGTAAAACTGCCAAAAAAAGATTTAGGTCACTAAAACCAAAGGGGCTTATTTAGGACAAAAAAAGCAAATTTGAAGGTTTTTTTTCTACTTCTCCATTTTGAGGAAATTCTCAATGACTCCATAAGATGTGAAATTTCTGAGTTACAAAACTTCTTAAGAAAAAAGTTGATGAAAATTTTCATGTAAACAGGTATTTATTTTTACAGCAATCCAAGCTTTATGATAAATCTTTACAAAAAGTAACAGGAAAGTCTCCATTTCTTTTAGAAACAAACCTGAAGTCCATTCTTGTTCAAAGGTCACCAGAAATGGCAATTTAATCTGCTAACCAATGGCTGTGTGACTTCAAAGGATGCAGTGAAATATTATAAACACCAGATTGTATTTTCAGTTTACATGAGCACTTGGTCCTGATGTTGGGTATTTGCTCATGCAAGCAAAACCCCACTAGTATAGAACAGATTATTATAGCTTTGCTCAAAAATACACACAGATGCTCTTCACCTTTTTCAATGTGAATATTTTTTCATCTCTTGGGTCACCATTTTAGCACCTTTTTACCAAGTGATCTGTTACTACTAAAGACATTTTTCCAAAAAGGATGACCTTGCTGGTGAAGTGGTTCCTGCCTCAGACTGTCCCCATCCAGAATTACCCACCACTTGGCCAGGCCTTCATGGTTCCTGCTGTCCAAAGCTCTCCAAATGAGATGGAAAGTCATCTCTGGAAAGGGCACAGTGACAGAAAGATGGGAGGGGTGATGGAAGAGGTTTACAAAGCTGTTTTCAGGCAGTTAGGATCAGTAGTTAGAAGTGATGTGAAAAAACTTCAAAACAACAGCAGAAAGCAGAGTGCAAAGCAGTTGTTGCACCAAAACCATTGAGGATTCTGATCAAGTCTCCTGAATAAAGAAGTGCTGATCAGATATTTTCTCTTCCACAATTTTTGTTAACATTGATTATTATATTCTAGATATTCCTCAGGGCTTTACACATGCAGAAGATCCCATCTGTGGCTAGTTACTCCTTAGGTGTAACTGCAGGCACAGCTGTTTCTGGTAGTCTTTTGAGCTTAAAGTGTCTAGCAGACAGTCTAAGGCAGTTAGCTGTAAGGATGTGGTTGCATGTTTTGGGCAAGTATATTTTCTTCTATTGGTTTTGAAACCAGACAGATTGAATTTGCATGGGGACATCCAGAAACTCTTGCCATGAGCAATATGTCCTCAGGGGATCAGGTCTGCTCGAGGCACTGCTTCTTTTATCCCTCCCACGTCCAAGGCAGTCCTTTGCTCAAGAATTTAAATACTTACCCATCATGAAATGAAGACATCAACTGAGGAAAAATCCTTCCTGTTTCTAATTTGATTTTGTTCCCAGCAGCCTATGCCTGAGGAGAACAAATAACTTTCAGAGACCTGTCTTGCTCTAGATCTGGTTATCAGTGAATTATCAAGAAAACATACAGAGCAAACTGCTCAGCCCTGTCTGGTGGCCAGTCCCAGAACACTACAGAGAAATAAGCTGCTGCTAAGATGAACATCAGTTGTGTGAGGTATATACAGAAAGAAAGAGTCCCTGTAGCAGCTCATTTGAAGAATAGTTTGAGCTTCACTTGCTAGCTGCCAGCTGGTGCAAAGGCCCTTGGGGATCAAGAGTTCTTGGTGAAAACACAGCTGAAAGACTATGTCCTGCTATGTTGCCTCAGTTATATTGTCCAAGTGGCTTGAAAGTGCAGTTCCACGTAGCTGTAATTTGACCTCAGGATGACAAAGTAAGATCAATAAACACATTAAGGTCCTTAGCAGGAGACAAGGACAAAGCCTGCTGCCAAACACAGAGTACAAAGAGCTTGGCATGTCTCTCAAGTTCATTATATTTAGTAACTCACTTACTATATTGGATTTGCTGTACATGGTACAAACAAGGGGTTTGTACTATTGGGAATATCTTTCATAATGATCCTCTAATGCTTTCAAGGACATGGTGTTTAGGGATCCAATGAATGTATTCCAGGATTTCCTGCCACACATCATAAAGAAAGAAATAGAAAAAGTCAAATACAATCAATTTGTCTAATGTTTCTCCATGTATAAAATGTTCAGAATTATAATCCTTAGAAAAGTAGCTAGCAAATCTTTACAGTTGTCTTTCCTTTTAGTACAAGAAAAAGGTTTTCTGTACTATGAAGGATCCAGAAAAGAGTAATCTATTGGCAAATTTTTAGTTCTTCTGCTTAAAAATGTCCAACTGGCTTCTCAATTTTTTTAATAGCCTGCTGTGATGTGAGTATATGCTATAGTTCTGCTAACAGTGTAGTTTTAAGGCCAAGGTATAAAATCTGTGGTAGACCTGCCTACCCAGCACAGCTGTAATTAGTTTGATTCCAGCCTTGGACTGACTCTCCAGCTCCACTTACATCTGTAACTGACCAAATTCATATTGCCTTTCCAATTACACAGTGACAAAAGGGAAAGTGGTTCAGAAGACACTGCTGCCCCATTTAGAACCAGAAGTGAGTTTGCAGCCTGATGCTCTGTAACGGTGCTGGTCACAGGCAGTTCTGTTTTTGCTTGACAAAAGAGATGTCACCTAGGGAAAGGTCTGGTTCAAGCAGGCATCTGCAACAACCAGGAGCCCCAGCAGGAAGAGGTAAGGGATTATCAGAGGTGGTAAGCTTTGGAGAAAGGGAGGAGAGGAAAGTTCAAGGTGTGTGCATATCTGAAACTTATGTAGAAGACTGATAATCTTACAGTACTGCCCTGCTGGGGCATTGTGCCTTTCCCCAGATCACTTCAGGTAGGATGAAGGATTTCTGTCAGTTGATTACATAACAATCTTGGACCTCAATCAATGTAGGGATGAGTGCAGTCCTATCTGAGGCTTGGGGATGTTTGAGAGGGGTGGAAGGAGGTTTCCTTTTCATGCAAGCTCATGACTGTTTATTTTGTATTAATACAAGTCACTACCCAGCTGTCAATTAAAAGTAAAAGCTCTAACATTCCACTGTGTGGGTGACTTTTAAGATGTCCTGCTCACTAAATAACTGTGCTTGGACCAAGTATGAATGCTTTTGCTTCTTTCTTGGTATTTAACTCTCTGTTAGAGTTCTTCCACTTAACATGAAGCAGTCAAATGTTCTTAAGTAGAGAGAGAACAAAAGAAAGAGGGCACCTTGGGCATGCAGTGAATGAAGCAGGGAGTGCAGGAATACAGCTGCTGGATTAATGGATAACACATTAGTTTGTACAAAATACCTGCAGGTAAAGAGACCGGATTGCACACTTCCCCTACCTTTATGTGTTTCCTATTTGTGTTTCTGATTCATCAGACACCCACATGATTCCTGTAAGAAGTTTCCTGTAATATAAAGCACAGAAATGTTGTATGGTAGACTCATGCAGGCCCTTGACATGAAGTTTAGCTTATTCTTTGCCAATATTCCTTTAATAAATGTGCTTTCCCCCCACCCCATCTCCATAGGAATTCATGCTGCTTGCAGGAGAAGTGCTTATGCTCAGGGAGGTGGTCAACAGGCTATATTTTCAATATTCCTCCTAGATGTCATGAGCACAGGGCATGAGATGACATCTACCCAAAAGCTTAGGTTATCTTTGAGAATATAAAATGAACATTATCCACAATTCAGTAGATTCTTTATGGGTAATTTGCCACCTACACATACATTATTAAAGCTCTTGATGCACCCAAGTGCTCATCTCTAAGTTACAGCAGTAATATAAAATCCCACAATGTTATTATTACACAATTTTCTTGCAAAGATGATATTTTACTGCTGCAATCACTTCCTTCTAGGAGACTCCAGAAGAAGATTTCATCTCTATTACTGGTGATTTATAGTGTCTTTTGTGCACATATCTTGAGCTTTCCTATGACCAGTCACCAGCTGAAGCACAGTTAATAGAAGCTGTAATAAAGAAAGTTGACTTCCCTCTTCCTACCAAAGAGGAACTTTTGCAAATGGGGTATATTTGGAAGTTTCCTACTAAGCAAAATGCTAGCATGTCCAGCAACAAGGGAGAAAATCAATTCAAGTAAGAAGAAAATGCAGAAGAAAGAGAACATATTAAAATAAGCAGAGTTACAGGCAATCTGACTACAGTAGAGTAGTGGGGTGGAAAGAGAAGCATTATAATGAAATAATAATGGATGTGCGACTCAGTAAACCCATCTGGCAAGGAGATTTTTTTTTACACAGATTAAAAAATTCTGATTGCCCCAGAGACCAAATACTCTAAGACATTAATGGAAGAAAAAGCTTCAGATTTTGTTTTTATGTTGGAGTCCACATAAGCCAAAACCCTGGAACAAAGGCAATGGCCTCTGCACAGAAGCAGACCGCTGTCTACATCACTGCTCAGAGGGCCAGGGTCTGAATTCACTTGTGTTATGGGTTCCTTGGCTGAAGTCTCTTCTGATGAGATTAGGACTGGAAATAGAACCATGTACTTTGAGGACAATGACTATAGACTGGCATTCAATGAAAATTCCACCAAGTGTGGTATTCTCCTTCATTTCCCTTTCCACTCTGTTTTAGGCAGTATCACTCCTCCTGGCTACTGACTGCAACAAAAACTGTCTGGGAAGAATAAAGTTTATGTACAATACCTTCTGGCAATAAAGCTGGCTGAGCTAAAGAAAAAAGTGTCTCATAAAGCTGTTCACTTCTTTAAAGACTTCTCTTTGTTGCTTCAACCCTGTTGTACCAAAACAGTTTATATTGCTTTAATTGTGTAACATGGGAATGCAATGTATGATGAGATCTATAACCTTTTATGTGGTACATCTCTCATTCTCTAACATTATTACTTTTTAGGTGATATCTGGTATTATATTTATTCCCAATAAGAAGTATATTCTTGTGTGCTGTTACACACTTCCTGAAGTGGATTATCTCTATGACAGTAAGCTTACCAGTTATGGAAAAATAATGCTTACCTTTAAAGCCTCATAGCATCCTTGCTTTTCTCATGCTTAGCAGAAACAACAGGTAGAAGAATTTTCTGACTTGTTTCTGTATCAGGTCCCAGGAGCTCAGAATTTACAGTCTTGTTTTAGTCCTTGGAAATATATTTGCACGTTCACATCTTCAGATTGAAGTATAAATATTTTGGCTACTCTGCTAAAGCCCTAACTTAGGTTTCCTGCTGGGATTTTACAGGGAGAAAAGATATATATGAGTGTTGTCTCTTTACTTTTAAAATACTTTATGTCCTTGAGTTGTACTGTTTTTTGTTTAGAATTTAGTTTTGTGTTGTTCTGTCTTGAAGTAATTCAAGGACTGAGTAAGGAGGGTCAGGGTGTTGAAGAACATATAAAACAAGCACTTGCAGAGATAAAATCAAAAAGCAAGACAGCTTGGGGATTTGGAGAGAATATATTTTGAGGGTGCTGAATAGCAATTATTAGAGTGTTAATGACTAAGCAGGAGATGAACATGTATTCTGGAAAAAAAATTATCAGTTTGCAGTTGAGGTTATCATACTATCTGTAGGTGTGGGCACTCAGTCTTATTTGTACATGTGCTAATTCCATGTGTGTGTCCCCATGTGGACTTGTGCTCCCACACAGCAATCTGTATTTAGATCCCTTGTAAATGTGGGATGTGTCATTTGTTTGTATCACCTTTCATTTGCAGATTTGCCTTGTTTCTTAAAACACTCTTAACTTCCAAACTTAATGAAAGGCTATAAGCTTGTGTGAGACATTACTTGCTTTGTGCAGTCATGTGCTATGATTTATACTAAGAAATGGTTCACAAGGCTTCAGCTTCTACAGTTTTATGTGAAACAGTTTGCCTAGCTTTGTTTGAACACATGAATAAATGGAGAGAGAGAGTTGTAAAGCTACCATCTTTTATGGTCCTACACTGGTGGCTAATACCTATTCCCTTTTAATACATATCTACAGCTATATCTATGTTTATCTACCTACCTATCTATGACTATACCTCTATAGCTATCTATATCAACTATAGCTATAGCTATATCAACTATAGCTACAGCTATATCTCTCTAATCTACCTTGACTACCCTGCAACAGCTGGATATGTAATACATGTATGTTTTGACATCAACACTTGTACAAATATTTACCTATGCAAACACAGATGTATGTGTTGCTTGTGGACTTGTTGTAAAAGAACCAGAGAAAAATAACTGAAGCATGAGTATGTACTGTTGTCACACTGAATGTTTTAAATAACACACTAATTTATGTACATGTGATGCATTAGCATATAGCTCCCTGAAAACTTTTACTTTTCCCACCAGTAGGCAAACCTATAGGTCATATCTATGTAAAATAAATTCACACAACATTACAGTAGTAAAAACTGACAACTCAATATACTGAAAGCATAAAACTTACTGAGAGGCTATTTAAATAAAAACCTTTGTCCTTTTAGACAGAGAGGTAACCTTCTCCAGGTCACAAGTTATATCTGCTTCTTAAGAACATCTCCTCCTGCCCATTACATGATCATAGTTGAGCATCCAAACACCAAATAAAAGAGTGAGAGAGAGGAAGAGAATTCAGGAAGCAAAGACACTTATGAGGAACTAAATTAGTTACTGACTAAACATTTCAGCATCTTGATAAGATGTTTCTTGAGTGCCAAGAGACATTGCTGAGTAGGTGTCAAAAGTCCAAGCAGATTCAGTCTAAAGATAACCTCAAAGAACATTCTCTGCCAGAATTTTGTTGATTTTAGCACTTCAGTATGTTTCACAACATGAGACAAATTTTCATTACATAGTGTATCATACTGCAAGAACCTGCAGTGACCTGACTGGAATTTTTCACCCACTCAGGAACAATTTTGCCATTAGCCAGGCTGCATGGGGGCTGGGGTTGCAGAGCTCCTGCTGCTCTGAGGCTGAAGAACATAACAAGCATGTTTAGAAGATTAAAAATCTAAACACAATTCTAAGAAAAATGGAACATCAGAATTAGCTAAGAGGTAAATAGTTAGGGTTTGGTGAAATCTGACTGCTGGGGATGTACTTTCTCAGAGCATGTGACAGAGTATGATGGGTCTCTCTCCCTGTGGTCTGACAGATCTTATTTTTTGTCCCCACAACATAAAGGAGGATACAGAAGATCACATCTTCTGATGGAGACTGGTACATTTACCTCTCTTTAATATGCCTTTACTGTGTTCCAGGAAGCACTCCAATGAAAGCTGCTCATGGCTTTGGGGATTCTTCTATTTCCTAGCACTCCAGCCCCTGGCAGATCTACCTTTGAAAGGACTCAGCCATCCAGTGCTGCTGCAAGTCAAGGTCAGTCCAGGCAGGTGGCATGCCCAGGTATAGCTTGATCAGAAGCAAAGGAGTTCTGTAGCTCACCTGTGTCAACTCTGCTTCCAGCTGTTTGGAAGCATATGGTCAAGGTCCACTCATGTCTTACCAAGATACCTTCAGATGGAAGAAACAAATGCCTTTGTGCAGCCCATGCTACAGCAAAGCCTCCTGGCTACAAACTTGCAGTGTGTGTGCATTTAAAGGTCCTCAGTCCCCAGGAATAGGCAGCACAATGGCAGAACTCACCATGTAAAGATGTATATGAGTAAAGTAGTGAGACAATACATGGCAACAGTGTTTAAGGCATTAAGGTCACACCACTGGGAAACAAGCAGTCAACATAGGCCATAACTAAGGACATACTGCATATGCTCAGTATGTTACAATATATGAAACCAATCAGACTAAGAAAATGCAATGTTTATTTGTCACCTACCTAAGGACAGGTAATGAACACCCATTAAAATGAGTGAAAATGTTTACTAGATCTTCACTGAAACACTGTTGGGTTTTTTAAATAGAACAAACTACCTGCCAGTGATCCAGTAGAATAAACATTGTACTTTAACAAAATAATTAATAAAATAGTTCAAATATTGTTTGTATTTTGACTTTATGCCTATCAGTCTTTGTTTTAACAAAAAGAGTGTTCTGTTCCAACAGAAAAGAGTCCTCAAGCAGACATGGGGTCTCTGGGCACAATTGAATGAATATGTAAAAGGATACTTTAACATGGCTCTTCAGAGACCTGGAATTAAGTCTCCTGTTTAGCTGAGATCATTACATTGACAACACAGTTTGAGGTTATGAATATTGGTCTTGTGGCTAATGGGGCTCTAGAGATCTGGGTTCAGCTCTTGGCTCAAGCACAGGCTTCAGCTGTTCAATTAATCTCCATGTGCCTCAGTCCCTAACCTGTAAAAGACAGATAACAGTGTATTTTCTCACTATCCTGAGTCTGTCTCAGCTGGTTAGCACAGAAACTCTCTAAGGCAGTGATAGTCTCTTTCTCCAGGTCTATATAGCTTCTGGTGCAATTAGGCTCTGATCTTGCCCCACCCCTGCAGATCTGCTGTATCAGAAGAATGAATAATTGCAGAATATGTCTCAGTCATGCTAGTTTTTAATTTCTCAGTGAGGCTCACAGTCTTTCTTTCCTCTGGTCTCCCTACGTAGCCTTTGAAAATTCTTCTCTTATTCTGTGAATTGTGCTGGACCTCCTCCTAGAAATCACTCTGTGCATAAAAATTCTGACTCTGCCATGATGTTGGTATGATTCTTTCCACAAAAAAATAGATGCTGCAAATTATTGAAGAGGAAGACAGACCCTGTCCTATGACAGTGCCATCAGAATGCTCTATGGTCCTTGACCAAGGCAAAGATTACAGTGTATTGTTAAGTGTTTTATTAAAAATGAAGAAAAACAACACAGTGAGTGCTTTCCAGGGTTATCATTATCTGTCTTGCTTTCCTTTATTTCTTTTGATAACAGTTGTGCTGTAGAGTGACTTTCCCTTTTTTCTGCACATTTTTTTCAGTGAACAGTCAGAAACAAAGCCATTTTTGAAGGAATAACATCTTCCAAAGAGAACTGCAGTGTATTGATAGAGTATCAAGATTAATTCCCTTCAGATCCAGAGAAGAAACCTTGTGCTATGCTATAGAGTGTGCAATAATTTTAGCCATATTATCTTCATCTGAAGAAATTTCTTCCTCACAGCAACGCAAAATGGCCACAAAGTTATTAAATTTGAAAGATTCTACACACATTAATGCCAGGTGGGAAACTGTTTAGAATGTGTCTTTGCAGATTTTTGTTTTGTTTCAGTTTTTCACTCTATGTTGGCTAATGGATAGGTGTCACACTATGCCAGTAGATGCAGAGCATGTTCCTGATATTTATTAAATGCTCATTCATTTTTAATTTTCTGTAGGTTCTTGACTCCTGTGATTCCACAGCCTAGTTATGCATGGTGAGAAAAAAAATATGTCCTTTGCCAGTTTTAAGTTTGCTGCCTCTCCATTCATTGAATGCTCCCATGCTGCTGCTTGAGCAGTGATGCTGTATGTCTATCATCTCTAGATCTTTCATCATCCTACAGACTTGTGTCTCATTATTCTCCTTTCTAGGGTCAATGGTTCCAGTCTTTTCAATTTCTCTAACATAGAAAAGTTTTTCTGAGCCTTTGCTCAGTCTCATCACCCATTTACAAGCTCCTTCAATTCTGCTGTAACCTTTCAGAAATCACATGGCTGGTAGCACATACTGGATTCTGGGGAAGTCCTCAGTGTTGCTTTAGAGACAGACATCTTAAAGGAATCTGTATTCTTCTTTGTCTTGTTCTTCATTTCAGCTGCTTTTAAGATGTTTTTAGGGCATGCAAGCTTTTCTTCAATGATGCATGGAAATTTCCTAAGTTTGTGCAAAAGTGGCATGCTCAGTGCTAAAGAACTTTATACTCCATGGTGGATGCATTTATTAGAGAAGGACAACAGGACTCTCACCTACAGCATGCATACCTACACCAAGTACAGTCCTCCCAGAAGGGAAGTTCTTCATGGACTCTGAAGTGTTTACAAGTAGCCCACATGTTCCTGCTTCTGCACAGAAACTATTTTACAAACCAGATTTGACTGACAAGGTCATGAGGGCATGAGAAGCTAAAGTCAAATAAGAGAATAAAAGGAAAATTTTGGACTACTTGAAAGTGTGTCATGGACTTTAGATGAAGGTCTCTCCTAAGATACTGTTCTCTGCAGACAAGATAAGGTCCCTCAATATTCTGTCTGCAGAAAGGTTTTTCCCTGATTACTTATCAGCTCCTTGTCTTTTCAAAGTGAACTTAGTGTTTCTGAAAGATGCCAATTCAACAGCTGAGAGGACTGAAGGTCCTTCAGAGGGACACAAGGACGCACTTACTCTCCCAGCTTCAGTGCACTGGCAACGTGGCTCAGTCCAAAGGGAACATTCTCAGCTGGAAAGAATTCACCTTGTACCTATATGATATTTATATGGCCTTGATTACTGTGTTATCTAAATTGCTCATAATCTAGAACTGTATCATTATAGAACAATGGGGCATTTTGCAGGCACACATGCAGTCACACATGGCAACAGCCCTTTCCACAGTTATGGCTTCTACCAGGACACCTTAGCAGGGAGGACACACAGAAGTGCATGTTTTTGCTGTAGAAGACATGCAGCAGTTATTGAGCAGATGCATGGCAAGTATTTGCCCATGCTCATCTTTTTCCTGCCCAGCTGCAGAGCTTTATTCAGGCTGCCATTTGGATTGCAGCATACTGGATATCTGCCTCACTTGTCTGCTGCACTTGCCAAGTACTGCACATTAGTTTGGTCTTTACTATTTTTTCAGTATGTGACCGTGCTTTCTCAAAATAGAGAGAAACCATGATCTCATTTCACAAAACCCAACAGGTTTTTATGCTTTAAACTGTAGTTTAGGAATACTGACTGTCAGAGACTCCTTATACTTCAGTCCATTTAATTTTTGAGACATTTTCTACTTCCCCTAAAATCTTCTAAATATTTGCTTCCTTTTCCATTTGGGAGGATGACAAGATCAGAATTATTTACCCTGCTGAGAATAAAAACCCTGCTTCCAGAGGAACAGACTGACAATGCCTGAATTTCATTTGGTGTCATTCCTCCCTCCAGAGCAGCAGAGGTGAAGGAGATTTAAACATCCATTCAACAGGTGTCCCTGCACCACCCTCAGCCCTCCCTGCTAAGCATCCCAGGCAGGTCAGCTGAAGTCAGGCTCTGGCCATGCTGCTTGGGGCTCCTGTGAATTTCAGCATTTGCCCAGCACTGCTCATGGAGCAAGGCAGCCAAAACCAGCAAGCCAAGCTTCCAGGAACTCAACAAGATATGGAACATGCCAAGAAGGGGAAAGGATAAAAACAGGCTCATCCAGCCAGACAGAGATATGCTAGTCTGAATAGTGTCCTGGCAGAAAAACTGCAGCTCCAGCATTTCAGGCTGCTAGATACAGCAGGCAATAGGGAAGGATGGAGCCTGCCCAGGGCCAAGGTTCAAATTACTCTTATTCATAAGACCAAAAGCACTAGCGAACTGGCACACAGTGGCCTCATTCTAGACACAGGTAACAACACTGTGTTGCAAACACACTTGAATTACTGTTGTCCAGAAGGGCTCTGGTGGGACAAAGTGAGGCTCTGGACCTCTGTCAGCCATGAGATCAGTGGCTCTGACATCCTTCTGCTCTCTGAGCAGCTCCCTGCCTCCAGGTCACAGCATTCACCCTACAGCTGCTACAGTTCACTGCACTGATGGCAGTGCATTTGCATTTACACAACTGACCTTGCACTGTAATCACTTGAGACACAGGCACTCTTTGTTTTCTTCATACCACCTTTTGCCACCTTCCTGTGGGAACACTGGCAGAGAGATGGAGCAGACAACTGAGGGGCCAGGAATGTCTTAGAGGACTTGGTTCATTGCACATGAGTTATAATGCTCAATCCAGCCCAAGCCAGATGCACAGAAGAAACAAAAGGCACAGGAGATGTTTCCTGTTGGCCATAGGAGTCAGACTGTACAGGTTTATCCTCAGGCATCTCTTTTTAATGGTGTTCTGTATGTCTCCAACTTGCAGCTATTCTGTGAACATCTCCCAAGAGGTACTGCCAGACATCACATCCACAGCTTCATTCATTGCCAGCTCTTACATCACCTGTTGTTGGCAGACTCCATCAATGAGGATGGTTTTCTGACAATTATGTCAGCCAGCCTTCTTCTGTACATGACTGTTGCTCTGCATTTGATACGAGCTATGGTGGTTTATGAACTGTTTTTTCTTGAGAGATTTCAATTCAGATATTTGCCTGTAGTTCCCAGTTTTCATCCACCTTGACTGCAGGTGGAATTCTGTCTTTTGCAGACACACTACACACTGCTTTTTCTTTGTTGTTGTTGTTGCTTTGTTTGGTTGTGGTTTTGGAAATGGCCTGTCAAACAATTAAAGGAAAAGCTAGAGTCTTTTTGGGGAACAACAGCCAGAATTCCTATAACATACTGAGAAAGATAGAGGAGGCAAATCATGCAAACCTATCAATCAGCTTCCCAAGTCCCCAGTGAGGTCTTGGAGGTTGAGATACTTAACTGGGACTGTGTGGAAGCAGCTAGCACAGGCTGGCTAGGTTATGCATTTCCTTCAATTCAATCCCCACTGTGCACAGAGCAGCAATGTACCTAACAGCTGTATGTTCTTTGCTTCCCTTTTGAGCCCTGCTCTGGCCAAAAAAACCTTTATGAGAAGACACATTTGGGTACCTTTGTTCATTAATGATAACTGAGATGGAATAAAATTTCTTCTTCATCTCCATGGCCTCTGCCATAAGTCCTCATGGAAAAAAATCTCTTGGGACTTTACAGCACCACAAGTCAACTGCTAAGAGAATTTAAATAAACACTGCCTCAGTTTGGCAGCAGTAAGCAGTTGTTGTTTTCTTTGATGTCCACAGACTGCTGTAGCAGAAAGTCTTATTAGCCCAGCTTTAGGGAAAGGGAACAAGCTGCAATTTTGTGCTCTTTTCTTGAGCATTTACCTGCTTGTCTTTCATTTATTCATTATAATGACTTAAGGAGATTGCAGCCAGTCATCAGTACAGGAGGGAGCCTGGACACTGTTCTTGTGGGAAGTCCACATTCCCTGCAAGTCTTGCATAACACAGACTTTTCCTCGGCCTCAGTCCAGGATTGCTTCCTGCCAGACACTTTTTTCCTCTAGCAATGGGACCATATGAGGGAAAAAAGAAACCTTTATTCCCTAATAGGGAAGCACCTCATTCTTCCTCTTCCCCCTTAAACCTAAGATATGTTAAAACGCTTATTATGCAAACGTAAACCAGCACTCTAATGAAACTGTCAGTGTCTTTTTATGACATCCTAATATTCTGGTTTGACAGGTTTATAAAACATGTCTGCTCTTTGCCAGTCTCCCTAAAACATAACACCTTCCTTCTGCTACCAGCTAATGACTTTATTAAAGTAATTCATGTTATGACACTGAAGGTCATGGGTTTAAATCCTGCTGATCAGTCAAAGTAAAAGTCATTGCAAAAGCAGTGACTTTTCTTACTCATTTTTTATCCTAGAATTGCTGCTGATGGGCAGTGCATCCCACTGGAACGGATTCACCAACCCACTGGAATGGATTCACCAACTGCCATGCTATTTATGTTTCAGCACTGGAAAAACAACCTCTTAATGTAATACTTACACTGCCAAAAATCCACACCACAGGTGAACCATCAAAATACAACTAAATTTACTGTATGATCAGAGGAGCAGTCAGAAACCAAATACTTACCTAGAACTGCAAAAACAAATGCCAGAACTCACAGAACTTAGTTACAGCAGAATTGTTCATTGCTTTATTAAAATTATTTTAAGCACAGATTTAATGACCCAGACTATATTGAAAAGATTTGGTTATCTTTTGGTCCATAACCTCTGAGGATGCACAGGCAGTGAGACAAAAGCTAGTCATATGGAGTGAAATATCAATTCTCTTGTTTGTAACTATTTGCTCTTAATTTGACTTCTTTCTGCTTATGAACAACCATGGATAAGACTTTGTGTTCACTGGCAGTGTGAAATAATAGGAAGTTGCTTAGCTTTAGGTCACCCAAAAGCTAAAGTATTCTTCATGTGAATGAATTTTCCCAGAAGCTTCTCAGCATAAGGAACTTTCTTACCCAGGAAAACATAAAGCTGAATTTAGATAGTGCAACTGCACTGAAAAAGGATGGAATCACAGTGCCATAGGCTTTGACCAGTGTGGAGCCAATACCCCAAAGGAGAAGAGGTCCTTTGAGTTCCAGGCTGCAAACAGTGGCAGACTGTGGGGACTAGAGGTCCTCAATGTGAGCAGATGCCCTGTTGAAATACACCTCCCACCTTTCTCCCTTATTTTCCCATTTACCTCTGCTTACCCTCTGCCATTCTGCCTCAGCCCTGCCAGATTCAGAGGGATAACTAACCACTGCAGTGTTGCAACTTTTGCCTTTACAATTCAGTTTCTCCAAGCAAAAAGCAAAGCAGTCCCCTTAGTCATGCTTCTTGAGATAAAAGCAAAAGCCAAGGGAAACAACAGAGGAAAAACATAAAAAGGAAGGAAAGATGACTAATAATATACCCATCTCTGCAGGGGGGAAAAGTTGCTATATAGAAGAGGCTGCCTGTAACATAGGAGGGTGTTGACAAAGCAAACCAGAGTGGATGGCCATTCCTCTGCTAGAGAGCTGCCTAGATCATTCTCACACTGACTCTTCTGGAAAAAGGAGGAGGATTGCTGGGCTGGGTGGGAAAATTATTTTTCCTGTGAAGAAGTGAGACAGCTGAACACTCTCTCTCCCCGCCATGTGTTTTTCAAACTTAATTCCTAGTCATGGCTAGGGTTAGCACAGGTGAGCCCTAGAGGCAGTACAATGTGAGCTATTAAAACAAGTCCAATGGCTAAGCACATTTGTGCCAAGAACCTAGATTTCATCAATCCATGGAAAGTCCCCAGGCTGAACTAGGAAAATATTGCTCAAATTCATTAGAAAATTAGAGGCAATCAGAAGCTTGAAGTCAGCATTGGAAATGCACTCACTCCTTCATTCCAAGAGCTGGGAAGCAAAGTGCAGTGGAGTTTATTTGAAGTTAACCTGATGAATGTATTATTAATTTAATGTGACAAATCACAGTAGGAAATCTTGACTATGATTTTGACTGAGATTCCTGTTAAAGAACTGATGTTCTCATGACTGGAGCAGGTTCAAGTAATAAGGACATACATACTTCTTTCAATGTCAGCTCACATGTGCCAAAGTATCCAGATTCTAAGAATTGTAGCTGCTTTTCCTTTTTGTCATTCTTTTCTTTTCCCCCCACTTGTTTTTTAATCTGTGTGATGATCAGAAGTGCTGAGGCACAGCATAAAGGATACATAGGAGAAAGTAGGAAATGAGAGAAATTGCAATAACAGAACAATTGGAGTGACAACTTGACTGAAAGCTCATCTGATCTGAGGTGTGTGCTCAAAAAACTCCCAAGTAATGTCCCTGGCTTTGGCTGTTCTTTTTGATAGCCATGATCCTGGACCTGCATATCAGTAACAGAAAACCATTACAAATTTTACAGTAAAAATAAGTCAGAACAGTGAAAAAAAGCTATTGCAGAGCCAAAATGAGGAACAGGACCCAATGTACCTGACTGGTCCTGCAGCTGCCAACCTTGACCAGCTGATTGCCCTGTCAGCTTGCAGATCCTGATCAGAGAGCCAGCAGGAGAGACAACCTTTTGTGCACTCCTTAGTGGCCTTGCCTGCACTCCTTGGTGGCCTTGCCTGCACTCTCATGGACTTTTATTTTTTAACCATTGAAAGGTTGGATTGTACTACATGGGGTTTTTATGGTAAGGTGATTTATGAGAGTGTTGTGCTTTGGCCCTCTGCTGATGACAGAGCTTTGAGTCCACAGGTCTGTATAACAAAGGAAATTAGCCAAAGGTCAAGGCTGGCAACATGGGAGCAATGCCAGTTGTTTGCAGTATAAGCATTATTCATCATCACATCCTGATGTAAACATTATTCAGCTGGTGTAAATGTGAAACTTGCCATTCCCCACCTTTCAGAGAGGTGATGGTTTTTTTCTGTGAGCTGAGACCAGAGGAGTCAGACAACCACTAAGCTCTCTGAGAACCAAGAGACTCAGCCATATCCCCATGAGAAGAGCTGTCTACCTGTCACTATTTAACTTTTTGTCAACAGTATGTTCTGCACTGTGAAGGGAATAAAAAACCCAAACCAAACAACAAAAAAAGAAAAACCCAAACCAATCAAATAAAAAATCAAACACAAAAAAAAAAAAAGGAGAAAAAAGAAAGCCAGGAGGATATATTAAGCCTGTCTCATGGTGACTGTATTTAAAAGAAGGAAGAGCATTTCATGCTGCCTAGCTTTAGATGCCTAGGGTAGGATTTATCTTTCCTAGCTTTTTATGCCTGTCAAGTCAGTCATCTGCATCTGAGCTAGGCAACTTTGGCTGCCTGCACAGTCAATTGAGGAGAACAGGAGCTTCCAGAGGGCAAATTACTCTGTTAGACACACAGTCTAAAATAGCAGTCAAAAGGAGGACCCAACATCTACAAGTTGTACAATATGCACTGTCTCTCAGTTGATGCCAGGGACAGGATATCCACAGGCAGGCAAGGCATGTCTTCAGGGGTCCAGATCATACAACCCAAAATGATTTGCAATATGATAGCATAGAGCATGTGGGGGTGACTGGGAGACCCATTTCAAAACTACACTGCTGATGTAGACAAAGCTGCAAATATGCACATACAATATCATCTTTATGGAAGAGAAGGATTTGGATAAGAATCAAGTACAGGTTGTACCATGCAAAATATTCTTGCTTGATCCTAATGTACCCCTGCCAAATGTAGGTGATCTACTTGCTGAGCACTTGCATTGGAGAAATATTTATCACCTATTCATTAAGGAGAAGACAAGAATGGTCTCTGAGGAAAGAAGATTTCTAACTTTGTATTCTGTAAACTTCTATTCTCTGGAGACAGAGACAACCTGATTTAGAACCCATTAACCTTTTGTTCCACAGTTTAGTCAGCATTATTGCTGCTATAAATAAATATTATTGTTATTTACACTCTACTTACAGTAGGTGTATCCAGGATGTGACAATGAGAAGTGCAGTACACAGATTCATTCCTGATTTATTTTTATTTAGTTTCTGCCATGATTAAATCATTTTGATAATGCTTCAGATGTCCTAGTTGTTAAATGCAAAGGTTGCTGTCTTTGCTGATCTTAGAGATGGACAGAGAGACCAATACAACACACAGGGCAGAAGACAGGGCAACATCAAACATGGTGGTGGAAAGGTGAATAATTGCTTCTCTGAAAGTTATTTTCACACACAGTTTTTCAAAGTTGTTTTATAACTCCTACACACATGAGCTCACACACACATAAATGACTATTGCTTTGTGACTGTATTTAGGGGAACTGATTTTTGCTGTTACTTGGTCATGGCTAATCAGACTCAAGCTGACAAAATCATAGAATCATAGAATTATTATGCTTGGAAAAGAACTCTTAGAAAATTGAGTCCAATAGTTCACCCAACACTACCATGCTTACTAAACCATGTCCCCCCAAGTACCACATCTGAACAATTTTTAAACACTTCCAGGGATGGTAATTCCACCACCTCTCTGGGCAACCTGTTCCAGTGCCTGGCAATCCTCTCAGTTATCCTCAGTAGTGGGAGAAAAGGTAATTAGCATGGGCTGCATGTCAATAAAAGCTCTTCTAGACACATCCCCCTTCCACAGAAGTTAATGCCAGGCTGATTTTCAGTAGTTCTGCTATCTCTGCTCCTCCACTTAGCCCAAAAATCCCCTGTGAGAATGCAGGGAGATACCTCACAGTAGTGGACACTGTCAGCAAATGAGGCTCCCATACAGGCAAGAAGAGAGTACGACTCAGATGCACCAAGTCTCAGAACAGTTCTCTGGATTTGTTATTTAGGAATGGTAATTAATCTCAGTGCAACTGAAAGGAGACTTGAAAGGTGTTGATTTGAAGCTGTGTGTTGATATCTCATTCTGAAAACTGCCAGCAGAACATTTACATGGTGTCCAGTGTCTGGAGTTGAGAGTGCAGAATCATTTAGTGTTACACGGTCCATGTTAGAACAGTTAGGGATCGCTTGGAAAGTGTTTTGTTCTACCATTATGCAAGCTCTGGGTTCAGTAATGCCTTTAATGAGAATACTTAAAGTGTACAAAGGGTCAATCAGTGTAAAGAAACAGGAAATAGTTGCAAAATGCATAGGGAGGGGCTAGTGTTAGAGAAGTATGTGTTGCCTTAAGTATGTCTTCTGTGACTAATGTGTTATTGTTCATAGAACAGCACAGGTTATATACTTGCCCACACTGCTTAGTGAGGTATTGAACCAAACTCTTCCATATCTTAAAGAAAACTCTTATTTTTCTCCTGAAGCTTATAAATATGGACCAGATTCAAGGGAAAACTTCTCATCTCTGAACTCTTGTAATGTCTGAGAAATCAGTGAGATATGAAATGTTGAACAGAAAAGAAAGACTTGCATTTCAGCAGCAAATACATTTTGTCAGTGCAGGAAAGTAGAGCAGGCATTGTGGAAATTTAAATTTGAGTGCTTCTGCACTCAAAATTGCCTGAAGACATTTGCAATGAAAGCCAGACAGGTACAAAGATAAGAGTAGCAGTTCCAATGCAAAGAAATGTAAGTGTTGCATGGAGGATGGGGAATAAAAATGCTCTAAAGACAGTTCTGAAAAATAAAACGAAAGAGGCTTAATGCATGAGAAACTGGAGGTAGCACTCACAATGAGGAAATGCATGGTAAAACACCCAGGAGGACAAAAATCACAAGCAAGCAGTCTGAAGCCTGAAGTCTCATAGCCTGAAGCTACCAGAAGACAAGAAGCAAAGCAGCTACAAATGTAGTTGGAGAGGAAAAATATTTAGGTCTGCTGTGGACAGACAAAATAGCAGTATTTAAGTATTGGACAACTGTGGTAAATGTTCGTGTGAGAACCAGAAATATGAGACTGGACTGTAGGGAAAAGGTCAGAAGTGAAGAGAGATATTTGTGAGTCACCATTCAGGTAGCACCTGTAACTGGAGCACTTGAGGTCATGTAGAATTGTACACATGGCAGCCCATAATAAAACCTTATCCTTATCCACCTTTCAGTTAGTTGGATTTATTCCAGTTCAAAGCCAGGGATTCTTTAAGGTCCTGTTTGTCTTCTACCTGCTTCAGCACCCTCTTCTTAGATCTCCTTCTTCTTTCACTTTTACACTATAGCCATGTTGATATGACAGCACAGCCAGCTCCTACACTCCAGAAGGTGTAAATATACAGACAGAAATATCAGGTGAAACACCTGAAACACCTCCTTTTCCCAGAAAGTAAGATATTGAGGCCAAAGCTCTGTCATTCCAGTGGTGCTCTGTGGACACAGCAGGTGTGTACAACTGGTATTATAAGCAGGAAGATCTCCCAGTCATGCTTGAGTACCATGAAAGGAAGACAAGTAAGTTGCAACAGCTTTTCTGCTTCTCACATGCAGGAAGTTCAACTGTTTACCACTAACACAGTTTCACAGCAACTAAATCCCAGATTTGCAGCAATCCTCAAACTTGTTATGGCTTGTCACATCTTCAAAAGTCAAACTGGCAAATTCCTTTCCTAAAGTCCTCAGGATTTATGAATTTGTAAAAAAAACCCTACCAACCAACCAACTAAAATGTATGGATAGAAAACTCCCTTCATTTTTATGTGCCTTTGATGCAAACTCCTGCTTGTTGGTTTTCTCTGGTCATCTACGTAGACTGCAAAACAGGCACCATTATTTTCTCTGTACCTATAAGTGCTAAGGATGAAGATTTCAGGCTCCAGGAGCTTGGAAACCTAAGTGAATCTCATCCCACCTTAGCCTACAGAGAGACCCATTAGAGAGTCCTTTACTGAAAAGAGAAGGAAGATCTCTCATTCCCTCTTTTTCTTGGAATATCTTTCATATGCACACACAATCTGAAGGAAACACATTCTACATGAGCAAGTTTATGATTAAGGTCATGACATTTCCATCCAAAGGACATGATCTTGTTCCTGTTGAGATTACAAGTTAAATTCCTATCAGCTTTAGTTAGAGTAAAAGCAGAAAGTGAACAAAATCCAGAATGGCTCCCTAGGAACCTAATAAATTTATGCAGTTGTTGCTGATTTTAGGAATTTGTTTTTTAGACAAATGATAAAGATAGGGAAAGTAGAGGAACTAGAAGAGAAGCAGAGAGAACTATTTTGTCTAGACCAAAGGAATGCTGTTACAACATGTTCTTTAAACAATAAATTGACATTGTGAGTTGAAATGAAATGAAAATATTTTCCTTTCTCAATGTCACTTTGAAATAATTTTGTTGCATCTTTCTTCCCAGCAAATGGACAATTTTCATCAGAATGCAAATATTCTTGTGCAAAAAATGCTGTGCTCCCAACCTGTGTTTTAAGCAAGCAAGCTTTTTCACAGAATTGAGAAGCTTTGTTTGTTTACTCTGTGGGATTTCCAAGCATATGTCAGGTACATCATCAAAAACCAGAAACAGCTGTTCCACTCTGCTGAGCATAAAGAGCAAATTTAAAGACAACACTGCAATTCCCAAACTAGTCATAAGGGTCTTGTGATGAGAATAAGGACAATCTCCTCAAGCTTCAGAATCTACCTGGTGACCTCTAGGAGGCAGTGAAGATGACAGGGTGCAAGGATCAGGATTTTGATGCATATGTCTGATTTGGTTTATTTTTGAAAGAGCACAGATGCAGGATGGAGGTCAGTGAGGACAATTTTACCCACGTGGGACAATCATGACACAAGGAGAGCAATCCAGGTGCCCAAACCTGAGGGTACCAAGTAGATAAACTCAGCTATGACTCATGTCCAGCAGCAGACCTCCTGGAGCAGCAGTGGAAGTCAAATGACATGGACAAAGGTGACCTCAGACACCTCTGCATAGGCATTTAAATTGATCCTAGGGTGTTTTGGCTTCCCCACTTCCTGCCTCCTAACACTGCTCTGGTGGCCACTCAACCCTTGGCAGCAGCACTGTAGTGTGAAGCCACAGGCTGTTTTTCCAGGGAATCATCCTCTCCTGGAGAAAAACAGCTTCCTGGTCACTGCAGGCTGGAGGGGCTAAAACTGCCAGCCATGTTCAAATGCAGATTGTGACTGGCTGTTACCAGAGAAGTAATTAGGACAAAGCCAAGCAAGCAGCAGCTCATTTTACTCATGCTTTATTCTTTCATCTTTTGATTGTGGCTGCTAATTGTGGTGTGGGCATGGCTGTAGTCACATCAAACCCAAATCGGATTTGCCACTGTCTCTGCTATGAACCCTGTGGCATCTAAAGGAAGCCTGGGTGCTAAATGGAGAAACCTCTTCTAAGAGGGTACAGTCCTAACAAGAGAGAAAACAGGACAAAAGGTCATTATTTTTCAGGTTGAATATATATATAGACACTGTATTTTTAGGTATTTTTTGCTCTTGATCTCTTCTAACCAGAACTGGACATCTCCAGCTGGATGTCCTCAGCTCCTGAGCCTCCCACTTACATCAGCTTGGGCCCACCATGGAAATCTGAAAATGGCCTACAACACTTGGAGACTCTAATACAATTACTGGAAGTACAGCAAGATCCACAGGCCTATCTACCTCGACCATTAAATTGGATTACATGCAGATTACAAAGGGAGAAAGCAAGAGGGTGGAAAATGAGACTAAACATCAGTTTCTAGTATTGGATTGTATAGTTGCAACCATGTCAAATCAGGCAATCACATAGGCAAATTCTTCATCTTGTTAAGAGCTTGTTTTCAATCCAGTTCCTAGAGTGCTTTAGGATCCAGACAAGAAGCTCTTCAGTTGTTAACTACTTACTGGGTTGCACACTGAGATGACTTCACTAGCTACTGCAATTTGTTGTAACTCAGCTCCAGGCAGAAAAAACAGTTTAATCAACTTCAGGAAGTTAGTTATTTGGATGAAAACATGAACACTGAAGTAGCATGAAGACACACTGAGCCTGTTTTAAACTGACAGTCAAAAATACCTGTGGCTTGAATATTTTCATCAGTGTGCTTGCAGTGCAGTGCAGCATCTGTCACCTATGAGACTGCCAAATTGTAAGCTGGTTTTGTTTTGGTAGCATGATCACTTCCTGTGTCTGTGACTACCTTCTTCAGATTGATGGTGGGAATTTTTTAGGAAGTCTGGGATCCAACACATAGGATGATTTCATTGGCTGATTAAGTAAGTTATCACTGAGGACAACGTTCCTGGCTGAGGTGGTTCCTCATACATGTCACTTAACTGTATGTGTGATGTTAAGAGACTTGCTGTAGCTTATAAACACAAAATGACCAAATCAGGAAGTTGTGTCACACCTCTGTTTTGCATAATTTGCTCCTAGAGTTTCAGTGGTTTGTGACACCACCACAGATGAAGGTATTAGAATGCCAACTTCCTTTAATTATGCAAAACAAAACCAGTACTGCACTGCTTCCAAAAAGATTTAACATCTAGCAATTACGGGCAATTCAAAAGGTCAAGAGATTCATGCTAGCTGTGTTTATACTGAGATAGGCATTTGGGCCTTCCATACATTTCTTCTTTCCATTTATTTCCCCATACTTCAGCCTCTTGCCTCCTGAGTCCCCTTAGTAATCTCTTGCCACTTGAAGATGATCCTTAAAGCAGTAAAAGGCTTTTCACGGAGCTGTGATGACAGCAAACACAGATCCAGGATACATGACCTGATGTCAAAACCAGTGACTACTGGCAGGGGCTTCTCTTTACTCATCCCTCTTTTGACAACTTTTATTGTCTCCTGATACTTTAAATCAAAGGCTTTCTGGTCACTGGCATGCATTTCCAAATTGACTGCTAAGGACATTTGGTTTACTTAACTTTGCCTTAATCTGATTTTAACCTACGTCAGCTGGTAGGGAAAATCCCACCCATAGCAAATATTTAGAAGATATCATTCTATGCCTATCTTTTTATTTGCATTGAGCATCCTTTGCTCAGGACTCAGAAGAGCTGTGTGATTCAGGAACAGGAAAAGCCAAGACAGACAGACTGGGCCCATACAGGGAGCTGAGAAAACTGTAAAGAACAACAGCGTGTCCTGTGTTGTGTCCTGATTTGGCTTTGGGGCAGTAAGTGCTGATTTATTCTCTGAGACTTGGACAGGAACTGCATGTATGTCAGCCAAGAGAGTCTGGAATATCTGGGCAACCTGTGGATGGATTTGCTTTCTTTATATGTTGGTTTCCAGCCATCCAGCCCTGCAAGAACCACAGACCCTGTTACAGTAGTTACAGTCACAGAGGAACTTTTTGCTGTGGTGGAGCCAATGCTATGCTTTCAATTAGAACACTTCTAGTTCTATTAAAAGCTTATTGGTATTTTGAAAGGAACATATACTTTTGTGGATGTTTAAAGTATGTTTTACATTTCCACTAAACTGACTTTGTGTTGGTCCACTGGTATAAAATGATCTTCAGATGATCCTACAGTGTATTATGCAGTACAGACCTATCACCCCCAGAGCAGCATTAAGAGGGGATCATCTGACTCTGAACACTTACTACTAAAACTGAAGGATTTTTCTTTACAAATTAAAAATGTGCATTGCAAGGAACCTTCTGAACTTCTGAGGAAGGTTCTAAACAATAGTAGTTGTGGTTGCTTCATTGGTAACCAGGTAATTGCTTGAGAGGTCCTTCCAAGTGGACAGAGAACACACTGTGAAGGGTCAAGCTGGTAGTGGCCTGCAGATATGAGTTAATGAAGCACTTCATCAGGAGAGTGCCTCTGGTGTTTAAGTGACATTTAGTGTGGTGATAGCCATTGAAGTCAATGTGACTCTTGACAATGGCACTGTGGAATTCCAGCCTTATTTCCACATCAAATCACTTGCAGTGACAGGTGAAAGGGTGAGGCTCCTGCTTGCACAGCACACAAAGTCACAATGAGCAATTGATTTTAGGTTGATGCTTTCTCTTTAATATGTCACCTGTGATCAAGATACTGAAAGCCAGATTCTGCCTTTAGATACAAGTATGTAAATTTGTTGTCTTAAAACTTTGTCATTGTTCCTGGGAATGCAGGAACTGTCACTGTGCTCAGATTGTATCTTCAGTCACAGCTTGGGCAATCTTCACAGCAGCTTGCACAAGAATAAAGAGGCTTTAGTTAAGAGTTCTCTCAGCCAGCTATGCATCAGATGAAGTGGAGGACACCTACATCTGTCACCAGCCTGGCTATGCTAATGTAGCTTTTTTGCATCTCTTTTCATGATTCCCTCTAGTAGGATCACAATCAGAAACCTCTGAGCAATGTATTTGCAAAGCAAATCTTGAGAAAGTTTGTGACTGAAAGACTGATGATGAAATCACAGCCTTTGGGAATAGGCACAGGGAGTTTCCATAGGCAGATGAAAATAACATTTGTGGTTGGAGAATCTGTATAAATGATTAACAGAAGGCTTGGCTGAGATCTGTCATTAAATATCAACTCCTGCTAGTGCAAGATACTCCATCTCATATCAATGCACTGAAGAGGGAAACTGTCTAATCAATGGTTATATCCACCTGGCAGACAAGGTAGCACTAGATCACAGACCCAGCTCTCTCAGTTCCTCACATCTTGGATCCTTTATGTCTTAGTAAGAACACCAATGCTAGACAGACCTCAAAACCTCTACACTAGTGAAGCACTAAGAGTAAGTTCTGCACACTTGCCTGTGGTCTCCTTTCTTTGCTTCCTTTCCTGGTGAATTTTGGATCAATCCAATATCCACTAAATCAATGAAAAGCATTCCATCAGCTTCAATGGACATTACATCTGGCACCATCTGACTGGAAAAAGTGACATCATGCTTCTAATAACACTGATATTATGAATAGCTTGGCTTTATGTGGTGTTTTTTAACAGAAAACATTGTGTAGTTTTAACCTCTGTGCAGGATTTGCTTTTATCAACCACCAAAATGCAACCACATGTGGGGAAAAATGTGACTGCAATTACAGAGAGTCAGATTCACAGCTAGACCACAGCAGAGTTAGATTATGATAACACATCTCTCTAGTTCATGACTCTCCAGGCAGCAGATGATACACTAACACCACAGCAAAGATATGTGATGCAAAGCCAGGTGAAGAGCATCAGCTACATTATATTTGAAATCTGAATTTAATAGCCATGTTGGCATTTTAACTAGAAAAGGTCATTAAGAATTCTTTGGGCTTTCTTTCTTTCTTCTATCTCCTGTATGAACTTTCCTTTCTGAGCAAGTTCAGTTTCAACTTCCCTGTTAATATTTCTCATTTCATCCCCTTCTGCCTTTGTAAAAGGAGAGCAAATGAAATGGATGATATATCACAGAATGTGAAATGTGTGCAAACCAATTGCATTGGGACTGAAAAATTCATTCTATTTTGTAGTCAGAGGATGAAGAAATGTGTATGGATCTCAAATTTTGAAAAACATTCTGAATCATTTGCAGATAGCCTCAAAATCCTAAAAGGAACAGATCTGCTTTAAAGAGACTAGGTCTGTCCCTTGGAATATTCTAATACTGAAACTTAAAGAAAAAAATAACCTGCTCCCTCCTCCATTTTTCAGGCAGCTATGTTCCAGCACAGTAACATTAACTTTTGGAATCATAGGTACCTGTCAACACATGATTGTTGGCTTGCTTCATTCCCTTAATTTTAACAATTATTAGTGTCTTTCCTAGAGATGCTATATTGTGATCAGGAACTGCTGATTCTAACTTACCCTGACACAAACATGGAGAAAATGTAGAACTGTTTCCAAAATTCTAAAGAGGGGCAGATAAAAACATTGACTGATTGGAACTGTCCAGGTCATCCACATGTTTGGACAGCTGAGTTGAAATGCATGAGGTCTGTGTTCTTGAAGGGGTTGCAGCTGCAGGGTACCTATAAAGGGCACTGAGAGGCTGGAAAGAATTTCTAGGGGGGATTTTCACTTCCAGAATGAAAGCAGTGGGATTTAATTTCAGAGAAAATATTATAGAAGCCTACCCTCCCCTAAATTCATGTGATGGAAGTGAAATGCTCAGACAGTGGATGAAAAAAAAAGGCAAATGCAAAGCTAAAGCATGGAGAGGCAGGAGGGATTTTGTCAGGGGTAGATTAGTTTGCTGCAAGCTTCTTGCCATATTCCTCCCAGTGCTGCCTCTACTGAATTGAAATGTACTTCCATAGGGTAATCAACAAATGTTATTAATGATGTTATTATGAATCTGACATTAAGGATCAAAACCAAGCAGCTAGAATGTGAGTCAGCTGCAGAAAAGGCACCTGAAAAATATCTATCCTTAGGCAGGAATGAAAACCAGAGGAATGGCATTTTCCATCAGATCTGAGCTGTAAGCTTTGTGAAAGATGAGGCAGGACACCAATTCCATTGCTCTTCATCTTTCTGAGGATATGGACTTCTTGAATCTCCCTCATTAGATCTCACACTCAGACTGGTTTTTGTTTTGGATAAACTGGCTTTCAGCAGTAAGTACAAACTTCTCATCCAAGTTTTCAGCTCTAAGTGAACATGCCTTGGTCTTGTTTAATTCTACAGTGCATCTGCCAGGTCAAGTCTGAGTCAAAGTTTCCTTGACCCCAGTGACCATAAGCTTGAACTCTTCACAAATGTAATTAAGGCATTTGTAACAACAGAAGCAGAGCCACACACCACAACTGTGACTTCAACAGTCTGCTCTTTTGCCCCTTTTTGCCTCAGTTTCCCATATGCTATCCACTAGCATTTCAAAGTCAGATTACAGCTTAGGCTTAGGGTTGCTCCAGGAGTTCACACCATTAACCAGTTTTATATATGAATCCAGAAAAACTCCAGCCTTAAAGCCTTCAGCTTTTGCTCTCTGATTTCCAGTTCCCTTTTCCCACACACCCTGACTCAACTCTCTCCTCTCCTTTTTAACCTCTTGTCCACCTGCTCTGGCAATAAACCTTCTTTTTGTACCCTTACTTTTAGGCTATGGCAGTGACCTAACAAGTCATGCTGTTTTCTTCACAGACTTTTCTGTGGCTCTCAGTCCAACCAATTCTTTTCTTCTTGCCATGGTCTAGGCTATACTACCTGTTTTTCTAAGGTATTTCCCAGTCTGTAATAAAACAGTGATAGGAAAAATCTACATTTCCTATCTTCACTACAAACCTGAGGTTCTTTTATTTCTTAATAAGCCTGGTGCTAACCAAGTGCTTCCCACCAATTGACTCTATATTTATTCCCTTTCCAGGACTGCTAGACTAGACCTAGCCAAGTGGCAGTCCTAGGCTGCCTTAAAAGACCAGATCCCTTGGTTATGCTTGGGAAAATGGAATGGATTAAACTAGGCTGAAACTGTCATTAGTGGGTTTTATTTTAAGGTGAGAAATGTGCATTTATAGAATGACAACAGAGCACCACCTTCCTCAGTGTCCACATAAAGTGCATGATATTATACATTAATATTAATATTTGAAGGAGGTTTGCATAATTTATGTGCACTTACCATAGAAGTGGTTCCTGCTATAACAGTGAAAAAATCACTATATTTCTGGAAAAAGTTATACCTTTTCTTGCTCTCTTTTCATTAAGGCAATTAAAGATGAGTTGCCACAGGAACCTAAAGTTTTCTACCATTAACATGAACTTTGCCTGGTTATTTTCTGTACTTCTAAGAACTACTCTGAAGAAAAAAAAGAGAAAAAAAGGAAAAAAAAAAGAACCAAAAAAACCCCCTTAACACAAACTCCAACAATTATTTATTACAATTGCTTTTATGGGATGTAAGAGTGTGCACAGGAAAATCACATGCCTGCTTTTATGGTTGCAAGGGTGGAGGATGGTTCAGGATAGCAATTTCCAGCAGCCAGGCTGCTGACAGTGAGAGGCACAAAGCTGTTCTTTGCTGCATAGTCTGCCAACCTGGCTGCCAGCCCACTACTGGAGAATCCAAGTTTGAGATGGTTTCACCTTCAAAGATGAATTCCTACCCTTCAGTGCTTGGAAAGCCATGACTTTAACCTCTCATCAGGCATTGTTTTGTACTCTGCCACTGTCACATTTGGACTATTTTAGGCAGCAGCTTTGGTATCTGTTTCAAAAGCATATTATATTTTGCTTATAGTCAGAGACCAGGATTGGGTTTTTAAGTCCAGTGTTGCAGATTTGCTGGCAGCCACAGCACTTTTGAAACCATTTCCTTTCCTATGGGTGTTCAGGACACATTCCACAGCTTTTTTGTCCCTTCCCTTTAAGTCAATATTTTTAAAATAAATGCTTGATGAAATTGGACCTTTGGGATTAGGCAGAGAGTCACTGGCTGTTAGCTCTGCAAACGAAAGCAGCAGCTGACATTGCCATGGTCATCTATTGGGCCTTTCCTGCTGATACACAGCTTTAGGTCAGTCAACTTCTGTCTGACTATCCTCAGAACTGGGCTAAAAGACCATGCACATACTACCCTGGGCCACAGAGGCAACAATTCAATCTATTGAAGAATATGGATAGAAGCTTGCATTCTTTAACTACTTTATCTTTTCCTCCTCTCTTTTCTTTCATATTTGACAATAGATTCATAGAATGGCCTGGGTTGGAAGGAACTTTCAAGATCATCCAGCTCCAACCCCCCTGCCATGGGCAGGGGTGCCACCCACTAGACTAGTTTGCCCAGGGCCGCATCTAACCTGGCCTTGAGCAGTGCCAGGGATGGGGCAGCCACAACCTCTCTGGGCAACCTGTTCCAATGCCTCACCATCCTCTGAGTAAAGATTGTTTCCCCCTGATCCAATCTAAATCTTCCCTCTTTCAGTTTGAAACTCTTCCCTCTTGTCCTATTGCTTTCTACAGCACATACACATTGTTTTATTTTCAATACCTAGAGCTTGGCTCTCAGGAATGTGATGGATTTGAATGATGTTGTCCCAGAAGGTCCATGAGGTCTACAGGTGAGAAGAGATAGAATCAGTGGGGAGCACTGACAGTCAGGATTTACACTTAAAAGGGGAAGCATAGGTTGAATGACAATTATTTTTTACAGTCTGTTAGACTGTGAATAACAGCCCAAGGAAAATGATTGGAAAACTGTAAAGTTAAGTTGTTTAAAATCAGCCTAGATGGCATAAACTTTGCATTGCATGAAATGCTGTGTAGGGAACAATCTTGCATTGTTACAAGAAGAGACTGAATGACCAAAGCATCTTTAAGGTCTGTGAGGCTATGCCTTGACTAGTTTTCAGCTTGTGCAACTAGAATAATTGTTTTGTCAGTTAGTCACTAGAAACTCTCTTTTACTGGGGAGATTGTTCTTGGCTGTAGGCAAGATCCACTCCTGGTGTGACAGAATTATTCCAAAGATGACTATGGCAAATGTGTTTACTTGTGGCATATATAGCTACCCCTGTGCTTAGTAAATCAGGCTTCTCTGCTAAACACTTCTCCCTTAGATCTTTACCTTAAAAATCAGCAAGAAAGGAAAACAATCAGTAGAAGATGTGCAAATAAATCTCAGAGGTTCCTGTGTTATTCCTAGCTTTGCAATGCTGCACAGAGGAATTCTGCATACAACACAGTGCAGATCACTCTGAGGAGTAAAATCCAAATTCCTTAACTTGAGCACTTTTCCTGCTGAAATTGAGGGGTTTTTGTGACATCCTGGTTAATGCCACTGAGGATACTCCTTGCTGGTTGAAAGACAGCAATAGAAAAAGTCTGTGTAAACCTGATTTTTAGCTGGTTCAAATGTATTCACTGGTGTTTACAAGTTTCTAACTGGTGAGCTTTAAATGAAAAATATCATTTCAGTGTATTGATCAAATAAAAGTAACATCAAGGCTTTTCAGCTCTTTGCTCTCTAATTTGGACCCCTGCCATCAAATGGTTCAAAATGAATAAATTTTCATCTAATTTGAATGAAAAGCAGAAAGTTTCCAGTCATAGGTTTTGTACAGGAAAGAAAAAGTCCTATTTTTCTATTTTCAAGGAAAATTCTTCTACAGAAGAGTTCTGTTGTTTGCTTAAGTGTGGAAACAATCATCAGAAGTACCACTTCAATAGTCAGCCACTCCAGTTACACCAAAGTCTGTGCTGTCTAAAGCCTATGAGAAGTGTCTGGTGGTCAAGGTCAGCCTCAAGAGAGTGAGAACATCAGTGTGATCAGAGAAGAGAAAGTTAAGACAGAGGACATGCACACTGTACCTCTGTCTGCAAAGAGATGTTCTACAACTGATAATGTAAAATAGGCACAAGAGTTACAATTATGTAAAACCAGATTACTGTATTAGATTAACTGTGAGAAAACAAAATGTATAACAAAGGAGAGAACCAAACCTCAACTGTAATTCTGGCTACATTCAACAGAGGAAGTAGGGATTGTTTTGGGGAAAAAAATAATATTTTGTCACAGATTCAGTCCTCTGTCAAAAAAAGGCAGCAAACATTTGCCCCAACATCCTTTGGAGGCTCAGAGTTGGGATGAGCTACATATCACAGAGCCTGTGGAGATTTCCTGGGGGAGATCCTTGAGTGCACCACGGCAGAGAATGGTGGACAATCTCCCCTAAGTGCACTTACAAGGCCGTAACAAGGACTGAAGTGAGAAGCATTAACGACTAGTTGAAACAACTGATGACCTAAGGCCAGGAGCTCAGCCAGCCAGTAGCAATGTGGAAACGTCTCTTGCCAAGGTCTGTGAAGTTATCATAGGATTTCCTTTTTGAGAGTTACCACAGTATTTTCACTTTTTCTATAGTTGTGAGTCCTGGCAATTTCTAAGAACTGTGTGTCTAGTACCTCATTTGATCAGAAAACTCTACTTTTAAACTCTTTTTACAATCTACACTGAGCAATTTTGGTTGGGTTTGACTTTTGTTTGGGGTTTTTTTAGGAAAACAAGGTTAGAAATTCAGCCTGGACTCCATAAAGCCAATGTCAAACCTCTTGCTCGTTGTAATGAAGGCAGAATGTCACGTAGGTACCCTGAGTATCTCTATCTGCTTCTGTTCTCTGTCAGCTAAACCCTCACTTGTTTGTTGGTGGCTTTAAAATCAATTCAACTAAGTCTCATTCTGTGAAGTGGGTTGGTCCTTCCTTCTTCCTGAGCTGGGTTTGCCTTTGTCATTACAGGCATACAATAAGCAGGCTTCTCTGCCACAGATGTTTACAATACAGTCTGTAAATAATGGATTTCCATTGTTTACTCAAGAAAAAAAAGGCCTTTTTTATGCAGAGCTACAAGGTTTGCAGCGCTGGCATCAGGCTACCCACACACAGAGTCTTCTAGTTTCCGGGAAGAAGCCTGGGGCATCCTCTCCTCTTGTAAAATGGTTCTGCCAGACACATCTGAATGATGCTTGACAAAGAGAAACGTGCAGAATGAAGCATTTCAAAGGAGGAGGAGGAAACTAGGAAAGAGGGACAAAAAATGGAACCCTGTAGGAAAAGACTTCAATATGTCCAGTGACACCCAATCTGTAAATGGAGACTCCCACACACAATTTATCTTCAGGAATATTCAACATTTATACTAAGTTGAAACTACACATTTTAAAGTTCTGCTTTGGTGATTCTACTCTGCTAGCTTTGTACCAAGGGATGAAATGATAATTTATGTCAGAAAAGTTCACAGTCTAGAAAGCATGAAAATACAAAGGGTGTGTTTATTCCTTTGAATTTCTTTCTTTTCTAATTCTGGGAAAGAAATTGATGCTCAGGACTAGCTAGTCTACATATGGGGGCTCAGGATTGTTTCTTGGGCTATGGAGTGTTTATTGTGGCTTTCCTTTATCACTATGCCCAAATGTTCTCAGTATTTTTTACTGAACTGAAATGAGAACTTGATTTACATTGGTCAGCAGGGAAAAAAATTATTACCACTCCCACACCTGTTTTATGACAACATTTCTTTCTGGAAGCTATTTTTCCACTTCTAAGAACTAAGGGGACATTGGCATGATGCTTTCTAATTTTGAAGGTCATGGCTATGAGAGTGGAATTCACAGCCCTGTCTGAGCCACTTATTTTCCCAGTGTTGCAAACAGGGACATCAGAGGCGAGGAGACTGGACACACAACACCAGAGCCCAGAAGAGAGCCAGTAGTAGGATTTGTCTGAGACCCTGGCACTCTCAGGGACTGAAATTCTTTCCTGTGGCTCATCCTGAATAACATGCCAGGAAGAAGGAGGAAACCATACTTTGAAGCCATTTCCAAGTCACCAATCCAAGCCACCTCATTCTTTTTTCACAGGCCATACTTGCTGCTGCTCCTGGATGAGAAGATGTTGTCACTCCTGGTTTTGTTGAATGCTTGTGGTTAAAGCACTTAGCAATAAGGTGAGGTGTCTCCTGGTCAAGATTAGCCACTGTCAGGCCAAGAAGAAGCTCATAAGGCTGGAAAGGTTTAGCAAGCTGGAACATAACAGTATGTCAGTGAGGGGTCCTTGCCTGTGTGGGTTTGATTCATTGGCATTTTAATACAAAAGATACAAACACATTCCAAAAGCCTTTAAGCATCAGACAGTATAGAAAGATGCTCACTTTATTCACAGTGCCTAAATCTCTTCTTGGATTTGGATTCAGCCTGTTATTAGTTTCATATCCTACCTTGAATGCAAAAGGTGAGATGTCCCCTTTCATTCTTGGATAACTTCATAACAGAGATTCTCCCCCTCTACTCTGCTCTAGTGAGACCCCACCTGGAATACTGCATCCAGTTCTGGAGCCCCTGTTACAAGAGGGATATGGGGGTGCTGGAGTGAGTCCAGAGAAGGGCCTCAAGAATGATCAGAGGACTGGAGCACCTCTGCTACGAGGACAGACTGAGAGAGTTGGGGTTGTTCAGTCTGCAGAGAAGGCTCCGAGGAGACCTTCTGGTAGCCTTTCAGTATGTGAAGGAGGCTACAAGAAAGCTGGTGAGGGACATTTTAGGAGGTCAGACAGTGATAGAACCAGGGGAAATGGGTGTAAGCTAGAGGAGGGTAGATTTAGGTTGGATATTAGGAGGAAGTTCTTCACTATGAGGGTGGTTAGGCAGTAGAACAGGTTGCCCAGAGAGGTTGTGGAAGCCTCATCCCTGGAAGCTTTTAAGACAAGGCTGGATGGGGCTCTGGGCAACCTGATCTAGTGGGAGGTGTCCCTGCCAGGCAGGAGGTTTGGAACTAGCTGATCTTTGAGGTCCCTTCCAACTCTGCTGATTCTATGATTCTGTAAGTTTCATAACTTCATAACTTCTAACAGAAGTTTAGAATACCAGAATTGTCAACAGTGGAAAAGGAAAAGCAATGAAACTGCTGCTAGGTAAGGCCAGGGGATTGGGACATGTCCCTTGGCTGTGGGTCAGTGCTCATGAAACACTTGGAGACAACTGACACATGGACAGCTTGGGAGCCCTTCCTTGAGAGGCATTTGGCAGCATGTTCTAGCTGGGAGCTGTAAAGGTCTGTCACAGAACTTAACTGAGGGGTCCTGCAGAAGACTGTTGATCACTGTCCTGCACCCAGGAGCAGTCCTCAGAAGGTACAGGAAAAGGAACAAGTGGCTGAAGGGAAGCTAGAACTGTTGCACTAAGGAACAGGGTAAGATATTCCATTTAGCTGAAACAGAACACCATCTGATTATTGGAATCAGCCATAGCTTTTGGACAGAAGGCAGATAAAAGCCTTTTGTCAGGAAGATGATGCTGCAAAAATATGTTAAATTCTACCACATTTCAAAAATCAGATTTAACTATGCTATTTTGCCAATTATGTTTGATGCACTCAAAATATTTTGAATTCCTAAATTAGGTATATTTTCATGTTTCACTCTGAAGACAATATACCTAAATCAATCATTAAATTACCTTTCACAAATTAATATTTCATAAATTTTATCCACCATTACCCTGCAACATTTCAGCATTACTGAAGGCAAATGCTGTTACCTTAATAAATGTTGCAGTATTATGGAAAAAAACCCCTTTTTCCTTGATGTAACACTAAGAATTTCAGTGATGTGGTGACTCTGAGAGTCAGTTCAGAATGAAGACAAATGTCAAATCACTGTGAATTCCTGTGGAATAGGAATCCTATCCCTGACTGTCTAGACTGTAATCGTAGATGGCTCTTAACCTGAAAATATTCTGAAGGTCAGTACAAGTAGATCTGTGGCAGAGCATGACAACTAATGATGCCTTTGATTTCAAAACCAGCCATGTAACCAGCCAGCCAACCAACAAGCAGTAAACAGTTGCTTCCTGAAAGGGGAGAGAGGATTAGAGACAAGGGACATGAGATCACCCTCTTGAAGCATCTTGAGTCAGCATGTTAGGTGAGAAAGTTCACTCTAGTCCCAAGACCTACAGCTGCCTCCAGAAGTGCTGACTGGGCTCATGCTGAGGCTTGCTCTCTGCTGCCTGCACACCCACATGGCTTGGGGTCTGCAGCTAGATCCTAGCACCTGGGCAATGTGTTATGCATTTTGTAGTCACACTGAGCTCACAGTGTCCTTGTTGATGCAGGATGGCTTTAGAGAAGAGCTGTTGAGAAAGTGGCAGCTAGAAAGCAGTGAGCATAGCTTGCAGCAGCATCTTCCTGGCTGAACTTCTCTGTACTCAGTCACCTGCCTGCTGTCGTGGCCAGCAAATCACACTGGTATCTAGCAAGTGCTGCTGCTGGCACTGGGGTGGCCAGTGGAGAGAGCCCTGTTGGCCAGGCCCAGCCTTGTGGGGACTTGTCTGACCTTCAGAGAAGAGTTTGGAGGTTGAATCTTGGTGTAACAGCATAAAAAGAAGTGAGTGGTTAGAATAGCAAGGTAGTGTCTTCCCAGGACCTAAATCAGAGGTTTTAATTGGGAGCTGCAGCTGAACTGACCCTGTGAGTAGTGTGGCCAGACCAAACCAAGATACATTTCCTTCTGACAGCCTGGTAAAGAAGTGTCCTGGTGTGTTGCTGCCTTCAGTGGAAAGTAAAACACTGGACTGTCACCCAAGTACTGCCTGCTAGTGAGGGCAGGGAGCTAGGTGTTCTCTGTACACTTGTGAAAACTAACAGGTGTGAAAAAAGGCTTCTTTCCAGCTCAGAAATTATCTGTATGCTAGCACACACAGAGACTTCTTAATCCTGAACCCAACATTGCCTAGTTTGTTATTTTTCTATCAAAAAGGGTAGCTTATCAATGTACACATTTTTTTTCCCTTCTCTCTTTTCCTAAACTTCTGATGTTGAAGGAACAGGAAACCAATTTTTTATCTTAGAGATACTGCCTTGTTTGCTCCACAGGCAAACTAAAATAGCTCCTCAACAGAAGCACAGGACACAGTTGTCCCATGTCTATCAAAATATCCTATCCATTTCTCCTTCCCCTCCAGCTCGTGTCTGCAGTGCAGGTTTAATCAAGTCATCTTAATTCTGCTACTCACAAGCTGCAGTTACATGGTGTCTCACAAAGCCTCCCATCTGAAATCAGACTACAGAGCACAAGGAAAAGCTTTTATTAGATTTGGGTGTGTTTTTTTCCTTTTTTTTTTTTTCTTAGAGTTTTGACTACAAGTGACTAATTTCTTTTTGTTTTCTTAGTGATAAACCACAAGATGTTAAGAACTCCTGGCCTGAATGCTTATCCTGACCTTAATGACAAATTGTAGGACACAGAAAGAACCCCTTTCTCAGGAAGTCCTGATTGCCGTGGTAGCAGAAGTTTTTTAGGAAAGCCCAAATGGTGGTGTTGCCTCCTTTGCTCCATGAAGCTACTTCTAGGTTACTAAGGAGGCTTTTTTCTCTCCACAGTGAGCATTCAAGGGAAGAATCCTTTCCAACCTCACATCCACAATGTTTCTCACCTATGTGTGCTGTAAGGATATTAAATAAAACCATAAAAAACCTTCCAACCTGCTTTGAGGATGGGAGACTAGAGTTTCCGAAAAGACTACACTGTGCCCCAAGGCTCAGGAGAAGGGGATGATATTGCAGCCACCTGTGATTCTCACTGCATCTTGAAATTAACAGAAAGCTTCAGTGTTTGTCTGGGTCAAAGGGA
Source organism: Galbula dea (assembly GCA_013399015.1). Taxonomy (NCBI): domain Eukaryota; kingdom Metazoa; phylum Chordata; class Aves; order Piciformes; family Galbulidae; genus Galbula; species Galbula dea. Next base: position 221,945 of record VWZX01000359.1, read on the forward strand.
TGTGAAGGAAACCAGCAACTGTTGGTGGGAGGATGTGAGATCACTGAAGTGTTTCTGATGATGGTCTGTGGCCCTGTTTTCTTCTCTGAGTTGCAGCAGAGGCCAATGCAGACACCTTACTGCTTGCCTGCGTCCTGGGAGTTGCCACAGTACGGTGATACTCAGAATGTCTCAAGGGCAGCTTTGCTCTGTGGCTCCCTGAGAGATATTACAAAGAAGCCACAGGATGAATATCATAGAATCATAGAATGGCTCAGGTTGGAAGGCACCTTAAAGATCATCTAGTTCCAACACCCCCGCCATGGACAGGGATGCCAATCATCAGACCAGGTCACCCAGGGCCACATCCAGCCTGGCCTTAAACACTGCCAGGGATGGGGCATCCACAGCCTCTCTGGGCAACCTGTTCCAGTGCCTAACCACCCTCCTGGTAAAGAAATTCCTCTTAATCTCTAATCCAAATTTCCCCTCCTTTAGCTTATTACCATTCCCCCTTCAAGAGGAATTCAAGGTCTTTCATGTCCTTCAAGGCCTATTTCAAGACTACCAGTGAGGAACTGAGAGGCACAGAGGTGTCTGTGACATCAGGTATGTGCCACAGACTTTCTGGACTCCCTGCTTTTACTATTGTATAAGACTCCCTCCTTCTGAGTCCTATAGTCCTAACTTGTTTCTCTGTACAATACTTGAACTCTGGTATTCAGATGCACAAACACATGATGCAGATACAGAAAGTCAGATAGAAACAAGAAGTGAAGTTCTGCCAGGATAAGTAAATCTGCCCTGGCATGTCAGATACTCTTCTCCCTAAATGACTTTCTTTGCCAATCAAATGAGTAGATACCAGCTTGGGTGACACTATTGCCTCAACATTCAGTTTGCCTGGTGCATGTCTAGCTGGCTTCAGTGCATGCATAGGGTGTTGCAGGCATGTGTACGCTGCATTGCCAAGAGCCTTGGAGCAAGGCTCTAAGCCACTGCCATCTCCGGTCATGCACCCTGGATACACTGGCCAGCTGGACAAGCTCAGAAAAACCACCAATTGCAGTGCACTGTTGTGCCTCAACCCCAGCCAAGGAGGCAATTCAGGGCATGAGGGAATATCACTGGACCCTGGCCAGTGTTTGGGGATTTTCACTTGACTTGTAGGAATGTGAAATAACACTTGCAAAATCCAGTCAGAGTGCCAGGTCAGGCCTTTTCTATCCCTTTTATATTTATAACTGTAATATGAACTGTCATGAGGTTCATTAAATATGACTTTTAGCAGGCAGCTTACAGTTTGGCTCTGCCATAGAAGTCCATGTTTTTGTAAGACCTTATTTGGGAGATATATCTCCTTTCCCTCAACATGAGGCAAATAGCCCTATAAACCAGCAATTTCTGTGCAGAGCAGTGTGCTTTCCATGAGTACACTATAGCAATTTGGTCTATTTTGTCTATTGCTACCTTAATAGGAATCATTTTATTTCTCATTTTTGGGACAAGAAGGGAGAGGAAGGAAAGGAGAAAAGGAATTGCCTCTGCAGTTCACCTCTCCTGGCAAAGCTAGAATTGCCTGGTTATTCCTTAGAAAACAATGATAAAAAGAATGTATAAGAGTGAGGTAAAAACTTTATCATTTTTGGCTGGTTAACATGTCCAGCTGGAGCTTTCAGTAAACACAAATGGAAAACTAAGCAGAGCTGCAGGCTGGTCAGTAAGCCTAGAGGCAGTCTGATTTATGCAGGCTGTTTGAAGTATGTATTAGAAAAAGACCTGGGAAAGAGGCTGGAGGCCACCCTGCAAGGGATTAGTACCCAACTCTGCCCCCATCATTGTACAGCAACTCTGCAGGGAGAAACCAAGGGCCAGATATTCCACTCTGGATGCTGTAATCATCCTAGTTACAGAGGTATAGAAATACAGGATAGTGTGCAAAGGAAGCAGCTCTGCAGACAGAAATTAAGTTATAACCAGCAGGAGGGAAAATATCAGTGAGCTATGAAGCAGCCAGCAGAAGCCAAAAGGACTTCATCAGTCCTCCAGCCACATACCTAGTAGTGCTAGAGTTCCTTCTTCATGGAGCACTGGCACAGGTGTTAGCTGACTCTGCATGTCACATCCAGCACATTTTTAGCACCGACAACTGGCAGCCAAGAACCCAAGTAATCCCTTATAGCTCCACTTACTCTCTAATGACCATTCCTCTTCCCTTCTTCTGTTACTCACCCACAGCCTCAATTCAGTGCTTTTTTGCCTGCTCCATCTAACCTGTTCTGCAGAAGTTTCTCAGTTAACAGTAACAGTGTGTCAGCTGCAAGCCATTATTACATAATATTATGATTTATATTATGCTGGGCAGTAACTATTTTTACGCAGAAAGAGATAGCAAATACCTCATGTCACATAAATATATTCAATTCTGAAGCCACAGACAGCATAAAATCAAAAGGTAACCTATATACTGAACACATTTTGGGTTAAACTTTATCTGAGTAAGAATAAAAGGCACCAGATATTTTATTTGCTTGCTGCATCCTTTGCAAAGAAGCTAGCCAAAGTTTCTTCTCATGAGTATTGGAAAGGTAACTTCCCACCAGGTCTGGTCTTCCCAAAGGAGATAAAGACAAATATAGACCTGTGGCCTACAGCTACTGCTGGTTTGGACACCAAGAAGGAAGAAGAGCAAGGAAAGACTATTAGCTGAATTTGTTTTAGATGCCCAAGTTGTAAGCCAAACCTGTAAGCTATAGGGGAAACAGAAACATCCAAGTTCATATATTCCTGTTCCAGGTCCAGAACCAGCAGTGCCAGGTCATTTATCACATGGAAAGCAAGCTGAAAAGCCATGTCAACCAAGTGCTGGCACAGGCTATCCTCCATCTAATGAATCCTGTTAGACTGGGCTGCAAAATGAACTTAGCAGTTCAGGTCTCTCCAGTACACTAAATTTTATCCTGGCACGAACATGCCCTCAATAGACTGATGTAACAACTATGGGCTCAAGGCTACATTCAAGCTCATAATGTTTGTCTAGACAGCATTGGTTAATATCTCAACCCATTTTTAATTGGAAAATAGTCTGCTTTTGAAAAATAGTATTATTTATTCCTGTTTATCTAGAGTTTCTCTTTTGTAATTAGCAACAATCAAAAAAATACAGATACATCTGTATCTTATAATTTCAGCACCTATGTGTTTTCAGTTTCTGAGGGGTAAATCTGTATGTCTGGTACTCCCCACTCATACCACTATAGCTTGGAGCAGAACTTGTCTCTAATTTAGCCTGGGTCTCTAGGGTATGGATTTGTTGTAACTAGTTCTGCTGACTTTACAGTCAGCCTTACAATAATTATTCCTTAAGGCTTCCTCAGAGGTTCAAGGATTACCAAGAAATCTCAACTTTCACTTAAGCAAAAGCCAAGAGTTTTCAGACACACCACTGAAAAGTCCAAAATATGCAAATCCTCAATTAACTTTAAAAAAAGGAAAGAAAAGAAAAGAAGAAGAAGAAAAACTTAGCATGGCTACACTTTAACATCAGGTGTTCTTAAACCATACAAGTTGGTGGGTGATGGGGGTGTGGTTTCAGAGCTTGGTTTGGCACCAGTGCACTCCACTCATCCTTGCTCAGCATCAAGCATGTATTCAGACAGAGTAATAAACCACAAGAGAGTCACAGCAGCATTTACAAACACAGCACAACCACCCCTCTCCTCAATGGTGTTCTTCTATCCCAGCACACCCAAAAAGCAGATGGTACTAACAGGAAGCTTATATGATGATCTGTAATGGAGCAAGAAGGTAAAAGGTCAGCCCCATGATGTACAGAGAAGGTAGGCTTGTAACAAATGGGTCCTAAACTAGATGAATGAACAGAGGGTGTCAGGTCAGGGTTTACCTCAGGAAAACTGTCGTCATCCTTCTCACTCTTAGACAAGCCAAGCCAGACAAAACAGCAGAGAAAGAATTAGTTGTCTGCTGCTCTTCAAAGCAGCCCTCTCTAGTGAAATTTGTTACACAGTGATTGACAGCTATGGTGAGGTCTTACCATGCTCTCATACCTCTTCATAGTTCATGTAGAACAGCAGTTTTCAGCATGCTCAAGCCAACAGTGCTCTTGATGACTTAAATTCTCTTTTTGAAACATAAGAGAACCCAGTGGCTTGAGACATCTCCCTAGGATTTTGGTTTTCTTCCTGACAGGGTCATTTTTGGCCAAGGGCTGATCTGCATATTAATAGTGTTGATTTGCATTTGTTTTCTGTGGCTACATTTTTGCCTAAAATGAGCCAAAACCACACAGTCTGGGAAAAATGTGGACCTAAGTCTGCACATTCCAGTTTTTGCTCTTCTCTAGCTTGGTTCTTCTAAGCCCTGGAGGATTGTTTGTTTGTTTGTTTGTTTTCAAAAGCAAAGCTCTATACAAACTTACAGCTCCCAGGAATATTTTAAAAACTCCAAATGCACAAGTTTGTATAATCAAGTGCCCCACTAATGCAATTAGGAGATGGGGATCTCTCCTACATCACTCCAGTGTTGTGCTGGTGTAAGTCTGCTTGTGCCAGTACATTTCTTGCAGTGGAAAACAGAAGTAGTACAGTGGTGATTTAGGCCCAGTGGTTTGGTTCATATGCAAGTATGAAATACTTAGGAGTTATTGTGCAAGTTCCTGCTGTGTTTATGAGGGAAAATATTTTCCATGCACCATTCAGCATGATACCCTTGCACCAAAATAAAAGCCTTTTTCTTCCCATAGACATAACCTCTGAAATACCAAACATTTAGACAAGCAGCAAGGGCTTGGATAAAACTAATGCCATTTCCTTGTCTGAAATATTTTATTCTCAGTCATGCACATTTTCACACACACAAAATAAATGTCAATTTTGTACTAGAGAAGTAAGATGGACAAATTGCAATTTTACCTAGGCCATTCAGTTAAGATACCCATCAATAGGACAACACAGGAAATTGCTACTGTTGCAGAATGTTCCCTTTAGCAGCTCTCTCAGATGTGTCCCCTGAAGCTTTCCAGCATATTCCCTTCCTTGCTTGCCTGCCATTTGACAACAGTTTTCCCCATACTCCTCTCATTTCTCTTCATCTCTGCCCCTCTCCTTTCCCCCTCAGGATCATGTCTCTGTGTCTCTGATCGTGTATTACCCTAACCATTGCAATCCCACCCTCTCTCCCATCAGGCCAAATGGAAATCCTATATCCCTGCCATCCTGCTTTTGCCTGGCCTGGCTTCTTTTCTCCTTGCCATGAGCTCTGGCTTTTTTCCAGCCTTACACTTCACCTCATTAGTCTCGTCTCTTTGACAACTTCAATCAAAAAAGCCTATTGCTGTTTTGCATTGTTTCTTGAGAGCTAGTGTCATTTTCTACCATGGTTTGACACCACTGAACTCAGCATGACCTGCTCTCTTTATCTGCTGGTTATGCTGAACACCTAGAGTCTTTCTGCTGCTTCTTTCTTCTCTCACATTCCCCAGGCTGTAAGAATCAGTTTCTCCTCCTTCATTTCTTCTCTCTCCAGTTTTCCACACTCTCTTGCCTCCCATCTGACTCCTTCTTTTCCCTTCTCAACTTTTCTGTCAACTACTGAGTACCCAGGCCCATCCTCTTTGATTTGCATTTGCTTGGAAACCAGAACTTGTAACATCTACTTCAGGATACCCTTTGCAATAGACAGCTAGCACTAGGAAGGTCTCTAGAAACAATCACAAGAAACTGTTCTTCAGATTCCCACTTAAAATCTTTCTTGCAGAACATTTGCCAATGGCTAAGATACTGAAGTGATGAGGCAATTATCCCAGACATGTTGGGCAGTACTGTTTCACTGGATCTATTATTCTGGATGTATTCATCTTTTGCCTCTCAGTTTTCAGTTACCTTACAGCTCTTTGCAAAACACACCCACTCTCTCCTTTTTCTTTCCCTGTGTTATTATATTGCCTGACAATAAGGAGACTTGATTTTTTTTCCTTGGGTTTTCAAATGCCATGGCAGTGAAGGTGATAAAGAATATCATTTCCAAACATGATAGCAGGGCATATGACAAATCAAGAATATGCAGAGGAAAGCAAAACAAAGGGAAACAAACCTTGCACTGCAAATATGCAGAAACTTGGGGCCCTTTATCTGGGAAAATCCATCTGTGAGGAAGAAGGTATAGTTTTCTGGATACATGAAAAATCACTTTTGGAGGATGATACTGTATTATGTTTTGGCAACTTAACAGTGATTTAACTGTTTCTGCAGTACTTGTGTGGCCTTCCCCAAAACCAGAAACGAGATGAGGTTAAATAGGCTCTTTGTTTTGCTCTCTAGGTGGTAGCCAGCAGTCCAGGAGAGTTTCTACAGCACAAAGGGAGCCTGCTTTTTTTTTTTTCTCTCCTCTGTAAGGACTTCTATAGGCAGACAGTGCAGAGCAGATTAGCCAGGTGGTTTTAAGTGAAACAGCTAGGGGACTGGGAGGTATTTCATGGTCATAGTATGCAGCCCTCCTTGGTTTAATTTAACACGAGAATGGGCAACCTTCCCTGTTGATATAACCTCAGTGCACTGTGGGAATGAAAAAGGGCTCTTCTCTGATGTAATCTAACCTCAGAATCTTTCATTTTCTATTGCCAGAATAGCTCTAATGAACATATGAATGCAACTTCAGCTGCCCCAGATTTAGAAAGATAATGGTTTTAGTGTTACAGAGCCTTAGGCAGACTTCCACAACATTTGGCCACCAGCAGGAGAGACTGCAGAACAGAAACTGGGTTTCTTCTGAGACATTCACATCTTTTCTCCGTGCTCTGGACTGGAAAAGCATCTAATGCTAACAAATGCCCATTATGCATGCTTCTGATACCCAAACTGCAATCACTCCCTTTGCTTTACTTCTACTGTTACTGTTTTCAACCAAGTACAGATCTAGAGATGGAACTGAAAAGACTTCAATGACCCCCACCTGTTTTAGGAGAGGCTGGAGGGGTAGAAGCTTCTTCACCATTTGATAGTGTAAAGTGCCATGGTGTCTGCACTCTGTCATTTGGCTCAGGGTTGGATCCACATTTGTGTCACAAATTCTGCAAAAACCTAGCTTTAATCAGCTTGAAAAGAAAATATGTAACTCTTGACTTGAAGAATACAATCAGTAGATGTAGTTCTAAATTAAAATTCCTGAGAAGGAAACAGTGCAAAAAGATCAAGATCCAGCATATAAAAAGTTATGGACTACAAAAGAAGTGAAGCTGGACTTGGAAAGTCCATCTCTGACACTATCAGTGGTGTTAGAATATCCTAAGCCTACTGAGATAGCTCCAGATCAACCTGATAGGAAGGGTTTTTCCTCAGTGAGGGTTCACTGTAAGTCCTCAGCATAACATACTAAAATAAAACCACCTGCAGAAGGTCTGTATGGAGAAACATTTAACAGATGGGATTGGATTCAGCTTATGTAAGGATGCTTTTAGATAAAAATGGGGCAAGAAGACAAAGCATGAGCTTTTATAAAACAAAATAACACCCAACTGACTTTAATTACACCTAGAATCAAAGAATCATAGAATCAATTGTTATGGTTGAAAAAGACCTCTGAGATCATTGCATCCAACCATTAGCATAACACTACCATGTTCACCACTAAACCATGTCCCCAGGTACTCCATCTACACAGTTTTTGAACACTTTCAGGGATGGTGATTCCATCATCTCCTTGGGCAGCCTGTGCCAATGCTTGGTAACCCTTTTGGTGAAGAAATTGTTCCTAATATGTAATCTGAACCTCCCCTGGCTCAACTTGAAGCCATTTCCTCCTGTCTTATCACTTGTTACCTGGGAGCAAAGACTGACCCCCCACCTCACTACCACCTTCTGTTAGGCAGTTGTAGAGGGTGAGAAGGTCTCCCCTGAGCCTCCTTTTCTCCAGACTAAACAACCCCAGTTCCCTCAGCCTTTTCTCATAAGACTTGTGCTTTAGACCCTTCACCAGCTTCATTGACCTTCTCTGGACACATTCCAAAACCTCAATGTCTTTCTTGTAGTAAGGACCCCAAAACTGAACACAGTATTCAAGATGCAGCCTCACCAGGGCTGTACCTAGTACCTCTGCTTTTAATAGATATGCATCCCAAGCCCCAGCCCTTCCCCATCTTTACATCTCCCCATTACTACATCTCCACCTTTCAATAGTTTCAACTGAAGTTTCAGATGTTCCTGCAAAGTCCGTCTGCCCACCTGTCACTGCTGGTTTTGCTGATGCTGGTGAACACAGACATGTGATGTGCTGCCCTCTCACCTATGAACAGTTAGCACTGTTGAAGTGCAAGTTTCCAGCCAGAACCTGCCACCTTTGAGGACTAGCTGACTTGAGACAGAAAGTCCTTGGCAGGAGCTAAACCTTAATGAGCTTAAAATGCATTGAAGAGTTTAGCAAATACAAAGGCAGGCTGCAGAATAAGTAGTTGCAGAAAGTTTCCGATGCGAAATGTTTACAGGACAATTTACACTACCTGGATGGTTTTAATAACAGGACAGTTCAGACCAGTTGCTGAAGTTTTCCCAAGGGGTAATTCATCACTCTGTCAATTTGCATATTTTCCATTGCTGTGTTGAAGCAAATCAGCTATGCTTATCAGAAGACTGACCTGGCAAGCTCTGTTCTTGGCAGATTAGGGTTTGAGTTTCATCATGACAGTATCTGATGTATTACCCCTGTAGTGCTACAGTAAGCAAGGCAGGGGGAGTTCACAGGGCTCCTCATGTTAAATGTAAGAAATATCAAGCACAGACAGAAAGAAGGGGCCAATTTTTACAGCCACTGCTTGTGGCAGCTGGAGTACATTTCAATGTCTTATAAATCTATTAACAGTAGCCTCTGCTAGTGTGGCAAAAAGGAGTAGTTCTTCTTATTCATAGTAACACATACAACAATCAGATTAACTTCATGCAGACTGCTACATGTTATCCAGTCCATGCTTCTAGTTACACTCAGATTTACTGAACTGGATGGGAGAAGACTCATTCCCACCATGATTCCTCAGGAGTAAAAAGGTTTCACCAAGAAATATGGCATGGTACATTTCAGATAACTCATTTTATGGTACTTTTCCAGCTGTGTTCTGTTGCTTGGTCATAGGAGGCATGGAGAAATCCACGGCTAACATTATCAGCCTTTTTTATTTAACAATCCAAACCATCACATAAACAGGACAATATCAAATACTCTCAATATAGAAACATATACTACCTGTTCTTACAGATTTCACAGTGGAAGATAAACTACTTTTTTTTCAAATGAGCTTGTAGATGTCATAATTTTTTAAGATTCTCATATTGCTTCACATTTCCCACTGGTTTTAATTCTAATTTCTATTACCAGAGCAATGATTGCTTCCACTGAGAAAAGGTGATAATGGGCATAAATCACAGCAATTGAAATTGTGGTAGGCATTTGAATAAGTAAATTGCATTCTTTCAAAAGGACTTGAAATTGCTACTTATCAAAGGATAAATTCATAAATTGACAACTAAAATTTTTCAAAGGCTATCTAGCCTGGTCAGATAGGTTATCCTTGACCCTATGTGCACTTGTGTTGTGCAGTACAATGCAAGCTAGACAAAGTAGAATATTTTCTTTCTAGAAAGTAGACTTTTTAAGTTACTTTCATTAATATTGAAGTTGAAATCTCTGAACACTCAAGACCTAAGCAAGCCCTAAGTTTATATTTATAAGGAAAAGGACAGTTAGCAAAGGGCAGGCACATTTTCAGATATCCTTGCTTTATGTAGCAGGTGGGATTTTAATATATAAAAGCTCATACATGTGTGTATGTAGAGACAGACATATCCAAACATAAAACATGTTCAACAAAACTGCTTGTCATGTTTAGGCAGATTCATTTCCATTGCTTTATATGTGAAAGTAAAGTAGTAAATCCTCCTTTGCTTGGCATCCATGCCTTTTCTTTACCATGTAATGAAGTTAGCTTCATTGCAACTATTTGGGTCAGTTAGATTTTCCCTTGGTCTTTTTTTTTAAGCTGCTCTAATTTATCAGGTCAGATGTCATGATCAGATCAGTGTCATTGGTCTGAAAATTAGGGAAAAGTGTTTAGCCTCTGGTATATAAAAAAACACCCCACAACCAGATTGTCTTCTGCTGACAGCCTCCAGCAGGCAGAGGAGGATCTTTAGCTGATGGCTGCTGGCACTGGAGCACTCACCAGCAGCCTATTTATCACGTGCAAGGGACAGAACCAAGGAGGGGCTCATATTGCACACACCATGTCTGTGATAAAGATATCATCTTTGTAGGGGACAGCAGCAGTGAACTACTGCCCTACAAATGCTTCACATGTTCTCACATGCTCCTAACACACAGTTTGCACCAGAGAACAGGGTAGACAGCTGGCCTCCAGCAGGAGCCACTTTTCCACACCAGTTCTGCAGGATCCAGTTGATCTTGCAGGAATTCCTTGCTGAGCCAGGTTTCAGGTCCTCCAGACCATCTGAGCACTGCCAAGACCCTGCTGTCACACTACTTCCCAGAGTACTTATGAAGCACACAGCAGAATGTCTCCTGCATTGTCTTTTGCCCTGCTACCCATTTAAAAGTTCATAGCAATGAGGTAAAGCAGGAGAACTGCAAAATCTGATGAAGAATGCCAAAGGGCTCACTCATTTTTCCTACTTGGAATAGAAGCACTGGATACACATGCCTGCATGTGAATTCATTTATACATGTAGTTATATATACATGTAGTTATTCCTTACATGTAGTTATTCCTTACTCTCCAAAACTCTATCAATTTTTAGTTCAAATCCAAGTAATAATATACCAGAAGAAGAAAGAGCTTGCAGATCTCTGGAGTTAACATGGAAGTTAATAGCTTTTAAAGGTTTTCAGAAGAGAGGGAGGAGACAATTCATTAGCAGAACTTTATATGAATCACATTAATGCATCACCATAGAGGAGGAACCTTCATTATAGCAATAACCTGACACCAGTGGCTAGATATTTAAACTGATGCTCTAACTGTTTAACTCAGTTTCTTTAATATTCTTTTATTATTCATCATGTTTCCAAAAGGGAGAACAATTGTTTACTGTAGGTGTCCTTTTATGAATCATCAAGAGTCAGTGAAAATGTTGTCATGTTGCAATCCTTAAAATAATAAATTAGTAATTGGGACCTACACACTAAAGTGCTTTGCATGTCATAGCTTCTGTTTTTGTTATTTGACAAGGACATTTCACAGCTTTTGGCAAAAAAAAGATTCTCCTCTTTAAAATAAAACAAATTGATGCCTCCTTTATTTCAGTGAGCTTAGAGAAATGTGAGTTTTTATTGAAGGTACCAGGAATCACCCAGAGCACTTAAGAGTTTCAGTCTTCTGCTAAAGGTAGCAAAGTGACCACAATTTTATTGCCTACTTTGCCTTTGCCAGAGAGCCAGAATGGCTTCTGCTACAGCTCATGGAGACTTTTGTAGGGCTGGGTAGTAGCTACCTACTGCAGCTGTAGTAGCTACCTAAAGGAGTACTTACCCTAGAGGGATACCCTAGCCTCCAGGAAGCAGGGTTATCCTGGCCCAGCAGCTGCCATCCCTCATCTCAGGTTAGTCACTGGTAGCACGATCAGGAAGCTCAAGTCACCAGGCTTCTTCTCCTCTACCTTTCTTTGTACACAGGCTGTAAATTCATTGTCTTTTTATTCTGCTTATACAGCAGCAAACATAGTTAACATGCAGGTTTGTTAATGTGCAGCAGATACAACAGCAATCTAAGCCATGGTCACTGTGTCCAATTGAGAGTTTAGATGTGCTGCAAGTATGTTAATGAAAGAGGAAAAAAATGAGAGCTTACATTAAGCTAAAAGTGATTTAATTTTTGTAAGAAGTGATGTGAAAACATTTTCCACAAGCCATCCAGCTCTACCCATGAATAAAGCTCGTTCCAGTGGTAGTTAAACTGCACATGGTTAGAGCTCACTCTTGTATGGTGAAATTCCTTTGTATTGACAAAGCAAAATCTACCTGCCACTAGGTAGATTTTGCCTAGAGCAGGAAAAGGCTTATGGATGGAGTTCTCTTGGTTAATCCATGCCAGCAAACAATTTGAAACATAGTAAAAGCCTGAAGCTAAAGAGCTCAGGGTATTTGTGAACACATTTCCACTGAATATGACATAAAGAATTAATCTTCCTCTCTAATGTTAACTGAATTAAAGGAGGGATATTTTGTCCTTTTGTTTAAACCATGAATAAAAAAATAGAATAATAATAAAATTCTGCACAGCCCAAGAGCTGCAATAAGCATGTTCAGTAAAAATCCAGGTGGCTCCTCTTCATTCCCATTCTTCAGTCCCTTTCACCTGCCCCAGAGCTGCATCTGGAAAAAGAAGCACAGTCTCCTGGAAGAGCTGGTTTTGCTGAAGCTGGCATGGGAGCAGTGGGCAAGACTTCAAACCCAGGCAACAGCTGAGGGTTATGTAAAGTCAATTCTCTTCATTGTTTCTGCTGATCTTTAAGCTGTTAGTATAGAGTCAATGTGACTTGAATCCTTTGAATGGAAAACACCACAATGGTGTCATGATGACAATGTGCTGATTAGGAAAGTGGTTTTCCATCACGAAAGCAAGCATGTGGCCACACTTCCATGCAGGTATGGAATGCCACATGCTTACTGATCTTTTTCCCTGTTCATGAAGGCAGAACAATACTCTCAACCCATGTTTGCTGTGGAGGTTCTTTATGGATGATGAGAATTCAAGAGATGTTTGAAAACTGGGGTTTTGAGAGACTCATCAAAAGCTGTCTGCTTTCCTCTGGATTTTGCCTTGCAGTTTACTGACTTTTTGACAATGCTCTATTAATTTCTGTCTTCCCACCAACCTGCAAAAGCAAATCATCCTCTCCTCCCAGTAGCTGAACCAGTTTGTCTTGAATTAACCAAATGTAGTCAAGGACGAAGAGCAAATGGGTGTGAGAGTGTCAGTAGAGAGGAAACAGGGATCCATCTCTGTTCCTGTTCTTACTGACATGCTTTCCATGGTGATATTGTGAAGGAGTGGTATTCACTTGCTGTGTTGGAAGATGAAATGCACATTATTTGGTATCTTGTGTCAAAAGCAGGTGAGGAGGCTGCAAAGGACATGGATAATACTGACACTGTATGGGATGCTGCAACAGCAGTTTATGATTGGTGGAAGCCCATATCTTCTCTGCCTTATCAAATCTGCACTGCTGCACTAACTTGAGTTTCAGCTGGGATCACCACAGTGCTCCTTCTTCCCTTTTTGACCTATTTTTTGCTGTAATGAGCCTAAGTGTCTTTCCCATCACCAGTTATTTACAAAATAAGCAAGAAGTTAAATATCTTTCCAACCTATCTGCACCTCAGCTAAGACACTTCCAAATCAGACAAGAATCAGAATCAGGTGGAGATTAGGCAAGGTGCACACAGTTATACAAAGTACTTCTGGAAGCTTGTGTTTCTCTGGGAAGCCAAGCTAAGACTGAAAAATCCCAACTAGTCCAGGCTGCTCACAATGACTTTTTTTTGAGGGTTGTTGTTGTTTTTCCTTTTACTTAGTGAACTAGCTGACTAATCTCATTTTCTGCTAAGCTGAAACACTGTGATAAATGAAAATTAATTTATTTTCTTTTCTTTTGGGAGATACTTCACCTGGTAAAATCAGATCTGTTTCAAAACCAGAGATTGATTATTTATTTTTTTTTTAAACACAACCTTTCAACTTCAGCTGATTGATTAAAATGCAAACTGCCTGTTTGTTTGAAACCATTTACTGATTTAGATCCAACTTCACAAATAGTTTCCATTCTCCCTGAGTGCACTTTCTGGCAAAGCAATTCCTTGCAGCTCTGTTGGCTCCACTGTTTTCAATGTCTTCACTCTCAAAAGCAAAGTACATGAGGCTGTATCATAAATGATAGCTACACACAAAGAAAGAACAAAGGTATCTAAAGTTGTGGAGGAGATAGAGGATGTTGAATTAGTTTTATTTAAAATTCATTCAGGTTGGAAAACTTAGGAAGGGTGACTCTTACATTCTCTCATGGATAAGGCAACAAATAATTCATGTGAGAATTGAGACAGACCTTTCCTCCTTGTTTGTGCCAAAGTGATATCCTGTCCAGAAGCAACTGGCATTGAGAAATTCCCATGTGCTTCATTTCTGACATCAACCATAGAAACTTTTAACTCCTCTCTCCTGTTGCAGCTGAGGAAGCTCAACATTGCCAGCAGAACACAGGCAGCTTCTTGATGGTTCCTTGGTCCCACACAGCCAGCTCAGCAGGATGCTGAGGATGTGCTGGGGAAGGTGATGCTGCTCATCTCCAGCCCCCTTGGTACTTGCCAGCATCTCCTGTGCTGCCCCAGTATGTGGTGCTGTGTGGGGGCACAATGGCCATTTCAGGGCTGAAACTCTGAAACTTTCAAAGTGTAAGAAGAAAAGTCATCACAGGGGAAGTAAGAGACACCCTGTATGCCCATCTTTCAGAAGGAAGAATTACAGTAGCATAAGTTTTCTCTCTCTCTGTCATTCTTGCTCAGACAGTACAACGTCTCTGAGAACTTCTCAGACCCAAAGATCAGCTGAAGCATTCAAATCTTCTCTGTGTGACCATTGTTTGGTAAACCTTCCTTCAATTCAATTATAAATTACAGTGCAGGAGCAAGAGATGAAAAAAACAAACCCCAACCTATTTAGCAAGGAGCCAAGTCTGGCCTTTATATAACAACCATGACTTGCTTTGGGAAAACAGTTGAAAGCAAAGGTTGGATGAATCAAAGACCACAGAACAGTAGGGGTATGTTTTCTTTTGTCCTGTTAACTGTACTGCATAACTTTCTGACTAAATATTACTAGAACTGGCACTTGTTGGCATCAACAGGTGATTAACTGATGGGTATAGGCACTTATGAGATGATTTTCTAATCCTTTAAAAGAGTTATTGGTATTGCCGTGTTTCCAAACCAAGGGGGAGAGAGATTTAGAAGCAGAAAGTACAGTGCACTCATTAACTAACAGGATTAGAAATCCAAGGGTAAAGACTAGTTTAAACAACATATTTTTCCCAATGTTTGATTTGATAAAACATCTCAACAAGAAAAACATTCTAAATAAGAACCAGACCCTGCATTAAGAAAAATAATGGGATTCAAAAAGCCCAAAATGTAGGAGAATAATGTTCACTAAATATTGATAAAGAGTGTTTGGGAACCAAGAGTAAAACTTGCTGAAAATTTTCTGGTAGAATATTACTCTGGTAGTAGTGATTCAGTGAAATCAAATAACAGTAAATACTGTATGGTTGTATGTAATGTATATATGAATGTAAATAACTGCTGGACTTTTTCTCTAAAGATTTATAAACATAACTGCAAATCAAAGAGTCCAAATGTAACAACCTCACACTGTAGTTTTAAAAGACCCTTTTGATATTTTGTGGGCCATTCTGAAATGCCACTTTACCCAATTGCAGCTAAAAATAACATTTGAAATGTTCAGATTTTTTCATGGAATGGGTGTAATTTTTTGCAAAGCCCTGTAATCAAACCAGAGATGAGTATGCTTGTGAGCAGTCACTGCCACCCCAAGTACTCACTTGAGACTCTGGAAAAAGTGTTCCCAGAGGTAGAGTGGCACTAAAGAGAGGTTCAACTTCTCAGAATTAATCATGGGCAAATGAGGTGATGTCTCTCTTAGTCAGCTGTAAAAGGAATATTGGGGATTTTATGGTCGTGCAACTAACTAGAAACAGTATGAAATGAAAATACCATGAATTTTATACCATCACCACAACAGATCCCCAGACTATACAGCCAGTCTCTAAGGTAGGCTATATAATATTGTTACCATGGTTCCAGAACAATTAAATAAGAGTTACTGAAAAACTAGCCTGTGCTCAGACTGTGCTGTCTGTCACTAATTTCCTCTGTCTTCCTTTGTTTGTACTGCTCCAGGTTATAAGAATGGCTAGATCAAATGACAATGATGCAGTTGTGTCCAAATTTCTATGTAGTATATGCATCTTAATGTGCCTTAATGCCACAATAGAGATGACAAATTTTATCTTGAAGAAATGGAGAGCATGAAAGCCTTTCAGGAAATTCCATGCAAAATTCAGCTATACTCAACTGGATATGTAGCTACACATTTATTCTTTCTTCCTGTGGCCAGCATTCTACCATTCAGCACACAGATAACAAAATCTTTCCCTATTGCTGCAACATCATGTCTGCTTTCATTTCTTAGCTGTTCCCTCAGAGGATCAGTTCTGCTCCATTTAGGACCAAAACCTGAAAACTTTCCCTGAATCATACACAGGATTGCCCTGACAGCAGAGGCAGTGGCACAGTCACAGGACTTTGAAATGAGCTTTGCATTAAAGTTCTTTAACCTGCAAAACAAAATAGCCATGATAGCCCAGAGTTCAGACAGGCTGGTTTACCAGGCTCCCAGGCAGAGTAGCCATGCATCTGCAGCCTGCCTGTGTCTCTTTCTTCAGCAGTGTAGGCATACCTTACTATATCACAGAGAATTCAGAAGGGCAGGAAAAGCAAAATAGTATGAAAAAATACAAACATAAAGTCAAGCTTGACAGGCTGCAGTTCTGATCAAACAGTATTCATCTCAGTTACCCACACTCTTTGCAAAGAAGCTATCATTTTTAAGCAAAGCTTAATCCATTTCCAGTGTATCTGGGGGAGACATGCTGCCATAGGTAAATGTAACACCAGTGGGTGCAGAAGGGTCTTACCAGGGCACTACAGATTGTGTCTGCATTAGCCTGTAATTCTGTGCAATAGGAAGGGATCAGTAAATTAAATCTTTCTCTTTTGCTCCTTTTGTTTGCACCACGATGCAAATTAAACAAAAGCACAGTCAAAAAACAACCAGCATATTTGTGCAGAAGCACACTGCTGCTCCAAGCCAATATCTCAGCAGGATCACCCTTGTCTTTCTGGAGGGCCTCAGAATCTCAGCTCTTCAGGGCTTTCACTATGAAGGAGATGATATAGAAAAGTCAGTGTTGCCACTGGCAAACCTAAATGTAGACAGAAACTGCTGCTTTCTGCACACAGCTTCAGTTCTCTGCCAGAGCACCCAGCCTGCCAGACTTGGGTCTACTTTTTGGGTTGTTTTCTAATCATGCAATACAAACAGTTTTGTGGCAGGTGAGTGAGTGTCTTTAGAGGCTTATTTCTAGTCACCTGACAAAATTTGTCCCTAAGCTTCTGCATTCTCTGCTCTAGAGCTTGCTGAAAGCAACAGCACAACACCAGGACGTAATGCAACTCTTGGTGTTAGAGCACTTATAATCAAACTATTGTTCTTCATGCTTTAATGGAGTTCCTAGAAAAGGAGATTTGAAAAAGAAGGTTAAGACTAGGTTTATAAAACTTAAGTATGTACCTAATCTGTCTGGGAAAATTCTTAATTCACTGTGCACATTTCCAAGCTGTCTCTGACCTTAATGTCAGAGCAGCATGCAGAGCCTTCACTTATAGAAAACCACAACACAGACTATTCCTTTGTATGTACATTTAGCATAGATAAAATATTGCCACCAAGACAATTCATATAGCAACTGAGGGCATAGGTACAGGCTACATTGGTACAGGACACTGCTATATTGACATCTCCTTTAGGTGCTGCAGTACCTAGCTTTTAGGTGCTTGCCTTGCAATACAAGTGTCAGACTCCTAGATTCACTGGGCAGTACAAGGGGACAAATGGCTGCTTCAAAGTGACATTCAAGGCAGTCTGCAAAGAGGGGGGTTTCCTAGAGGAAATTTCCTAGTGTCTCCTAGGATGTTGTTGGTTTTGTTGAGGTTTCCTCAATGAGCTTCTACCTTGAACCAAATAATGAGAAAGGCTGGAAACCAAACAACTTCCTAAAAGTCATCCTTACTGGTCTATCACTTGTTGGGGAAATGTGGTGATGCTAAGCTAAAGTGGTTAAAAGCCACCAAGGTGCTGATTTTCATTTGGTCACATTTTTAGAAGAAAGAGTGAGCCACAGCTGTCTTGGGCAAGTGTTCATTCACCTGTTGTGTGCAAGATATACTTTGGGAAAGATTTGGCTGGCTGAATTACAGCCAGAGGATGTAGCAGAAGAACAGAGTGGGATTTAGCTGAGCAGAGATTGCAGTCTAGAGGTGGGATTCCCACATAACCTGATATTAACTACCAAATCATTGCTGATGTTTTGGATATCTAAGCTCCTAGCTGCTAGCTTTCAGCTGGACTTGGGTGTTACACTGTCTTCAACTTTTCCTGAAGCCTACAAGAACAGAATTATCTTTGAGAGTCCTGTCACCTTCCAAGCATGATGTGAATTGGCCCAAATGTTCCAAAGCTATCACGAGGAGGCAGAGAGACAGTGCAATCTCATGAATTTCCTTAGAAAACCAGACTAACAAGCCTGTCAGAGAGCTTACGTGCTTTCAGGACTTGACAGGAGGTGAGCAGGAGTTCTCAGGTTTACTTAAATATTTACTTAAGTACTTCCTTTAATAATATATATATTTGAATACTAGGTAAGTCCCTTCTTCAACCATATTCTTACAATTTCTTGGCTTTTTCTTACCTATTTCAATAACAGGAAAGTTCATGACCAAAGCCCCCTGTCTGGCCTGCTGGTGAACAACAGACTAGCTTCTGCATGTTGCAAAAGGACATGGCCTTCTGCAAGGTAATCTTTTCATCTCAGCTGATTGCTGAGCCAGGAGAGCTGGAGCTAGAAAGGTGGCAGAGTGGGGCTGGGAAATGGCTGCAGAAAGTGCAGGGGGGACACAGCCTCTTCCTCTTATGCTCCCTCAGTGAGGAGAAAGCCAGTTGAGAATGGGCTTTTCTACTTCCTTACAAGTGACAGAGTAAAGAGAGGTTTAGTATCTTGTAGGTCTTTTTACATCTGCTGATGCAAAATGCTGCACAGCAGAGACATCCTCTTCCCCCATTTCTTCCCTGCCACCAGTTTTTGTCTGTTCCCAAACTTCTTAGGTTTGGTAGAATATTAAGGAGAGTTTCAGGACACTGCTGCCACATGTGATTACTGCATTGCAGCACATCTAGCATAGGAAAACAATTCCTTTAAAGTGTGAAGTCAAATTTAGAGGGAATGTAAGCTGAGAAAGAAGGCACTGATGTGCTGTCAGCTCTTTAGTTGTTTTCAGCTATTATTTCAGTCTAATTCACTATCAAAGAGGAGAGACTGTTGACAAGTTAGATTTTGTTCAGCTCAACACTGCAGAAATGGTCCCCATGCAGTTTCTTATTCTCAGCACATCTGGATGAGTTGCAGGTGAAATCAATCATTTTGAAAAATGACTACAATTTTCAGTAATTTTTGCAGTCATCTTTCAGGGATCCAATTAGTGGAATGAGTAACAGTAACAGGCTCTCAGTGAACTGACTAGTCTTCCAGATTGGTTTTTGTCCAGCCATTTTATGAAATGCCTAAAAGTTCCAAGCAGCTCCTGAAACACCTGAGTTACCATTGCCATCACTGTGTGAAACCTGATCTTACACTTCCATTGAGAAAAGTGACTCTCCTGGGCTGAAATAGTCCCAGACTCGGTGTGACAACCCCTCTGTATACAGTAGGGCTGAGCCTGGGCTCTGCTCAAGACTCTCCTCCAGCATTTTCCCAGTGGAGAAGAGCATTGTGTAAAACATCACTACACAACTGGCACACAGGAGGAGAAAACAGATGCAAACTTTCAGAGGGGAAATGGCAGTGTAACAGATGATGTCACAGCAGCCTTAACGGAGAGGAGCACTGGCTCCTCTTCAAGTGCCTGTCAACATGTCTGCTCACATCTCCAACACTTGGCCTGAAGAGTGCTTTTTCCCTTTGCAGTATCTCTGCCCTGTGCATGTGCTGCTTCCCACACGTGCTGGGCACAATGTTCCTTCTCCCACAGCTTGGGAAGGCATTCTGTTTGCCTGCCTTCTCTTGATTTCTTCCTGCTAGCCCTTTTCTTTTCCCCTGCCCTTTACTGTCTTTATAGTTATTTCTTTCAACTTGTTTGTGAGTTAAAAACAAAAATTGTTTCTTTCTGGGAGAAGACCCTGTATGTTCTGGGGTAGTTTTCATGTTACATGATGTTTATGAAGGTTAGAACCTCTCCATCTCCTTCCTCCTCAGTCCTCCAGCTTCCTCCATCTTTCCTTGCTCTCCTCAAGCTGTGGAGCTGAGACTGTCATAATTTTGGCTTTTTTTTTCTTTCCACTGGATTTGAATGATTTGCACATATTTTTCTGACCAGTAGTTTATTTATTCATCTATTAATTAAAACTCTGTGCTGACTGTTATTAGGCTGTTTTACAGTCTCTAGCTTCCTGCATATCCCCAGGTTTCCAATCACTGTGAGCTGTGGCAGCCAGGGGCTGGTGATGAGCACTCATATTTCTGCTTTTATGGCTTCGTGTAAGTCCTGCAGTCCTTGGACTTTCACCTGCCCACCCTGACACTTGCAGCCCTCTCAGAATGCCAGTTTCCCAGCACTGCTGTTGGAGGCACAAGCATCTCCAACAGCAGGCACAGCTTCTGTAAAGGAGAGACAAGAGGGGACTGCCTCTTCCCAGCAGGACAATGCCTCCATGCTCCTGGACACTGTCAATCAGGGTGTGCACCCTGGCTCACATCCTGGGTCTGAGGGAGGACAGAGGCTTTCTCCACTGGTGCAATTTCCCACTAGCTATGAAGAAGCTGGAAGGAAGGTGAAGTGCTGCTGGGGTGGGGACAGATGCATGTTGGCTCCTGGTACCCAGCTGAGTTGTAGCAGCAAGTTACTGGAGAGGGTTCTAAAACTCACCTCAAATCCTCTCCTTGGGGAAATCCATATGTGAGTGCATCTCATCTGTGCCTACATGTTCAGACTTCACAGCAACATGCACCAAGTCCTGACAGCTAATTGTATATAGTTATCTCTGCTCATTAGCTGGGCTGCTATCCAAACTGGTAAGGCACCCATTCAAGTAAGTAGCTGTATGTATAGCAACAGAGGTTCCTGCTCCAAGTGCCAGCAGTTTCCTGGAGGCTTTCATATGGCTCTGAAGATATGCCAAAAAGAAAGGCAGCAGAGTAAGATGTTCTCTGTGTACCTTTCTTCCCCTTTTCACCTTGCCTATTTCCTTTTTGACCATTTGTTATCAAGTAATTAGTGTTGACTCAGTTGTAGTGGATTCTTTAGCTGCAGTTTGTCTTCTTAATTGAAAAAACTCTATTTAAGCTCAAGGCCTACACAGAAAAATGAGCTAAAAAGCTCCTCAGAGATGAGGATGTATATGGTTTTAATTATAGTCTAATATGGGTTTCCTTACATTGTACTGTGCAACAAGTATATTAACTAATAACTGTATTTAATACTCTGAACAATAGAGCACCCTGGAGAAGACTTTGAGTTTATCTGTTACCTGGTTCTTAAAGCAAGAAAAGTCACATGTTGATAAGAAGAAGGAGAAGATCACATATCTAATCAGAGTTCAGAAGCCTCACAGGTACCTTTCCCTGCCCAGCCAGAGTGACCTACATCAGTGACCTATGAGGAGAGGTTCTGCTCAAAGCAGCATCCACAGCGTTGTACTAGTTATGTCTTCTAGAAGGAGATGGGGGCTTGGTTTAGTAGTTGCTTGAGCTTTAACAATTGACAGAGGGAGAAAACAGAGAGAGTTCTTGGTATAGAGACTCATATCACTGTATACAGGCAGGAGAAAATCTTGGTGGCTTCTGATCCTTGGCTTTTTGATTCTTTTTTTCCACTATTTCGTCTTCTACTGTTCATCTCTGAATGTGGCTTGCCTTGAGGGCATGACAATGTTTATTATTTCAGGCATAGAGTTTCTTCCTCCACAATGATTTTTGTACAGCTTTTTGGTTTCCATTTTATATGCTTTTAAAACCCATATTTCCCAAGAGAGCAGAGAAGGTCTTAAGATACTGCAAAGCTGGCTGAAGAAAGACAGCAGCTATTTCCAAACAAGCAAATTTCCAAGCAGCAAATTATAATGGTTGTGCTGGATGGAAGAATTTCTGTTGTGTTCCATTAAACTCCATGGACCTGAATCAGCTGAGCCAATTCAAGTGGCTCTTCTGACAAAAGATAAGTAGCCACTTGTTTCCCACTGCCATGGAAAGTGTTTCTCAAATGTACCTGGAAGTTATAAATAAAACCAAAGAACAATGGAGAATTTTGGTTTTATTTTCTTCAGATGGGACAAAATTGCAGTCATTAGTACTGTAGAACAAACTGAAAGGCTTATCCAACATAAAAATGCCACTAAAGCTTCTGTGCAAATTCCTACATGTCCCCAGATGCCATCACGAGCCAAGCTGTCAAAGAGCTGACATCATGCAGGCTTTGCTCTTGATCTTCCCAGACCCTCCAATTGTTTCTCTTGTTTCTACTCTTTCTAGACTTGTTTTATCCCCTTTTCAAAGGCATCTTTCCAATCACATTCCCTCCAGGTTCCAAAACCTTTGCTTTCACTTGGCAAAATAATGTTCTCCTGACCCTTCAAAGGTGTCTCCTGTACAGCTGGTCCTACCCATGCCAGTGGAGGTCATTTCTCATCATGGAGATATGGGGATACATGCAGCATAGCATTTTGCTTTGTCAGTAGTCTTGCTGTGTCCTGTAGGTAAGTAGTGCTCTGAAAAAGTGAGAGAGCCTGTCTCTTGGACAGTACCTACAGGAGCATGAAACCAGATGTGATCCCTTTTACTCATTCTGTGGATATGGCCATAAATGATCAGGTCCTTGCTTATCTGAAGATTATTCTAAGGAAAAATGTTACTTAATGAAGTCAAAATGTTGTTGGTCTTGACCTCTACCCTCCACCATTTAAAGAGGAAAAATGACTCCTTTGCAGACACTGGGTAGGGTCAAGAAATTGGTGTTGTACCTTCAAGGTTAATTTGGCAAGGGACTAAAGCGTTTAGCTCAGTGGAGGAGACTGAGGGAAGCTGTCTGATAAAAGCCTCTGTAGATTAGATCACTGCTCTGCTTCCACTTGTGACACTAATGGAAATGAATTGATCCACCTACAAGGACATGTGCCTGCTCCTAACACAGGCACTTGTACATTTCTTCACTCTTCTCCTTCAGACAAAAAAGATGGGAGGTCAGAAGAGGTCACAGTAGCTCTTTATATTCTTTTTCCTCATATTTGCTTCTCTTGAGGAGCATAACAAACCATTTTAACAAGCCCTGAAGCTTCACAACCACTAAGATTTTCCAACACCTTAATTGCTTTCTGTAATATGTATCTGTGAGAGCATGATGAGGCTAAAATTCAATCTGTTATCCTCTGAGTGTCAACAGATGCAGGCATCTGACCAGGATGCAGAGCACAGCTGTACCCTTGCTGCTGGGCTCTGCCAGCACCCTAAGGCAATCATCCTGAGTTTTGGAGAGTTCATAATCAGGCAAGATCTGCCTCAAAAATGTGCTGCTCAGATCCACTTTTGGTCTAAAATATGCCAGGCCACGTGCCAGAGGACACATACCTAATTACCAGGCTGTGCTGATGATTCCTTCTTCTGTACTTTCCTCAGTAAATTTAGAATAAATTACATCTTTGGCAAATTGCACAGAGATGATTATACATTTAATTAGATGTTTACCTCTCAATTTCTTCATGCAATAGTAACTAGTGCAGATTACAGGAACTTAGAATAATTTTTCTGTATGGCCACATTTTCCCAGGGTTAGATTCAATGAAAAAAAGAAAACCCAAAACAAAACAGTAAGACTTTCAGTTAGGGGAATATTTATACCATATTCAGCTTTTTTTTCTTCCTTTAATATGAAAATGAACAGTATCAGGGGACAGAGTCTTGGCTATTTGCAATACATGAGAAAAAGCATATTAGAAGGGAAAATACATAATTTATTAAATGTATTGCTTAAAGTAAGAAACTTAAAATTGAGTTTTGTAAGTCTGAGGATTTTGGTTTACACTTGGCATAGGTTACTCAGTCTGCTGAATTATTTAGAGCTACTCCTGCCAATGGGAATAACAAGAAAACAGATATAGGTTTTGAAATGTGTTTTCACTTGATTGGGGAAAAAAAAAAGTTTAAAAATTAAATAGCTACAGTCAAAAAAAGCTTTATTCCCTCCTCATTGAACAACTGTTGATGGATGACTGCAGTTCTTCCTATGAAAGGAGTACCCATGTGTATTCTCTTAGTGGCACTTAAACAAGAATGTTATAAGAGACTGCACTGCCCATTAAACTGCCACAAATACTGAATATAATTATAAATTGCTTCCCATTGCCACCAGTTTTCTTTTCAAACTAACAAAAAAGTACATGTGTGTTATAAAATAAGGACAGAAGGTGGTCAAAATGCTGATATCTCATATACTTATTTGAGGAAATCAGCTTAAAAGGAAAATTCATCTCTTAGGATTGCTCTTTTATCCATTTCCAAAGCACTCTGCTTTCCCTCAGAAATGAAAAGAATTGTGCAAATAGTGGTATTTTTTCCTCAGATTTAAATGTTGTCAGAGGAAAGTCTGCCTTTGCATTAATGGAAGCTAAATCTTGGTTTCTGTTATCCAAATATCAGATTACCTAGAGTCTGAAAGATTTCTCATGTATGTAAAGAAAAACACAAATAACTTCAGCCACCGCAAGGAAAGAACTGTTTCAGGAACTGAAGTAAAACCCCTCATTATGTCAAATCTTATTTTTTTTCCATCATTAATAGAAGTCAACTGTCCTTGATAACAGCAGGCTTTTTTTCTCCTCATCCTGAGGTTGGGTAAGACCTCAGGAGATGGGAGGGATCAAAGTAACTTATAGCACACTCCATCTTACATATTCTGAATCACACTGTTCAGTAGGAAACAAGAATTGCTAACAAGGAGCAAAAAAAAGTGCTTTGAATTCCTGTCCATCTCAGCTTCCTCACACTCTACAGTATTCTGCCCACAGCTGTCCTGTGCCCTACAACCATCTCTTCAAATAATCTCAGTGAGAAGGGATGAAGACAGAGTCTCTGCCCATGGTTTCAGTCTCATACCTCTGATTCTGCACTTGCTTAGCAAAACATAATCCCTAAAACTGAGGAAGTGAAGAGAGCAAAATGAACTCTTGGCAACACATCAGGAAGCCTCATGAATACAAATAAATAAATTAAATTGTAGCAAAATTCCCAGGTCCTTCAAAATGAGAGCATGGATCTCAACACTCAGTCCTCCACACAAAACCACATGAAGAATAGTGCACCACAGGAGCATGACAGCCAAGTAAGTGGCAGAGCAAGTGTAGAGCTCTCCTCTCTGGCAGAAACTGTCTATTCCACCCAAAAGCTAGCCTCTGTGCTGGAGCCCTCCCAACGGCAGCTGGGGCTGTATTGAGACCACACTTCAGCCAAGACACCTGAGCTGAAATCTGATCTACTTCACAAACACAGCACATTGTTTACTGAAGCAGATACCCCAATTAAAATGCAAGCATCATGTGAGTGGACTCTGTCCAACTTTCCTTTGAGTTCAACTAACTGGAATCAAATTTATCCATCTAGTCCTGCTGCTCTATGACAGTCTGGTAACAAAGCAGTTGTGAACTTAAGGGACCACTCATGATATGCATGGCCCAAGTATAAATGCTTACAAAAGGGACTAAACAGGGTAGCATGATCTACCTACTAAGTCATTTTAAGGTAGGGTCATGATTTTTAAAGCTTTATTTTTTCCATAGGTGACCCCCTTGCTCTGGGCAGCAAGGAGAACAAGGGACTGAAGTGACTGGACAGTGGATGGCAGCTTGCATTTGTCACAGTAGTTTTTCCAGTGTGTTTCCTGCTCTGTAGAAAGTGAAATAATTCACTTGGATTCACACAGCTCCTTTGCAGCTCTATAAAAGGCAAAAGTGATATGGAACCAGAGTGGTTTTGGGTAAGATGAAATCAGAGTGGTGCACTTTTGTAGTCTTTTCCAAAGAGAATAAATTAGAGGTTAGGTTTGGGTGGGTTTTCTTTTTTAAAGGAAAACAGCTCTTTAGAAAAGTCTAATAATTCAGAAATTACCTGAAACTTTCACCATTTGAAATCTTAACCTAAACTTAAAATATGTAATCTTTTTTTATCAGGAACCTTTTCTAATAAATTCCTATAATATTACTGGGGTTTGGTTTGGTTTTATTTTTCTTTGAAGTGAACCTCCTCAATCTTGAAACAAACTTGGGCTGATATTCTGAACAATCTTTATATTCTCTTACTGTGTAATGAAGCACCCCCTTGGGCTTACCTGGAACTGGATGAACTTACATGAAAAATAATATGAGCTATTCTAGTAGTCCAGGCTTAACTGGAATAAAGATGAGATTTTTTTCAGAAGTATTCATCCATTTGGAAATACACAGTTCAGTAAGTAAATGAATACATGGGTCCTCAGATAAAATCACCTTCCATAACTCCTGTAACTAACCAATTTCCAGTAATTTCCCTGCATAATTCTCCAAGCAATTTTCATTTTCTTCCCACAGCCATGGAAACCATTTGGTAGCTGGGTCTATAAACCACAAAAGCAAAGCAGACTTTTATCTGTTTTGCAACAACTCAACTTTTGAAACAGTTTGAAATCCTAGAGGCTTTCAGAGCTCCATTCACATCTCCCTTTTTGTTACTACACCACACTCACAGCTTTTTCAGGTTGGGGCCTTTCCATAGTTTGGTCTCTGTTGCTATATTAAGATGCATGTTTTAGCTTCACACTTTTAGTTATTTAAAATGTTAGCATATTTTGTCTTGATCATTCAAAAGCTTAAACTTAGAAATGTTATGGCACATGACTTCTGAGCTCAAGGTAGAGGCAAAGGCAAGGTAAGCAGGGAGAGAGAGGAGGAAGGCAACTGCAGAAGTAGTAGCCACTGCTCTAAGGTTAGTTTTTTGATGTCACTCTGCTGTAGGAGCAGCTTGGCACTGACTGATGCATGACCCAGCAGAATATCACCCTGGTCAAACACTCCACCCATGCATCTGCATCACAGACAAGTGTCTGGCTTCTGGATTTCCACTTTCCAGTGCAAGGTGGGTATCAAGAGGAACAGGGAAAGAGGCATGCCAGGCTCTCCTTCAGACAGTCTTTCTGAGAAAGTCTACCTTCTTGTTCATACACAGAAGTATACCTCAAAGGTGAGTGGCTTTTACAGAGCTTGTAGTCTGTCAATTCACTGTGACAGAGAGCTTCCTGCTGTTATCCTTTGCTTTTAGCTTTAGATCCCTGACACTCTGGTGTCTGTAAGAGATACATGCTAAATGGAAGAGAGCCAGTTGAGCACTACCTATACAAGTGCCTTGCATTGTCTAAGTGTTACCTTGGTGTAGTTTAGTTCACTGCAACTGTATTTCTCAGAAGGGTTTGGCTGGCAGGTCACTCATCAGAACAGTCTCAAAAGTTTATATGGATGCTCTAGAGTTGGCTCCCCTGCCTTACACAGTCCTCCCATGGACTTTGCCCCCTGCAATGACTCATGGCCTCTAGCCTCATGCCATAGCATGCATGGCCTTACTGTTAGGACACAAAAATAGCAGCTGTGGGCTGCAAAGCAACCCTGCCATTATTTCAATCACTTTGAAGTGGGAAAAAAAAACCCAACAAAAACAACAAACCCACAAAAAATAATCATTATGTCTTAAAGCCAGAGATATAGCCCATGAGACCTAAAGAGAAGCAGGGCCAACTGCTATAACATGTAAATGTAGCCAGTCTGCTCTAAAAACACTGGAGTGGAACTGCATGGGTGGAAGGGGCATTCTGCCATCTTTTGGGCTAGGAACAACTTTGTTTAGTCTGCACTATAGTCACAGCTAGATAGATCCCAGTCTTGACATTATGCTGTAGTATGTGGTTTTTATGGTGCTCTAATCATCACTAATCTAAAAACTGTTGCAAGTAGCATTTACAAGTAAGAGTACAAAATGGATGATGAGCTTTCTCAAAACCAAGAACTCAGCTTTTGAGTTTAACTGTCAGCTTAAGCTGCTGTTTGTTACCTAAGACCTTGAAGGAAGATACAGGCTTTAGAAGGGGAATTGACAGAGAAGAGGGAGATCTGCTCAGAGAGGAAGTCCTGGTGTTAGATTATGCAAGAAATAATAAATTTGTTACCTAAAGAGAAGGTGGTAAGGTCCAGAGTGTCAAAACTGATCAAAGAAGGAGTTTTAAGATATTTTTATGGTAGGAAAAAAAAATGTTGAAGGTAGAGAAGGTTTTCTGAGGTAAAGACAGGAAGCCTAAATTTGATTCAGTAAGCATCTGTGCTGATTTCCATTCCTAAAAATAACCATCATTTCAGACTTAGACTTGGCCCACTAGGTGAAGTTAT
The DNA here is from genome assembly GCA_013399015.1 of Galbula dea. Lineage (NCBI taxonomy): Eukaryota > Metazoa > Chordata > Aves > Piciformes > Galbulidae > Galbula > Galbula dea. Next base: position 250,299 of record VWZX01000359.1, read on the forward strand.
TCATCAGTGCTCTCTGGTATTCAGCCTGGGTAGTAACAAATAGCACGTGGTGAATTACAGACAAAATGTGCTGTCCTTACCCAATTAGATACTACTACACATGGTTTGAAGCATTTCTTTCCAACTTTCACTGCTGAGGACTTTATGCCTTCAAGCTTCAGGCTGAATTAGCCTTATCTCCTGCAGAGCTATATATAGTATTTTGCTGTTGCAAAACCTGGCATTAAAGGTGGGGTTTGTAGTCATTAACCTTAGACTGCTTGTGGTAGTTGGAACTACTGGACTTTCCAATCCCACAATATTCTAAAAATACCATGGAAAGCCTTGACTGTCCATGTGGAAAGGAACAGATCTCAGAAACTCTTGGAACAAGGGGTACAGTTTGTTTCCAGGTAAGTTATGATATCATGACTGCAGCAAGTCAGCTGGGAGTAAAGCTGAGCAAACAGAGCAGGTGGGAGATTTGTTTTTCAGAAGAGAAGAATGAATATGTGCCAGACCTCCTACACATCTTTACTGACAGTTCCTGACATCTCCATTGTGTGTGATCAGGAGAGCCATTACCCAGGGTCATGGATCAAAGCAAACTGAGGTGTATCAGCTAAGAAGCAACAAAAAGTAGCCAGCAGTTCCCTTTTCTTTCTTGTGATGAATAGTTTTCTTTATGGACAGAAAAGCTGGACTCCTAAACCTGGTTTTGTCCAGGAACATCAATGACAAACTGTTCAATATTTTTCTCCTGACAACATAAACTGATTGGAAATGATGCAAAAAAGTAGCCTGCAGGGAGAAATGGATGTCATTAACTAAGAGGAAACATCACTTTAGTTTATTTCTTGGACCCAATGCAACTTTTCAAGATGGCAAACGTTTTTAATGCTCAAACAATATAAAGAACCTTAGCAGTAGATTCAAACTGATCATGTTCTCAAGTGCAGCTAAGGAAGGGCAATACATGCAGCTCACAGCTGCTGTGTCTTTGAAAACATACGTCTCCAAAGTAAGTGGAACAGGCAGAAAAGAGTCAGGTAAGCAATCAGATAAAAGAACTCAGCACTTTTTTACTATTATTATTATTATTATTTTCAAATGACCAGAAATGCTGAATGAGGAAGCTCTAAGGAGGAAAAAGAGTACACAATCAAGAAAATAGTATCTATCATGCTCATTTAGCAAGAGAGTTTCAGCACTTGTTTTCCAACTCTCCTGTGGATTTGTGCCATGTCTGTTTCTATTGTCAGCTCTGCAGACCTTCCTAGTCTGGAATTGCCTTGAAGTCACTTTCAACTTGCAGACTAGGAACTGTAACAAAACTACATAAATTTTCTCAGCAAGCCACTTTCTCTGGCAGCCCTTGAGCCTGGTCCAGAAGCTATCCATTATTTATCACCATCTGACTGAAGAGTTGTGCTGCTCTTGAACGAGCTCTTTGCTGTTTTGCAACTGATCTCACTCCCTCAGTGTCAGTAGGGCTCAAGTGAGCAGCTAATACCTCCTCCTAATGGTTCTGAGAGGCCTCTGTGATCGTGTTTTTCTGGAAGGGAAGGGCTTGCTGCTGTGGTTACTTGGGGAGATCCCTTCCTTAAGCTCCTTCCAAGCATCTTATTTTCTCTTTTAACTCCTGTTTGCTCTAGTGACATCTTTGGCAGCAGTGCTAAAGCTGATCATTGGCAGCTAAAGGTGTCAATGCCATTTGATGTCTAAATTTGTAGAAAGCCACTGACTGGGAGTCTCCAAAGCACATCACCCTGTAGCTCACAAATCAATGGCAGTTAGGCTCTGCCAGGTGTGCAAAGTTTAAATATCTAACTTCTATTTAACCTCTACTTTGGAACACTTAAATAAAGTCCCATAAGTCTCAAAGGCTCCAGCCTCACCTGTAGCAGTGAGCAGCCAAGTCCCCTTGGCACTGTGAGAGATCATAGAAGCACAGAATATTAGGTTGGAAGAAACCCCAAGGATTGTCTGGTCCTGCTTCTCATGGGAAAAGCACAGTCTAGATAAGATGGCCCAGGACCCTGTCCAGTTGAATCTTAAAAGTGTTCAGTGTTGGGGAATCCACAACTTTCCTGGGGAGCTTATTCTAATGGCTGATCTCATTGTGAAAAATTTTCCTCGTGTCCAGTTGGAATATCCCCAGGAGTAACTTGTACCTGTTACCCCTTGTCTTTTCCATGTGACTTGTTGTAAGAAGGGAGTGTCCATCTTTGGAGATGCTCAGAAACTGCTCCATAGGAACACAGCTACTGTGGAAAGCAATTTGATCTTGCACATTCTCTTCCCCTGACCTTCACACAGCTCAGTCCAGGAATATCTCATGGCCAGACCATTATAAATTAGCAGCCATCCTGATAGATATGATTTTAAACTTTTCACAATTTTTGTCCCTTGTCATTTTTTTCCAATCCACACAAGTATTTCTTTTCTTCCCAAGGCACCCAAATGCATCTAGAAGCCTGATGCTCATTGCAGATGAAGTGTGGTTTGGTTTTGACTTGTTTGTTTGTTTGTTTTAATTTGTACATTTTCACTTGAACAAAAATCCTACTTTCAGCAACAGCTTTATGGTGGATTATAGGCTATCTCAGGAGTTTTAGTTATGACTAGTAGTTATGGTGCACTTGACTACTCTGAGGAAGGACAGCTCTGCCAGCCACAGGAGTTTTCACTGTTGTATGTTGTTGGACTTTTATGGCTATCTCAAGTGTACCCAAATACTAGTGAGTATAACAAGAGCTGCCTTGAGCTCTGCTAGACCTTTAACTATTGAACTGACCCATCATGGCCAAAGGAAACAATATTCATTGGCACTCTTCAAGCTGCTCAGAAATGCATTAAGAGTTACCCACCACAAATTGGTCTGTAACATGAGAAAGCACTTATGGAGTTATTCTTTTCTCTTTTGTTAAACTGTGCCAAGTAGCTGCAGTTGAGACCTGTAAGTGAACTGGAGATTTCATGCAGGGATAACTTGGATTTCTCTGTGCCATGCATTTGTAATGATTTTTTTTTTGTCCATCCAGGACATCCCACAGCCACTATGTCAGCTGTTAACAGTATCATTCTTTCTACATGAGCCATATAGCATACTCCAGGAGCCACAGAGTATATATTTGCACTGATTACTGTGCTCATGTGTCACAAGTTGTCTCCCCTGCCTCCACAGAAACAGCACGGCATCCTTGAGAAAATGGTTTAAACATAGCCATAGGCTAAACTCTCTCTTGAGTGACTAAATAAAAAGTTAGTCCAGGCACAGAGTTAGCCTGATTTGTCAGCAGTTCAAAACATCTCTCTCCTTCTGTCTGGTGGAGGCTGGTGGCAACATGCCTTCAGCAGCTGACTAGCATGGCACTTTGTCCAGAAACAGGGTGAGTGAGGTTATCAGTAGATAACTCTGCATCATTGTCACCATTCAGTCACCATCTTCCCTGGCTGTGTTGCCATGGAGTTGTGACATATACTAGACAAAATGACAATGTTATTTTAGGAGAACTATGCAGTGAACTTCTGTCCTTAGTCCACCAGGCTCTCTACATGCTTATTGCTGGGATGCTAACTAATTAGAACTTGCAGAGTTGCCATTGATGGAAAATTTGGAAGTCTGTGTTTTACCAAACAATATGATATACCTTTATGGCAAGTGCACAAGACCATGTATGTATGACCAATATTAGCTGAATACTTTTAGGCTATATCTGTGGAAAATTAGCATTTCTCCCTGATATGCTTGGCTGGCTTTGCGTCATCTGTTTGGTGAGAGGGACAGAATTACAAAGGGGTTTTTTTCCCCCCCTCTTTTTTCCATGAGCAATAGCCAACAATGTTGTACCTTATTAGGCTGTAGCACAATTTCTAAAATTAGAATTTCCATTGCTTGGAAGGCAGACTAAATGTTTTCTTTTTGGAAAGGCTCTATCTGTTTCTTTCTCTGCTGCCTTTCTCCCATACCTCTCCAAAACATGTGTTTTCAATCTTTTGCAGTTCTATGTAAGAAATCACTGCTGGCAGACATTTTTTCTTTGCATTGTATTTTCCATTCACCTGCAAAATAAAACAACAAAAAAAAAAAGAGAAATAAGGAAGAGAAGGCAGGGATGGTTCTACTGGTATGACAGAAGTGAGAGAAGTTAAAAAGAACAAATAAGTTTCTCAGTTCAAACATGAGCCTCCCAGACTGCAAATCAAAGATTTGCTCAAATCCAGAAATGTTCAGATATTTTTCCTTTTCCTTTTTTTTTTTTTTGCTTTGAGATGCCCTCTGAGAGCCACTGTGCCAAATCATTGTGACAAAAGTGCTTGTTCCCTGTATCTTCAGTTGGCACCAGAAGCACCAGTTCTAGGAAGTCTTCCAATGAAGCTTCTTTTTATACCTCTGCTCTAATTTTAGAGAGAAGAAGTTTGAATAACGTGAGTGTATATCCACCTTACTTCTGCAAACTGAACTTGTCTGGAGCCTTTCAAGGGTCATGTGTGTCTCCCAGAAGCTCTAGTTTACAAATTAAGATCTTTAAAGTGATGGATCACTTTTGATTTCCCCATTTTAGGTGGCGATGACAGAATCCAATTCCGAGTTCACAACTGTGTGAAAGAGATTTCAGGAATTAATAGTGCCTGTGAGCACAAACAAAAAAGCACAGCAAGGATATCTCAGTTTCTGAGACTCAGCCCAGGAGTTGAGTCTTGCATTGTTCAGTGATTTGATTGCTCCAAACAGTACCTGCTAACTACAAGGAACAAAAAGGGCCACATTTTATGAATCAGTATCCATATCTGCGATTGCAAAGGACTTTGGGAGCTTGGTCCACCTATGTAGCTCCCCTTGTAGCTGGAGATTTTGTCATGAGCCTGGCAGGCCTCCCAGCACCACCTACTTCCATCTGAACTGGATGCCATGAGATCCCACCCAGAGGAGTCAAGCCTCCCCAGAAACAATGAGTAATTCTTGGGAGACGCCACTGGAAGGCTGCTGCTGTGGCACGGGAAGGCTGATAACATCTCTCAAGCCACAGCAGCCCTTTGTGTCAGTAGACACAAGTGGGATGTTCCTTCTTAAGCTTTCCAGAGTTGGAGGAAGTGGGCCTTGAAACACAATGTTCATTGAAATCAGCTTTCATCTGGGGGATCGCACAGCGTAAGCGCTGCTCAGTGATGTGCTTTCCATCTGCAGCCGAGGCCTCCTGATGCATTTCCTCTGTTTGTTCCAGAGGGATGGATGGCAGCACCTTAAAGCAGGCACACATTGTACTGACTGGTGGGCATTATTTTGGACTGCAGAAAACAATAGTCCTGAGCAATAGCAGTATCCTCAGGAACCTTTGGTGGAAGTGGATGACTTGTCAAATTACCTCTTCTTTCTCTGTCCCTCTCCATTTGAATAGCACACTCATTTTAGAAAGGTTTAAAAGCATTCCATATCTAGCCACAGTGATTGTTGTTCAGAGTTTCATCTAGGAAAGGCCATGTTCAGTTATGACACTAAAGAGTTTAACATGTTTCACCATGCTTGACAAAGATTGGATGATACAAGAAATAGAGTTGGGAAGGGTGTTGTCACTAAAACAGCCACGAGCTAAGATATGGTGAAAGCAATTCAGCCCAACAGTGCTTTTCTTGTCATATAGCTGCAGACTGGTCTTCTGCTTCAGGCTGTGTGTTCATGGAGTCTTGTAATTAACCAAAAGGGATCCTAAGTTCTAAGCTGAGGATGGTTGCAAGTACAAATTAGTACTGCATGATTCTGCCATGTTGGTAAGTGTATGAATGACTATGGGAGTATAAGGACGAAATGTAGCCATTTCTAAAAAGTAAATGTTCTCAAGAATCCATTTTTTTGCTACAGGGTGCTGTGGAATGAGATAAACATGCTTTACTTATTTTTCTTATTTTGTTATTTTCTTACTCATTATCTACAGAAGCATTTCAGGAAGACTCAAACTGCAGTGGGACGAGATTGGTAAGGAACTGGAAGTAACTTGTCTTCACAAAGAAGTTGCTGAACACTACTCCTGAGCCCAGCTCATGGATAACAATATGGTACTTAGGACAGCTCTACTACTTAATCACTTTGAGAGGTTAATAGAGGGAGGAAAACGCCAGACCAAAAATTCATAGAGTGCAGTCTCAGTGTCTTTCACCTGAACAGCAATCATATTAGACATGTCATTAGTGTTGTGATTAATAAAATATAAAAGAAACCTTTAATTTTCCAAGCTTCTGAGACTAAGACATCACAAGTTAGATGCTGATGAAATATATTGTTCCCATGTTGCAGAAATCAAGGGATTTGACTGCTAAAGAGTATGGTAAAGAGTGTCTTCGTATGACTGTGTCTTCTCAAAGTAATACATATCTTAAATATAAGCACTGTTTAGAAAGCAGCCATGTCACTTCCAAACATGCCTAACTCTTTTCTGAGGCTTCTTAGATTCTCTGTGGTGAAAGCAAGCTCTCTGTACTGGAAGGCTGAAGATCTCAGATATACTTAATACTATAATCCTTTTGATTCCTGACTCTGTACAGAGAATCATTGTATTTTCATTACTCTCAATGCATCTCTGAAGAGACATCTGCCTAAATATCAAATCCTTTCTTCTAGAAGAAGTGAGTGCCTGGAAGATTTACACTGACACTTAAGAGTGTACCTGAAGCAGAGGGAGGGTCAGCAGAGTAAGGTGAGATGTCCTAGCAGTGATTTAAAGGGAGACAATAGAGGAATATTACTTCTTAAGTCAGTTGTCACATTGATGAGGTTCTAGCTTTAGCCATCCTCCTACATGTTTGTCAGGATTCAGCTGCTTCTACTTGCCTTCATTTAACTTGATATTTTAAAGCATGGTGGAAATTAAATTATACAATCATCATGAATGAAACCAGTTTGTTAACCAAAAGCTTAAAGTGTCAAACAGAGTAGTAAAAGAGTAAACATGACATCATGACCTCTGGTACCACTGGTATTCTTTCTTTATTTCCACAGAGAACAGCTTACAACTTTAGTGAAACAGTCCCTTAAGAAAAGTCCTATTAGACAGGAACTCTTTTCCTTGGTCTCTCCTTTCCTTTAGATGATATCAGTCTGAATCACTTCATGTAAAATTCAGTGACTAAGTACCGCATTTCATCAAGATAGATCCCAACTGCTTACCACAGTGCTGCATCTTTAGTAATTGGCTACAGCATCTGAGGCTGTCAAGCAGTAGAAGATCTGTAAATTACTGTGGTGGGACAGAATAGTCACAGCATCCTTGGTTACCCTGGGTTGGGCAGGCAATGAGTAAGCAGTGTAATACCAAATGTGGGTGTTAGTAGATAAAGCACATCAGCATGACTACAGTCTAAATATTAAATCAAAGCAGCGTGAGTCCCTAACTGCCTCCACTGGCATGCAAATCCAACATTAAAATCTGAATAAAACTTTATCTTTCTGTTGGTTAAGCCTGGAGATGCTTAAATTCTTCATGATTCTTTCATTCTTCTTTGAAACATGAGCCAAAATACCCGAGTGGTGTTGCAGAGCACAGTAACACTGAGCAGAGTTCCCAGGAAGAGGCAGAGACTGAGGCAGGTTGTAGAGCAAGGCTTGCACTCCTCTGCAGCAGCACATCCAGCCAGTTAACTCCACAGCTTTGCTGTCCTCCCTGCCTTTTCCTCTCTGGTTGCTGCACTGATGAATAAATAATGTGATGGAAGGAAATGTAACCAGCATTTCAGTGTTCATCCCTTTTCTGTCCTCCCACCTTCACCTCTGCACAGTGCTCCCCATATTTTTGGAAAGACCTGGTTTTCCCATTTGATTTCACAAGAACTGCAAACACCTCCCCTCTGGCTGTAGTGTTTGTGATTGTCTTTTTGCCTCCATCCATTCAGCCTGTATTGGTTTCACGAAACCAGTGGTGTGCCATTAAACCTTCAATTTTTGTTCCTCTCCAGGAGGTTGTCTTTGTGATTCATTATGTTCCCTACATCCCTATCCCTGAAGGGGATTCAGTAGAGTATGCTTTTGTTAAGGAGCTCATCCTCAAATTGACAATAGATGTTCCAGCTAGCACTCATTTAGCATCTAACTTGTCAATACAACTTGACTGTTTCTGAAAAGGCTGGAGGGAGAATCAACATTAAAAGTACTAAACATAAAAATTCCTTCTTAAACTGGGAATACCTGGGAGTAAGCTCATAGAGTCAATGAGAAACAGAAAACCAGATCCAAATTCACTGCCAGATAGCAGTGAATCTCACCCCAAAAGTACCTTCTAGGGTGACCCTGTGACCTTGAGTCCCTTGTCCCTCGGGTGCTGGAGCTGAGGAAGAGAACAGCCCCTCTGGGTCCCTGCCTGCTCCCTTCCTGCCTGCCTGTGACGCATGCACCCCAGTGCAGCAGGCAAGGGGGTGAAAACTGTGAGTCTGAAGAGGCCTCAGGAGCTTTGCCTTACGTACAAAAAAAGGACAGAAAAAAAAAAATAGAGGCAGGGGTTTGGAGTCTCTAATCAGCAGTGATTGCTTCCTGTGCAGAAGTCAGCTGTTTCCATACAATAGCCAAGCTGTTCAGTCTCTAGGCGCCATCCCAAGGTCATCACTTTTCTATTGTTGTTCCCCACCCCCATGGAAAATTCCTGTGTTCTTTTATGTACATAAGGGTGGTTTGTTTTGGTTTGTTGTTTGGGGTTTTTTGTTGTGTGTTGTTCTTTTTTAAACTTGGAAAACTCACGCCTGCCTCTTGTGGTTGTGGAAGGATTCAGCACTAGGTAATGACCTGAACTTGGCTTTTCAGGGCTTTTCCTTCACTCTGCATCGTCAATGCCTGATGTGCCACTTATCCCAACAACTTTTCAAGTTTTCTGTCCTGGTTTGGGTTGGAACAGAACTAATTCTGTCCAGTGATTTTACTTGTTGGCTAAAGGTCCTCTGAGAAACTGCGCTTTCTAAAACTGACGAAGTGTTTTTGCAGACACTGCTTGCTTCTAGCAGTGATAAAGCCTAATGTTTAGACTTACTACCAAAGATTGGTATGCAAAGCAAGGTCACAGCTAAATCTTGTGTCTCATGTTGGGAGGTGCAGGGTAAAGGCTGCACCTTCAGGGAGGAGTGGACAGGACAGGTGACCCTAAACTAACCAACTAAGTATTCCATCCCAAATACCTCATAGCCCTTGTTATATTATTCTCCTCTGCAAGATTGTTCTTCCTTTCTGGTCTTCCTTTTCTCCTGCACTTCGGTGATCTATAAGTTCCTGCAGCCAGTACTGGGATCCAGCCCCTGAGCCTGACTCCCATCTGCTGCTGAGGCCTTCTGCCACAGTATCAGTGATGACACAGTTACCAGCAAAGGGGATTGGGGTTCGGTATTGGGTCTTGTACATATTTGTATATATATCATTTATCATTATTATTATTATTAAAGTAGTTTTAGTTTTATTTTCCTATCCAAAAGTCTCTTTGTCTCTTTTATCCTCTTTCCCTTCCCCTGCTCAAGAGAAGAGGGGGTAACAGAGAACGACTGTCATTGGGTTGGTGGTTGGCCCAGCCCTGACCCTCAACATTTTGTAAGCAAAACCTGTACTGTGTTCTGTGGAGGATGTAAAGCAAATTCAAATTTGGCATATTTTTTTCCTTCTTGCTTTTCTAGGAATACACAGCATTACCCTTTGAGACAGTGAGAAATGAGGCCATGTCAGTTCCTAGACATTTTTCTCTTATAAAATATTTATTTACTTATGAATCTTCCTCTTTTAAGCCTGCTGAGTAGAAACTCTGTGAAAGGAAGTGTTTTATTCTAAGAAGCTGTTGAGCCATCATTGCTTGAGTTTACTTTGAGAACAAAATTCTAAAACCTTCAGAATTCAGAAGTTCTGTAGAAAAATATTCATTCTGGGCAGTTTCTCTAGTTTCTCAGGATTCTTCCAAATTCTTTTCACTGGTCTAGAGCTGGTCCTGGGCAACATTAAGCAACATCTTAAAGCTTATAACATGTAATGCTGCAGCCCCTAAATTTTGTGATCATGCAGGAGCTCTGCACTGTTCACAGAAATTTATAAAGTACTCAAGGAAAGAGAATGAAATGGCAATAATTTGGGATACAGTAGAAGATTAAATGTGAGGGGTTTTTTATTTAAAGATGAGGTTTGCCCTCATTTGTTATTATATGCCATAATGTTTTTGAAAAGGATAGACAGATTGACTTCCTCACCTTCATTATTTTTCCCAGATTAATTAATAGTTAATATTCTAACCGTTATTTGTGTTTGTCTTCCCTTCCTGGGTCTCATTTATACCTTTGAAGAAGATGATTCCTTCCTGCTATGATTCAATACCTATTTTATTAAAATCGTGCCAGTTACTTAGATCAACTTTACCCTCAAAATTGCTGTTGTAAAACTGAACCTCTTGGAATAATGACTATGACATGACTTTTTAAAATCCCTCAGGTAATTATATTCCCTGAGATCTGGGGTAATAACAACAATACTCTGAGTTGTAATAAAAATTTAAGAAGATTTTGAAAAGGGTATAAATCAGTCTTTAACTACAGTCTGGTTTGGATTATCAAAGGCAATAGGGAGAGGGAGAAGGGGAGCAGATAACTCACTTGAAGCAATAAGAAAGGAAATATAAACCATATGTAAACTAGGCTATGAAAATACACCAATATATTCACATTCAAAAAACTTTTGAACACATTTCCAAAGAGATCAGAAATAACTGTAAACAGCAGTTGGTCACTTAGGGCCTAGTACAGTTGATCCCAAGGCAGGGCATTACTCCCACACCACCGGGGTTAGGTGGAAGCTGGTTACAGCTGACTGAGGGTAACAGTACCAGGAGTACTTGGCAGCTAACCTCCAGGCAGGTTACCCACAGCTAGGTGCAGGCACAGCACAGCATGGTATGTTTTCCACCTGTGTGGTTCTCACCTGCTGTGGTGGAGGCATGCAGTCTGTGGTGGACAGGGGCTTTCCCACAAAACATCCACCATTGCACAGGAGTTGTGTGCAGGTGTTTCTCCCAGTTGAAAGAGGGGATGAGACCTCACCTGGTGCAGGAAGCTATATAGACAAATCTGTGCAAACATAGAGTACCTGCAAAGCAGCAGGCACCAAGTAACTATGTATAAAAATTTTACACAATACAAGTTTTAGTATTTAGGGTGTGGAGGTACTCAGCAATGGCTGGGGTTCTTCATGCTGTTAACTAAAGGCCATTATTTTTCAGTCTGTGGCATATGAGTACTCTTTAAGGAAGGAAAATAAGGCTAAGCTTGCTGGTGACCTGAGCTTGTGCTCATGCTAGGCTCTGCTTTGTCTAACATTTTTTTAAGAAAAGCTATAGCATAAAGGAATATTCTGGGTGCTGCTCCTTACCCTCTGCTTTCTAGGAACCCCACTGCATGGACAAGTTCCTGTTGCCACTTTATGTAAATCATGGTTTGTCTTCCTTGCCTGGCTGCTCACATACAAAAGAAGCTTCTTTTATCACTGCTTAAAAATAAAGAACACTAACAAAATGCTGTGATCAAAGTGATTCATTCATCAGCAGAATGATTTTTGCATGTTGCTGTTTTGTATGTGGGAATTATTACACAAGGAGAGAGGCTGTGAATAGACTTAGTGTTTACATAGTACCAAAGTATAAGGTTGCTCCTTGTCACCAAAACAGCACTGAACTCTCATGATACACTAACATGTGCGTGATAGCTGATGACACATCATTGCTGCCTACATTAGCACAGCAAAGATGCTTTGTTCTCTGATGTCATGAGTTTCAAATCCCAGCTGGGGATTTACTGACTAAGCCACAGTGAGCTGCTGTGATTTCCCTCCCAAAAGGAGAAGAGGAAGAAAATAGAAAGGCTTTCTCTTTTCCATTTCACTTTGGAAGAACTGCTAGCACTGGGAATTATTCCTCTGTTGGTACCAAAATACTACTACAGTTCTTGCTGACAAAAGCTACACATACCCACCAGTGGAGAAAAGGCTCATTAGCCACAAGGCATAATAGAGATTCCTCTGAATTCACATCTATAAATCACAGATGAAATCTTCATTCAAATAGAAGTAGAAACTACAACTCCATTGGAGCTGGTAATTGCCCAGCATTTCTCCATAGCAGGCCACTTGTTCCCCTGCACAAATGCAGAATGAGGAACTCCAGTTTTACTGTCAGGGAACACTTGTTAAATTCTTTTCTTGTGTTTCTGCAAGTTCTTGTCTTTTAGTAATGGTACAACATATATTGCATATGGAAGATGTGTAGACACACACACAGAGAACTGTTTCCATATGAAATTAGGCAAAACAGTATAAAAATAATATTTTATTTCTGAACTCTGTCAGTGCAGAGGCTCCTGTATTATTTTAAGTACATAAGGTGGCAGTTAGACCTGAATTTATCAGATTAACTGCTTGGAAATCACTGTCTCACCTTCACTAAAGCTAGACTGACTCACAATTGCTGAGGCTATAAACTCTGTCTGGCCAGACAGATCAGTGTCCAAAGCTGGGCTTAACCTTGCTTGCTGAGTCAATTCAAACCTGGACATTTCATTTAGCTGTCTTTTCCTCTGGTGACTGCAGATCATCTCTAGATTACTCTTTCAACAAAGTAAGTCAAAACTAATGATGCAATTGCAATGAATTTAATTAGAGTTACACCACCAACTAATAAAGGTCCACCAGGCTTTATTAATGTCATCATTGCTGTCTCAAAATAGGCCTTTTGAGCATTGCATAAAGCTCTCAGACATGCTCCAGGCTGAGGTGTTCCTGGTCAGACAGCCCAGCTGCAGGAGTACAACACCTCGAGGGATCTTCATGGCAGGAGCAAAATGTTGGCAGTTTAAGGACAGATGCTCAGGTCATGTGGGTTTGTGTCACAGAAAGGGAAGGAAAAGAGAGGTTGCAGAGTTTATTTCTGTGTTACAAGATTTCTTCCTAGTTATGGAGTGTTAGTGAAGTGCAGCATTTCTGTCTGTATGTTTGGAGAACTGAGGGACCTGTTATTTTCTCCATTTCCTATTATATCACCTACATTTTCCTTTCTACCCACACCCTAATATCTTCCTCCTCTCTACCATACAACCAGCTCCATTAAGATGAAAGATTAAATTACTTGTGAAGTACCCTCACAGATACCAACCATGATGTCTGCTCAGACACTATTTTTGCTCTGTCATATTTCTCATGATCTCCTGGGATACTTTGAAATAAAAAGTAGTGATGTGAAACTGAATTCAGGGCCAGGGGAGAACTTTCCCAAGATTTGCTGGTTTGCTGTCAAACAGTTACAAAACTGTTAATTAGAATTTCTTTACATCATTATAGACAGAGAGACAGGAGCGTCTGAATTTCAGTCCTGAAGGCCAAATGCAAAACTAGAAGAGGTAATAGTAAATAAAGCATAACAGCTTTTGATTTTAGGTAATCATTTGATAACAATAAGCTACCTCAACATTGTAAACTAGGAACAAAACCAAAATAGACAAATATATGCACATATTTATCATCTGATCTTTACAGACATCAAGCCTGTCTTAAAAGTTCTTACTTTCCTTTTAGACTTAACAATGAACTACAAAGTTATTGTGAAAACTGCACTTCACTGATTTGTTTGCTGCTGTCAAGTCCAACAGGAGATTTCAGCTTATGGATTGTCTTTGATTTTTTATTTAAAATGTTCTTCCTCCTTTAGCCTGTGTGACTTCTCTGATCTTGGTTCACAAATAATTAATTTTCTCAGTGGGAAGCACGCAAAACTATCATACCTGAGAACAGAATTGTTCTGTTTACAAAACCTTTTTTAAAAGAGCAATTTAAATTTGAACTAGTAAATTATCAAGTGTTTCTTATCTCCCAGCAATGGCATTCTTCTTATCAAGGTATGCAGTCATTAGGACTACTCAGAAGTAACATGCCTCTGTGTTATCTATGATTATGAAGATAATTATTATTTATTAGTATTGCAGCTATAATGTGGTCCCTGGAGGCTTCCTAAAATTGAGGTTGCCACTTTCAACAGTTTAATAACTCAAAGCTCTTTTGACACAAAACAATATAATTACCTAATTAACTAGAAAGGGATGTATTTCATGTTTCTCTTTGACAAAAACAAGTAGAAGTGTCCTTTTCAGATACTTTGCTGTGGAGTGGGTAAGGGAGAGGTAAAGGATCTCCTGTAAAATCATCTAGTTCTCCAAGCATCCTCTTCACAGAAAGCCTGAATGAGACAGAGAAACCCATTGCTGGCTCAAGGAGTGCTGGTTTTGAGAACATTCCTCTGTTGCTCCTGATGCACACACATGCTTTAGCTGCAGTGAACATCACTGAAGTCAGCTGGGACCCCAGCTAATGGTTGCAAGGCAACTATTTCCTGTGCTTGTGTCATTTCTGTGACACAGCTGTAACTTCAACCCAGGAGAGTTTTTCCCAGGCCCTCTTTGTTTCATGAACAGAAAACCAAGATGAACTATGAAACTGTTGGCTGTTTTTCTGGCAGAACTCTCTCTAATTTTCAGGCTTTTGAAAGGCCTCTGTCCACAGGCTTTAAGAAGGTTAGGTAAACAGATCAGTTAGTGGTAAAATACACAGATGTGTTTTCAATGTGATTTTAGTGTGAGAGTACACTTGTGTTACACACAGTGCTCATTTCATGCAATGGTCTTACATCAAGGGTCAAAAAATGTGTGGAAGGCAGCAACATTTACCTAAACATGGGTTAGAAATCCTACTCATTAACTGGGATCCTTAGTTAACATGATTATGAAAACCAATATTTCAGCTGGAGTAGAAAAGGGCTGTGTAGGAGAAGATATTTTTCCCCTTTATCTTGCCATTTCACACATTATTTTAACTTATCAGGGCTCTTTTAGGATGATTTTTGCTTGGCTGTTTGAATCAGTATTTGCCTGAATTCAAGATGGATGGTAAAAGTTGCCAACTTAGCAAAAGGTATTTGCTTGTGTTACCAGTGTTATAAGATACAGAATATCAGAAAATCAAGGTATTCAGTCAGGTTTACTAGATAAGAAGAGCCTACTTTCCATAGGAAAGCTTGTTTTACCAGTTCAGCTACACCACTTCTCCCTTCTTCTACCTTATCTCTAGTTAGCTGAATTGGCTATTGAAGACAACATGGTGGAATAAAACACAACCTAGCCAACAGAGACCCTTGGTTGTTACTTGCTTATGAAATTAATCTACTCTGGCCAGTTGACTGTGTTTATGCAATTAAGGAGCAAGAAAACCATCATGTCTTACCTAGTCAAGCATTAATTAAAGAACATGGCTCACATGCAAAAAAATTGCAATGAATCTATTCATTACTATTTTAGCAGCATCTGGAGGCATCAGTCAGGACTGATGTGCTGTGCAAACACCCAACAAAAGACATCTTCTGCTTGTAAGAGCTTACAGCCTAATTAGACAAGAGAAGCAAGCCAAAGGCTACACACAAAACATGACATAAATGCAAGTGTCTAGTTATATTTCATGCCCAGTGACTGCAGACATGGGTGAGGAAGCCTTATAAGCACAGGCTTTTCTCCCAGGATCCCACAGCTACATGTAAAGCTGCAGAGAGCCCTGCTCCTGAAACACCTCAGCATCACACCACAGATGTTATTTTCTTGGTGGTTAGTCAATGCTGTTCTTTTTTTGGACAATATTGTTCCCTTAAAGCAGCAATTTGTTAGCCATGTGTGTGCAAGTCACACACAGACTTTTCTACTTCAAAATTTTTATCAGTGCTGCCATGTCCATCAAAGACTAGATCAGTAACCTTCTGCTTGTTGTGATCTCACAGCCCTCTTGAACTTACTACATTTTTACAAAGCAACTGGTGTTTGAACATAGGATGCAAATACAGCACATCAAGGTGCCACCTGAAATCAGAGATGCCCATATACTTACTTCCCATCACCAAAGCAGAATACACTGTCTCTTGGCAATGTATGTAACAGTTTCCACAGAGTTAAGGTCTTCTTTTTCTAGTGCTTAGGTCATACACTATGCTCCATTTTAGATAACCTACACATGCTACAGGGAAGACACTGTGAAATACCAATTTGAGCATTCACAGTCAAGAACAAAAAAAAAATTGCTTCAGTTCAAGCTGCACAACAAATGACTGCCACCAGAGATGGACAAGGGAAAGGATAGCAGGGTCATTTGGTTACTCACCAGTTCTTAGTGTAATTATACAGTGGTATCTTGCTATGTCATTATGTCTTTATTAAATTGAGTTTGGTTTTGTACTGTTGGATTTGACACAAATTCATGGGTATAACAGGAGAATTAAATTATGAAATTAAATTATGTAAATACAAATAAGTTTATTGTATTGTTATTGCTCCTGTTACCAATTAGAACCTTGCTATCTGTTGCCTGCTTTCCTTGCTGCCTAAATAGCTCTTTCCTTGCATAGCTCTTTCTCAAAGTCTTCTTCTACAATGTTTCAAGTAAGCTCTTTAGGCCAAAAAGACAGAAATTCACCCCCTTTGTGTAGTTCTGCATTTAATAGGTGCAAGTTCTCAATATCCAACTCCTGTTTTTTTGAAGGACATGACAAATTGCTACAAACAAAGATGATGAGATTAGCACTAAATGTGTGGTTGGGACTTGCTGGGTTTTGATGACAGTGTCACATGCCACCAAGCTGTCTCCAAACAGAACTGTTTATACAAGAATGGCAGCTGAGATGTCTTTTTCAGGGATTTTACTTCTGGGAATGGCATCTGAAGGCCTGATATGAAAAAGTGAGAAATCTGGAGAAAAACTGAAACAAAATGTTGCTGCACTGTTTTTTCCCTCTGAATGAGAGAGTGGAAAAAGTTGGAAACGTGTTTCAAATCTTTACTGCTGTAGCTGAAATACATGAAGATCAAAGCAGAAATTAAGATCAGAATATTCAGATCTAAATAGTTAGAGGAGTTACAAGGAGAAGCTTCTATTATTCAAGCATTATAGGAATTATTGTACTACATAAAATGTTAAATACATATTGCATCTGTATACAAAATGCCTTCTTTTGTCTCCAGCTACAACATTTTACTTATGATGATAAAGTACTCTATAGGTACCTAATGTTAACTGAATTACACAGAAAACATTGATTGATTGTAAATAAATAAATAAATGACATTTAATTTCTTCAACCATTTTTTTCCCACATTTCTCTTTCTGTGGCTATTTTCACCCCTGAGAGATTTTCTGATGAAAGATCTGTTTCCTTCAATTTACAATTATTCAGAATATTCCACCTCTAAGTGTCCTCAGGCAGACAACCATTAAAAGAAAAAGCAGGAGAGAGCTGCTAAATATTCACAGTACTATAAAGGAGCTCCATGAATCCCAACTAGTAAAGTGTTCTTAGCAGAAGAAAATTACATAAGAAAACTGAAGGAGAGGAAATAGATGGTGAAGCTCCTTCAAGAGGCTTAGTTACCACAAATCATTGCTCTGGGCCAAGCTACCTCAGGCGAGATAATTCACCTGCTTTGATGATGGATGGAGGTTCTCAAACTAGCTCTTAAAAGGGAGTATTCTTTGCTCCCTTAATTCTTACATAAAAGAGGAAGAAAGCTTAGTCCCTCTATGGTTAACTTAAAAGTGGAACTTGTGTGCTGAGCTGGCCAAAACATGCTGATCTTGTTCGTGGGCATCTTGCTCTAGAGTGACAGCAAGACACTCTCTGCCTTATGGTCTCAGTGCTCAGCTTGCCTGTAAGTATTGTCAGACACACAGCTATTCCAACTGAGGGAATGGACAAATGTGGGTGATGTCACTG
The DNA here is from genome assembly GCA_013399015.1 of Galbula dea. Lineage (NCBI taxonomy): Eukaryota > Metazoa > Chordata > Aves > Piciformes > Galbulidae > Galbula > Galbula dea. Next base: position 268,070 of record VWZX01000359.1, read on the forward strand.
CTTAAAAAAGGTCACAACATAACAGCTGAGAACTAGGATTTCCCAAATAGATAAACAAGGTAGGATGCAGCCTGGACATGTTGTGGGACAGTTCTAGACAACAAATCGTTTTAATGACTAGTCATCAAGACCTGATCTGCAAGGACAAGCATTTCTTTTGGTTAAGAGGTGATATTAAAAGCATTTAACATGCTAGCAAAATTATGAAAATTAAGGATAACCAAGAGACTTGGGTGAACAGCTCAAACAGAAGGTAGGGAGATCAATTTCCCTCCAATTCAAAAAGACTTTAACATGATCTCTTGTTCAGCACTGAGAAAACTGAAAGTAAAAACTGTGGCATATAATTTAGAAAAAGAGGAGGAATAAAAAAGCATGACAAAATAACTGTGGAGACTTCTCTGTGTACCACAGTAACAAAGAAAAATGATAGAGGGTACATGTATCAGTGGCTGGGGACTGTGGTTCTCCTCATCTCTTGGGACCTTCCCACTCCATGATGCTCACTGGTCTATGCCACATGAGAGAAGGGTGGCCATTTCATCATGTGTACCTCTTCCAAAAAGAAGGATTTTGCATCTAGTCTGTCCCTGTCATAGCCTGCAAAAACCTTTAAAGGGAATGTTGGCAGCTCTTCCTTCACAAGTTACTTCTGTGCTCCTTTTTCCTGGGATTTTTTCAAGGCAGGGACACACTGAGGACCAAAGCTTATGCAGCCATTCTTAATGGAATTGACTGGACTCTGGATAAGAGCAAACCCTGCAGACCAGCTGTGTATTCTCTTACAAAGCAGGTGCCTGGTTTTAAGTGGGACAAAGAATGAGAGGAACAAAAATAATGAAAGGAAAGACCAGTGAAAAAATTGATGAAATCGTTAAGAAATGTTAATGTTATGTGGTGACAGAGCTACAAGTTATGTAAGCATGCTTGTATTTCCTATAATCTCAGATTTCAGACTTCAAAGGTCTGCCTCTGTCACTAAGTTGAAGGGAGAAAGGATGGAGGATACATGAGAGGAAGGGAAAAATTAAGCAATCTGGACAACTCAGGGGAGAGTGAGAGGAAAAAAACAGAGAGAAGAAGGAAACATAAAATTACAGGAGTGATCTAATGGGAGAAGAAGTGACCATCAGTATCTGCAGCCACAAGAATATGGTGAGAGAAATGCTTTTCACACCTGTAGGAGCATGGAATGACAGCTACCACCATTGGCGTAGGATCTTCAAAAGCCCTGGAGCAAAAATATTGCTTATAGATCTATGCAGACTGCTGCAGACTGTAGGAGAAACATGCTTCTCTTCTTTTCAAATGATGCTGCCTGAGAATGATGGCAGGGTAATACTGTGCTGAGAGAGGCTAGGTTTAGAGATGATCCTACTGATTACAAACTCCATGAGGGAATGTGGCAGGCCAAGCTCACCCTGAAGCTCTGGTCAAAGACTGCCAGTATAACTGCAGGTTCATGCTGGGTGAGCAGAGGGCTGGGGAACAAGAGTAAGAGATTGCATCTACAGAATTATTTATTATACTCTCAAGTTATAAACAAACATGTGAGAGCAAGCACATTCCAAACTGAAGTGCATTATTCTTAGCGATAGTGATTAAAATAATTCTTTGTGCTTCCAAAAGGAGTGCAAAGCGAAGAAAAAAATCCTGAAAACATGAGAATATTATAATGAATTTAGCTTCACACAAACCCTGTGAAGTAGGCACCCTTATCTGCACATTACAGAGAAGGAAACTTTGACATGGAGAGATTGTGATTTGCCCAGGGCCAGGCAGGAAGCCCAGGGAACAGCTGAATAGAGCCCCGAGCTCCTGAATACCAGCCCTCTGCTTCGGTCACAAGATCATTTTTCCTTTCCTTCACTTGATAATTTTCAAAATAATTAAGTTAACCAAATCCATAGTCATGGATTCAAAAGTAAACTTTCTGCTATCTCCCAATCCAAGATGTTCAGAACTACATGGAAACAGGAGCTTGGTACAGGAGGTTTTCTCTACTTTCTATATATGTCAGGAGTGCATGTGGGTTAGAAATCTTAAGTATTCAAACTGGGTAGCCTTAATACACACATCCCATATCAAGACTCAGAAAGATGTGCTGGAACAAACCCAAAACTTTCCTAGATGCATTTTAAGCTACAGAAATTATTTGGTTTAGTTCTGTCTCTGGACCAATACATTCTTAATTACTGCAGGAAGGCTGAGCTGCTTTGCAAAGGAGAGCTGCCAAGCCCTGAGCCCTGCCACAGAATACATGGTCACTCTTTGCTTGGGGCAATTGTCTGGGAGCTGGATAAGATCGAGGATCCTTTTCACCAAGGCAAGACTCAAACATTGCTCATCCTAATGAGTGAATGCTTTCAACATTAAGCAATTTCTCAACAGGTATAAGTAGTCACTATCTTCCCTGTTTTGCCTGCAGCCTAATCCAACAGTGATCTTCAGAAAGTTCTGATCAGCTCAGATCTCATGGGCAAGAAGGGGCAGGAAAGATTAATCTTGATTGTGAAAGCCCATCAGCATAGGCCTTAGATGGGCACCCAGCTGCACAGTACTCCAAAGACCATCATCAGCTCTGCTTTGCCCTGCAGCAGATGCATAGGGCACATCTCACCTGCCTGTCACTGTTCTCTGAGGAGGCAGCAGCTAAGAGAGCTTGCACTCTGGGAGTCACAGTGGTACAGCCTTTTGCCCTGATTATTTTGCCTGCCAGCAACATCAGCCCAGCAAGACTTCATAGCTTCAGGTTCCTAGGCTGGTGTTTCTTCACATGTGGCAATTACATGTGCCAAATCATTTGAAGCCAGGTTGGAGAACTCTTACCAATCAGTACATTGCATGTAGAATAAGCTTGGATACACAAGTGGTACTAATGATGGAAATGTAATTGCCTAGTGGCTTGGTGTATTTCCAAGATGAAGAGCAGCCAACAGATATGTTCTCAGGATGTAATTTTAGAGTTAATGGTCAAGTGCTGGTCTGCTCTAAGACTTCTGGTTGATATAACTTGAAGCCTTTCACAGGCCACTACCAAAGCCATATCAGAGTAGTATTTAATTTTCTTCTACATTTCTCACCTAAATACATGAATTTATACACATTTTTCTTCCTTTAATTTTCTGATTCAGTAATACTTTATTTGTATGCTTTTGCACCTGATGTGCCTTGTGCCAGCTTAGCACTAGCATTTTCTTTTTCACACCTGGAATTAGAATTTGTTCTGGCACAAATGGACTTTTTTTTCACATCCAACATATATGGAAAGCAGAGAAAAGTGCTAAGGGGCAGAGTGAAGAGATTTCTGTAAAAAGTCACTCTGCCATACCATAGCAACACCAGAGATGTCTCCCTGACAGCCCCAGGCAGTGGCCCAGTGTCACACCAGCCCTGGGGAGTAAGCATCCACATTCACACGAAGACAAGTGACGTGCTGAAGGGACAACTTGCAGGACCCAAGGCGATGTGCTAGTATCACAAAGATAGCACACAGGACAGCACACAGTGCTACTGCTTCACATGACCAACTGTAGCCTTGGATCAACTGATGGCATCTCTGATCAACAGAGAGGCTGTCTTTAATCTTTCTTCCTTTGCAATCGCTTATTAATCATGTGAGATGACCCTCAGTATCCCAAGCAGGAAGACACGTCTGCAGTTGTCACTTGCCTAACTAATACTTGTTTCTGCTGTAGTTTCACTGTAGTAGCTGTGTTGGACTCCTCACGTGACAGCAGAGAAATCAATTACTTTCTCTCATTGCCAGTCATTCCATCTGCAACAAGAATATTAGTAATTCCTAATCTCACATCTGTGTGCAGGATTTACCTTCAGCGTTCCTCAAATTATTGTCAGTTTCTAATTTAATCGTTGTCTCTAGATATTTTACAGACAGCAGAAAAGTACCAAATCCATAAAGAACAATAAGATGGAAAACAGGATGTCAATCTCAGAGGAAAAGGACATGCCAGGAACAACCAAAGCCTGAAACTGTTACGAGGAGTAATGTTTTACTCTTTAAACTGTTCACTAGTAGCTAGCAGACCTTCTCATTGAGTGAAACGCTAGCCATTGTAAACAGATTTAGCTGGGTCCTATGAGAACAAGCCCAGGATCATTTGATCTGCTGGATCATGAAATGACTATGCTAGGTGCCTTTTGCAGTAGAGCAATGGTGATTGATGGCCCCCCGGCCACTGTGACTGCCGCTGCAGTGAGCATAGTTCCTCATCTGCACAGCCGAGCCCCTGGGCTGCACGGGGAAGCTGAATGGAAGCTGTCTCTGCTGCTAGCTGTGATGAATGTAAGGGCTGTGGCACTGTCTACTGTGGCAAATGAAGCAGAGGAAGAAAAATTACACCCAGGATAAAGCCAGTCAGCCTGCAGAAGCATTGGCCCTGCTGAGCTGAAGTAAAACCGAGAAAGGCACCTTGTGTGGTCAGCTTTGTGAGGACTTGTTGCCATGGTCTGTGCCTTCAGGGCCTCCTTTTCTTCTCCAGGCCTATGCCATCAGTGCCATACTGCAGCACCCAGGCCAAACTGGCTCGTTGTGGTTCCCCATGTGTGAGCTGCAGAGATGACTTCTACCACCACTGACGACAGCATCTGGCTGCCACCAGGCTCTCCTGCACCCATGAGTCATTCCTGAGTCACTTGTACCTGCTCCAGGAACATCCAGTCTTCCCCTAGAGAATATAGCAACCTTCCTGGCCAACACAATGAGACTAAACAAAAAGGACAGGTGAGACATCAATGTGCATTTGTTCCCAGCAAGGTTTCCCAGTTATTAAACCAGTAGCACCTAGCAACAATTTGGAGATGGGTTTAAATTAGCTGCTTCTCTCTCCCTCATTGATTTTACTTTCCTTTTCAGCAATGAGAAGAAAGTTCTCAGCAACTGAAGTGTAGGGAAGTGCTGGAGGAAGATGAGAGGCAGCTGTTGTCAGCTCTGAGGACTTCTGCTGCTGGATCAAAGTGTTCATGCCATGCAACATTAATAATGCCCTCTAGGAAGTCTCAGGGGAACACTGATCTCCAGAATAACAAACGGGTCAGCCCAAGCTTTTTGTTGGTCTCATTCAAATGGATTTGTAAAGCCTAAGATCACTCTCTGTGAACTTTTCTGCTGAAATGTATCACTGACTTCACAAAGTAAAACCTTTCCTCCTTATCTGTTTAATGATGAATTCACTAAAATGGTCCAAAAGTGCCTCTCTTTGTACTTGAAGGAACTTTTGATCGATTCTGAAGTGTCTGGACCAGGAAGGCATTGCTTAGAGATGGATAGTCCAGATGAGACCTTAAAGCCTCATGTTCTGTTCTCAGTAAACCACCTTAAAATCACCCTTTAAAGATAAAGCTGCTCTAAATTAACTGCAGAGGGGGGTCCAGCAGGTACATTTAGTGATATTTATTACCCCTTTATTTAGGGAGCAACGGTGAGATCTTCAGACTATATCTGTTTTCCTTTTGTGTTAGCACCTTTCTAACAGACATTTAACCTGTACACTCATTCACACCCCAGTAGGCCTGCTTTGGTTGCAGATGCCTGGTGTCTTTCTAACAAGAAGAAATACATCCTGGTTTCCCCTGTACTTACTTGGTGATGAAAATAAAAGAGAATGCCAAAGAACATAAAATTTGGCAAGTGCTTCAACAGAGTTGAGAAAAGGTCATACTTGTGCAAGCAAAGCTGATATAAAAACCAATGATTTGAGCATCTGAAAAAGACAAGTAACATGAGAAGCAGAAACCTACTAACATGCTTCTCCTTGGAGGAAGCATTTCAGATTATGGTGACATCAAGAAGCCTATATGTGATATTCAATGTGTCCTTCACCACGCCAGTAATGCTTCAGTTGTCTGGAATTATGATCCCACAGAATCACAGACTGTTAGGAGTTGGAAGGGACCTTGAAAGATCATCTAGTCCAACCCTCCTGCCACAGAAGGATTCCCTATATCGGTTCACACAGAAACAAGTCCAGATGGGTTTTGAATATCTGCAGAGAAGGAGACTCCTCAACCTCTCTGGGCAGTCTGTTCCAGTGCTCCAGCACCTGAACTGGGAAAAAACTTTTTCTTGTGTTCACATGGAATCTCCTATGCTTCAGCTTACAGCCATTGCCTCTTGTTTTGTCACTGGGCTTCACTGAGAAGAGCCTGACCCCATCCCCCTGACACCCAGTTGTAGTTGCCTCATTTATATGTATCCAAACTTGTTGCCAATATTAGTTTACTATTGGGAAGTAAGAAAGATTATAAACTTGATTTTGAAGTTGCAAAACAGGGACGGCAGGGGCTCATTTAACCTTCCGCATATGGTGATGCAGCACAGGAAGAATGTCACTCCTGAGCTGTGATTCTAGTTCTCTCCTTTAATTAGTAGCTGATATTTCATAATATGCTGCTCTCTGTGCTCCTACCATGACTCTGGAGATCCACCTGATTTAACATATATACTGCAGGAGCACATTTTTTGTCTGATTAATGTTTAATTCTGCATTTACTCCTCATCAGGCTATAAATATAACATACTTGATGATTTTACTTAATCTGCCCAAGTGTAATAGCTTACATCACAGGGTCATTGAGGGAAGCTGTTGCTCAGGCCATGACATTCAGACTTAAATAGGTGTGTGCTCATTCTGGTTCCCTGGTAACACTAGCAAAACATGTGACCACTCTTTAAACCAAAATCTGTGGCAACTTTTTTTTTTAAGGGAAGAAGTTAATTTTTTTTTTTTTAAATTTAAACTGTCTAGAGATAAAGGAAGATGAAAAGATAGATGTGCTGAATGCTTCCTCTGTCTGGTTAGTAAACCTTTACCCCACACCCATCAAAGTGGAGACATAAACATGGTGAATCATGCTCAGCCCTATGAAAATGTTAAAACTGAGCCTTTGATGAGGTTTCTTCATGTTGGGTTTTTTTTTCCCAGTGGGAAAGTTATCTAGACTCCTTCTGCAGGAAATAAATGTCCTCTCTTGTGTTTCAGTATTCAAGAGGACCTGGAATGGAGCACTGAAACCAAACAGGGCTAAAATACTCATAGAAAATTCAAGAAGTCTACTGTCTTCTTCTGGTAGCTCTGCAAATCTAAGGTATTCAGTTAAGAAGAGAAAATATCTGTTCCCTATACACATGAGGCTCACACTATTTCAGACTTTTCTGAGATGAAAGAACAAATAAAGGGGCATCATCATATAGCACATGATTAACATTCAATAACAAAAAGTTTACCAAACTGGAAGATATGTGTTTTACTACCTACTCATTTTGGTTTGTCAGAATGTGGAAACACTGTTGGTGGATGAACCAAGACTGTGGGTACAGTAAGATCAACATCAAACAGAAAAAAGGGTCCTCTATACCTCATGTTCTCAGTCACAAAGCAATGCCCTAAAGAGGGACTCAAGACCAGCTGCTGAGGGATTTATATCTGAAATGCTGGCATGAAGAGAAGACCAGGCCTAGGTGTTAGCTAGTGGTAAGAAAGCTGATCATTGCAGGAAGTGGTTTTAGCTCAGAACCCCATCCCATGATCTGGGTAACCCACAGCTTTGGGAGCACAGCATAGGGTAGAAGCTGTTTAAGGCAGAATGTAAAAAAACATGCAAATTCTAATGTTAAGGTGATCATCTCTGCCAATAAATTCATGTAGTTTTAGGCAACTCCACAGCTGCCTAACCTCTGCCTTCTTAAACTGTCATGCAGTAACCTTTGGACTGCAAAATCCCCACTTCTCTCATTCCTCTGTCTCTGAGATCATGATGAATATATTAGCCAATCATCCCACACTGGCTTCTCTGTTTCAGGAGAACTGTCACTAGGTCATGGTATTGCCATGAAAGTAGTAGCTGAACGTATACAAATGTCAGACTTCCTGCAGCTGTAAACTATAAAACCCAACAATAATAAAATTTGGAACCTTACTCTGTGAAGGGATTTGCTTTCTCAGGCCTGTCCATTTTTTTGATATTTGATCAAGCTAGAGGTAGGTTTTCATAGGAATTAAATCTCCTATTTGAAATTGTTTTTCTTGAAAAACAACAGAATCTGATGTCCAAATAATGCAGTGGAAAATTGGATACCCTATCAGAGGGTCTCTGACAAAAAGGTGTAGATACTCTTAAGGTAAAGTTTTGCAGTCAAAGAGGTAAGGTAAAAAGCAATAGACAAAAAGTCTTATTTCTTAAACAGTAGTTTACACCTGCCAACTGGCAGGGAGAAGACTAAGAAGAAAATATCTCTATTGCTATAGCTAAGCCTTACATAAATCTGATAAAGATCACATGTAAGCCAATATGCCCTCAGACATGCTTTTCATGCAGGCACCTACATCAACAGATTGCCCATGAGGTCACAGAACCCAATGGGTCTTAATTCCAGGTTCTGTCACGAGGATCACACTAACTAAATCAAGATCCAAACTACTTCAGCCCTGTCCACTGCAGGGGAATCTTACTGCTTGCTTCACATTAGGAAATGTTTGCTTTGCATTAGGTGCCAAATCCTATTCTACCTCCCAACCTGAGTGAATTCAGCTCAGTTTGAGCATCACACTATGGAAGGCAGGTTTTACCACCCAGGCTCTCAGATCTACTTGTATCCTGCTGCACATGCACTGGGAAAATACACTTTCACATATGGTTCTGGGATTGGGATTAGCAAAACAATCATGAGGCAGAGCAGCAGTTCAGAGGGGTTATCCAGGCAGAAACAGCACTCCAAAATGGCTCAGAAAGAGCTCTCCAAAAGCTCTGTTACCCTGGTTTGGGGGCTACAGCAGGGATGGCCTGGCACATTTGTCATGTCATCCCCATAGGCTTCCCTCGAACCTACAGAAAATCTTCAGTGCTACTCCTGAAGTTTGCTGGACTAAATGAGACATATCTCATATGGAGGTAACCCACTCCAAAATAGATTTCTCCAAGAAGGCTTTGCCCTAAGTGCTTCAGTGATTAAATACCTATAAATAGCTCAAAGTAACGAGACACAGATAAACAATGACCTCTCCTCAGGAAACAGTGTCCCACTAACTTGATTTTCATCTGCTGCCTTGTAGGGCTGGTGATGAGGTTGGGCATATAGTCATTTTAAATTTGTGTGATGTAGGCTACCTTTTTTGGGACATCACAGCACATGTAGAGATGTAGGAACAATCCCTTCAGATTTCCATGTGGATAGGACAATCTCTCTCGGCAGCACTGATAGCAATGCAACAAACTGCTCATCAGATCATTTTCTTAAAAAGAAAACAAAGCCATTGTCCATGAGGTGTCCTTTGAAGTATGGGACTCCAGGCTCTTGGCTGACATCCCTTTCCTGGCTGACTCTCTTTCTGCATGACTGCAGCAGCACGCTGCAGTCCCACAGGACCTGCTTATTACTCCCGAGTAAACTTTCCCCCTTCAACAGGGGAGAACAGACTCACAAAGATAAAAAGCTGGGACATTCTGCATGCTTAAAATCATAAGGCTTTTAAAATTTTTTTTTTTATCTTATTTTTCTTTTTTTGGTTGTTTTTATTTTGGCCAAGTGCCAAAGAAATGAATCATATTAACCCATGATTATAAAACATGCCTTTGATGGCTTGTGTGTTTGCCTTGTAGTACCTCCAAGTCAAATATTATTTAAATCCCCATCAACTCACCAAGATATATGGAAGAGACAAGGTCTGGGAGGCTGGCAGTGAGCTAACTGCATTAGCTGCAAAATAACCAGCCACCACACTGCTGAGGCCGATGTACATGGATGACACTAGCTGTCAGGAGATGTAGCTTCTGCATCCCACAGATTTCTTTCAGGCTGGCAGCCTGGCTGACCCAGCCTCTTTGGTCTCTGGTGGGTCAAGGCCACCTGTAGCCAACTGTAGCTGCCTGTCCCAATTCCTGGCTTCAGGGAAGCTGTCACTGCCTTGTAGCAGGAGGAAAGGAGGGACAGAGCTCTGGGCATTTCAGGGAGGATACACGAGGGAGCAGGATAGAGGAGTTTAATTGCTTGGTGCTGCTGCCAGATGGATTTTGAAACTGGCAGCATCATGTATATGACCTAAGAGGACAAACTGAGACGACCTTTGTGCTGACTTATGAAGTATTGTCTTTTGGATGTGTTTGCTGTGCTAGATTTAAAAAATAGATTGCCCTGGAATATCTTCCTTACCTCCTCTGGTGCAGGCAGGTGGCCTGGGAGAGGTGGTAGCTCATTTTCTCCTGGCTCTTGAACACTATTTTTCTAGGAAAGCTGTGACTATTCATGCATGAGTTAAATGACACTGGCATCATACTGAAGTGATGCCACAGTGAATGAGAGACCTTTCCAAACCACTTGAATTTTAAGGGGATAGAAAGAGTGGATTTAACTAAATAAAAATAAAAAAAGGATGATTAAAGGATGATAGATGAAAAAGACAATTGGAGAATCCAACATCAAAGAAATATGATATATTTATGCCCACTTCAGTGCAGGCTTCTGGCCTGTGATTCAGACACCCTGCACCCTAACAGGCAGCAACAAAAGGCAAAATGTTAGAACAAGTGTAATGTAAAGTGGAAATTAAATACCATTCAAAGCTGTTGAACTTTAACAATAGCTTAACTATTGTTTTCATGTCTCTGAATCTAGAACAGAAGAAATTGGTGTTCAGGAATAAATAGATGTACCTCTGACACACACAGGACTGGAACAGGCTGAATATGTTGTGCAGACAAATCCTAGTCCTCTTATTGTGCTGCCCACTCAAAGATAATAAACTTTTAGAGGGGTCATCTGGTCACTTGCTACCATTTACTACAAGGTGTAGAATCCTTCTACTCTGCTATAAGAACCTTTGGAGCTACAATTAAAAATCAAAAAAGCCACATCTCTCTGGTGCAGTGGAGGAGAGCAGCAGAGATTGAGGATTTCACCAATATTCTAGAGCCACACAACCACATCAGATTTACAAAGGAAAAAAATGCCAGATACATGCATGCACTTTGTCCCCCAGGTGTTCTGAAGATCATGTACTACTCTGGAATCAGAAATGTACTGTACATTCAGAGATGATATAATAAGAAAATTGCATAAGGTAAATAAATACTGAAATTTTTATGGGTGACCTTTTGTGAACCAGTATAATAAGTGAGCATGAGAGGAACTCATAAAAGGAGGGCAAAAGCCAAAGAACAGATGAGGATAAGAAAATGATATGAGGCATGCAGCAGAGAAAGAGATGTAAAAATAAGCATGACTTTTATTTGACATATATTCAGAAGAACATCCATTAAATCCATGAATCTATTTTAAGATTCAGGAAACTAAAGCTTTGCTCTTGCATTATAGTTATTTCCACTACCTGTCTCTTGAGTCACAACCTCATTAAATTCTATTGAAGTCATATTATTCTTGTGTTCCATAGGTATGCTTTGGAAATCCTTAGCTACAGTGCAGTATAGCTGAAACAGATTTATTTGTATGGAGCACTGTAGTTACATTACAGCCAATACTCTGCATTTGCATACAGCCTGTGCATGTAAAGATTTTCCAACAGAGAAAAAAGGATGACTGCAAAAATCAATATCTGTGGGTAGGGCCTTGGAAAGCACTCCACAGGCACAGCATTAGACAAGTGAAACTAAGAATGCAAATTGAATAGAATATTACAGTTAGGTTCTAATTAAACCAGGCTCATACTAAAGTCACATTTCCCAGTAAAAATCCTGACAGGCTACATCTACTGCTCAAGCAGGTGGTAAAGTACGATAAAATTATTCTAATACCACAAAATATAAAGAGGGGCAGGACTCCTAAAGCTTACTTTTATCCAAGGACCAACCTACACCATTCCTGATGTGTTCCAGCTGTTCATGGAGCCTCCAGAGATGGAGACTCAGAAGTGTTTCTTGGTTATTAGCTAACCTGACTGCATTAACCCAGCACTTATCCATATACCACAACCCTGCCTAAGCAGACAAGGAAGATTGTACAATGTCATGCAACAGGTTTTGCACCTAAGCTGTCATCTGCAGAGGTAGGTTTGCTGATGTTGAGCTGAACAGATGCATGGCATAACTCTGCAAGGCTGCTCTGGCCACTTGGGAAGAGTGGAAATCCTCTGGTGTTAGTGACCTTAAACATTACAAGATCATTTTATTGGGTTTAAAGAACATATGAGCAATAGTTGTTATCAATGGTGTCATTACATTTTAAAGTAATGTTCCTGTGCCCAAGATGAATTATACCTGGGTCTGAACTGATGACTTGCAGCAAGTTTTATAAATCTGGCTCTGTCATCAGGATCATTAAAACAGTGCATGTTCTTGTTCAATACACAATTTCAGGTCATTATAAAAGAGTATAGCATAATTATAAATTGAAGTGCTAGGTAAAGCATTACTGGGCTTTCACAATGGCTGTTAATAGCCTGTTTATTAAAACAACAGCAATATCATTTCTGCCACCTTTAACCAACTAACTTTGAAAAGGAAGGATTGGAAAATAATTTCTGCTATTTTCAAAATCTGGCAATTGTGCAGACTCTTGGAAATTAATGTCAGCAGGAGCAGTGAGGTAAATTATGGAGATGGTTAATGCTTTTAAGTCCCTGAATAGATGCATCCCATTTTCTTAAACTCTCCAAAAATAACAGCAATTATAGACCTATTGGTTGTTTTTGCATCTTTCAAGCAGAGCCACACAGTACCACTGGCCCCAGTACAAACACACTCCAGCAGCCACCAGCACTGACATTGCTTCCTTCCACAGTGCCTATTGGCTGCTCCAAGTCACAGAGAGAATGTACCCATCTCCAGTTTCTTCTCAGCAACACCAAAACTGTGGATGTAGTTTATGGAGACCTCTGCCAAAGAGAATTCTCATGCTACCAAGCTGTTCCCTTTTCAGAAGGCTCCTTTGCTCATCTCCTGTACTGCAGAAGTTAGAACCAAACTTCTCACTATACCTCTGGGTACCAGTAGCAGGAAGATCTTCAGCTTGGCCTTCTGTGACCTTTTGTCCTATGGGGGTTTTTTTGTGAGTGGAAGTCCCAGTATGTGGCAGGGTGGGGAAGATCTGATTTGTGGTTTTATTTTTTCTAGAGAACTCATGGGGATGCAGGTACCCTCAAGACCTCCTGGCATTCTCCAAGCTTAAGGGTGTTGTTAATGAGCCAGTGACTTTAAATGTCCATGGACATTCAATTGTCCATGGTTCTGCTCTGGTGCCAAGCTGGCCCATGGCTGGCCTGGCAGTCCCCCAGGGGACCCTGGCTACTCTTGGGGGCATCTTTGGGAGCTTGGCACCTCATCCTGCAAGTAGTTGATGCTGTTTGCTCCAGGTACTGGCACAAGGTGGACTCCCAAACTGTATAGCAGAGAAGGTCACTCAGACCAAGCTTTCTGCCCCCACAACATTTGTAACTGATTTGATGAATAACAGTTAATTTAATTTTTTTTTTTAGTAATTTATTGCAAATGTCAAAAGGAGCCTGTTTACAGCATACAGTAGGGATTTTATTACCCTGTGTGAGTTTGGCTCAGTAAGGACTGTAAGCTCTACAAATGATATTCAGCCTTATGCTTTCTCTCCTGGTCTTACTCATTGCTGTGATAGCAATTCACATCACTGCTGTGGGCTGCCTTTTAGAATGTGGGCACATGATGACAAACTGGGAGAACAAGAGCCAAACATTATTTGGAGAGACTCCATTTTGTTCATCATTTAACATCACATCACAGAATCATAGATCCATAGGCTTGTTTTGGTTGGAAAAGACCTTTAACATCATTGAGTCCAACTGTTAACCAAGCACTGTCAATTCCAATAAACTACATCCCTAAACCATTAGGGCAGAAGGGCAGAGGTTGTCACTGATCCCTGCCTGCCTCATGGGTCCTGGATGGTTTCCTCCCAACCCCTGCTGCCCACCACTGAGCCAGGGCTGCACATCTATCCACCCTTGGCAGCTGAACCAGGGCTCTGCCCACTGGGCACTACCACACTCACTGCTGTGTCCTGCCCCTGCTCTGCCCCCAGCGACCCCCAAGAATCCCTGTGTCACATCTGAGGGCTCATAGGAAGATTTTGGTGATTAGGAAGGGCTGACACTCAGGAGCATCTCTGCTCCTGCTGCTGCTCACAGTGCATGGTTTTTCAATAATGCAGCACTACTGTGGATTTTTTTTATCCCAAATAAATGTACAAGGAATGGAAGGAAGAAGGTAGAAAAGATTTCATGCATCCAGAAGTGAAATGCAGGACTGTGAAGTTAAAAATATAGTTCAAAGGGAAAAAAAAAAGAAAAATAAAAAAGAGGCAATTTTCTTTCTGCATGCCCTAAAGAAAGGGAACTCAAGGTCAAATAAATACAGGCTGTGATGCCCAGCCTTGTCACAGAACAGCAGCTGGTACTGGAGAAGATCCTCAATACCCTTAGCCACAATTTCTATTCCAGTAATACAAGGATATTAACACTTCTCAGTGGTCAGGAAATTCTCTGGCACAGATATTCTTTTTCAAAATGCTCTAAAGCAAAATTAATGAAGTTCAGCCTCCAGGCAGGGTATTCAATATCTTTTTCCTCCTATATTCTCCTTCTGAATATTTGAGTGCAAACACTGGATGGAAGAGAGAGATAAACACTCAAGAGCAGTCTGTTGCTATTCTACATTCTGTTATTGTCAGGAACTTAAAGGGAATGTGGTTAAAATATTCATATTAAATGTTAAATATTAATTATTTTAATAAATAATAAACATATTCAGAGTGCCTATTGAACAGTCAAATGGATTTTAGAAATAGACATAAGCCAGAAAAAAGTCTTGGGGCAGCATTCTTTCACCCTGTTCTCTGTCCAAAAGATAGATCTCTCCTAAGAGTCACCATAAATGGCAATAAATACCACAGGTCACACCTTACTCTCTCTATGCTAAAAATTGCTATTTAAATATTAAGAATAAATAACATCTAAGTGAGGACCTTTTGGGAAGCTTTATCCCAAGCAATTGGAATGCATTTAGGCTCAAAATAAACAGCCAAATAAAGGTGAATAAAGTCTTCAGGTGATTCAAATCTGTTATAGCCAGACTGTACACTCTAAAGTAGTAACAATTTGGAAGGTTTTTTGCATGGTGGAGATATTGCAAATGACCATATAGCTTTGACTTAAAAGCCTTAGTGTATATTCACTCAGTGGTTTAACTGAAGCAATTCCATGTTGATATAATTACTCAACATACTTCACCTTCAACTCATAATATTTTTTCTGAGATACTAAATCAGCAATAGATCTGCTTGACAAATTACCAGTCATCCATGCCCTACAACTACTGGTAAAGAACAAAAACTTGAGGCAGCTGAAAAAGAAAATGCAGTCAAATATGGAAGTAACTGTAGTAATTAACAAGTCATTTTTCTTAGTATTTTGGAAAAAAGTAAAATATTTTAGCTAGATCTCCTGCTCAAAATAATTCTGCTCTTAATAAGAACCCTAAATTACTGATATCCAGTTCCTTCCCATTCTAGAAAACAGAAAATATTTCTATGCCTAATAATTTTGCAACTATAAAATGGGAACCCAGTGTTTTGAAACAAGCTGATCAGTCAGCCTGGTTACATTCTTTGCAACAGCTGACCTGCAGCCTTCCCCTTGACTATTTCCACTTGCATCTTGTAACATTTTGAAGTTTCATACCCTGTGACATCCATCCTGCCCTATTGCATCAGTATATCTGAGGTCTAGACTGTGTCCAAAGCCCCAGGGCCATGCCTGTCTGCCTTTCAGGGAGCTATACTCTTCACTCAAGTGGAGTCTGCTGTAATCCAAGAGATAAAGCATGCTGAGATTTGAAGCCCTCTTGCAGGTTCAGCTGAAGTAACATGATAAAGCAGATATATGTAAGAATAAGGTTGCACCAGTAACTATAAGAACAAAATAATGGAAACAGTCCAAATAAAGACAGGGGAAAGCAGAACATGCCAGTACTAGCAGGCACATTTCTAAGATCAGGGGAGGTGTGCACATTAGGGCTTTTCTTTGTAATTCTTTTTGTGGGTGGATAAAAGTTGGAAAATACCTTTATTTTCTGTTGCAACTACATCCTCTGAAGTGACAGAGTACTACAGCACATGGCTCAACTCATAGGGGAGAAAGAATAAATAAAAACAAGCCTTATTTACTGGTAGAAATACTAGCTGTGGGTTTCTCCCTTCCCCCTCTCCCATTGACACTGCCAAATCCTTGCACTGTTCATCCTTAAGTCTTGTAAGTAAACTCAGGGATGAAAAGTGTGCCTTTGTTCCCTCGAGTATCAAAGGAGCTGTGATGTTCCTTTCTCATGCCAATCATTAGAACAATCATTAAGTCAGCACAATACATACTGGGCTTTCATGTCCTTAGGGTTGATGGCATATATACAAAAATTACTGTTATTGTTATTTTTACTATTTTAAGGCATACTTTGTTAAGACTACAGCAAGCCTATGAAAATAGCAGACATTCTCTTGGGAACCTTCCACAAAGACTCCTGTGACTTAGGTGAGGAAGAATGACCAGCTGAGAATCCTCAGTAGAAAAGGATGAAGCCAGACCAACTTCATCCTGATGGTGGTCCTGCTGGGTTTGTGCTACACTTGGTCCTGTTGGCTTTAGTGGGACCAGAATCAAGCACCCAGGCATCTTCCAGTCTTTCTGGCAGCCAACAGTGTAACATATTTGGCACTAAATTCTACCAAGAAAAAGACCTGGCAGCTGTTGCTTTCTTTTAAATATATTTAGCTTTTGTTGTAACTCAAAAGAAAATATTGTAAACAAGATTACCAAAACATACTGACTCATTCTCAGGTGTTTTGTGAAAGCAGAGTCAAATTTCTTTGGGACTCTTCCTTAGTTGCAACCCAAAAAGCACATCTCACCTGGATTTTTATTTAATATGGTTTAATTTCTATATGAGTTTTTATTATTGGCATGAAGGAAATTGTAGATCTGAAACCTTTAAGGTGTTTTGGAGTGTATTAAGTTTGAAGCTACATGTTTAGGATTATTCATACTCCAGTACAAAGGAACCCTCAGGTCTAACCAACACAACACTATTGTATCAAGTGCCTGTTCCATTCTTTCAGATTTATCTTGCTTCACAAATGGAGAAACTGTGATTCAGAGTGCCTAAAAGATGCCAATAGTTGCAAAGGAAATCAACAGAGACTAGAAATTAGTTGGTTCTGGTTTGAAACAGAAAAATCAGCTTGTGAAAACCAAGTGATCAGGATTCAGATGACTGAGCCTCAGGTTAACAATACATGCCCTCTAGTTCCCCCATGTACATG
Source organism: Galbula dea (assembly GCA_013399015.1). Taxonomy (NCBI): domain Eukaryota; kingdom Metazoa; phylum Chordata; class Aves; order Piciformes; family Galbulidae; genus Galbula; species Galbula dea. The sequence continues at coordinate 285,378 of VWZX01000359.1, forward strand.
GCTGTGCTTGATACAAAGTGAGGTCAGTACATTGAAATATCTTGGCTGATCACATAATTTAGTTCCCAAAAGCCTGATATTGCAAATCCTCTGTTGACATTATGGAGCATCCAATCTGTGTAATCACTGAGAGATAAAAGACAATGGAAGCAAGTATTCAAATGGATCTTGTGACAATCAAGCATCTGAGGTTAAGTGCAGGTCAATGAAAGTCTGAGAAACAGCAAGGCAGAGTAAAGATTTACTCATTGCAGGAAGACCTGAATAAAGTGCCTTTAAAACTTTTCTTCTGATCCTTACTAGAGGTTTGGAATAGGCCTGAAGAATCCATCCCCTTTTTTAAAACAAACCTCACTGCTTGCTGTTGGAGGAGCCTATGTGTGTGTGTGTGGTCATTGCCACAGGTGTTTAGAAATCTGAGCAGGGTGCATGAATTGAGGAAAGCTATTTGTTCTTTATGTTCATCATAAGTACTACCATATTAAGCTGAGGAACCTAGTAGTCTGTGATAGAAATGTAATCTGACTGAGTATTTTTTTCACCTCCCCACATATATCAGACACTTCTAACCAGAACTTTCTACTTCAAAACATTATTTCCATACTCCACTCTATTTTGTACTGGTTTGGAAAGTATTCACTGGCTAAACATAACAGACAGTGATGCCTGCCAAGCATAACCTCCTTGACTAGAAATGAAGGCAGCACTCAGCTGACACTGTTAACTCACAAATCAGTTGACAAGAGTCTGGAACACTGATTGGCAATCAAATGTCTCAAATTTGCAAATGCTTTTCTTCACGTAGTGTAAATGACCTGGGTATGGTAAAGTGATACTGATTTAGAAAGTCAAACTAATTTACCATTGATTCTTCACCAAATTTTACCTCCACAGGAGATGTTAAACCACAAAACTGTAACATGTGACTGGCAGCTCGTTCTGGATGGACTGCAGAACTACCAAAAAACCCAAACCCATAGGGTATATTAGTGTGAGCACTGAAGCAGCAGCATAAGGCATAGATGCTTGTTTAGTCATTCATTTACTCCATCAGATATATTTACAACACAATTTAGCAGCTACTCAGGCTGATAAATACCACAGACTACATGTCACAGGCACATTGTCACATACTGAATTCTAGGTTCTCATAACTAGCTTTCCTCATGCAAATCAGTTAATTTTCCCCCACCCCCAGTTTAAAAAGAAAAATAAATAATTCTGATGACCTCCCACACCTGGCCATGGGGTAGAGAAGAATCCACCAAGAAAAGAGCATTCTTGCTGGACCTTGCTGGGTCTTCTTGTAGCTTAGTGTTACTTAATCCCCACATACCCTCATATAAGCCCTTTCCTGTCCAGTCACTTGACATTGTGCAGACACACAGCAACACAAAAGAAGACGAATTGAGTCTTGGATGTCTCAAAAAGGAAATAAACAAATTGTTCATCACCTTCTGACCACTACTGGCCACCATGTTGTAACCAGCAGCAGGGTTTAGGACAGAAGGCTTCTGGTGAATGGTAGATGGTGTCTTTTTGTTTTTTAATATATTAGAAGACACCCCATAAACATATCTTATATAAAATATAGAGTAGAAATGAATTGCTCCAACATTTGTTTAGAGTTTGAATGTTTAACTGTTCCTTAGCTTCAGGTCTTTGCTCTCCACAAAGTTGACAACAATCATTCTTAGCAGGTACACAGACAGCTATAGCTCCTGAGCAAGGACTTAGACACAGAGATTCTCACAGACAGAGGCTGCTCTAGAGCTAGCTTTGGTACAGGTTGTAAGTAGACAAAATAAGGTTCCCTAGCCATGTCCTTGTATGGCTAAATCTTCTACCTGGTCCTCTAAGGACTTTCCTCATAATGTACTTCACTCTACATCAGCAGAAACTTACCTGATTCAGTCTCCCTTGTTTCTCCCTCTTTCTCTTAAATCACATGAAACAGTCCAAAAAAAAGTCAAGATTTGTGTGAACTTTTCCCATTGATTGATGGAGCAGGTATGCACTTTTATCTTCAGTACCTGAGCACAGACCCTTAAAACATGTGCTCTTAGAGGATGTTGCAGTTCGTACTGTGCAGACAGCATACAGAAACTAAAGCCCAGGTCTCACAGGCTAACCTAACCTTTATTGATTTTCTTTGAATCACAATGGAAGTTGTTGCTAAAAGAGAGGATCCAAAACCCAGGCTGGGATCTTAACCGCTGTCATCTTGCAGTTAATCCAATTATCCTCCCTGCTTATACAGTACTTTACAGTCGATTGCATACATTGGAATGTAACTTTGGAAGCACAGCAGCCAATTACCAGGATATATCCACAGTCATGGAAACCTATCAAGCTATTAAAAAGTTGGGTTTTTTTTTTTGAAACTGGAGGCTGCCCTAGAAGAGGCTGAACTGTAATTTCCATGCAGTGTCAGAACAAATCGATCAAGAGCAGCAGCCTGGGATCCTGGTCTACCATGAGGGACAAGGGAATAAACAGTTGTCCCTTTTCACCAATCAGCCACCCCTCCACAAGCAGCTGGCAAGGCAAGCAGGACACCTAAGGGCAATCTGCAAAAAATAGTGTCTACTATTAATGAAATTTTGTAGCCTCTAAGGTAAGTAAATGACTCTCTGATGAAGACTCTGGAGCCAAGCCCCTTGCTTCCATTTGGGACTCATTAAGCAAAGATATAATCCCCTGAAAATGTCTGCTTATAGAAAATCAAAACAGTCTTCTCTCCCTGAGACAGATTTTGTAAGCCAGACAGATATTTTCCATGGCTTTATGTGATTTATTGCAGCATCTTGGCACTAGCCAAGGAGTTTTCATGCAGTGTAGATCTGATCCAAATTCTTCTCATAGAAATGATTTTTGATCTTCCATGTCTATCTTTAAGTTCAGAGGTCCCTGGGAGAATGACTTTGCTCAACACAAATATAAATAACATGGAAATGAAACCCTTCCTCTTGTAATCTATTTTACAGGTTGAGGAGCCTCACACTGATTCATAGATCTCCAATGTCAGACCTGCTTTCATATGCTGCTTAAGCATCACTCTTTACTAACTAGCAGTATGTTCAGTAAAGGCACAGTTTATCAGCTGACAGGTGGCATCAGATTAATCATTTGATGACACCATGAAAACACTTACAAAATTAAATTAGTCTCAACATTGGTTAAAATCAAAAAGAATATAGACAAATGGGCTATGGTAGAGACAACATGGATGTGGGAGAGATTCCCCTCCAGTTTTCTCAAAAAACCACCCCCCAGCACTGCAGGAAGTTATCCTTGCTCTCTTTGGCCTAAATGAAATGAAAATATAATTATGGGGGTGAAAGCTGCAATGCAGAATTTTCATATTTTTACTGGGAGCAACGTTTAATGGCCCAGTAAAGCTGTAATAACATACAGAGTCATTTATCTCAAGGCCTCTGAGACAAAAATAGTCCAGACACAGCTATAACGAGGTTGTTATCTGGTGAATATCCAATAAGACAAAAGTTGGATGTGTTCCAGTCACTTCCAAGTAAACCCTGTGTGTAAAGTTGGTAGTTATAAAGCTATTTTCTGTTTCTGTCCAGAAAGGTAACAAGGTGAAAGAGAAGTTCAAAGATCTTGTCTGTGGTCTTAGCAGACCCAGTAGGGGCTGCAGAGAAGACTGACCAGGGAAGTGGTGAATTTGGGTTGAGAGGATATGGTAAGTGTTCCTCTCTGGTCCTGCATGCACCATGCCATTCAAACTTTATGCTGTACATCTAACCTGGCACTAGCAGCAGAGGTTCAGCCCCAGAAGAAGCACAGCTAGTGTCTGGCAAGTCCATGCAACACATTGTGTGAAAAGACTGCAAATATTTTGAGAAGCTATGACAAAGAAAAGACCTTTTCACAAGCCACTTACTTTCTACTTTCATGGAAACTTAAAAACCTGCAACAATCTCACTTGGACATTAAAACTTGTAGTCTCTGTTCCAGATTTTGTTCCAGCAGGGATATTGTAGCTAGAACTCAGACTAGTCTATTTGCCCAGTGGAAAAGCCATCAGCAAAATGATCCTCCAACAATTATACCAAATTGTCCTGCCACAACTGCTCTGTGCATCCTTTCCCTTGCCACTGGCAGCCAAATTAACACAAGAGACCCAAGGAACAGGAGGGATTTATTTTGTAGCTGTTAGGACTTGCCTCTCACATGAAGGAGATAATCTCCCAAGATTTACTCTTATGATGGGATATTCCAATTATTCCATGGATTTCAGGATTAGTCATATCCAAGGTACAATTATTTTTTTTATCTGTTTTGAAATGTCAGGAGTGAGAGCTCTCCAAATTAACTGCTTGTGGGGTCAGTTCTGAAAGATTTGAACTTAGTCAATATTTTCCCATGTTGTTGCACAACCAAAACCAATTGAACAACCTATTTTCCTATTTGGAAACATAGTTAGAAAAGTGCTGGGCTGGGGCAAAGCAACTTTGTAAGGCTTTGATGAACATCCATGTGGAAAATCTAGCACTTGCTTCACCAATGGCATATGTCATGGGTAACCTATTCTATTTCTTTGTCCCTTCCAGACATAAGGGCCCCTTTGTCAGAGGGTGTTGTACCCTGGTTTCCTGTGAGCCCATGGAGGGCTGGCTGAAGAGGCAGGATAAAGCATTTTCCTTTCACTTCCAAGAGGTTTGCATTCACATCCTGCTTATTGTCTGAAGTGACATAAGACAATGATTCTCCATTGACATACATGTTCCTTGTATCAAAGCAGTGAACAAAGCCCATCAGAAAATGTCCAAGCCAACAGGTCACATCAGGATTTTTTTTAGATAGCAAGCAGTAACCAAACCTGTTGGTCCACCTAAAAATTTGACTAAAGCTGGTCACAGATTTCTAGTTAGTCATTTCACAGTAAAACATGAGAAACCAAGCAGCTTGATCCTCACCTCAACAGGTTTTACACCAAAACAGTTCCATTGTCCTCAACCTTGAATATGATGAAAATGTGATACACAGTTCACCTTCCAAATGAAGTTAAAGGGTACATGGAAGCAAAAGAAAATAGGGGAAGTATCTACAATCTTTAAAAAAAAAATACTTAAAACTAGTGTTTTTTCAATTTGGGGTTTTTTTTACTGAATAGGTAGATTTTAAAATGACATCTGTTGAAAATGTCTGGGAAGATTTAATTGTCTTCACCAGACCTGACATTAGATTGACAGACTTGACCAAGAGTGATTCCTCCTGCAACTATTTTCATAGGGAACTGTGTGAGGAGTCACCCCATGGGTTCAGGGAGAGGTTTTGATTTTACTCAAATGATTCATCAGTTTATAGTGCTATGTTCTCTTTGGATATTTGATGTTCACAGTGATGTAATTTTCATGTTTTAAAGTGTTGTGTGTTTTGGTTTTTCTTCTACCTGCTTGCTTTTGGGGTAGTCATCAGACAAGGAAAAAGTTCCTCTAAAGGAGTACTCTTAGTTCTCATAAAAAGATACTCTAATTGTCCAGGCACCTGCAAAGCCCAGCCCTGTTTATAAATAACTTCAGGAGCAACCTCTATTCCAGAAATAGTTTGTTAGGGAAACTGGAAGTGTTTAAGCCACTCTATAACTTGCATGAGGTCAATGTAAACGTTCCACATGGGCAAACAACAAGGGAGGAAATGCCATTACAAAACTTGAACAACTGATGTCAGAGCAAAACACTGAACCTAGGAAAGAATGGTGTGGCAAACTTCACACAATCACAGAATGTTAGGAGCTGGAAGGGACCTGGAAAGATCACCTAGTCCAACCCCCCTGCCAGAGCAGGATTCTTCCCTGAAACTAAGCATTTAGAAAGAAACCCTAAATTCAAGCCAGTCATATCACACTGAATGAACACATCTACTTCTTTACACCCCACCTTGATGCTCCAGGTTTGAATTGCTGGTATTTGCTGCACACCACTCTCTCTCCTGCTGCAGTGAAGCCAGGGGAACAGGTCACCCTGGAGGATGCATTCTCTGGTGTCACAGCTCCTCCCCATCTTGCCACCTTTAGCTTTGGACTCACCAACGTGTTTGATACTCTTAGGGATAGCAGAACCTCAGCAATTAGAGGACTGGTCTAGTTCACATATCCATACTATCAAAGCAGCACATTAATCCAGACCAGTCCTTCCATTCTGTGCAATCCTCTTCAGTCCTTTTCACAAACTGTATTTGTCTCAAAAAGTCTTCATTCTGTCTGCAATTTGAAACATGCAGATGAGCTTGTTACAAACCCTGGCTCTGATTGAAAACAAAGCTTTCTTTCCCTTTCTCTGTAGATTAGAAGAAGCAAGGTTGCTTTGCCATAGCTTAGATCTCTTAGTCTTTGCCTCTCTCTCTCTAATTTTGTTGTGCCAATATTACTTTGCAATGCTGTTTTGGCAGTGGTGAAATGACATGCTAACAAAAATATTCATTCATAATTTATTCATAAATATTCCAACCAAACTTTCATCTTCTGCCAAGGTAAAGTGGTGGACAAACATACCCAGGCTTTAATTTTCAGGTAATATTTCAATGTACTTGGTATCAGCTGTGCTTCACTTTTCTGAAAACATCCATGCCCTCTGATTCTGGCAGGTGCTGCAGTTTTGGATAACTATGGAAGAGCATTAGAAATAATTTAGGAAGATCCTCAGAAAACTGGATGACATTTCTTCACTCCATGACCTTTTCTAGTTCATCTCTACCTTTACAGACTTTTTTCAGTGTATAACAAAGAAAAAGAAAATATATTTCTTTTAGAAACTGTTGTGTCTGTTGAGTCTTAGCATCATGGATTGGCCACTCTCACATGCACAGATTTCTTACCCAGTGCCAGCAGAAAGTCTTAAAAACAAAGCCAGAAACAATATCAAAGGCATTATTTACACATCAGCTCAACATTTCTGCACTGTTAGCTTTTGCCAGTTGGCTGCGCCTCTTTTACAAACACGTCAGATGCTTCCTACAGTGAAAGTAAAAGACTCATGTCGGACCCCAAGGTTTCAAAAGGTATGTGTGCTTTGTGTCCAAGTATTGTCTATCTAACAATGGAGCTATTCCACGGAAGCTGCAGAGCAGCCGCTTGTCTTCCCCCAGCCTTTGTAGAACAAAGAAGGAGGCTCCTCAGGAGTCAGCTTTTTTGTTTTGCACTTGTATAATGAGCTGTCATCCGGCCACAGGCGCCAGTGGCCACAGCCTCCCTTACAGGGAGCAAACGGTTCAAAAGGAGGGCTGGGGCTGGGCAGTTTAATTTGATGTGTCAAATGTCTTTATTGCAAACGTTCTTGCAATGTTTGTTGTTAACGCTCAGGAAAGAACATGCATCAAATTTAGACAGGACCCAGGGAGGGACAGAGGACGTCTTTGGCAGCAACCCTCACTCGCTCTGACAGACACTGTAATTTTCAGGGCCAGTATGTGAGCTACCAAGAAAATACTTGAGCATGCTGTAGTATTGATCTTCCCTGAATGCCAGTGATAACAGCCAATAATGTTTGCCATCAGCAATCTAGTCTTTGCACTTTCTCTATGTCCTTGGTAAGGAGAGAAAAAAACGTTTGCAGATAAATAATTTGTGGCTGAGTAAGTCAGGCCAGATGTGAGTTAAACTTAGAGTAATTATACTGGTTTTCTACTCTCTCTCCAAGTGGCTATTTAATTCCCATTTGGACTCTTGGGAACAATATGACACAACATCCCATGCAGTAAATGCTTGGTAGAATTCCCTCTGCTGGAGACAACATACTGCAATTACTGTGTTCAATGATCTCTGCAGAGGAAGAGAAACTGCTCATCAACATATTCTTCAAGGAATCAGAGCAAAAAGAAAAAAATATGGAACCACACAAAAAATAGTTAGACCAAACCCTGCCAGTGTTCTCCTCTGCTGTGTCTATTGCACAGGCACCTTGGTGATATGTGATTCATATATATTCCTGCTTAAATCCAAGAAAAATTGCATACTCCATAATCATGATAGGCAGATGGGCAGAATGATTTGGGAAAAGTAGTCTGCTCATTCCTGTTTCTCACAATACCTGCAAACATTTTGATTCACAGCTTAAACCTCCTGGCTCCAGCTAATCCTTTCAGAAATAAAATTGACATACCAGGCAATAATAGTCTTCATAGAAATGAAAAAGCTTTTCTTTCCCATGAACCCATTGACTCACTCATCTTTCAAGCCTCTGCTCCAAACACATTTTTTATAGCAAACCCTCTGCCACTAACATTCATGAACTGTCTATCATAACTACCAACAAGAAAGAAACAAAAGCAAGCTGCTTGTTTGTACAGGAGTGAAAATGGTCTGGTGGTTAAGATAATTTGCCTGTGACTGAAAACACATGGATTCTATTCTTTATGCAGAGCCACAATTTCTGTGTCAGTTTCTACCATTTACTCTACCTCTTGTCTAGATTCTCCTTCCCCTAAAGAGCATTATGATAACAGGACTTACAAACCACCCTGGGGCAGCATAAGTATTTGCTTCATTTTGACTGTGGAAAGCACGTTCACTGTTTTCAGTTGCATTTATGAGTAATCAGGTTACCATTAGAGTGCTATATTGTAATTATCCATCTACATCAATTTTCTTAACCAAACTTTCCCTAAAGTCTATATCGATGCTAAGAGTGTTGGGCAAGAAAACACCAGCTGAGCAAGAAGACCAAGCCCTCTTATGGTAAGTAGATAGACACCACCCAAGGAAGTTAGCCCAAGGCAATGGGCAGCTGGATAGAAAACAAAGAAAATTCCTTATTCATAAATGAACTCCTCCCCAGCAGCACACAAACACGCCTAAACTAGCTCTCAACAGTTCAAATAAAACCACCCCAACCTCCCAGTCTTCTTTACCTAGCAACAGGCTCCCTTACAGGGATTACAGGCTCTAAAACAAGCATATATGACACTGTGCTGTGGGATGATTCTCCCACTTTCCTTCAAAAGAGTAAGACAAAAATCCCTAATGAACATGTAAAAGGGTACACCTTGTAGGTTTTTACACCACCTTCTACTAACAGCACTTTGTTATTAGAGCACTGTCTAATCAGTTACTCAAATAAAGATACCCTTCCCAGTACCAAGAGGAAAACATGCACATTCTCCAATGAACAAGCTCTTGGAATTCTTTCCAGACAGCATTATTTGTCCAATCTGATAACCCTCTAGAAAAACAGAAGTGCAACTCTGACTGAATGGTGTTTGTCACTCTTAAAAGAGAAGGAGGTCTTCACCCCCAGATCTTACACACATCTCTTCAAACTGCATTGCCTGCCTTTCTGCTTCATGCACTCCCTTGGCCATTAGCACCCCTACACATGATCTATCTGGAGCACTTGAGGTGACCTCACATTATTTATTAAAAGGCAAGCAAAAGACTCTTCAGAGAGCTGCTCTGTCTGCTTATAATAGCACCAATCTCACCCACCATATTTTTAATCACTCTGATGTCTGTCTCCACGTGCTGCATGCCCTTGGGCTCAGGAACCTTATCGTATTGTCGATCTGGATAGATCTATGCATGCTGTCTATCTACAAAAAACAGAAATAATTACTAGTAAATAATATATTCTAGCTCATTTAAAATGAATCATGTCCTCCAGTCACCCTGAAGCACAAATAAAATAGGCAAAGCTACAAGGCATCACTTTAAAACACTTCTTATATAATTATTATGAAATTGCATTAAGCTATGACTCATTCCTGCAAATGCAGGGTTCATGGAGGGTAATTAAAATAAGTCACTTTCTCTTCAAAGCAGTGACTCATAGGCTGCTGCCCATAGTGGAGTGCAGTGAAGTCAGAGAGAAACTCCTCTCTTTCCAGTGAAAAAGAAATAGCAATGAGTAGGAACAATTTGTCCTTGTCTTTAGTCCATTTAGGCAGCATGTTTGGATTTTTTTCCCTGTTTAAGAAATGAAATCAACTACATATTAACTAAGTATCTTACTAGGACTGCAGGGAAAAAGAAGGGGGCTAGACACAACTGGGATATAGCCAAATGTCATTTACCTAAACAATTGTTTGTTTTAGGCTTTTAAAAACTTGATACTGTCTGTGTGTAGTGATATAACAGTCATCTAACCAAAAGCTGCTAACAGTAAGGTGCCATACTTAGTAGGCATATATGGATCATCTCATGACAGAAGTCAAGTTGCAGCTGAGACTGAACTAAGAACATTCATGAGCTAAGAAGAGGAAATTAAGAGTGTCATGCTTCTTTGATACAATGGGAGGAATTGTAGCAAGACAGAGGATGTCAGCCTCTGCACCCCTGCATATCTGCACAACAGTTGACTAGAGTTTATGCTTTCAAAATTTTTTAAAATAAAAACATGTCTTAGCCAAGTCAGGTCAGAAAAATTCATATAGTTTGGGAATTTGTTCACAAAATACAGAGTTGCCAAAAAAAATTAACGAGAAGAAAGTAGAATTTAACTGCATCATTCTCCCACATTCTATCACTAATAACATCTCATAAGTAGCTCTTTGTTTATGTCTGCCTTGGTTTTCCATGCTTTGCAGTTGGTATTCTGTTTTCTAGTATGCTTTGCTTTGCTAATTGCATTTTATTTCTTCGTAAGTATATTCTTTCCATGAGCTTTTCAGCTGTTTTGAGGTGGGAAAATCCAGATATCAAATACATTTCTCATTGATATTCCTGACAGTATTTCATGTCAGAAGATTGCTGTCCACATGATGAGAATTAACTCTGGGAAAATCAATCTAGAATCTACCAATGCTGAGAAATTTATTTCATGGGATTACGTGATTAACCTTATAGCATGTTAAAAGACTATTTTCTCATTATAAAGCCCTTTGTAAGAATACAGATTGTAATTGTAGGAATCTGTGACAGTTCAGTATTAACTCATTGGCTTCTTTTTGTTAAAGCTTACTACCACTCTTAAAGCTTACAAAAAGTTGTGCAATATAAATAATGGAGCCCATGCAGAGTTTAACCTGTTTATGGGCCTAAGCAGAATGGATTTGTTAAAGAAGCTGCCATAAATAGTGAGGAAGTGGAGAGTTCATGGTATTCAAATCAGGTTAACTTAAAGCAGTGCTTTAGACACTTACCTTCTCTTTCAGGCTTCTCCACTTCAGAAGCAACTTTCAGTTGCTTCATCTCTTTCTCTGGACCAAGGAGGACCCTAATGTACCATCTTGACAAGACCCTTTTGAATATAGAGCATGATACTGTACTTTGGCCCCTGTGCCTAAATATGAGTTGGACTCCACAATCCTTGTGGGTTCCTTCCAACTCAGGATATTCTGTGATTCTGTAATTGATTGAAATTAGCTCTGTATTTCTAAAAGGAACAGTCGGAATTCCAAATTCTTAGCCTTCTTAAAATATGTTGAACTTCACTCCTCAGATTCACTTCCATCTTAAAAAATCCCCACTCATTGCTTTATCTTGCAAGTGGAACTTCATTATTACAGAAAATGAAACACCAAAGCTACTATTGCAGGACAAAGAACATTATACATATATATTTTCAAAAGTATACTTGGGCACTACAGAACTGTATGTGTTTATTATAACCATGATCCTGTCTTTCCCTCTTCTCCATTCCTATTTATGTTTCTGATTTGTCTCAATATAAACTCTTAAATCTTATATTGAGAGATATAAAGTTAGAGACTATGTCCCAGTGATATCTATGTCACTAATGGATAACACTAGTACAACAGTGACCACAATGTCATTGCTTATAATGTTCATCTAGAAGACCTGGCAACAAACCAAGCTTTAGTCATCCTAAGTACAAAATTAGTTAGGATAGACATAGGCAAAAATGAATTCCTTTTATCAATACATCGCTTTTATTGAAGAAAACTGGACACTCAGCTGTCTGAAATGTCTCTAATGACTGCATTTAGTGCTGTTCTTCATGTTAAGTAGTGCTACACCAAGTGTCAGGACATGTTGGTCAATCTATATATGTCAACTTCCAAGACAAAGCTTTTTGCCTGCAGCAGCAAAACAAGAGTCAAAGCTAGATCCTGACGAGATCACTACAAATGTGGTCTATGGAAGAGCACAGCCTTTGGATTTCTTGTTGCAGTACTTCAGGGGAAACTGAAATCAGAAATTAAAGTTACCTTTGATTATATATCTTTTATCTTGGTAAAGACATCACATGATGGGAGAGCAACTGGCTCATGGGTGAGATGCAAAGAGTTGTAGTAAATGGGGTTCCATCAGGCTGGTATTGAGATGCCTCAGACACTCTGGAAAGCATTTGTAATCTCTGTGGTTGGTTTATTTAAAAGTTGTGCTTTAAATTGTTTCTGTGTCACAGAAAACATTTACAGCTGTGTTTTCAAATGCTGCAAGGAATGTTTGAAGGGCAGGAACACCAGCTCTGAAACACATACCTAGAGATTTGCCTCAGTGCAGTTTGCAACCCTTATTGTCACTGAGAAACACATGCCTAAGCCCATGTGAGGCTGAGATTGCTTATCACTACTCTGTTTCTCTCACTCTTTGTGTCCTTTTTATTTTGTTCTGTGGTAGGTAATTTGTTTTGCAAAAGGCTGTCAGAGTAAGCTGGGACACTTGAGCCAGGGAGCAAGACAGCTCTTGACAACAAATGGTAGAGGTCTACAATATTACAAGTGCCTTGGACAGAGTGAAGATACATCAGGTTTTCATCCCCTTTCAATAAAAAATCTAGAGCCCATCACATGAAGATGGTAGGAGCAAGGTTCATAACAATGAGAGATGCTTTTTGTGCCACAGGTCCTAGAACTATGAAATTCAGTGCCCAAAGAAGGCACAAAAACTACAGTTTAGCTATCAAAAAATTTTAGAATATTAATAGTGTACAAGGTTGGTTTGGTTTGGGGTTTTTTTTGTTTAAATCAATGGCAGGAAGAAGAAATGGATCTAAATTGTTCACAGAATCACAGAATGTTTGAAGTTGGAAGGGATCTCTGGAGGTCATCTTGTCCAACCTCCACACAAGCAAGACCACCTAGAGCCAGTTGCTCATGCTAAAGAGAAAAAGGCTTCAGCATTCATTCATCAGCCATTAGAGAAAGAGTACAGAAGAGACACAAGGAGAAAGACTTTGTAAATTTGATGACTCAAGGAACTCTTTCCTTACTGCAAAAAGTTTGCACTGGAATATTTTGCAAGACAGAGGTGATGGGAATTGTACTCTCAAACTCTGAATTTGACTTTATCAGGTTTTTAATCTTTGTATTTGTCTTGTTTCCTCTGCATAATTGCACTATGCCTTATGACTAAGATGTTATAAATAAGCTCCAGCTATAAATGACTCATAGCTCCCAAATATAATATCAAATTATGAAAATAATGCATACACAATTCAGTAATACTGCTGCAGCATCCAAATAATTGCTGTGGTTTGAACATGTCTAAAAATACACAGATCTGACTACAAAATCCCTTCCCATTGTGACAGTGCAAAATGGTATGATCAACTCTAAATAATTCTTATTTTCAGCTGCATGTGGAGCTTTCAAACACAGCACATTTGTCCTGGTGCACAAATTCTCCTTTTGCAAAGAAAGAGAAGCCTTTCTCTCTACTGTCATCTCCAGGAGGTTGCTGGTTACCTAATAACCATTCAACTTTTCTTCATATAATTTAGAATTTTACTTCAAGAAGTGCCTTGGGATATTTCAAGTATTGAAGGGAGCAATTTAAATCCCATTTTTATTCTCTGTCATGCCAAGGGGCAAAAATAATAGTCTTACACAATGCTGCACCACGTTGCATAGACTGATGTGACATTACATAACACTGGCTAGGTACTGAAAGAAATAAATGTTTTCAACATAGACACAAAAAGCCCAAAACACAGGGGTCCTTTCTGTGCTCTGAATGAGCACAACAATATAGACACTGTAAGCAACAAACCTGGCTTTCAGATTCACGCATTCAGAGAGACATGTACAAGTGGTGCTCCTGTTGTGCTCCCTTTGCCCAGGAATGAGCCAGGAAATGTGTTGTTAAACCTCCCAGCAAAAGCAACTGGATCTTCCATTGTGAAATACTTTTCCTTTTTTTCAATCAAAAATTACAATGCTGGTGACTACACACCCTTTGATGACCATTTTTGAATCCTTTATTTCTATTTCAGTCAGGAAGCCAAAGTAAAAATCAAAATTCAATGTTTGCTTACATTCCTCTGGAAAAGTAAGGGATGTTCAAGAAGCAAGCTATAATGTCTAAGAATAAATAGAGCATGACCAAGCATCTGCATACTGTTCCCTGTATGTATTAGCTCACTAATGATCAAGCAGGACAAGCTAATCTTCCCAGAAGGACATAAAAATATGCAACCATATTTTACCTGCTTCTGTATTCACATTCAGAAACTATTTTATTTTATACTTCAGGAAAAAAAATCTTGTAGTACAATGGGAAGGATATTCCTTTATTAAACAAAACCACTGATGAGAATAACATGCTAAGCTCTATTACTCCAGACACTATTCAAGGAATGTACTGCTACTGTAGCAGGGAGCCAGCTATGAGCACTGAACTGGGAGCATCTATATGAATAAAGAATTACCTGGGAGCAACAAGAGTACAAATTTGAAGTAAGATGGTTTGTAAGACTCAGACTTCAAAGACTGCTGAGAGAAGAAGAACTGAAAACAGTAGAGAGCAAAGTTTTAAGCCAAAGATAAGAAGACTATTTTGAAGCACGCATCCTGAGTAAGTGTTTGCACTAATACATTAATGCAGTCATGACAAAATTATGGTAACATATCCAACTGATGTTCTCATGGGAGATTTATATGCTCAGATACTGCTGTTGCCAGTTCCCTCTCCATTTTGCTTCTTAACTGCTCAGTTACTGATAAAACTAACATTCACTGTCCTAGATTGTACAGCTAGTTGTCATTTTAGTCGTGTTTTGAATATTCAGTAATTCTGACAGCTAAACTCTGATAACTGCATGGTTTTTTGCACACTTAAATCTTTAGAGCTCTGTCTGTAAAGAAGAGTGGAAATGACTGAGAAAAGATGTCTAAGTCATATTTCTCAGTCATAATTTTCCTATTAAAATCAGAACTTAAACTCTGTTCTTACAAAAGTAATGTATATACTAAACTATGAGAATATCCTGGGGTTTAATGTCCTAGGGAGGGACATCATCAGTCAGTTACAAACCAATCATTTTAAAATGTACTGGTTTTTTTTCAGATGGATGATAACAAAAAGAAAGTGAAAGGAAAAGGAAAATACAAGTAAAACTATTGGTAAGTTATGGAATGTGAAAATATGAAGTAAAGCTATTCTGTATCTGTGCTTCCTCTTGCTTGGCACACTGATAAAATGCATCAAACAGAGCAACAGAGCAGCAGCAAATCCTTATGAGCAAAGCTGAAGAAACCACAGGAATATTTATGTAATTAGCCAATCTAAGTTGTACATCCATTGAATTTCCTAAGTGAACATGTTCAGGTTTCTTCTGAAAGATCTTGAGGAAACTTTTCACATTATAATTTCAAGGGTAATATTTATAGCAGTGATAAGTAACCATTCTCCTGCAATACTGAATTGTGAAGGATTACTGGAGAATGAAGGTAAAAGGAGGGATAGTATAGAGAAATCATTTAAAAAACTATGAAACTTCTGTTACTTTTTGTGAAGTAAACTGCTATTGGTGCATCACGGGTTTTTAAAGATCTTTCCCTGACCGTATAGTGTTCTGATGACAGCCAAGATGTCCTGAAAGTGATACAGCAAGTTCTATTTCTTTCAACTACTTTCAGAAATAATTTCTATTTTGTCTGTATTCTAGGATTTTGACTCAAATGCAGCTGATTTCCAAGACTTTTTTTCCAAGTAAGATTTATTAATTATTTTTAACATTTTAGTTAAAAGAATTTTGAGGGACATAGGAATTCCAAAACAAAATTCTCAGTTAACCACTGTAAATTAGACTAATAGAGATTATTTTCTGAGTTGAGGAAAGTGCCACTAAATATATATAACCAAGAGCACATTATTGTTAGAAACCTTGTCTGCTTATGCACTTCAATATTAAAGGGCATTATAAGTACCTTAGAAATAAGTGGTTAAATAACAGCTCAAGTTTATCAGAGTTCATACACTTCAGTGAAGTCAGATGACTATGTCCACTGGCTGCCACAAATGTCAGCTCAGTTAATGGTTTCACCTGTAAACCATGATAAATCTGCTCTTACACTATTTTATACTTAAACAAAGCCAAGCCAGCAGTGCCACAACAGAGAGCACCTGAGAGTGATGCACTCAGTTTGATGGGCTGCCTCAAAGTCATCACAATTTGCCTGTAAGATGTGACTGCAAAGTTTAACTGCTGATTAACAGCAGTGTCTCTTTCATGTCCCCATCTGGGAATTCATCTTGAACACCAAGTCCCAGAGCAGAGAGCAGAAAGGTGATATACAGACTCAACTAACAGAAAAACAGGTTGGAAGGAAGCTGAAGACGTCACTGGTCCTTCCTGCTTCCCTGGGCTGGGCAGGCGTATGGTACACAGTGCCTTTCCCTGGGGTGCTCTCAGGGACTTCTTGGCACTTCCAGCCATTCCCCAGCCAGTCTGCTCCAGCACTTTGTTATCATTTTGAAGAAGAAAAAAAAACACATGCAGGAGTCCTGACAGAGAACAGTTATTAGTTTCATACAGCTTCCTATATTCTCAGTGTCTGAGGATAAATCACACCAACACAGCGTAACTTGTTACAGTATCCCAGTCTGAGCTAGAAAACATGACTCTTTCTTTCCAAAGAAAACACTAAATACTGAGGTGTTTCTACTGTATAGGCAAAAGTTGTCTCATGGGTCACCACCAGTCTGCCACAGAAAAGAGAAAACCAATTCCAGTAATAGTCATGGGTTTCTGTGTCCAGAGCCAAAGACCACGTTAAAGAGATTCTAAGTTGAATGTTCAGGCCCAAGAGTGAGACTCTACCCAGTCTTTTGAAACAATCTCAGGCTAGACTGAGCAGAGGCTCTTCTCTGCAGAAAGGCAGGCTATCCTTAATAAAAAAATACTGGAAGCACAAGAAGAGATATTGTAAAATGAAGAGAAAAAGTTTAACACTGGACAGGAGAGAATCATGCAGGGGATGGAAGATACTGTTGCATGCTAACAGGGGCAACAATATCATATAAGTAAGAGGATAAATTGTACTGTGTTCCCTTTTTTTTGCTTTCCTTATTACCTTTAGTTATAGGCTGCATGAATTATGTAGGGACCCAGATAGGCTTTGCAATTACAGCTGCAAAGATAAAAGCCAAGTCAAAATGACTGTTACCCTTTTTCATTTATTATTCCCATCTGACCCTCTATTTATTGTAATAAATGTGGTGATATCTGAACCCTATCCAAAATCCCCAAATACCAAGTCAAGACAACCAGTGATCCAACAAGGCAGATGCTTAAGGGCCTGACTGTAAGTGCACAGATAGTCCCATTGAAGCTGGAGCAACTAGCTCAAATGATAATAGCACTAGGGTCTCCATGGGATGTGAGATGTGTCTCTGCAGTTACCATAGGACAAAGAGTAAATCACACCTGAGGTTATCCACAAACAAGCTGTATTATTTTAGTGCATTGTAAATTGGCCACACACCATGCTTTTGAATCATGTTCCTCACTGCAGACATCAGAGCCTGCTAAACCAAGATGTACCACTGCCTCCTGTACCAGCCAGTGATGAACAGCTTTCACTTCAGACACATCCTACTTTGTGTCTACCATAGCAACAGCCATTCCACTGCTCTGAATGATAAAGGGATTAGAGATATCACATCATAGTAATTAAAGATTTATAGCAGTGTAAATAATTAACACTCCTCCTTTCCACTGAACACAAAAGTCATGCTTAGATGAATACAAAAGCAACAGTAAGCTCATACCAGGCAGCTGAAACCAGTTTATCTATGGTACATCTCAGAAGCCTCACATCCTTTCTCAAAAGAACATTTTTTGTTAGGTCAGGATATAGAGAATCTAAAGTGATACATTGCATATTTAATTCTGTCTTCAAAAGAGTGAAGATTCTCCCTATTTCAGAGCTGCATGATAAAACCAGTCTTGTTTGTGTTTAGGCTCAAAAAAGTCTGAAGCCTGAGCTCTTCAGGTACTGGGAACTAAACCACTCCTCCAGCCCTGACATCAGCACTCTTGTTGCCAACTGCAAACTTTATGATAGGAGAATTTTTATTTTTCTTTTTGGAATTTTAGGTGCCACTGTATTAGGTCCCACTATTTTTTCAATCATTTTTTACCATAAAAATCAGAATCATGAGTTTTGGATACAAACTCTTAAGAATACTTAACTGCAAATGCAGACCTTTCTAGAGATGCATGCATTATGTCCCTATTGGAAAAAAATACTTTTATCTCTCATTTTCTTTGTACCCTAATGGGATGGCTTTAAATCTGTTTAGATTACACAGTGTACTCAGAGCACTGTTACAAAGTATGTCTGAATTAAAATGTTAAGGTTGTAAAGAGCAGTGCTCAGAAGGGATGAAGCAATGCCAGAAGGACAATGTGGTAAATTTAATTTAAATCCATTGCTCAAATGCATTATGGTAATATCATTAGCTGCTTGGTCACTTGCTCTTTATTTACAGTCTTTTTCTTTCAGTTGCTGCACATAGTGGAGTTGTTCTGGTGTGAATGAAATGTACAATAAAAAAAAGTTATTCTTTGGAGTTTCTCTCCCCCAGCTGCTGCAACAATGCTGGTGAGCAAAGATGGAAAAACTCCGAATTTCTGTCTCCCAGAGAATTTCAGTGTTTCAGGTGCTTCAAGTTGCTATTCAAAAGGAAAATAAAAAGGAAAACAACAATATTTCCTGCAAGATGGGAATACTGATGATGTTTTGTTCTAGACAGGTGATTTGTTTCAGAAACATGTTCAGATTTTGCAAGTTTCTGGTTCCTCAAGTGACAGAAGAAAAGATTGCCTTGAAGCTTCTGGCAGCAGGAAGGTAGCCTTGTGAGACTGTGCAGTCCCTTGGTCACAGCTGCCTCCTGCCAGGGTCAGCCCTTGGGGCTTTGCCTCCAAGGCCCTCAGGCACCCTGACTTGCCCAGGCCACCAGTAGACACATCACTGGGTTCAAAGCAAACCCCTTCTTTGGCTTCCTTGACCAGCTCACTTCTGCTGAAATGCAACTACCTGCACTCCCTGACATTCCTCATCTGTTAGGAAAGCCTAAGAAGAGTTAAGCTTTTTACCTTAGCTTCATCTTCAAGAAAGGCTGATTGGGGTATGTATGTCCTCATTGCCAAGACTATCGCTGCAAGGAAGATGTCTTGCCTTTAGAAAGTTCACTAGAGTACTTGAGCTGCAAGGAGGGCATTGGGATGGGCATGCAGGTGTCCCCTGTGCCTTTGCAGCCTCAGATCATGCTTTCATCCCAGCTACAATACAAGGTTTGGTGAGGAGATGTGTCCATGCTGTAGTATATTCAACTGCAGGAAAAACAAAGGTGACTTTGTGGACCTACATTTCTGTGGGACCAGAGAGAAGGAAAAAGCCCCATGCCTGAGGCTGAGGGGAGAACATTTGCCTAGGACACCAGGAAGGCATGCTGAGAAGCCCTAGTTAGGTGGAGGCAGTGCCTGCCCTGAGCTGATGTTTTCTCCACAGAAGGGGAAGGGGCTGGATATTCTTGTGCCTGGGCTAGAATTTCTGTGCCAAAATCTGCTTAATGAATAAACCTCCAGGCCTTCCTTCTAAACTAGTTTCATTCCACAATCATTTTTTTACAGAGAGGGAAACAATGCTTCTGTAAGAACCCATTTGTAATATGTCTTTTTCTTCTTTGTCTCCTTCTCCTTCCTTCTGTTTCATGGTGGTGAGACCTGACCCTTGGTTGCTGGCAGCCACATGCCCAGAGGCACCCAGGGGGCCCTTGCATACTGTGAACAAGTCTTAGAGTACTCAGGGGTCATACTCATTTCTCTTGAGAGTTTCTTAAAGACATTTGATTCCTGTGACATTAAACTAGTTATTAAATAACAAAGATTCAAAGATTAGTGTTGCGATTCCTCCTTGGGATGCAGCCAGGCAGCGAGGGGGAGAAGGAAGGCAATAATGTGAGCTGCAGAGGACTCTGAGCCTGGAAGTGCCAATGGAAAGACTCATTATTCACCAGGATTTCAGGCTGAAAAGTGAAGCTCAGCTGTTTTCTGTGGCCAATATTGGTTCTCTCTGTTGCACCACCAATGACCACACCAGGTTTAACGTTGTCTTGCTGTCACAATTTCACTTAAGCTTGTCAATGGTGATAAAAAGCTCAGCTGCTAATTTGCTATAACATGACTTCATCAGTGCTTTACTGGTAGAAGAGGACCAAGATTAAATAACTGGTAAAGAGAGGCTTTCCCTGTCCCTGGGACAAGAAGCAGCATACATGGAGAAGAAACTGAGAGACAGCAAGGAAGACTGAGGTGAACAAGTGTGTATGTGTTTTGCACTATTTCTTGTGCTGGGAACACTGGGAACTTCTGCAATCTAAATCATACTCCTAGAGAGCACTGGATATCCTGAGCAGAAACTATGAAAGTAGGTCAGTTCTGCTTTCCAGAGGGCTCTCTTTGAATACAGTCTCCTGGCCATGTTGTCAGTCACTGGGTGCTGGGGGTTCCCATTCCTAAATGTGCACAGTGCAGAACATGTGAAATACCTGAAGAGACAACAGATTTTTCCCTCATTTCAATTAGTGAATAAAAAAAGAAAAAAAACCTCAAAACAAACCACTAAAACAAAAATAACAAAACCAAACCCAACAAAAAACAATAGAAACCAAAACCCACAAAAAACCAAAGCAGGTAGGTGTGTCTTTTTGTTTCCCTGAGACTGAAATGTTCTTTTCTTTTATTCTTCTCAAGAAACCTCTGGAGTAGTCTGCAGATTCTTTAAAGATTTTCAGTGCATTAAAATGCCCTTAGATTATGGCATGTTCTGCAAAAGGTCTAAATATTCATATAATGAGGAAAAATATTTTAGTCCTCTGCAATGGAAGTTCAGGGGGGTTAAATGCCTGGTTTTCAGACACATATTCACTCAGTCTCTGCCTTTAAGCACAACAGATGATCTCTTCTTAAAAGCATTGCAAAAAATCTTTATGAATGCACAGATTCATCACAGTGTTTTCCCCTAGAGTCAGAAGATGAACTTTAGGAATATTCAGAATAACAAAGGCCTCTAGGGTTTTGCATTTTAGACTGATGGAGCACATATAAAAAAGCAGCTCCATCAAGGGGCCTGGAAAATCCACTCCCAGGTTTGCAGAGACCCCCTGGATTCAAGTGGTGCCTTCTACCAGCCTCCAGTACCCTCTGAAACACCTCTGACCATGCAGAGCCCCAGCAAAGAACAGGGAGGTGTGAACAGCTGCTTGCTTTATACATGCCCACTTACATTTGTGTCTCTTCAGAAACTTATTCTCCCTCTTTATCCTGCTCTTAGGAAGGGGAGAAAGCAGCTTTGAAAGGGCAAGAAAACAGGAGTGAGGGAGTGTGGCTAGGGCCTCCCTGTTCTTGTATACATGCTTCATCTCAGCAGCAGTATCCTTTCCAAAACACAAAAGCTTGTTAGAGAAAGGTGTGTGATGCACAGAGGTGTGATGTTCCCCAGAGTTTTTGTTGATTCATTTTGTATCTATCTGAAGCAAGGAGGAAGAAAAGCAGTTTACAGAAATTTTAATGCATGTTGTAAATAAGTATGTGCATAACACAGATCACTTTTTAAAAATCCCATCTCAATCTGTCAATATGAAAAAGGAAATGTTTTACCTACCTAGTATTTCCCTAGCAACTCCTGAATAGAATTAGGGGTATCAGAAATTATTCAAGAAGTCTGTTGGTGAGTCTGAGGGTAATCATGCATATTGAGGATGTCTGAATGCATTGAATAACTTGTGGTATAGTTTCACATTCTGTCTACATGCTCTGGATTTTTCCTTTTACTTGACACAGCCAACAACACCTCCAAGGTGGTCAAACACACCTTCAGAGAAAACAAACTAGCTATAAGAAAAAATAAAATGCAGTCTTCTGTAGAGGCATTGTGTCTTCTCTTCGCTGTCTGAGAGCTGGATAATAGGTGTAAAACAATGGAGATACTTGAATGAGACAGTAACAGCCTGAAATTCTTCCATATGAATTACCACTACCCATAGTGCCAAGAATTTTCTCAAAGGAACCATAAGTGCTGATGTCAAGGACTGAGAGATATCTTAGTAGTTGGAGTTGGTTTTAAATTGTCATCCATGGTTAATTAAAGTTCCCATCATACTGGCAGTTTTCTCTGGCTCACTGATCAGGAAAACAGAATTGGCCAGCTCTTCCACTAATGAAAGATTAGGATTTCATCCTACAGGCACCAACAATCCTCTTCCTTCAGTACTATTCATTTCACAGGTTTGTTGACTTAATAGCACTTACAGAAGAGATACTATCAAGCAGCCTTCCTGCATCACAATTTTGTTATTTAACCCTTACTGCTGCATGATACTTCAGAGCCCTTTAAAATAATAGAAAGGAGAGAAGCTGTTCAAAGAACTTATCACAGAGAGATACACATGACTGATTTCTTGTATCACTGCATACTTTTTTATTTGAAAACACATTGTTCCCATGACACATCTTGGTTCCCTGCTAAGAACAGGACATTGGTACATCTTTCCTGAGACTTATTTACCCATCTCTTGTACCATCTTAATTTTCTTGACCATTTGAAAGGTTCTTCATAAGAAAATGCCTCTTCTTTTTGTCACAATCAATTAGCAACCATCATGATCACCTATCATCTCAGTTCCACCTATTCAAACTTGTTATCTCTCTCCTACTTCATATCACATCAGTGAGTCAGAAGCACCTCAACAATGCATATAAGTTCTCCTATTATCCACTTCTCTCTTGTCTTTAATTTCCAGCCACATGTGTGTGCTACCCTAAACACAGTTCCTTAACTAAAATTAATTGTGATCACAATGTCTTTATCTTTTAGTATGTATTACACATTACCCAGGATGAATTTCACCCTGTGAAAATTTTTGTGTTGCATGTAGCAAGGATTACAGAAGAAAAGTATGCATTGTTGTATCTTGAGTATGGTGGTGTGCTGAGACCAAAGCAGAGATCTGCTATATTTGAGATGCAGGACAGGTCTTTTATGCTCAAGCTGTTGATACTTGGAGCTGTACCAGTTGCACTGTTTCTAATTTGGAGAATAGCAAGCATAGAGGATTATTGAATGCAGCCACATGCTCTGCATTTTTGCTCTGACACCTTCTCCTGAGTGACCCTAGCCCCCTTCCAAAAGCCAGACTAAGATGCTTCCACAAGATAAGGCAGAAAAAGGTCTTCCAATTTTAGTAGGCAGCATATTTCTGTTATGTGAAATAGAGACCATATCTTGGATTTGGTACAAGAGTAACTAGGCCATTAAATAACCTGGCAACCTACCCAAAGGACACAGATGCATCTGTATGGGGAAGTTTCCATGTAAACATTTAATTCTAATAGTGAACAGCTATCATTAGACCTTTAACATTCAATTTGCATAACCATCAGATAATGCTCAACCTTCTCTCCTATTTTTTTTTTTTTTTAAACTCTCCAGGTCATTTTTTATCCTCTTGGTATATGTCTGCATTGCCATGGAACATTATGTTGTGTAACCACTAGACAGATTACCCTATTTTGCAGACCGAGTTTCACTGTAAGCTAACAGGCATCTGCTAAATTAAGTGTGTAATAATGCCACATCCATTGCAGATCACCTTGGCTTTCAGCTGTTGAACTTACTTCACAAGTGCTTTCCTTTTTTTGCTTTTCCCCTGTGCCAAGGCACTCAGAATAGCTGCATTCATGCATCAAATGTATTATAGCATTGGGACATTTTTGATCATTATTCTGCTTTGAATTTTTGGCTGTTTTATTCTCTGTAGCATGAGATTCTAGTAGGTTCTTGTGATGAAAGGTCAAACTAAATAAAAATGGCCCTGCTGGTTCTGTCAACTAAATTCAAACATTACTGGGAAGCTTTATAGCAATAATACCTTTCGTGCTGCTATATTCTGTAAGCAATTCCAGTGGAATCCCTGTTCTGAGTGGTTTATTATAGCTCAACCATAAAAATGTGCTTTGGGCTGAAAGTGGATTTATAAGATTTCTGCCCAGGAGCATATGCTTTGTAAAATTTAATTTAAATCAGCTTAGCTATTTTTTTTTTCTTTAAGGACTGAAGAATAAAAACAAAAATGGATGATTAGTCTTTTTGTTAGCAGAAAATCCCTCACTTTTATTTCTATAACAAGTAGGCAGTATTCTTGCCCTTCATGCATATGGGTAATTCCATCAACTTCAGGGAAAACATGGAGAGGATCACAACAGCAAAGCTAGTCTTCCTTATTTTAAATGAAATATGGAGACTGTCTGGCCAACAATTTGGACTAGGATTTTCTCTTAGGTAAAGGGAAAAATAGAAACTGTGATATTATTGCTGGAAAAAAAGAGGGTCTGCTACACATAAACTACTTTTCACAACAGTTAACAGCAGAGAGTTCTGTGAAATGGCAATAGGAAAAAATCTCATTTAATTTGATATAACTCAGTTTACAAACCCACTATTACTCCTGGGATTCCTGGACACAATTATTTTTTTCTGTTCTGACAGAGGGATTTTGCAGATTAAAGGAAGTGGAGTTTCCAGTTTTCCATTTTCTTCAAACATCTGGACATACATCTTTGCTGAGAACCCCCAGACAGAAATATGGCAACTATTTCACACATTACTGGTGGATTAACAACATGCAATAATTCTTCCTGCAGTCTTTAGGTGACATTTCTAATTTGGTATGGTGTTTTGCATCATGCAACATTTACAGAAAAGATCAAAAAGCTGCACCTTCTGCAGTAATGGGATCTGGAATGATGAAAAGAATAAATCTGGTTATCTAAAAGTTTTATCATCATCACTGCATCATTTCATGGATGAATCCAATACTGAAAAACTACACTGATTTAGTTTAAAGAGTTTGACACATTTGGTTCATTTCAGTTTGACACAAAATGTCATGATTTTATTTTTAATAGATTTGCTGTTAATATTTTAACTTTGTTTTACTTCACAGACATTTTCCTGACCAATATCTCCCTTTTCCCACTCAGCCTTGCCAAACAGCAGCATTGACTTAAAGAACACTATCCCATCAGATGTAGCACAGTTCCTCTGACAATATTCAATCCCATGCCAGAGACATTGCTTATGAAGAACTACAGCCCTGGTTACATTTCATCTTCTAATTTTGTTCACCTGAAGGCCACCTTGATAACTTGCCAGAGGTCATGTAGACATTGAAAAGAACAGATTGAATTGAGCAGCTCATCAGACAGGACTAGGCTGTTCCATCTGAGTCAGCAGACAAACCACTCAGCAAATAACAAGGAGTTTGGAAATGAAGGAGTGACATGGCTCATGGAAACCAGGAAAATATCCTGGGTGCAGGTAAGATAGGTTTAATTGTCACAAGAAGCTGTGAGAGGCCACAGCTGAACTGAAACAGCCAGTGGAATACCATATGGAATACCATACCATACTGTTGTCATGCCCAGTATATAAGTGGTGCAAGCTAACTGGGAAGTGTGTGCAGTTTGGGTTTCCTTTCCTTTCCCTTCCTTTCTTTTCCCTTTTTTCCTTCCCTTTTTCCTTCTGTTTCCTCTTTCACTCTAACAAAGCTAACCCAAACCTGGAGACCTGTCTAATTTGAAAAGAACCCTAAAACCAAATGACTCAAATCCCATGCTGGAGAGGCACTCCTGTCTTCAACTCTTAGAGTGGCTTCGATGTTGGTAAACGACTTCCAGGGAAAACAAGATGAGTTGTAATATATCAGGTGGATAACAGAAAACAGAAATAGACAGAAAACAAGGTGCTTTTAGTAACACCTTGGGAATGAGGAGAAGTAAAGAAATTATGTCAAAAGAGCCTAGTGAGTTTCAGGAATATCAAGGCAAGAATATCTGAAAAAGCTCTTTCAATATGCAAAGAAGCGTTGCAGTCAGATCATGTACCTAAACATATACAAATATGTGGATATGCAAACACATATACATATGTATGAATAGCCTGGATGCTATTCTCAAATTAATCTCAGATTTTAATATTGCCAGGTGTTCAAGATGGTTAATCAGTTTACTCTATGCAGCTGATACATACCTGGAGATAGGAAGGAAGGAACCTGAAGGCACCTGCCTTCCTACCATACGCTCGCAGGCTATGCTTGATGCATGAAGCAGTACAATATCTCACTGGCAAGCTGGAAATAGCTAGCCAAGGTGACTTGGACGTTCAGTAGCACTAGTCAGTGAATAGGACACAATACTTCAGGTCAGAGATCCTTCAGATGTATCATGTCAGGTGCTACAGCTTATTGTGAGGATGGCTGAACAAAGGAACAAGTTGCCCAGAGAGATTTTAGAATCTGCATCCCTGGCAACACTCAAAACCCAACTGGATATGGTCCTGGGAAAACTACTCTCACTGACCCTGCTTGAACAGGGCGGGGTTGGACTAGATGATCTCAAGAGATCCCTTCCCACATCAATGATTCTGTGATCCAGGGTTCTAACCTACCATCTCTCATTCATTACTGACTTAATGACTCTTCCTTTCACAAAACATTGCTAGCAGCTTACTCCACCTAGGAGTTGTATTTCCAACCTTGTCTCCATACCTAGGAAAATCTTCCTACACACTTCTGCAAAGCTCCCCTTTTTAAGACTCTCTTGAAGCTCTTTGTTGCACTCTATAAAGCCTATAAAATTAATTTGTCAAGATATAGGTAATTGCTGTGTCTACTTGTACTACAACTCTGTACTTTTATGCCTGTTTCTCCCTTTTTTATTCAGTTTATAAAATGCCTGAGATACAAACTATGCTTGGGTTTTCTATTGAACCTACCACCACTGTTTGTTGTACATAAGTAGGACTTGCTAGACACTCAATGTAAAGAAAAACAAGTGGGTATCCTCAAAATAGTCACAATATCTTCCAGATTGGGTCAAAATTAAAATAAAGTCCTTAACTACTGTTTTCAGTGTTAAGGAACTGGCTGGTTTGTACAAATACACAGAAACTGTAAAGCATCTGGAATCCAAGGTATTTCTTTGTTTGCTATACTATGCACTTAACTTTCACCAATTCCATGGAATTTAGCCTGAACTTCATTGGTAACTATGGTGACTGTAATAAATGAAGTGGCAAAGGTGCCTTAGACTCTATTTACTTGGGACTAAGGAGCTGCTAGCAAAAGAAACCTCTACTTTTCACAGATAGGTCATTCAGTCAACCACTTACATAGGCTGTTAGCATACAGATGGATTTTGAATTTCTAGTCTCCACCTATATGAATAGGTCTGTTTCTCCCCCTCTTTAATGTCAACGTGCTGAGTGCAATGAGACAGGCAGGCAAAGTTCTGAAGCAGTTGCCATCAGGGGATGGAGTGGCAGTATGTCCTAGGCAGAACACATTTCCTTCAATTTCCCCTTTGCACTGCAATGTGACCCTGCTGCCTGAGCAGGAGTTGCTTTCTCATGTGTTTCTGGCTCTCACTGGGAGCAGAGATGATGCTGTGTGCAACCCAACTATAATTATACATCCTGCTGTCTCATTTCTTTGATGCAACAGGGTAGGATGGAAGACCTCAAGCCGGACTGCAGTTGCGGGTGGCCAGTTTTCTAGCAGGATGTTTGGGAAAGATCTTTTTGCTGTTTACACTTCATTACCAGCCATGCAGAAAGCAATTAACACTTGACCCCTCTTCCTTAATTTTTGATACCTGTATAAACAGCAAAAATGATGCTATAAGCAAAAGAAATTCAGACTGATCTTTGTCATGAGAGTAGCCTGCTCTGTCCTAATGCACCAAAACAGCAATGTTCTGTATTTGTCTCATACTGATCTCCAATCAAATAAGGCAGCAGCTAAAATAGCCAGAAAATATTGACCTCTTTCTCCTAATGATAATAACAATCCTGTAGCAGGATTTAAAGTATGAAATTAGTACCATATTTACTGTGTGTATGAAAATTGTACCCATACATCACCAGAATTAACTTCCTTGCCTATGTTGGTCTCTTTTCAATGTTGCATATTCAAAGTCCTTAGAAGCAGTACACTGGCACAGTCCTGCTGCATGGACAGAAGGAAAAGGCAAACCAACCTTTTTCCTAGTGCCTTACATTCATATTCCCCAGAAACTCTTCCTTGCCCATTAGGGCAATGGAAAAGCTTATTTCCTTCTGCCACCCAAATTTTCTTAATTAGAGCCATTATTTTGATTTACTTCTAACTAGGAAAAAAATTGTGCTGGGCACCTACCTTTTTTTCACAGGGCTAGTGGAAGCCAGAGAATATCAATGGCATGAATGAAATATCCCTTGATTTCTACAAAAACTCAGATACCATTTAACATTAGCTAAATGGGGTTTGTCTTATCACAGTAGACCTAATATCTTCCTGCACTTATCATTATATTGATTTCTAAATTTTATGTAACTTTTTACAAGGACTGGAGGGAAGAGAGAATAAGTCGATGTTTAAAATTCATTGAAACCATGTTTTGCCTTGATTAAATACATATCAGTGTCAACCAGTAACCCTGCCTTAATAAGCTACCCAGCAGTGATAAACAAGTGCCATGGGAGAAGAGTATTAAAAAAAGACTGAGATCTCATTTTCTGATTTATACTGTAGGACTTTTTTTAATATTGCTTTTTAATAATTTTTACACTGATCATTATTTATAGCACAACTAGAGCTTTAGGCAGCAAGACCTTGCATTTCCTGGGCCTGCTCCTGCCCTGCTGGAGCTTTTCTACAGCACAACCTGGCTGAGACATGAAGGTTTTGTTCATGTCCAGCACTTTCACCTCCAAACAGCCTCAGAGGTCACTGCACCCTCTCCAGAACCAGCAGAGAAGAGCCTGGGGTAACAGTCTCCCCTGCTGGCTCCTTGGCCATAATGCCTGACAGATAGCTTGGTGTCTGTAGCCCTGGACTTGCCAGCTGTCCTCATTCACCTGAAGATGAGCTTTCCCAAACCCATTACCCCTCTGTTTAAGCCAGAGGTGAGGAGTGTCACTAAGCTTCTAAACTGCCTTGGGTACCAAGGTCTCGATGTGGCTCATATTCATATTAAAGTGCTCTTCAGGCACTGCAGCATCACTGCCCTGCATCTGCACTGGCTGCAGACAGCATAGGTTTCTCTCTCCCCTTCCTTATTGTCTTACAGCCCTGGAAGTTTGGCCAGGTGCATTAATAATGGTGTTTCTTTTCTATGAATTACGGCACCATGAACAGAAACCTGCAGTTAAAGGACCTGTGACTTACTCTGCTGTAGCAAACTATTTCTTGAAGGAAGAATGAAACTGAGCTCCTGACTCTTTTAGAATTATATAAAATACAGAACAAAATTTTCTTACAGGTCTCTCAGTTGTACATTCAGGTCAGCAGGAAATATATCAGACTGTGATCAAGAGTGATACAATGCCCTTAAAGTCAGTTTTCAGAACTCATATATTTCCACTTTCAAAGGCTGGTGGTCTACATAGAAAAATAAACCTTCTTTTACTATGTAACAGCATTTATGCATACAATCCAAATTGCTCTGCTGTCCTTTGGCAGCCCATGAAACCCCAGGCAATGACTCCTCTTCACTCTTCCTAAGTAAATGCCTGTTCTGCTGTGAATGCTAGAGCTCCTCAACCTCTGCAGACTAGGGAGAAAGAAAGACCTGTGGGTCATGCCTGACCTTTCATTAAAAGAAAAAATAATAGTAGCATCAAGTGAAAAAACTCTATTTTCCCCTCTGTGTTTTGGCAATATACAAGAAATGGAAAAGCTGCTCTGCAGTGGCATTGCCTGCTAGCACTTCCCTCACATTTGAAGTCATCTGATAAGCTTACATATTAACCTGGATGATTTACGTTAACACTTAACCATGGTGACAAGTACTCTTTGCACTCACTGCACACTGGCACTTTGTCTTTCTGCTTGCAAAGAATTCAAGTAAAGATTAGTGACGTTAATGAGGAAGAATAAGAGGGTGAATGTAAGCAAAGCTTCAGATATTGGCAGGTATCAAACAAGTCTGCAAGGGCAGCAAGCAGAAAATACCCATTAACACAACACAACATAGGTTGCACTTTCAGCAACATACAGTGTTTGACAATTCAGTTCTGTCTGGTTTTGTATGCAGTCTTTGAGACACTGCTGAGGTTTTTTGTGGAAGGAAATCAATTTTTATTGATTTTGTTATAAATATTAGGACTTTTTTCCCTGTTTTTTTTTCAACACAAGTTCTAAAATTCAAGCTCAGAAGTCACCCCTAAATAGTAAAAGTCTCATAATTCAGATACTAATGGCCTTGATATCATTGTCAATACTGCTTAGAAGTACAGTAGATCAGTTTATTGTGTCCTTGCCCTGTTTAGGGTTTTGTTACTGAAAACAGAGAGGCTTTCTTGAAACTGAGAAATACAACTTAGCCAAACTATGGATGTAGCTAAACAAATCACCATCTGCAATTCCTTTGCCTGTTTCCTACTCCAAAACTCCAACCTGTGCACCAATTCTTCCCCAACCACAGCTATGCACTACCTGTCCCCTAGGTGAAAGGTGAATAAACTGTTTTATACCTTTGGCACATGTCTCTTACCAGGGCAATCAGTGCCAAGTAGCCACAGTGCGGTAAGCTCACACCCATACACATATTTTGGCTGTGAAACTGGCCAACACAAAGAGCAAAACACATGTTGCATGTTCTGTTCTTGGAAAGGGCAGGACTGGGCTATGCCAAAATAGTTAGCTCAAGGGACAGGGTAGTTTTGAGGAGCCAGGCAACCTAGAGGACATGAGGAGGCAGGCAGTGCCAGGAATTCAGATTAAGGGAGGCAAAGACCTCCAGGAGATTCCAAGGCTAGTTATCCTGAGGGGTATGCAGAGAAAAAAGGCAGAAACTTTGAGTCCTGCCTTTAACAAAAACGATGAGACCTCCTTCTTTGTTCACACTGACCTCACCATTACTCAACCATATAATTGCATCTTCAGATGAAAGGTCAAAAGGTAGATGAAGAGAGAACTCTAGTCTTACTGTCCTGTCATGGGTCATTTAGGGAGCAGACACTGATCCATTTTTCTTCACCAGGGGATCAAATCCATGATTCCTAAAGTATTTCTGTTTAACATCTTCTGCAGAGGTAGCCTTGGCTGCATAGCCAAGTAGTTTGCTCTAAAGAGCAGGCTGTTCCTAACGTTTACTTAGCTGCAGGTGGATGCTGGTGACGTTAATAAAGACAGATAGGAGTGGGGATGGAAGCCAAGCCTAAGATACCAGTGGAGGTTAGAGAGGCATACAAAAGTAGCAAACAGAACATATTGATCTGCACTTAGCATAGGACTGTACTCCCAAGCAAGAGCACTCAGCTGACTCAGGAGGCTGTATTTTTCCTCTCACAAATTCACGAAGTCATTTTAACAGTTTTACCCTGCTGCATCTTTCCCTGTTAACAAACAAGAATAATCACCTTTTTCATAATGCCCCTTTCCCAAACCAGGTAAGTAGTCGTGGCCTTCAATCTTTTGTTCAACTAGTCTCCCCCAGATTTGTCTCATACTGTTGGTTTTAGTTGTCAGTGACTTTGCTGATCTCCTCTGCGCTCCCTTACAGTTGTTCAGTTTAAAACACAAATGGCCATGCTAATGCCACTAACCTTATCCAGACCTTCCCAAGACATTGTAAGATGGACCAACTAGACTAAACCATGCAGCTCCTGCTGTGCTGACACATGCCCTGTTGTACTATGTGATAACAACACATTAGTAACTCTCTCAAACAAGCGTGTGTTGTAAATCCCACACCAACTACTCTCCCTCAAGAGCAATGCCCATATTTTCTAGCCCTACAGCCCACTGTCTGTTTGGAGTCAAGGATGCAGAAAGGACAAAGACCTTGCAGGATTTCTGACCAACTATCAAAGTGTGGCTGGCAAGGGGATAGGATTCAGGGAGGGAGTGATACAACAAGAAGGTAGGTGGGACTCTGGTGGCCAGTCAATAACAAACACTAACTGTTTAACAAAACAGCAACATGGCAAAAATGATACCTTATGCTCAGCCTCCTCTGCCTCACAAACCTTGGCATTAAAGCAGAGCTTTAGAACATTAGAGCAGAAAAACTAAGGAAAAATTTTCTAATTTATGTCAATTATAGGGCTGATGACTTCTGCAGATGAGTTGAGACTTTACTGCTTAAAATTCCTTTTTGGTCTGCTCTTCCAAATCCCAAAATGACTGCTGAGGCCCTACTGTATTCTCCATATAAATTATATCTTGGGCTTGTAGCTACAACATATGGCAAAGGAGGTTGCTGTTTAACTTTTGACCCCCTGGAGTAGTTTACTGAATGTAATTTTCAGCTCTTCCTGAAAGGGTGTTCATCCTAGAAGAGTATACACTATATATAATATGAGGATTTCATTTACATTAGGAGGGCAACATTTTTCACTGAAAGACCATCACAGACAATCTAAGCATATCTGCTGTTGGCAGTCCAGAGTGAAGGCAAGCTTCCACCGGGGCCACAGAACAGCATCACTTGTCCACAGATGCAGTGTTAACTTCAAATTTCCTGGACTCTGCCTGAGCTTCTCATTTATTAAAATATCAGACAAGGACTGCTGGAGTTAACTTCCTCTTGCTATTTTAAAGAAAATTAGACTATTTCATATAAATTTGCACCCAGAAAAGACTCACATTTGCCATCATCCGAGCTGGGAAGTGAAGAAGAATGAAGTAAAGGAAAGGAAAAAGAGGTTGGGATTCTAATTAAGAGAAAGAAAACTAATAATGAGAAAACAAGAGAAAAAGCAAATGGTTGGAAGGAGGAAGAGACCTAAAGGAAGAATATACTATGCTTCAAACTAGGGAGAACAGCACCTTTTTGTCTCACATTGTAAGGCCATAACAACATGAACTCTGGTGTCACTGAAGACAACATCTGTCTCCCCACCCCTAAATAGACTGAAGAGCAACTTGTAAGACAAGCAAAGAAACTCTTGAACTGTCTCCTGCCTACCTTTGGGAATTCAAGGGCCCTTACCCTATGGTCAGCTGCAGCAATGGGGTGTCTGTGGCCAGGCATGTAAGAAACTTCCCAACATGGGGGATATAAAATGTATTAACAAAACACTAAAGAAACAATATTCCAAGATAAATTATCTTGGTTTTTACAAGTTCCCTTCCACATCCATATTATCAATAGCAGTCAGGACAAAACTTTATTTTGTTCCATGCCATTTGTAACTGTACAATAGAAATATCTGGAGACTTGAACAATATTATCTCATAGTTTGTTCAGACCTAGAATAAGACTTCACTCTTTTGGCTATAGGGATGGAGAAAAGGCCTTTCACTCTTTTTTTTAGAACCAGCACACACTCCCATGTCAAAAGAAGTAAGTCATATAGCTGCAAAGTCTCCCACTTATGTCAGGACTGTATTCCTACCCCCACTGCCAGCAGACCCCAAAATCTAAGTCTACAATATGCTGTGTAGGAGATGGAAAACATCTTTATCTGTATACAAAGGATCTGGGCCAGGAGATCCTGTGAACATTAAAGGCAGAAAAGTAACCTTGGGAGATTTTTTAAAAGACAGTGTGAAGCTGATAGGTCCTGGTTACCAAAACCAAAAGAAACAAAGCAGAGAGAAACTTTACTAGAAAAATAAATACTTGGGTCTCCGTTGTACCTCTGAATACTACTTTGAGGATCAGTTCTTCTCAGTTGACCTGTGGGATTTGCTTAGATTTCTCAAAGGGTTTGGATGCTCTATTGTGGCTAGACTGTGATCTGCCTTCACTTCCCGCAAAGCAGCATCAAATACAGAGAAGCAACCTGCTACCCAGGCATTTTGCAGACTAAAATAGTGCAGAGCCTAATCAGGAATCTCATGGCAGGAAACAGGCCTTCCTACAACAGGAAGCCTAGGAAAGACTACTGGAGACAGCCGTCCAAAAGCAGCCACTTTGCCAAAAAAGACAAAATGGCTCTATACTGGTAACTCCTGCAGCAGGAAATCGCTGAATTAAGCACTCAATCTACAGAGCAATTTAGTATGTCATCTGCTTCCTGGCAACAGATATTTGGGATCATTTGTACATTGCATTTCAGCTTTATCTCATAATCAAGTTGAGGACAGTGTCCTCTCCAGTAAGCAAAGAGGTCAAGGTCAGATGCTTCTCTGATTTCTACCCAGAATAAATATTTTTAACCCCTTTCCTTTCTCCCTTTTCATCATTTTATCATTTCTAATTTAGGGGTCTTACATTCCTGTTTCTACTCTGATTTGGGTCCAGGGCGGACTGAGTCACTGATACAATGGTTGCCAAAATTAACTGTGGCCTCCATGGGACTGTACAACAGAGCCTAATAGAAGATAAATATCACATGCCACAGTGAAACAGGGCAAGGAAGGCCAATGTGTGTGGTTTATATCTGTGGTTTGTTTAGTGGAGGGTCAGGAAACATTTTAGAAAGTTTCTCCTAAACTAATACAAAAAGAATGAGAGGGAGAGGGAGAAGGAGAGAGAAAATAAGAGGGAGAGGGAGAGAGAAGGAAAGAAAAAGAAAGAGAGGGGGGAAAAAAGGAAGGAAAGAAGGAAGGAAGGAAGAAAGAAAGGGAATGAGATTTTTTTTGGGGGGGTCTTTGTATTGGTGCAGAATGTTGGCAGATTGAGTTCATATTTCAGTATTTACCAGATATGAGTGCTGCTCATCTCACACAAAATATTGTCTCTGTTTATTCATTAGTTCCTTAAGCCTTACTGAAGACAGAATAGCAGAATTACAAAATGGTTGAGGTTCAAAGGGACCTCTGGAGGTCATCAGGTTCAACATCCTTGCTCAAGCAGGGTCATCTAGAGCCAGCTGCAACACATCCAGGCTTTTTAATTTCTTCAAGGACAGAGACTCCACAACATATCTGGACAACATTTGCCAGCACAGTCCTGCATAGTTGAAAGGTGAATCCTAGTGTAAACATGACACCTCCTATATCTGAATTTGTGCCCATTGCCTCTTGTGATGTCATTGGGCATGACTGAAAAAAAAAAGCCAGACTCCATCCTCTTTAAAAACACCTTCAGGTACTTATACTCATTGATAAGATCTCCCTGGGTCTGCTCTCCTCTAAGCTGGACAGTCCCAGCTCTCTGCCTTTTCTAATAGGAGAGGTGCTTCCACCCCTTAATCATCTTTGTGGCCTCTCACCAGACTCTCTCTGGTATGTCACTGCATTTTCTGTACTGAGGACCCCAGAACTGGAGCCAGTACTCCCAGTGTAGCCTCACCAGTGCTGAGTAGAGAGGAAGGATCACTTGCCTCAACCTGCAGCTCAGGGCACTATTAGCCTCCTCTGCAGCAAGACAACTCCAACATAATCATTGTGGGTTTGGCTTTGGCTTTTGAAAATAGACAATAGACTGTGGTCAAAAAATGTCTCAGATGAGGTAAAAAAACAACACATAATTGCAATTATAGAATACAATTATACAATTTTCTGCTGTTACATAGCAATATACATATGTGCATGCTCTACTAAAGAAAAAAACCCTGTCATTGTTGATAAAGGAGAGAGAAGGATGCAACCAATTAATTGTGAACACTTTTAGCACACTTCTATAAATTAACTGAGTTTTCATGAAGTGATTGATGTCAGTTAGATTTGCTGTAGTCAGTGATGTCTCTTTATCCATTTGGTCTCCTCAGGAAATCTCCCAGTTCAGGAGATTTGGAAGATGAAAAGTGCCACCTGATAGAGACTTTAAGAGTCCTTTCACGTTTGGTGAGTCAGGACATGCGAAATCTATCTCAAAATGAGACTAGGAATGATAATCACCTCAATTCAACTTCAACAGTTTTGATCAAAACCAGCCAAGTTCTTATTTTATCCTAATAGTTTCGGTATCTGTTATAAGAGCAGGTTTTTATGGCAAAAGAGACTGGCTTGCAACATTCTATTTACAGCAAGCAATGGAAAACAGGTTTCTGAGGAAAGTTTGCTCTTACAAAACGAGATGTGCAAAGTTTATAAGATGCATGAGCCAATTTTATCACAAACACTTCACACTTTAATAGAAACAAATAGCAAGCAGATTTTGAACTATGGCTTTGTTAACAGGGAGAATAAACTTTACACCAAAACATCACAGAATGGTCTGACAGTCCCTGAATTGTGGGTTTCCTTCCATTTTTTTGTTACCTCACATTCTTTGGTTTATCATTTGTCAGGTTTTTAAATGTTTCCCTGTGATAGAAAAACACCCTCCTGGAGCTATGAACACCTAGCCAAGTGTCAGTGTCAGGCTAAGGGACTGTACTTCAGCTAATACTTTTGCAGATAGGAGTTTTTTGACAATTAAACATGACTTGGCAATTCTGCAGAAAGAGCTGATTCATGGCAGGACTTGAATTTCCATGTGTGCAGGTCGCTATTGTATCTTAGTACATACAGTTGGGGCTCTGCTAGGTGAAAAATGAGAGAGGACCTGGATTGAAAGCTGAGGGATTTAAGGATGTAGTAAACACTTCTGAAAGCCTTGTGTCAGAATACAGTTTATCCACTTGTTACTGTTTCTACTGTTTCTGTTCTCTCATATTTATAACTTTGCCTCAGAAATAGCGATAAGAGAGAGTGTAGTTTTGCAAGACACTTTTCCTAAGTTAGCTGTGAAGGGATGACATGTGGCTTTTCTTTCACTGCTTCTACAAAAAGACCTGACTGTTTCTCCTTGAGATCCCATCCCCTGGGCTTGGAGACATCTGAAGTTCAGTGCTTCTTTCAGCTGCCTCCTACATCTCTAGTAGATAAATTCTCCAGGTATATATAAATCAAAGCAAGCCCAAGACTGCCCATGTCCCAAACTGTAGTAATAGGGCAGAAACCCAACACCTACGTGTTTCCAAAGTGACTCTACAAGGACCTTCTCCTTGGACAAACACCTTCCAATAGCTGAGATTCCTGATCCAGCTGAGCAGCACTTAGACTGAGGGTCTTTCTTCATCCTAAAATACCTAAGATTGCATGTCCCAGTGAACACTCTAAACAGACACAAAAAGGTAGCTCTTCCTAAAGTATTTCCACTTTACAGACCACTCAGTTATCCAGAAACAAAGAGCCTACAGCCTAGGAGCTGGGACAGTCTCTAACACTGGGAGTTAGGTAAAATGTGAGCTCATGGTAAGCAAAGGAAAGAAATGGAACTCAGTCCCTGCTGTCCCATGTACACAGTCAGGCATATTCTGACCACTGATAATAAATGTAGTGATGCTGTCACTTCTGTCTAGCTACTTTCCTGCACATTTACATGAGATCTGCTACAGGGCCCAGCACCAGACTCAGCACGTTAAATCCAGAGTTGAAGACTCTTTCATGGCACAGAATAAAATCTGTTTTCCTTCCCCTGGGCAGGAAGCCTGGTACAGCTCTGTATCAAACATCTGACCCCACTGCCATGCCCTGAGCTCTCTGCTGAGCATGTCCCCTTGCATGTCTTCTCCTGATAGCTGAATGTTAAAACAGGCTGTGCTGTGAGAACTGTAAAAACTCACCCTGCAACCCAATGCTTATTTCCTACAAAACACCCTGTGGCTACAACTCCGGCATTGGCCTCTTCTGACATGGGGTGGGGATTTCCAATGGAGAAAAAGAATGAAAGAAAATGAGGGACAGTGAAAGGAGGAGATAAAACAAAGAGAAAGGAAAGCTTGGACTGAGAAAGGAAATGAAAGATCTTTAGAAGAGGGAAATGTAGGCATGGCTACGTGTCACAGTAGCTCTGCCAAGACACAGGTAGATGATAGGATAGAACAATAGTGCAAGTACTCCCAAAAGAACTGACCTCTACGTGGTGCCAGGCACGTCTCTAACTTCAGCAGCACTAATGGGTGTGCAGAGCTTGCAGGACATGCAGAACACAAATGCCCAAGGACCTACTCCATTCAAATCATTATCAGTTCCTTTTCTGGCCTTTCCCTTCCTGGTAGACACAGAATTATACCAAAATCCCAGTATGCAATGTCCCTGAGCCACAACAAAATTTAGATCTAATGTATAATCAGCCTCTAACTTCAACGTGGCACTATCCTTGGGTTACATGTGCATGAATGGAGTCCAGATGTTGACCCAAATCAGGTTTTAGCAAGTCACAAGCAGTTGAAATACAAAAAGAAAGTTGGAAATTACAAAACCAGCTCAAGTCACTCTGGGTGTTGTGGGACAGATGTACACTAGCACAATTTCACATGGAAACTAGATGGGTGGGTAAAATGATTGAGTTCAAACACCAGGGTGGATGACGAGAGGTGAATAGGGAGCTGAGAGTGGAATGTTAGCAGCACCACCCTTGGTTTCCTTCCAACCTACTGTAGCCAGTCATGTATCCACCAAGCAGAGTAGCATGGAACAACTGACTCCTCCATCTAAGAAAAACTAAAAGAAAATTTTAATATGTTTTCAGAGCATTTTCTTGACACCTTCTCTTTGCTCATATATTTAACTTTCTAAGACAGCTTAAGGCAATGAATGCAAATGCAATGCCAAATAGGGAATTAAGAAAAGGGCTAAGTATGGTACCAATGCCACAGTTTACATCTGGGCTGCAAAGGCATTTTTCTTTTTTAATAGCAAAGCAACAGAAATTATTTTAATGGCAGTAGTCAGTCTAGCCCTCCAATCATGCCCTCATTCAGATGGGTAACTTAGAAACATGGCAGAGATACACAACTCCAATCAACCTAATGCCCAGATGAGCTCCAGAAAAAAACTTGGTCATTACTGAGCTGGAGCAAGAATTCCCAAAAGTCATAAGCAGGGACTTTGTGCACCACCTCAAAAAGTTCCAGCGCTTCATAGCAGGGGAATACCTGCCAAATTGTGACTAGAGCAATCAAACTTCAAGTGGCCTCAAGATCAGTGGCAAATAGTTCCAAAAAAATCAAATAACAATGACTAATCACTTTGACTGATGTGTTGACAGTTAACAAAAGCACTTCAGATGGCTAGAGCAGGCTTTCCTTTTGTTTCAGTGCCTGCTCTGATTAGAGTTCTTTACCGTAGGATGGGTATGCAGCATGTCTGCAGCAGTATCAATCACATGAATACTGCTTCCAAGGTGTGTTCATCCTGGACAAACTGAACTTTCCTCCCAGTGTCTGTGTGTTCCCTTCTTTTCAGAAATACTGGATTAAACCTCTTGACCTTAAGTAAGTATGAGGACTCAATCAAAATAGGTCCCTCTGATACCTAAGCAGAAGCTGAAGTTGGGAATGGTGGGTATGTTTTTATGGAGCTCTTAGATCATTTGATTTTGAAAACAGTGAAAAAATGTATCTTTCAAAGTG
This sequence comes from Galbula dea, assembly GCA_013399015.1. Lineage (NCBI taxonomy): Eukaryota > Metazoa > Chordata > Aves > Piciformes > Galbulidae > Galbula > Galbula dea. Next base: position 324,861 of record VWZX01000359.1, read on the forward strand.
AAACTCCCTATAAGATAAAAGCTGAAATAGGCACTGACATAAGCACTGGTGGTGTGTTGCTAGAAGGAGTTACATATATTGTTGAAGGCCATATTTTCATCATGTCAGTTCCTCTATCCCAGGCAGGAAAAGAGAAACTGTGTTCTCTTCCATCAAGATTGCTCCTTGATTATATGTTTCATTTCCCCTTTTCCTTCAGAGAAGGAAAAGAAGGCATTTGCCTTTGTCTTGAAGCTGTAGGTAGGCTGTCGAGGTTCCTCCCTTCTGGGCAGATCCTGTTCCAAAGGTTCTGCCAGGACAGAGCAAAACTCTGCCTTCCAGTTAGAAAGTTTACAAATTTCTTGTTGTAAAGAAACCACACTAATTTAACATTTGTGTGTGTTCAAACAGATCCTGTAGAGCTCTACCAAAGGAAGTCTTACTTCTTCCTAGGCTGATTCTACAACCATGAAAAAAAGATTTGACAGACTGAGGATGTTTATAAGACAGAGAACCATGTTGCTTCAGAGGTTCTGACATTTCCTCTCTGAACTTTAGTAAAGAAGCTTAGCTGTGGAAGTTGCACAGTGCAGAAAGCACAGCATGCCCTGCTGTGAAAGAAATGAGTCTGACAGTCAAGTTGGAAATTACAATGCCACCCTGAATGAAACTGAAGTTGTTATGCAACATCTATTAGGCCAGGTGACTTGAGGGCATGAAAAGCTTTACCTCACCTTGACTTTGTGAGACAAAGTCTGACACAGCATGTTACTGTAACACAGAACAGCTGCTAATTTCCTTTGTTCCTTCAACCAAGTATTCCTGTCTGCACACAATACCAGAAAGTACCAAACACAGGTTTTTGTGTTGTATGTATAAACAGTAATACTGGTTAAGTTTTTTAGAAAAGCCAGAAAGGCCACTGTGAAAGCAGGTGGAGTGTTACAAATGAACATGGAAAATTAAAAACCACAAGCATAGCAACCCACAGCCAGACTGCTAGATGCAATTCCTCAAAGGTCACAGAACAGTTATCTGGCAATAAAGTGCCAGCAGGCATTTTATTCCTGGTGACTGTTTGTTTTTTAAACACCATTCTTCTTTTATCCCACATTAATAATTTCACTAACAAATGACCACATCCACAAATGTTTTAAGTATATATACCTTGTCAGCACTATATCACCATCTCCAGTTCTGTAGAAAAACTTCTGTAACAAAAGTATTTTGACCTATTCTTGTTCCCAACCTTGTTAACTACAACTCATGCAAAAACTCACTGAACTGCATCAAAACCCCATACTAAGGTCTACCTGTAGTCCAGCCAAAGATGGAAATGGAGGTCTCATGTTACTTACATGTAAAAGTAGAAAGAAGATCTCTGCCTGCATCTGGGAGTGGTTGCATACAGATTGTTTCTCATCCATGTTTCCTCTGGCAGAATAATATTTGTGCAATGACACTCTCACTTGCCTTCTGATTAATGTCCCCAAACCCTGAGAACACAATCAAAAGCCAAACAACATCAAAAAAAATTGCTTACATTCTCCTTACCCTTTGACTTCCAAAGTATTAGTATTAATCTAATAGAACACATTTTTATACCCAAACACCAAACTACTGGTGGCTGAAAACTCTGGAAGCCTTGTAACATTTTTTAGCCTCCTCATTTTTATAGAAGAACATAAGGCTATTATTTGGTTTATACTAATATTCTCCTCATTCAAAAGGCCTAATTAAAGCATAATACGTAATACTAAATAGGTGGAAATTAAGCACATCACTTAAATACAAAATAAGAAATGTATTCAATCCATTCTGCATGGAGTCTTTACAGCAGAAGTAAATCTTTTCAGTCACATTATGCTTTTGTAGCTATTTATAGCCATGTATGTCCATCATTTGCATCCTATAGTTTGGGGTTTCTTTTCCAGATATAAACAGAGCTTCCTCCCTTGCTTTGTTTATGTGTCTGCCTGTCAGTGTAGCGCCAGCAACTGTCTCTCTGCTTTGCTGCTGCTGCTCCCTCATCCTGTTTATAGGTCATCTATGACTGCCATTGCCTCCCCACTGCTGAGCAGAACTTCCCATAGCACTTCAGGATGTTTTAGTCACATTAACCTGTGCCGCCTGTCTGGAGCCAAACATCTACCCTCCCCTCCCTGCCAGTGCTGCAGGCAGCATTCACCTCAGCAAAACTCAGCTTTTGCTTCCTAGGATGCCCAAACCTTTTCAGCTGTCTCTTGTGTGAAAACACAGCTGGGTCCTATTCATTGTCCTACCCACTGCAAAAAGCATAAATAGTCACACAGCTGAGGAGAGAAAAAATTCCCCTGCCTCTTCAGTTCAAAGCATGTGAGGCCTCACAATGGGCAACATCCTTGTCAGCTACTGAACATGGGGGGGAAAAGATGGTACTGTTTAGTTAGATGTGGGGTTTTTTTTTAATTTAGCAATGTTCAAGGTCATTAATACAATAATTCTTTAGCCATTTGCTTCAGCAGGACACAGCAAGAAAAACAGGTCAGCATCATCATGTGATACAAATCTACATAAGACACCGCATAGGAGGAAGAGGCAAATCGTTTTCAGCTGCTGAAATGGAGTCAGTAACACAATGTGTCTGCTTCCCCACATCACTGGGAGAGTCTTCTTACCCTCCAAGTCAGCCAAATGAACATGGATAAATCCAGGACCTCTGACAAACACTTCATAAAGTTTGGTGGTTTATGAAATCCATAGGAATAGGAGTGCAGCACTCATGCACATCACCTTTTCTGATTGCAAACACAGAGTAGTAGACACTTATTAGTAAACTCAGAATATTTTTGTCAGAGGTTGTTGAAAGACATTAATGTCTGTCTGCATGGCCTTCAGCCTCCTTCACATTGTTGGTTTATAATCCAGTGGCCATTAGCATGTGTCCAGCAGGACTATGCAAATATCTCATTTAACAACAAGCTCACACAAACTGTTTTATAACACATACCAAGCAACAGTTTCTCTAATGTTCTGTGTTTCCTTGTTGTATTTTCACTATTTATAAAGATATTCAAATAACATAGTACTGTGCTTAACCTCCTCTTTAGGCTGGAAGATGGGGTGCAAAAATAAAGAGTGAGGCTAATCTGACCTCTCTCAGAAACTACTGCACAGTTTACAACCTCTCCAGGGTTTTCCAAAAACCTAAATGGTACTTCCACACATAGTTTTCACTGGTTTCACATTGGTAATGAGGTCCTTAACTACCAGTTGTGCCTTTAAAAATTTTTCTGCTCAGCCTTTATAGTAATGTCAAAAATTGTGATGCATGAGAAAAATCAACATCCCAAGTTAAAAATATTTGTTATGGACAATTGAGCAAAATGAATATATCCTCAAAGCACTGTTGGCAGGTAGATTGAAGTTAAGCACATGGCACAAATGCATATTCTTAGGAAAAAAAGGCTGATCTAATCATTATGTGTTTTAAATTCCACTGTAAACTCTCATAACCCTTTTACTGCAATAAAAAAGTGATGATCTTGACATACATGATGCTTCCTCTGCATTCAGCAGCCACTGATCTGTGTGACAAGATCACAGCTTCACATGACCTAGTGTGACCAAGCTTTGCAAATGCTGTTATGAATCTCATGATGTTGGGCTTTTTTTGTGATAACACCAGTTCTTGAACTTACATGAATAAGTATGAGTCTGTTTGGATTTCTTGCTTTATAAAGACTTGTGCTTTCATCCCACATTTTAGGAAGATGAAAAGGAAGTTGAAAAATCTGAAAACATTAGAAAATATGCAACAAGACACTAATGTTTAAAACATTTTTTCCCCAAGTAGGTTTTGCTTCTTGTTGTGCTTCATAGGTTTGTTACAGTGCAAGAGATTATATCTATGTTGATCATTTCACCTCTGTATGACACTGAAAAAATGTCACTGCACAAGCAAATTGCCTCACTTTAGTAGTGTTGGAGTGAGGTCCATTTTAATTTAGTCCAATATCTTATCAGAAGAGCAGTGCAAGAGTTCCTTTGTAGTCTTTCTCATCTGCATAATCACAACAGTGGGTTTCTGGAGTAGGCTCATTTGTTTTGTTCTCTCACATTGTTTCCCTCTTCATTTAGACAGATCTGTATTCATTTCACAGGCAACTTCCTTCTGAAGCTTTTGTTCAACTGTTAACTATCTTATCTGCCACTTTCTTTTCAAAGGCTCCCAAAAGATTTGATGGTCCAAAGAGGTGCATATTATTGATATGTTCCAAGATGCTCATCTGTACATGAGGTTCTTCTTTTCCTAAAAAAATAAGGAAAGCAAATCAGAAAAGATCAGTATACCTGACCATGCCTCTGTAATTATCAAGTAACTGCTGAGAAATGCCAAAATATGTTAAACTTGCCTAATGTCTCTGATGAAAAAACATAATGACAAGCTATGGAAAGGCAGAATGACATTGAACTCATTTTCCATTACTTCTCTGCCAGCTTCTGATGGTGTTCAATGATCTGGCCTGCCAGCATGTCAAATTACTCCTCTGTTTATAGCAGTTCTCTGTGCCAAGTCCCACAGATGTTCAGACTTTTTCCCCATGTGGATGGGATACTAGATATGATCTTACCTTCATATATAGTCCTGAGAGAAACTGGAGGGGAAGCCTGCAAAGCAAAATGCCAACCACCTTTTTGAAGAGCAGGAAGTAAGGGATCAGTGAGGGGAAGAGCTAGGGAGCTAGTCAAAATCAGGCCTAGAGTTCCCACACAGAAGTGATGACCTGGGACTGAAATGATTGTTCACTGATCTTTTAGAGCTATTCCTGCCCAGAGTGAAGCCTGTCTTTCTCCTGTGGAAACTCTGGATGACTCAGGAGCAAAAGATGCAGGAAATCAAATCAAGTTCAAAAAGTATTTAGCTAGCACAGAACATGTAAGGAGCATCCCAGTGACAGAGGGGAAAGCTGTAGTCTAATTAAGTGCTAAACAACTAACAGTTAAAATTGACTGAAACAAGAATAATAAAACTAAATGAGCTGGCCCTGCATTAAAAAAGTTCAGATATCCTGAGGCAAGGGGAAAGGGAAGAGAAGGGTTGAGAAGAGAAGAGAAGAGAAGAGAAGAGAAGAGAAGAATAAATAACTGTATTTACCTTTGCAGAAAGCTATTTACCTTTGCAGAAATACAGATTAATATGTTTGCTTGTTTGTTATCAGCTTTGCTTTAAGTCCTGCAGTAGGACCATTTACTGCTTTATTCGGTCAAAACCAAGAGTTTGAACAACTTTTAGCTCTAGGAATAGCTCTTCCCAGCTGCAGACAGCAGTGTAAGAGCGCCTTCTATGCTTAGGCAGAAGAAATGCAAGGCGGAAAAGCCATTGAAAACTTGAGTCCACAGAAGTCCTCTTCTCTTAGCTGGAAGATAAGCTAAAACCCACCTCTCTTGGGTGGAAGATGAGCTAAAGCCCACTTCTCTTGTGTGGAAGTTCAGCTATTCTTAAGTCAGAAAAATAAAGGGTACCAGAGCTTTCTCTCTGTTAAAGGAAACAGCTCAAACTCATCCTCAGGTTATCAAGGATATAGCTGGCACATTTAGAGTATGATTATAAATAGCTCTTATTGCCACATAAGTGCCAGTATCTCTGAGAAGCCTTAGGAAGAGCTCTGTCAGGAGTCAAATTTTAAACCAAATTTTTAAAATAATTTTTGTCATTTCCTCTGTGGCTTTTAAGGAGCTAGGTGGGCATTAATGTGCTGCTTTCTCAGGGTGAACAGAGATGTGAAGAAGCTCTCATTCTGAAGTGTTATTTTTGTCCTGGGTCATTTCAGTGATCCAGCTTCCCAGACAGCTTCACAAACAGTTGCAGTTACCCAGCTAAAGGAGCACCAAGCTGTGGTGGAAAGACACAAAATAACCCACAGCTGGACAGAAGGACAGAACAGGCAATACCTAAGCCAACACAATGCCACTGTATATAAAGCTAACACTGCTGGAGCATAAACATGTGAAATGAAGTAACTCAGGCAAGACCAGATACAAATCTAAAAGAGGGTCACATGGATGTGGCAAGTGATCACATTTTCCAGAGGAGTCCCTGTCACATCTTAACACCACACAGAAAACCTTGCAGGCAGCCAGAGAAGACACTCCAACTGGAAGCAGTAGCAGCACATCAGAGCAGTTTCGTGCCCATTAGCAAATCCTTTTGAGATACAGCTTTTAGTGAGCTGAAGGCAGCACCATGCCCATGTAGCAATATCACTCTGCAACCCTAATTACTCTCTACATGTTTTAAACCAAGACAAAAGCACAGAGCCCAACCTTTCCAATCCAAAAGCACAGAGCCCAACCTTTCCAAACCAAATTATTCTATGATTCTATACTGGCCTTGCCTACCCTAGAGGAGATTTACTAGCTAAACCATCCTGGCAAACTCTCTTATCAGAAATGAGTCATATAACAGCAAAAGATTTTCTCACCCTAGAGCTTATACAAAACCCATCCATACTGCATGCAGTTTCAGGGTTTAGCCAGCCAGTCTCTTTATTCCATTGTGTCTTGTGACACAGGTGTGGTCTACTTTGGTCAGAATATTATTCTTGCTTGGAAGCAGAATAGATGAGCCCTATTATGCCACTGGATGTCATCTGAAATCTCTGACTGGTTGCAAAAGAATAAATGGTTTAGTCTAATCCCTAAAGGATGATTTCTTTACAATTAATAATCTCACACACATGCAAGGACAGGATATAAAAGCCAGAGCAAAGGCAAAGCATAGATCTTTGAATTTATAATAGCCATTTCAAAATATGTCTGCCTCAAGGGGGAGGGAAAGGGTGACTGGCTGAACAGTATAAAATCTAAATTGTATAATACCTCATGTGATTTTATCCAGACTTCATCTATGACACTGGCTTTCCTATGGACATTCTCATCTTCTCAAAAATTAATAAAAGAGGCTTTTTAACAATATGCTTTCTTGGTAGGCTGCAGGCAATGAATGCTATGTGATCTGTTGTCAATTACAATGGAACAGGAGGCAGGAAAACTTTTCTGTGCAATCTTGGACATATTTTTTTCCTTTACCTTTATTTTGTTTCAAGCTTACCACCTCTTACACAACAATGAAGTTATTCACCCAGGAGTGTACTGGAGTCAAACTAGTTTTTTTTTAAAAGTGTGATGAGATGTAAATCTTATTTGAAGCCCTTTGGAGCCAAGGTACCCTAAGGTTCCCTACATATTCATGCAGCTTCACTGTAAAATGTCAATAATTAAATGTTTTTGAAGAAGTTTTGATTTGAGAAAAGCAAAAATGGTAACTATATTCATAAAAAGTAGCTCACCAAACAGGAATCTCCAAGAGTGTTTTTCTGCCACAGTTCTGCCTTAGAATTGTTCATGCTGGTTGAAGTAATTTCATAGGCCACTGAACAAAGCCTTTGCTTTTGCAACAAAAGAAATCTGAAACACCATTTTGAAGCTGGACAACTTCTATTAGAAGGTAGGAGAAATCAATGAGGAGGAGGCATTTCCATAGCAAGCAAGGTTCATGCAGCCAGCAGCTAATCTATTTGTTGCTTAGTATTCAGCTTACAGAGACACAGAGACCAGGCAAAGTTGCTGTATTCCCCATGCAGAGCATCTGTCCAGCAAAGCAAGCTTTTCAGCAACAAAGCCCATCAAAGAAGAGTGAATCCATCCAGTGAAGGAGTTGGGAGTATTTGACAAATTTCAGTTTAGGGGAAAAAAAATAATGGGGAGAGAATTGCAAAAGATACATTGTAAATCTTGTAAAACTATTAGGTCAATTATCAGCATGTCAGTATCTGAAACATTTATCTCTACAGAAGAGAAGTTGCTGATATGAGTCATGAATATCAGACCCACTCTTCAGTTTCCCCTGCCAAACCCCTCCCTTCATCTCAAATTTTGTGATGTTTTGACTCAGAACCAAATGCAGTCTTAACATTCATTTTTCAGGCTTCATGGTGGCTTAATCATGTGGGAAAATATCTTTGTTCCATTTGGTGTTTGTCCCTGTCTTCATTATCAGGAAATAGAGTATTTAGAAAGGATGATAATTTCGTTCCCAAACCTCTCTTTTACTCCTCCACCAGGATGAACAAGTTCCATATTTGACATGTGGGACAGCAAGAGATAAGCTGAAAGAAGGACCAGGTGTAACAGTGACCCCTTGTCTACTTTGCTCTTCATTCTTCACAAACAGCCAGTTCTGTGGTCCAAAGAGGAGCCCTCTCAGCAGCATTATCACAAGGCTCCTCTGAGAACAGACTGTATCTTCCTTGTTGGGTTCTGGGGTATTTTTCCTCTCTCCAAAAGCTCTTGTGTATTGTTATGTTTTTATTTTTGCAGGCTTTGAGCAGAGACTGTTCAGGGGAAGTCAGAAGGCAAAGTCTCTTCATTTTGAAAGTGCAAAAGCAATTACATTTCACATTCCAAAGTGGCTTCATGGATGTGATTTTTCAGTGTGTGTCTTGGCTTTAGCTAGGTTATGTTATTAACAGTTTTGTCCACAAGCTGTTCCCCAAATCAGGTGTTTTGTAGACCCAAAAGACAAATCACTGACTTGTCTCTCAATGCCTGAAACAACAGGAAAAATCACTCCTGCAATGCAAATCAATGTGTGTTAGGAGTACAGGCAGGCATAATTCCAACAGCTTTAACCTCACGTTCATGAGGAACAGTAGCTGTTAAGATATGAGAGCAGGGACTTCAAAGTCAGTTGTACACTGTGCCAGGCATCCAGGAAATCATCCCCTTTTATCCATCCAGTGATTTTCAACTTTATTCACAGTTGCTAAATTGAAGATAACAAAGGTTCACTCAGCCTTGTTACAAACTGAACTCTTATTCAACTTTCTAAGAATACCTAGCCTGACCATAGCCTTATGCAAACTCATTATCTAAAAGCAGAGTTGCTTAAAGAGAAGGGGAGCCTGTTCCCCCTCACACCCCTGTGATTGATTTGACTTGCATTATGAAACATGCAATGCTTCTGTGTCATCATTTTGCATCAGTCATTCTCAAGGAATTACAGGGAACAGGCAGAGATGACGTGGCTGGCCACAGTAACATGGCTTTGCAATTATCCCCTGGCATACACTTTCAGTCACTGGCATTAGGAAATGAGAGCTCATCACATACAACTAAGCTGCTTTGGAAAATTCAGGAAACACATGGCAGAGATATTAACAAAGTCATTCCAGCTACCTCTCATAGTTGCCAGATGCTGAGTAGTCTGCAGAAGCAAACTATTTTTAGGTGGTTGCTCAGCATCTGTTCTCAGGTCAAGAGCGGGTGCCCTTCAGAGAGAGGAGGCATGGCACACTGGGAGGCAGAAAGGTCATTTTTCTGCCATAGATTGAGCTTCCTTTGCTTTCTTTTCAAGCATGTGATATTTTCTTAATAAGAGTACTCTAGAAGGGAGATGAGTTAATGAATAGAAGCAAAGAAGTCAGGGACCTGTGACCATACAGTTCTCCCATTTCTATACTGATTTCTATCCTATGTATCCAGGATTTTTCTGCAATGCTCCTGCAGCACGTATTATATCAGAAGTCCCAAAATGGACTCAGCAGCAGACAGAAACCAGATTCAGGAGCTGGATTCTGGAACTGGATTCAGGAACACAAGGAACAAGATCAAAGGCAGAACCCACAGATTCTTCCTCAGATGCTAGCCATTGAAGAAGAAAGCATGAGATCTCTCAGCTTTATGTAGAATATGACATACATGGAATGGAATAATTAGTTGGTCAGTTTAGTGTCACCTCTCCTGTCCCCTCCTCCCCACAGGTGTGACCTTTTACTTACTGCATCTCCCTTGTGGTACACAAGATTCAGCAGTGACTTTGGACTCCACAGGAACAAGTATAAGCCTTTCTGCATACCAATCCTTAATAGCCACTGTAAATATCAAGAGGTTTTGCTTCTGCAAAAAAGTCTGCACTAATGTCCCATTAACTTCAGAAAGTGAAGTTACTTACAAGAGACTAAGCTAAACAGTAAAATCACTGAACAGAAATAGTTCTGTTCTAGTTTGAACCAAGACATCCTCAAGTACTATAAAACCCACAAAGATAAACTTTTTTGGATAGACTGTATGAGAAGCTACTGTGAAAGGAACCATATAGGATCATAGGATTGTCAGAGTTGGAAGGGACCTCAAAGATCATCCAGTTCCAAACCCCCTGCCTGGCAGGGACACCATCCACTAGATCAGGTTACCCAGGGCCCCATCAAGCCTTGTCTTAAAATCTTCCAGGGATGAGGCTAAATCCCTTCAGCTTTTATATTGAAATAATATTCACATAACATGTAAACTATATATTACCAAGTGTCCTTCATATATTAAATACATAAATTTGTATTTTTAACATGCAATGGCCTTAAGACCACAGTGTTCTACACAGATTATCATTTTCCCTTTAAGCCCAAGTATGCACAGGAATATATAAGACTGTTTTTATTGCCATTTGATTTGCAAATATTATTATTTGTAAAAGTACATACTCCTGAACCTAGCTTCACATTTCACAAAGAAAAGAATGCAATAGTCCTAGGGTGAGAAGGGGAAGCAGAACATTTTGTTCTCAGTTACTGACTCAGCTTGAGGTCAGCAGCAATCCAAAGTTGTTTGCAGATGAACAGAGTTCAATGGTTCATGTGAAATAAGTCATCACTCTCAGCAGTCAGTTCCACAAAACCAATCAGTCACATTTCTAAAAAGCAACATGAAGAAAAGAGAATTCAAAACAATTATTAAAATAAACTGAGGACAGTTATTAAGGCACCGTACACAAACTGTGATTTCCAACCTCAGTCACAACTGTAAGCTAGCTGAACATCCCAAGCAGTGGCCTTTTCCTCCAAAAGAGAAAAGACTCCTTGAGAAGCTGAGAAAATTGTATCAGTTGGAAGAAAACAATGAGCATCTTTTGAAAATCTTTTGTACATATTTCCTGGTATCTTTTCACATGCAGCTGGAAAATCTATATAGCATTAACTTGCTAATCATCTTTCTGCTATAAAACATATCTAAGTTAGGTCATAATTCATATAGATGTGGTTCAAAGCAATAACCCTGTCTGATCCTACTGTCCCAAGCTTCTCCAAATTACCATTTTTGGGGTATTTTTCAGAAATTCCTATTTATAGCAGAAGGGAAAAAAAGTTATTGACAATAGTTAAAGGTGTTATACAGACAGTGTAATGGGATCCTAGTGACACTGAGTATCTCCATGGAGAACAAATCAACTCAGAGTGCTTCTTATGGCAGAAAGCTACAGGGGAGCCCTTGTTGCAAGCTATCAAAAAGCACTAGGACTGATTGCTTCTGGTTTTGTCTGGCAGAACTGCTTTGCTTTTTCATGTACAAGCTGCCAGAGAAGCAATTCAGAAAGGAGAGTACCAATTATAGGGTGCTTTTAGTTCACGCTGTTTAACAGACTTAAGGTCAGCACCACCCAGTTCAAAAGAGAGGACATAGCCAATAGTGAGCATCAGATACTCCACTTGGCACTAGCTCAGCTGTGTGGTGAGTCTGTCTATTTGGTTATTTGATTCACTTATGCAGGTCAGAGTCAGTCAGTGCAGAGCAGTCAAATGGGAACCCAGCAGCAGTTATATGGCTTCACTCAGATGTTCACAAGGCAACAGGGTAGCATCAAAAGAATCAATCTTGAGCACTGAGATTTCCCCACCTGTTGAGGTGTTGAGGTCATGAAGAGGGCAAATAGAGCCACATAAGTGTCAGGCTCTTTGGAACAAGACCTTTGTAGACACACCTGGATTTTGAAATCTACTCCTTTAAGGAAAGGCACTCACTGCCCATTGCCTTCTTACTGGCTGATGGTTCATGCCAAATGCTAGCTCATGAAACTCAATTATCTGTATAACATTACCAAATTGCCCAGTGCAGTGTCAGGTATGATGCACTAAGAACCCTTTGACAGCTACTGCCAAAATGTGTTGCATTAGGATTGCACACACAGAAGAGAGGGGAAGGGTTTTGAGAGTCCTTTCTTATTTAAGGCAGATAATGGAACCAGTAAAATATTTAAAATATTACAATACAGAACTTTCCTGATTTATTTCTCCATAGAGACTGGGGACAGCAGAGCACACAGATGAGCAAAAAACCCCAGTGTTCAGTTCTCTCCTTTCTTTGAAAATCACATCAGGTTTCAGAGTTAATAATTTCTTTACTGTCTGTAAAATGCCTTAATAATAATAATAAATAATGATAATAATCATAGTCACCATTCATGTCTATTTAATCACAAACATGAGTCTTACAATTTTCACCTCACAAAAAAATTCAGGGAGGATTTTCTAGACTGAAAGCAGGCAGGGGTGCTCAGGTTAGCAAAATCCTACTGCTTTGCAACTTCTTCCTTCTTGTTCCAGGAACCTTCATCCTGCAGAGCATCTCATCCTAACATTCTGATGCAAGGAGAGCCAGCATCTTGTGTACCATTTTAACTAGCTGGAAAGTATTTGCTGATTCTCAAGTCTTTGAATTCCAGCTTTTCCAAACAATGTAGTCTCAGCAGGGTCCCATTTGTTATTTCTGCATTTATTTTTTTTATTTGAAAGGCTCTGTTGCTTGACAATGAATTATATGAAATGTGTTAGCAATTAGCTGTGTAACTCTCATCAAATGCTAAATAAATTCCGTGTGATCAAAATCATATTAGGTAAATAAATACCAAATAATTGATAAACAAAGGCTACCATGGGACTTTGTTTGTATGAAGAAAACTTAATGAAAGCACTGTGTCCTCAAGAGTTTACCAGAAGAATGGAAAAGCAGCAGAGGCAGAAAGGCAGCAATAACAGCAGGGTTAGCATGTTCTTAAAATGAAACATTAATGAAAACAGGAGAAGACTGAGGAGCTAAGCAGAGGATGTGACAGAAGACTGAACCATTCAAAGGCTTTTGGGCTTGGAGGTCACCTGATCATTCCTCAACCTTCTTTAAATGCCCTGGGAAATAGCAAGTTAGATTTTCATTCAGTGCAAAAAATAGAGATTACAGAGTTTATCTCCTTCGATAGGGTGATACTGATTTACTCCAGACAAGAACCTGTTCTACTCATCAAAGACACATGCTTGATACTAGCAGGCTGTTTCCTGTCTTTACAACCTGACATTAGAGAACATTGCTTGGCCTTTTAATCCAGATTTTGAAATGAAATCATCCAAATCCATTTGGTTTTTAATGTTCTTTACACTTACCACACGAAATTTGGCAGGTGGGACCCTTTGCAGAAGGATAACAAACCATTTGGGTTTTCTATATTTTGGTATGAAGAAAATCAAGTATGAAACTTTGAGGAGCACATTTTCTCAGCTAGAATCAAAATCCTCTGGACCATGACATAGCCTTAAATCATCCCCTGGGAGATTCATAGATCTTTGGTTAATTTGAGCAGACATCCCCTTTAGAGGGATAATACTCCTAACTGAATTGATAACATAAGTGGAAAATGTCTTTTCCAGTCAGATTCACGAAATCTGACTCAGGAGGAAAGAAGACACAATTGAGAGCTCAAGGAAAGCAGTTCTCTTGAGGTTTCTCAAAAACTGGAAGCTGGAATAATCATCTCAGTATTCACAAGGTGAGCATTTAATTGGAAAATCCATGTCCTACTTTTTAGAAACAGGGCATGCAGTGCTAACTATAAGGCATTGGAGACAGGCATCCAAATTTTTCTGCTTCACTTCTCTTGCCTTTTGGAAGAATGTAAGTAGAGCCCTCCTGAAGCAGAACTCACTGTCCAAAAGCTCTTTTCTGATTTGAGTGTGGTAAAAATGGATATGTAGAAATGTAAACAACTGAGAGGCAACAGGAAGTAAAAAAGGCCTTTCAGTGAAATATTTCTTCTCTTACTGCACAAAGGTTTCATATTGTGTATGTAAAAATAAATGGCCACACTTTCTATATAAGGATAATTTCTCTTTGGAGAGTGCTGTTCAGAAGACTTCAGCTCCATCTCTGAAGCAAGGTCCCTACCTCTGAACCAAATAAAATAGTGCCGAATTTGTTGCTGTGATAAAATAGTGCCACATTCATTGCTCTGCCCTACAATAACTAGCAAAAGACAAAGCAGCTCAGTATCCTGAATAGCAATCTCCCAAATCCTCTACTTCTGGATATTAGGGAGGAGGAGCTTTGACATTTTTAGCAAAGAAAAAGAACATTCCTTTAAGATGCAGAGGTGAAGAACTCACTCCATGTCAGAGCCAGATAAGCTCAGCAGCTGGAATGGACTGTGCCCTTTGCTACATCTGTGATCTTAACCAGGTTAATCAATGTGTAAACATATCCAAAATCCTGAATTTTGTCAACATGCTGATATTATTTTCTGATAAATTAGTCAATGTGTATATAAGGCTTTTACTGAGTATCTTCAGGATTCAAGAATAAAATTCATATTCCTCGAATTATGTCTTCAAAACAAGCTGACAAAAGTCATTTTTGGCAATCTTCTTTCAAAGTACAACTGTAGGTTGTCAGCATGCTATGCCTTTCCTCTCATTGGTAGGTGATATTGAAAGCTACAAAGCACTTTCAAATAGTATTGTGTTTATAATCAAAATCCCTGGGCAGCAAGGGCATACTCAGAGTTAATATAGCCAAAGCATTCTTGACACCACTTCATTTTTCCCAGCCAGTGTGCACACTGTCTGCATGCCAATAATCTCACACAGCAAACTGTGCCTGCACTGAATGAGTCTCTGAGACAACTCTCAGAGTTGTTGGAATGATCAGTCAGGAACCTCTTGCTGCTAAGTCACTAATTAAACACCATTCTCATAATAATAAGAAGAAGAATGACTAATCTTTTTTACCTACTGTTTTAATATCACGAAAAATAGGGCAGTGGATTCAGCCCTGTTTCCAGCAGCCACAATACAGAACACACTTGCATATCTGCAACCAAATAGTTTGGGGTTTTGTTGTACTGAAAGCCTGCAAAGACAAAAAGATGGAAAGGACTTGATAAGGAAACTCCCTTGTCAGACATAAATGTGGCATTTGGTAATCTTGACTGCAAGAAGCTGGCAGAGGAGCATGGGTGAGCCTCAGGACTATCCATTCACCCACTCTGTGCTGTAAATCTGTCATACCACAGGAGCACGGCCAAGTCCTGTCAGCTGTGAGGCACCACTGCCTGATGTCTGGCTGGAGGATGTCCTCTGGCAGTCCCTTTGCAAAGTTTTTGCTGTAAGAGTTAATAAAGTAACTGTTCTAGGATGGTAAGTAACATGATGTTTACATACAAGTGTAAAGGAAACTTGTGATCATGACTGTAAATGTTTTTATTAATTCGATTTTAAATAGCTTCTGTATTTCTTCTGGGATTATTTTTTAAAATAAAGATTATATTTCCAAAAAGTTTGCCTCTGAAGACTCGACCTTGAAATGAAATTCAAACCTTTACATGTTTAGACTGCAGTGGAACCAGCTCCTTCCTCTGCAACTTCTGCAACCCCAGCATTTCTCAGAGGACTGCAGTTGAAGATAAGGCATCTGTTGACAAGGAGCAGCCAGACAAATGTGTGCACATAGGATATTTTCTGCCTGGGGGATTTCAGATTTTTCCTACATTTCTTTGATGAAAATATGGAAATGTCAAGCTTCTAAAACAGCGTGGGCTTTCCAGGAGTCTGGGCCTTTTAGGAGATAAGGACTCAAGATCTGGTTAGGCAATGGTGATTTTAGAAAAACACAAGATCTATCCTGCCAAAACTTACCTGCTTCAAAACTCTAACATAAAACAAAGGAGAAAGAACGGGAGATGTTTTTCAATGCCAGTGCTGTTAGATCACACTTCATAAGCATTTCATAAAAGAAATCCACTTGGCTATGTAACAGCTGTAGAAACTGACTTTGCAGGCACGCATTAAGGCACTCTGAGAGCTGTGCTCACCATTCCTCCCTGGTCACATGGAAACTGATTGCTCCTGCGCTCGCACACGTGAGCCACGAGCACTTGGCTGCCACCCGTGGAAAGCTCACGTGCTATAAGTGAGGGTGGCTCTTCCCTGATGCCAGATTTCCCCTTGGCTTTTCCCAGCTCCTGCAAATGTTGATCCTACTGTTAGCTACTTCTTAAAATATTTTCATCTATTTCTCACTGCTGCATTTAACTATGAAACCAATGCTAAGCCATCTCAGCACTGACATGAAGGTGTTTTTTGAAAGAAAAGTCTCGAAGGAGCCAGCATGTCTGGAACAGCTGCTTTGGTGCCCAGGGAGCCTTGCAGCATAAATCCTCACAGGAAGCTTCATTAATTAATTATCTGTAAGCATTTAATTGGTACCACTGGATATTCAAAACAGAGAAATGTCAGCCTGAGGAAGGAGGCACTAGAGGAAGAGCTGTTTCACGAATGCTTTTTCTACGACTGTTCCTATAACTTGTAGCCACCCAGAGCTCTCTCTTCCATTCTACCTCCAGAATGTTACTGCGGGATACAAATATCTCCTGCTTGCTTCAGTAGATGATGTTGGTGTTCTTGGGGCTGTGCATCAAGAAACATAATCAAACCCACCCTTGGGCCATTTGCAGAGGCCACAGGGAGCAATGGAAAAACTTTTATTGACTTTGGACCCAACCTTGCCTTTACCCCACACTCAAGATGTGTGAGAAAAGTCTGCAAAAAGGCTGAAGGGTCTAATTCAGGGAAAGATTTTTGCTGCAGCAAAAAATCAGTACTAGCTAAAGTCAATAACAGTGCTCTTAAGATGTCTTTTTATTAGCTAAGATTAAGTGTCAGCCTCATCAACGATGGTTTCCAAAGCATCAAGGGAGAAGGGTGAGCCTCATCGGACACAAGGACATCCCTTCCCACCCTTCCTTTTGCTGAATATGTGCATGATCTAAAAGGAAGCATGTCCCTTCCCATCTGAAAAAAAAGATGTGGCCAGCACAAATTAGGGCTGCCATGAGTGGGGTTAAAAAGCTTTTAGGTAAACTCACATGTTTGAGTAGATGTATAAAATGTTCAGTTTTCAAAATCCTTTGTTAAAGTACTGCTCTGCTTTCTCTACAAAAGAATTAACCCCCTGCACTGAGGTAAACTCCCAAAGGGCAGAGTGTGGGAGTGTGAACACAGCTGGACCTCCTCAGTCAGACTGCTGGATGCCTCCAGTGCTAGATGTGATGGTTGGCTCTCAGAGCCACAGACTAGCAGGTGGTGGCCAAGCTGCCACCAGGCCAGACTGGCAGCTGCTGTGATTCTCTCTGCAAGACCAGTTAGACTTCTTAGTCAGTTAGACTGGAATTTAAACATGGTAGCAGTGGAAGGGGAGATGCCTGCTGTCTGATATCTTTTCTCAGGTCCTTGCCTTAGGAGAAGTCTCACTGCACACAGCAAGAATAGGGCTCCTTCCCACCTCCCACATCTCCAGGAAGACCCAAGAGGACTCAGAATTTGCCCTGTCACTGTGGAATGGTGTTGAATTCAAGACCTATTAAACAACACACTGTAGTTTCAGAGATGAGATGTGTTCTGGTTAAAGTACTTGGCCAGAAGGTTTTTTTTAGCTCTAATTATTGTGGGACCCTTCAAAACTTTTCAGCACCAGGTAATAAATGGGAGGGCTCAACAAGAGCTGTTTTGTTAATCTGCCCCACAGCCTTTCTGTCAAACTTCTGAGATATAACATTGCTAATAGTGATCCCTTCTTCCTCCTCTGAACCCTCTAATTTGAAATCTCTGCAATTCCCTTCTTCATCTGTGACCAGGGTGAACCCAAATTTAGCCTGTGTGCTCACGTTATTCAGGTTGTTGTTCTCTTACTGTACTGCCTCAAGGCCAGCAACAGCTGCTATGACCACTGATTGTTATGATCAGCTTAAGTGTTTCTGCCCACAAATAGTATTTAACAGTAAGTTCAATATGATAATGTGTATGTAAAAGAAACCATGGGAAAATCTGGAAAGATCAAGAGGTATGGCACCCTTTGAGCACATACTAGCACCTCTGGAAGTTATACCTTTGTCCATTATTACACATATATACAAGAGCTTGTCACCAGGCACTCAGAACATAGCTTACCTAGTGTAGCTTAAGAGGTAATATTATTTTCCTCAGCAGCAGTTACTATTCATTAAAATGTCCTTGCTATTACACCTGTTTGGTGTAAGTCAGAAGGAATAAAGTAATGCCTCTGAAATGATTTGTGTAAGTCCCTTAGCTATTTCTGGAGAACTTTCAAAGCAATGTCATTATCTCTTTATATTAACCTTGTATTTTTCAGATACTTTCAGCCAACCAAACAAATGAATCATATTTCCTAACACAAACTGCACATACAACCTCTAAATAAACAGAGAGAATGGCACAGACTGTTGCCTTACTTGCTTAAGGCAGGAATCAGCTGGAAGTTAGCTGAAAAGAGAGCTTGAGCAAACTTCTCTCCAATTCACCTTGAATTTGATGACCACTCCTCTTTCTCTCTCTGAGTGAGCCTCTGAGCCTGGACTTATGGGGGTGAACACCCTGATGTGGGGAGACAGGCATTTTTGTTCTCACCTAAATGTTGTCTTGACTCATACCTGAGGCAAGGAAATTCCAGCACTCAGTATAAGACTCCAAAAACCCCAGCTGAAAAGTGAAGCCATGAACAGAGGAGATGAGGGCATGACATCCTAATTTTTGCAGAAAAGCTTAGCTGTAAGTGTGCACACTCCATGTGCTGGCCTTGGACAGACTGAGAGAACCATAGGTCCCACTGCTCCAAGCTGGCTCTTGCCCTCATCTGAGACTCCACTCCCCGTGCAGGGCAGCACCCCATGCCTGCTGTTCTGCTTATGGGCATGCAAGGAGTGAGGCTCCAGTTCCCATCTCATCCTGAAGCAAGGTGAAGTAGAGATGATTTCACATCAGCTAGAAACTGAACCACTCTGAAGCTGGGAGTACAAAGCCCCTGGGTGAGAAGGTAAGCAGGCAGTTGAGATCCAGAGTCACTAGGTCAAAGAGCATGGGGAGAGTTGTGTTATAGACAGAAATTATTAATATTTCATATCAGACACTAAATAAGTTACACACACATTGCTCCTCCCAGTAAAAAATAAAATAAAAAAGCAAATCACAAAACCTACTTTGGTTTTACCTTAAACTACTGTTAAGAAACCTGTGCAACCACTTTCTGTCAGGAGACCAATATAGGCTGTAAGACCACCAGTTAAATGGATGTAATTGTACTAGAAATATCTTTCAAGCAAGACACTGCCTGCTAGGTAGGCAGCAGAGAGGCAAAGTGAAAGCATGTTTTAAGGATATTTGAGACATTTTGAATATATATTCTACTATTTTACATAATGCTGCTCCTCACAGATCTTTCTTTAACTGCATTTTAGAGCAATTTACCAAGGTTTTGTCTCTGTTCATCTTTGTGTTGCACACTTCACACACCACCACCTCTCCACACCTCCTTGGCAGTGTGGTGACAGGCTGCAGGTGCCAGGGCTTCAGCCTTCAGACCCAGACCGAACTCCTAAATGCAAGGGAGGGGTTAATTTAAAAACAGCAAATGGACACATCAAAAAAACACCACCAGCAAAATAAGTGTGCAAGTTGTCACTGTGCAAATTTTTGAAGAACCTCTCTTCCTCCCTTTGCCCATGGCATTTGGCACACTGATAGCTCATTTCCAGCTGCAGGGACTCTTGCACATGACCAGGTCACACATGCATAGTCTCCCCAGCCTGCCTAATTCCCTGTGTTTATCCCTTCTTGCAGCCTGCATAACATTTTTTTCATTGACCCATTTTTTTTAATAATATTTGGTTATTTACTTTACTATTTTTTTTTTTAATTCAGAAAGCTCTGTATGCTTTCATTCTCCTGAGGACTTACGTCAATCCTTTATCTGTGCTCAGGCTCAGCTCTGCCCTGGGGATACAGCTCTTTATACTCAGCTTTGCTCCTGGATATACAGATGAGTCCAGATCATAAAGTTTCAACTGAAAGTCCTTTAAAATAACCAGCTCCCAATACTGAGCTAGAGATGGAAAGTTGAGAACTTGCCAGAAACTTTAATTTCCCAAGATTTGAGAGGTATCTGGATTATGGTGTCTTCAATAAGAGGGTTTCTGGTGTAGGTTGTACCTACATTTTGAAGCTGACAGCATTGCCTCTCTCAGCTGAAGTATCAGCTCAGTAAGTGCATCCTCTAGCTTTGTTGGTCAATGCCACCGACTTTGAAGGCTTACCTCTTAGCAGGCATAGGAGTTTATAGGCACCCCTCCTGAAGCTGGACCCCAACATTAACAATTGTTTCTCCACAGTGAGAAATATGCCATTCCTCCACAAACACAGCATTTCTGAGTGGTCTGCTTTCTTCACTTCTGAATCTACAGCCCAGTAATTGTCTTCTGACAATAGAGAGTTGATATCCATATTATATTTAAGAGAATCAACTAAAGGATAATTTTAAGGGCCAAATACATGGTAGTCTTAACTGATTGATAGCCTGTGTTTTATTAAAGAAGAAAAAAGTTCACACTTATCTTAAGTTGTATTCCATCAGCTCTATCAATAGAAGTGTTGAGTTCCATACTGCTGAATTTCCTGAGCTATACACTTCACAAAAAGAGGAATTAATCTGACCCCTGGCTATTATTTGCAATGCTCCTGTATTTGTAATTGACCCAAAGTATTTTACAATGTTATCTAACAGAGTCTTTTATTTCCTAAAAACTTTGCTACTGGGTCCACTATTTTTTTACAGAGATGTTCAAGAAGTCTCTGGATCAGAATTCACCTGTCAACAGCTTTTGCAGTTCTTTGAGTCTCTGTTGTGAGGAATTGTGCTGTTGTTTTTTGAGCATCTCTTAACACCAGGTTTTAAATTGTTCAGCTAACATTATTAATTAGCTTCCTAAGATCTGACTCACCAATATTGTACATCTGCTGCTGTCATTCACTGCCCACAATGGTGTAAAGATTATGACATATTACTCTTCTGATTGGTAACAAGCCAAGAGATTCCTTCTATTATTCATCCTGTTAAGATGTAGTACTGTCTATTAGCGAAAGCCGAATTACTTCAGCTAACATAACACTCACTTGCCTTAAAATTCATCTGCTGACTTCTACTGGTCCACACATTACAGGTGGAAAATACCTACTTTGATCAATGAGTTGAAGTGCAAGTTCACCATCTGGTGCAGGGAAGTTTAAGCCAGCAGCAAGCTTTTTCACTGAAGCGTATAGTGAAGGGGAATAATTTTTTATACCAAAGTTGACTGCAGGTTTTGCAGAGTATTTTTGAACATCACCCACCTCTGAGAATCAAAACAAGGCTATGTCTATATTGCTGTCACTAACCTTGCTTCTCAGAAAGCAAATTAGAGAGCTCCTTGCTGCCTCATCTGCCCATATCCCAACATAACTGACATAGTTAACAAATAGCACAATCCTAGCTAACAAACTGCTCTGATGAACTAAGCAGGACTGTTGAAGACCAACCAGACTAGTGGTAGGAAAGATTATTTTTTCCATAAAGCAGTTTGTCTTTTTATTTCAGTGCTGCCTGGCTTTTAGTGGTTCATTTAAATTGTGCTGAGTAATTAAAATGTTCCTTTAATCCAGACCCAGATGTTCCCTTGCTTGAGTCCTGTGACACCCACTCACATATCACAGCCTCTTCATCCTGAGCCAGCTTCACTTCTTACACTAATGCTCAACAGTCACTGTCACTCCCTGCTTAGAGGGGCTTGATGACTATGTAGCAGATGTCACTCCTTAATAAAGAAGAGAGATGCACAGAATGATTTCCCTATACTAGGAGAAAGGAAGGACAAATGTGTATGCAGATAGTATGGAAGTACATCTCTTCCTCTCATAATAACAGATACATGATTACAGAGATCTAAGAAACTGAATTCAGCTATGAACCTTTCTCACCACCATCCTTTGTTCTGATCCTCCTGTGTTGCCACCCTCCTAGGATGATCATGGGTCTGGAGAGCTGGCCTTATGAGGAGTGGCTCAGGGAACTGGGAATGTTTAGCCTGGAGAAGAGGGAGCTGAGGGGAGACCTTATCGCTCTCTTCAGCTACCTGAAAGGAGGCTGTGGAGTCACCATCCCTGGAGGTTTTCAAAAAGTGGGTAGATGTAGCACTTAGGGGGATGGTTTAGGGATAACAGTAGTGTAGGACTATCAGGTGGACTTGATGATCTTGAAGGTCCTTTCCAACCATGATGATTCTGTGTGTGATTCTTTGGGAGTTTGCCTTCTTAACAGAGAGCTGTGCTGGTATAAGCACTTTACATAAGCACTTCACAGAGGCATCCACTTCTGGCTTTCTATCTGGGCTGCTATAAAGATGCTTTCTAGAAAGAGTGTTAGTTATAAAGTAAAAATTAGAACAGCTTCTACTCTCTTCTGTTAAAAAAAAATGTTTTTACTGAGGGAAAGCAGATAGGTATGCCTGAGGGAAAATCTGTCAATTCCACTATGGACAGCCAACCTTAGTAGTACATGAAACCAACAGGAGCCATGAGAAACATGGGTAGGAGGGTCACTGCTGTCCAAGCTTGCATGAAACATTACCACAAATTTTGCATAAAGGTTTCTATTTGCTTTTCACTGCTAGCTTATTTCTCAGTGGACTGTTCTCTTCTAGACAAATACTGGGTAATTCACTGCTTCTCTAGTGTCATATGCAATCAGGTCTGGAATTTGAGATTATGATGTTACTTCCCATCATTGCACATCCCTTTGTTAATGACTCCAACTATCCATGGACAAAGAGCCTTTCATGTACTTACACAAACTCTAGGCACAGGGCAGTATTAGGCAGAATTCAAAGTCCAATAGATTCTAACTCCACACACTAGCAATTTCTGCAGTGTCTGACTTCTGAAGATCTTGCTGAGGTTCCCTATATGCTCATGTAAGGTACGTGAACCCACCAAATAGAATAGCAGCTAGTATCCCACCACCCATATAGTACTCCCTGCCTAAGGAGGGCACAATCTCTGTAGAACAACATCCTAACCATCATTTCTCCCACCACACTGGCAGCCCTCCGAGCCACCAGGAAATTATGAAAGAGCAGTTAGCTCTGAGGAGAGAGTCATCTCCTGAGCACACTCTGTGAGGAGAAATCCAGTCTCTGGGCTGCTTCTGATTCTCATTTGGAGGTTATTACTCCGAGTGCAATCCCCAGTAATGAGGTAAGAGAGATATTGTTGTTTCTCTGTGGGAGGCCTCACAAGCAATTGTTTGGGAATATATAAATATATAAAGGATCCCAGTCAAAAGATCAGAAACATCTCAAACCAGATCCAAAGTCCTCCCATTTCTTCAGCCCCTCCTCTTCTTCCAGTTATACCAGTACAGAAGTGGTACTATTTCTTTAGTGGAAGTATACCACTGCTTTAAAGCTTCAGCTTTTCACAGATGTCTCTGCTGCATGAAGCATTTCCACAGGAGAAATGGAAAATCCTCCTGGAGCTCCCATTTTAACATTTCAGTGACACTGCAGTCAAATCTGAGTAGGTTCCCTGAATGCAGTGGAAATTCCTAGCCACCAGAATCTGAGTCTCTGTCAGTGCAGCTCTTAACATGCAGTGACAGTGCTCACAACCACACATCCCTGGGCCACGGGCCTTAGCTGAACCCAGATGGGACTTGGATCCTTTTCCAGGCTCCTGTTGCCTTCAGAGACAAACATTTCATCCACAGGATGATTCAGAGCAGGACCTCAGCCCTTCTGAATCATCCACTCTCCATATCCTCTCCTGGCTGCAGTGAGAATCTACAAACACTCTGCTGAGAAGCAATTTTGTTGGTCCACATTTTGCTGGATGTAATTCAATATTGACTTCCAAAATCATCTCACTTTCTGAATATGTTTTACTAATCCTTTTGGAAAGGTCTGAAACAGCTTCTCATATCATGGCTAGGATTCTGGAGCTGTCTTCTAACAGAATTCATTTCCCTAGACACACTTTGGTGTATTCCTTTTTATCATTATTTTATGACAAAGCCTATAAATATATTTTCTTTCTAATGTATTGCAGTGAAAGAAATGCTTCCCCCCCCCCTTGGTAGACCTGTACAATGTTCACTTCTGCAATATCTGATTCACATTCTTTAAAAAAAAAAGATAAATGTTGTTTGGGTTTGGGGGTTTTTTTTGGTCATATTCTCACACTGCAGTATCCATTTAACGTCAAACAGCAGTGAAAAGGAATCTACATCCATTTCAGACTTGTGATTGCAGAGATCTTCCAGAGCATTGCACCTTCATTGCCTGACAAACATCTCATGTCAGAGGCATGCTGGAGGGATGGAGAAAGCAAAGCAATGCTCACACAGCAATGCCACCCACAGCATCACTCTGCTCTGATCACATTGATCCAAATGCCTGTAACCAAACTAAGAGTGGCTGAATTTCTCTCAAAGGGCAACATCCTCAGAGAAGAAGCCTTACAAAAGGAATCATCTGCTATGAATATATATGCACATATATGTGTATGGATGTTTCTGTAGTATGGGATGCCATGCCTCTGGTTGGCAGCTAGCAGGCAGTTGCTGTCAGAGCCTGGGTCCTCCTCTCAGCAGTGAGAAAGCAGTCAGCTTTCAGTGCAGGGCTAATTTTCACTGAAGATTGTCCTTGAAAGAGATTAGGAAGCACAAGGGTAGTTAACCTGATCATAAGCAGGTCACTGAGCTGTGTTATGGCTGAGCAGGTATTACAGAAATGTTTTTCCTTTAGTTAAAATGCCAGTCCCACAGCAATAACCAGAATTGCATTTGACTGTAAGAGAGCACTAAAAATACAACCAGTTCTCCTTCAGACCCACTAGCTTTCTACATTTTCCTATTATGAATTATTGCTACTGGGGCACACTGGTTTAAAGAACCTTGCTTTCATGGAATTGCCTGGGAGTTTAGAAAATCAAGCAAAAGACAAAAAAGTAAAAATGATCATTAGGTTCACCACTCAAGCAAAGTAAGAAGCTTTTGAAATCCTTCAAGTCATATTTACAGAAACAAGGCAGTCCTCAGAGACATGACTGATGGTGCTATCTTTTAATCCCAAAACCTGATTTTGCAAATTTTAGATGTTTATGTAATTAACTATGCTCACAGAAGGTTATTTTGGGGGAATACTGATTAAACTGTCAGTAAGGCATTCATGCCTTTAATATGCAGGACAGAGTAATTAAGCTAAGATACTTGCTTCTAGATTAGGTTACAAGGTAAGTGCATGTTTAGATGACTAATAGTACTTGGCTTTATGTTATTTTCCTTAAGAAATAATCAAAATCATTTATAAATATGAATGATTGAAGCCTTGCCATACTCTTCTAGTCATTATTCCCACTTCAGTATGGAAGACAGCACATTGTGCTCTGTACACAAGCACAGAGGGATAACAAGACCTTGCAACAGTGGCAGAGAAACTTATCATCACTCTAGTAATTGGACCAATGTAACCAGACTCCTTGGCAGGCATGTTAGGTACAGAGAATGAATCTGAGTCTTCCCTCCCCACCTAACATGAGCAGAAATTAAATGAAAAAGCCATAGAGCTTAAAACTATGTCCTATACTAACATACTAATCTCTCAAAAGGCAACACTCACTTCCCTGTAGATCTTCAAAGCTGGTTAAGATTTTCCTTCCCTCCCCAGCTGGAAACAAGTGGCAAAGTTCAGCTGCAATGGTATGGTGGCAGCAGGAGTACACCAGGCACAGTGAGTCCATTCCTAAGGATGGTCTGGTTGTCCCATGGCTCATGAGAACAATGTGCAGAATCCTACCAGCAATTTAAACCATTTGGCCTGCTACCAGCACATTCTTGTTAGCAGCAGGAGCATAGAGCTGGTTTCCACAATCACCCAGTTCAGCCTCTGGCATAGTAGTTACTATGAGATGCAACCTGAAATCAATAATACTTAATAGGAGAAAATATAAAAGCAGAAGGGTTGGCATTGAAATTCTGAAGTTAAGCCCCTATTTTTCCAGCTACAGGTGTAAGTACAGGAACTTCAGACAAGCAGAGACAGACATCTACCATCTCTACATTTGTTAGCACAATAGTGCATTTGTCAAGGTGTTTCCAAAAAGAAGAATGAAGATAAGGGCTGTTGTATATTGTGGAAGAGCAGAGAAGTGTAACTGTACACATTCCTTTTAAAGCAGGGAATATGGTGAAGAAAAACAACAGGGAAATCTAAAGCATGCACCTGGTTATCAGTATGAAATCTTCTCATTTACTTCCCACTGTGTAATTTCTTCATCTCATGGCAGAAGTGTACATCAAGAACAACAAGAAAAACTCTGTTTTATCAAAGTTCAGTGTAGTGGAAAAAGACATCTTTATTCTTTAGTCAGTCCTTCTTAATTGTAAACAGTCCAACACTCTTATAAGGCTGCCTGCTGCAACTTCACAAAAATAATTAGTATGGATGATGTTCACAATGATCAGTTTTAAAATGAGATGTCAGTGTGAACCCAAGCTTCCTATCCTGCAGCATCTCAACAGCACATCAAACCAAACCACCTCAAAGCTGCCTATTCATCATACAGCTGATGGGTAGATATGTCCTCCACATTCCCCTCCCAGGTCACACCCTGCAGCTGGTGCTGTAGATAAACTGTGCAAACCCCCTGAAAGCTAGCTGCCCACACCATTGCAACTGATGTTGCTTTCCATTCAGGTCCTTTCAAGCAGAGCTCAGTAGCTGCTTGAAGTTTAATTACGTTGAGTTTGGTTCCAATCTGCCAGGGGACTGAGAGGTTCACAGTGTCTCATGAGACCCTTGGAGTGCCTGGGATTCTCTGCCCTCTAGCACACTTCTTCTGGTAGGCCCACTACAGGTTAATGAAGGGCTTGACCTGCAGTTGTTTCTCACTCTTCCAAAGACATCAGGTTTTTCTCATCATGGCAGGCAAGGGATACCAGCTCAAGCAGATGAGAAGTTCAGGTACCAAAGTACTCATAGAAATTTTTAAACTCTACATATTGATGACATTGTTAGATCTTCTGCACAAATCATTAGAGCCCTGCAGCTTCTGCTGGGGGGCTTTAGGATGGCCATCATCCAGGTAAAATCTGAACAATGTTGGGGAAACAGGAATGTGATAAGGACAGTCTCTCTGTTGAATTTAACTATGGAGTTGGGGTATCCATTCACTCTATTTCCCTTTTCTATCTGCAATGCAATGAAAAGGTATTTCAGGGCAGCAGAGAATAATGTCCAAAGAATTTGATTCCTCTGTTTTTATGCTTGGGAAAAAGTTTTTAAAGCCCAACTGCATAAGAATAACGCTGTTTTCTACCAAAATACCATTGCTGCTGACAGTGGAAAAACCACTGAGTATTCAATCCCTGCTTTTATCCCATTCTCCTCTGTAATCTCCCAGATAAGAGCAAGTAAAACATTTTACTCATAGAACCTTCATATCTCTCCTGGGAAATTAAAAGATGCAAAAATCCATCATGGGATACTGTGGAATTTAAGGGAGATAATAATGAAGACTTGTAAGTGAGAAAGGAAGAAAACTCCAAGGAACCTGAGGACAGAACTGTAAGGAAAGTCAGCAATGACAGGATGGCTCTGGAGAGTAAGATACTAGCCAGCACCAGATCATTGCACATATGGCCTTAAGAGACTCCACCCACAGGAGACAGCAGAGAATATTTCTGTAAGACAGGAGGGAGATATAAAGTTTCTGATTCCTGCCTTTCAGACTCACTAGGAAAGAGGAACAACATACCCACCCCAAGGACATAAGGATAGCTCCATACTGAAGGACAGCACTTAGCCAGTCTGGCCTACACAAATGCTGGGGAGAAGTCAGACTTCTCAGCTGAACTTCATTTCAAGGAAAGTATCTCCTTTAAAGAGCCAGACAAATTTGGCATCTCTTCATTTTTATTGTTGCAAGTAATTTGCAGAGGAAATAAGGAACAATGAAGGAGAGGATATAGAGAGTTTTTGAAGGAATGCATTATTATTTATAGCCAAGGAATGAACACCAAAATATTTTACATTTCCCACTTGCAGATGTCACTTGTTGTCCTGCTGTAAGTGTCCATATTGCCCACTGCAGGCCATCTGAGACCCTGGGCTGCTATGAAGTGCGGTGTTCACATGGACCTGAACAGTGCTCCTGGCAGAGGTGAGCAATGTCAGCCAGTCCTAAAGTGGCCAGAACTGACCTAGTGTGAGACTGGAGGAGTAGAAAAAGCAGAGGGATTGTGTATATGGGAGGGTCTGGGAAAAAAGATGGGAGATGAGGTGCCAAATGAAGACTATCAGCTGGGAAACTTCACTTCCTGTAAGACTATATTGCTTATTTTCATGTTTACTAATTGTTCCTTGTAGTAGTATTATTGATCACAAACAAAAACACCCCAGAACCATTTCAGGTGGGTCTCCAACCATGAGTTATTGATGGTGAACAACATGGTGATGCACACAGTTAGAGCAGGGTCCTGTTGAAGTCTGCTGAGACAAGCCAGAAGAAGTTACTTCTTATGTGCCTGTCTATAATGAAATGAATCTAATTCAAGGAGTATGTTATTCAATAGTGAAATCTGAGTGTATGTTTCTAAGACCTTAGATGGCAGCTTTCAAAAGCAACCTGAACACAGTTTGTTATTCATCTTGTTATAGCAATATGGATATAATGAGCACTAAATCTAGAGATTAACAATTTCCAAGGTATACCACATGATTCATTTCCCCCTGTACCACTTAGCATTGCTTCACATGCAGGAATCAAGACCAAATTGTAGGAAATTAGAGAAAGGGCCAAAGAATAGTTTATACTTTTGTTTCCAAAGAGCTCATTTCCCAACATTGAAGAAAATCAAGAACAAGCTGACTGACAGTGATGAAATACTTCCAGTCAATTTAAAATCAAGTAGGAAGAATATTAATCAATTTTAACTGAAGGGAAATATTTTTGGAGCAGTATATCAAGATAATTCACACTGAGATGCACCAAGAGCAATGGGTGAGGTGTTAACTTGATAAATTTTCAGTTGTGGAAGAACATTTCAGAAGTGTGTCAGTGTTGTATGAGTATTCAACCAAAAAGTGAGGTAACCTGTTTAACTAAATCTGACATCAGTTTCAGGCAGAGTTATGGCAAAGCTGGACCTGACCCCATGTTTCCATGAGTTTTCACATTTATTTGATAAAGTTACCAGCACTGATATACAAAATTCTGGCAAAATCAACAGAAGTGGTGGCATAAACTTGTGCTGAACAAAATGCACCCACAGTCCTCCAATCCCAGAGGCAACAACACATCAGAGAGGGAAAGGCACAAATGTGGTCTTAAACGTGCTGTAGTGTTGGGTTGCAAAGTCAGTCAGGCACTAAGGACCAGAGTGGCAGTGTCTGCCACCCTTCATGGCATGGATGTGACATGCTTTCCCATAGATGTAGGATTAAAAGAACCATGGAATATGGAAACTGGCTTTGCTGCCAAAGTTCAGATGTGCACAAGAAGCTCTGGCAACAGCAGAAGTAAAAAATAAAATGAGAAAAAAANGGCAGCAGAGAATAATGTCCAAAGAATTTGATTCCTCTGTTTTTTATGCTTGGGAAAAAGTTTTTAAAGCCCAACTGCATAAGAATAACGCTGTTTTCTACCAAAATACCATTGCTGCTGACAGTGGAAAAACCACCGAGTATTCAGTCCCTGCTTCTATCCCATTCCCCTCTGTAATCTCCCAGATAAGAGCAAGTAAAACATTTTACTCATAGAACCTTCATATCTCTCCTGGGAAATTAAAAGATGCAAAAATCCATCATGGGATACTGTGGAATTTAAGGGAGATAATAATGAAGACTTGTAAGTGAGAAAGGAAGAAAACTCCAAGGAACCTGAGGACAGAACTGTAAGGAAAGTCAGCAATGACAGGATGGCTCTGGAGAGTAAGATACTAGCCAGCACCAGTGAATAGATCATTGCACATATGGTCTTAAGAGACTCCACCCACAGGAGACAGCAGAGAATATTTCTGTAAGACAGGAGGGAGATATAAAGTTTCTGATTCCTGCCTTTCAGACTCACTAGGAAAGAGGAACAACATACCCACCCCAAGGACATAAGGATAGCTCCATACTGAAGGACAGCACTTAGCCAGTCTGGCCTACACAAATGCTGGGGAGAAGTCAGACTTCTCAGCTGAACTTCATTTCAAGGAAAGTATCTCCTTTAAAGAACCAGACAAATTTGGCATCTCTTCATTTTTATTGTTGCAAGTAATTTGCAGCGGAAATAAGGAACAATGAAGGAGAGGATATAGAGAGTTTTTGAAGGAATGCATTATTATTTATAGCCAAGGAATGAACACCAAAATATTTTACATTTCCCACTTGCAGATGTCACTTGTTGTCCTGCTGTAAGTGTCCATATTGCCCACTGCAGGCCATCTGAGACCCTGGGCTGCTATGAAGTGCGGTGTTCACATGGACCTGAACAGTGCTCCTGGCAGAGGTGAGCAATGTCAGCCAGTCCTAAAGTGGCCAGAACTGACTTAGTGTGAGACTGGAGGAGTAGAAAAAGCAGAGGGATTGTGTATATGGGAGGGTCTGGGAAAAAAGATGGGAGATGAGGTGCCAAATGAAGACTATCAGCTGGGAAACTTCACTTCCTGTAAGACTATATTGCTTATTTTCATGTTTACTAATTGTTCCTTGTAGTAGTATTATTGATCACAAACACAAACACCCCAGAACCATTTCAGGTGGATCTCCAACCATGAGTTATTGATGTTGAACAACATGGTGATGCACACAGTTAGAGCAGGGTCCTGTTGAAGTCTGCTGAGACAAGCCAGAAGAAGTTACTTCTTATGTGCCTGTCTATAATGAAATGAATCTAATTCAAGGAGTATGTTATTCAATAGTGAAATCTGAGTGTATGTTTCTAAGACCTTAGATGGCAGCTTTCAAAAGCAACCTGAACACAGTTTGTTATTCATCTTGTTATAGCAATATGGATATAATGAGCACTAAATCTAGAGATTAACAATTTCCAAGGTATACCACATGATTCATTTCCCCCTGTACCACTTAGCATTGCTTCACATGCAGGAATCAAGACCAAATTGTAGGAAATTAGAGAAAGGGCCAAAGAATAGTTTATACTTTTGTTTCCAAAGAGCTCATTTCCCAACATTGAAGAAAATCAAGAACAAGCTGACTGACAGTGATGAAATACTTCCAGTCAATTTAAAATCAAGTAGGAAGAATATTAATCAATTTTAACTGAAGGGAAATATTTTTGGAGCAGTATATCAAGATAATTCACACTGAGATGCACCAAGAGCAATGGGTGAGGTGTTAACTTGATAAATTTTCAGTTGTGGAAGAACATTTCAGAAGTGTGTCAGTGTTGTATGAGTATTCAACCAAAAAGTGAGGTAACCTGTTTAACTAAATCTGACATCAGTTTCAGGCAGAGTTATGGCAAAGCTGGACCTGACCCCATGTTTCCATGAGTTTTCACATTTATTTGATAAAGTTACCAGCACTGATATACAAAATTCTGGCAAAATCAACAGAAGTGGTGGCATAAACTTGTGCTGAACAAAATGCACCCACAGTCCTCCAATCCCAGAGGCAACAACACATCAGAGAGGGAAAGGCACAAATGTGGTCTTAAACGTGCTGTAGTGTTGGGTTGCAAAGTCAGTCAGGCACTAAGGACCAGAGTGGCAGTGTCTGCCACCCTTCATGGCATGGATGTGACATGCTTTCCCATAGATGTAGGATTAAAAGAACCATGGAATATGGAAACTGGCTTTGCTGCCAAAGTTCAGATGTGCACAAGAAGCTCTGGCAACAGCAGAAGTAAAAAATAAAATGAGAAAAAAACCATCTTGAAAATAACAAATTAAGTTATTTATAGGAATGAGTTGATTGATAAAGACATGAAGAGTGTGGAAGTTGTACACACTGACAAATTAATTTCAGCTTCACATATCCTCCCAATTTGACTAAAAATCTTGGATAATAAGCAAAAATCCTAGAGGTGTGTGCAAAACTGTGAAATGAGCTTGTCCATGCACAGACAGTCCAAACCCTAGAGGGGAACAGGTCTACATGGGGCTAGGACAGGGAAGGAGGAGGACACAGGGAACCATACAGTAGCTTCCTGCAATCAGGAATCTGAAAAACCCAAGCCAAATGTTATCTGTAGCTGTCAGCTGAATGTGAGGGAGACTCACCACAGATAAGATTTGAAGTACTTCCACTTAGCAGGGAAGAGATGGCAGACCTGACTGCAGGCTGAGAGGGAACTTGCAACACTTGTGAAGCTGAGTTCATTGCTAGGTTCAGCCATGCTGGTAATGCAACAGTAATGGAGACTTTACACATCGTGGTGCAGAACTTATTCAGATATGGAGATTTATTGTTTTAAAAATCATTAATGCCACTTTGCCTTTACAGCCAACTGTGCCAGGACATGATTTCTCCTAGCATTGATCTGCAAAATATATATATTTTATATGTGCATATGAATATATATAGCCACTGAATATGAGACAAAAAGTAATCATTGGTTTCCATTTACAGTATGAATCTGCCACTTTAATCAGTAAAAGCTTGTTAAATATTAGGGAAGAGAGAACAGATGGGGAAATAGCACAGCAGAAAAATCCCACTTAGATTTCAGTTAGCTGCCAAAACCCTTCTCTTTTTAACCTATGGCATCCAGGAATACGTCATTCTATTTGGCACTGGCATTTCTTTCTATTATTTAAACACTTACTCTTTGAATTCCTGCAGCAGTCTGACAGGAAACATCAGTGAAAAAAAGAGATTTCTGAAAAAAACTCTGCTGTGTTTGGAAGAGCCCAATTCGATACGTCTATGTAGAAAATGGGATTCAAGAGGGCCACAGACATGCTTACATTTTTGTTTGTAATCACAAGCCCAGCAGGAGAAGAAATAAAAAGAGGTGGTTGTTTACCAGGCAGAATTTTAGTGGAGAATTGGGGAAAACTGACTGAAACTAGTAAAACCAGTGTATCTGACCAGTATTGTCTTCTTGTTACCTC
Source organism: Galbula dea (assembly GCA_013399015.1). NCBI lineage: Eukaryota > Metazoa > Chordata > Aves > Piciformes > Galbulidae > Galbula > Galbula dea. The sequence continues at coordinate 357,915 of VWZX01000359.1, forward strand.
AGATTCCCTCATCTGCCTCTTCTTCCAGCTACTGTTCCTATATTTAGCAGATGCCCAGACTGCAGAGCATAGTGTGTCCTGAGTGCCTTCAGACTAACTTTGAAGAAGCTTCCCCAGGCAGCACAGTGAGCAGGTTGTGCTGCTCACCATGCTCCCCCACTGCAGAGGTCAGCAATGGGTCATGATACCAGGAGCAAGATGGTTGCTCACAGGACTCCCTGACATGAGACTGAAGCTGTTCACCACTGTGCTCCATGTCTGGCAGGATGCAGGACACAGGTCCTGTCCCTACACAGCACTAACAAAGTAGACAAACTGTGTTACAACCCTTTCGAAATCCAAGAAGAATTAAACCAGTGTTACAAGATGCCTCTCTTCTCACACAGATCCTCCAGAGCAAAGAGCAATTTCTCAAGAGAGAATAGTCTCCATTCAGTGGGACTCTCTGATATAATTAATGATTAACTTGATGGGGAGATTAAGCCCCAGAGGATGGTGTAGCCACATACCATTGCTCATTAATTACCAACAGCAACACAGAGCAAACAGAAGACTTACTGGCAGGTTTTTTCATCTGGAGAATTTGACATTGAACAGCTAGAAAAAGCACCTTCAGAAAATGCAATTTGGCTAGTCAGGGTGGTCACTGGAGAGCAGGATATCAAAAAAGGAAAACAGCTTACACAAACTTTTGTAGTGCCACTGAATGCAGCAGAGCTTTAGTGGTCCAAGAAAGCTGAGGTTCTGTCTGATGGGGCCAGATCTGTCAGGTCTCCATGCCTGACCAGTGAGCCATGCTGCCCACACACTAATTCCCCAGGCTGTCCCACAGGTTTTCTCATTCTATCAACCCCTACACAGTCCTTTGTCAGTGCAGTTTTGCAACACAAACATTCAAATGAAATTTTGTTCACCCTTGATAAAGGATCACACTGTCATATTTACTCAGAACAGCCATAGTACTGCTTGGTCCAAGTGAGTAAGGTATGCTTCAAAGAGAAGAAATATATGCAGTACATCACAGACATTAGAAGCCTCCTCAAAGAGTCATCTGGACTGATTAGGTGAGCCCTTGTGCTTATCCAATGCTGAATACACACTGAAAAGCTCATTTGATTAGGAAAAAAGGCTGGATCTGACAAATCCACATGACTAAGAAAAGCATGTCCTGAGGAGGTTGGCCCTGCTACAGCACAAGAAAGCATATTGTGAAACCACCGTGGGTGGGAGAGGCAAATTTCAGAATTATGGCTGGTATGTGGCAGCATATTGATTGCTCCCCAACAGGACTGCCTCAGCTCTGCACAGGCAGTTTGCTTGAAGGAGGCAGAAAGCAAAGAAGCAAGTTCTCCTGCAACACAGGAACTATTCTTCTGAACAGCCAATTCATTGCCTGCATGAAATTGTCCATCAGAATTAGAGTTGTTTGGTTTTCTCAAAAGGTCTGTGTACTGCTGGGCTTTGAAACTGTGGAAACAGTGCAAAGGACTTTCCAAATCAGCTGTTAAACGATAATATATTGACTTTACCTCATTATAAATAAGTAAGAGCTCTGATTTTATAGTAATGGAGATTCTTTTGTTTTCTTAAAGCCTTCTGTAAACTTTAAGCTATGTAACATTAAACTTTGGAAGATATGACCTTGACCTTCATAACAAAAACATATGGTAGGGAGCCATCTCTAAGATGAAGGGCCCTTAGTTCAACCCTTGCACTATATTCAGCTGTAAAAACACACTCTTCATGCTCCTCTGGAGAGTTATTGAGCAGGTTTAGCTGTACAGTGCCTCAAAAGGAATTGCCTTCATGACCCACTGTGCCCACATACCCATATGAGCTCATACTGGGAGAGAAACCTGAAATGCATGTTGTTAAAAAACTATCATGCACTGGTAAGTGGAGGTGGGAGCAGATTCAAGCAGAGAGACAAACTTTCTGCTCCCATGAATTATTTTTCCATGAATTTTTGCCCACATTGCAGGCTTTGCTTGGCCCAAATCTCTCCAAGCCAGGCAGCCACCTCTCACTGCCTGAGTTCAAACTCTTACAGGATGGCAGCATCCCCTGCCTCCAAGAATCTGGAAATGATTGCCTTGCCTTCTGGAAGACCTGTGGTGAGACCTGGACTTGCCTCTGTTTGATCCACCCAGACTGCCCAGTTGAACAGATTCAGGTCTGCAGTATGTCTTCAGTATACTTGGTGCTCAGGATTTCCAGAGCCTGAGATACATGTGAAGATGTGCACAGATAGTGACTAGATCCAGTCCTGTGATGGTAATTTGATCCAGAAGAACAAAAATACAGAGAAATACAAGAGTGCTACATTGCTAGAACTGAGGAAATAGATGGAGGCAGTTGAAGAGTATGTGTGCTCAAAATGTATTCATGGCCAGGCATAAATGCACTCACATAGGGCAGGGCAAACTTTTGCTGCCATGAGTTAGGACCTCTCAGACGAGTATCAGCACATACTGAGATTATTTCAAGTACTTATGATGAGTACTGAAAATTCCTATGATCCAACTTAATTATTAGGCATTAGCTATTTTACATTTTTTACTGTATTAAAAAAATAATCCTTTCCTGATTAATTCTAGTGCTTGCTAAATTGTTCCAGTATTAATTTAACACATTCCTGTCTAAACTGGGCCATTCAGTAGGGCTCACTGCAATACAGATGATTATATTATCCTGTGAAACTGCATGGAGTACACTGTTTATTACATCAAAAGCTTTTCATTCAGGCAGTGAAAACAGTTATAGACAGCACATGTCCCAGAGCCTTCCAGGCTCAGAAGGGACAGAAAACTGCTAGGCAGATGTTTCCTACCCAGTGTGACAGCACCCTGGTTGCTCTGGGGAGGGAGAAGTCCTGTTCACAGATGGAAATATAGCAAGGAGAAAGCAGCTCTGAGCCGTCAAAGATTTTATTTATGGCTTTCACTGGAGAGCTGCAAGCTGTAAAATGTGCAGTCTAGCCATTCTTCCTTCATATGTAATAAACACAAATGCATTCTCAGAGAAATCAATGACTCAAGGAAAGGTTTGTTTGCTTTCCAAGTGATTTGGGAAGGCAGAGGAGAATGCTGTTGGGGAGTTCTTGGCACAAATTTACAGGGTGAAGACAACAGCCTGCAGTGGAAGTCAGGAAATATTTTAAAAATTTGAAAAGAGATTGTGATGTATTGTTCCTGTGTCAAATGATGTGTGGATGGTGTTCACCTCCCTGCAGGAGAGAAGGGGGTGCATGGCTGAGAAGGGAGGCAGTGGAATTCACACACTCCAGTCCTGCTGGGGTTTTGCTTTGTTTTGATAAAGGAGGAGGAGAGAGGAAGAGGAAAGGACACTTCTTGTACACCTAAAAAATAAAGAGGTGCTTTAACTAACAAGAATGTATTGTCTTGTATGGTACAGTGTTATATTAATAGCTTATGGGTGAGGGGCAGGGGGAAGAGGCAAGGTGAAGGCACTTTTTAGCCCTGAGCCAGGCATTACAGGAAAGCATACTTTTAGAGATAGACAAAATTGTTTACTATATTTAATGTGACTAAGGTCTTAGAAAAACCAAAGCTCAGTTGTCTCTGTTTCTAAGCAGAAATCCTGTATTTTGAGATGGTTGCAGTTCAGCCATCCAGGGCATCTCAGCTCAGAACTCAATGGGTTGACAATGGCTACAGAAAGGAGCCATGTTTTGATCCTTCTCACTGGCTGCTGGCTGCAGCAGCCCCAGGTACATGGTGGGAGGACAACTGGAAGTGCCACACAGAAGGTTACAGAGCAGGTTGACTTTACATGGCTTTTAGCATCAGCATAGGCCACTGCTTAAGAGGAAAGACCCCATGATAATATCTTGGCATGTAAAATTTCAAGTCAGAGGGAGTTAGACATGCACTAGCCTGTCAGCTGCCAGGGAGCAGGCATATTTGTAACCAGTACACGTGCAAGTACTCATCGTGTCCTGCTCAGAGGGGATCAGTGCCAGATTTCAGTAACTGCCACTTCCAGCAGCCCATTTCTGTGATTTCAGTCCAGTTAGGTGACCTGGGGGAATCATTACGAGTGTGTTTGCACAAGCCAGTCTGAAAGAGAAGGGCAGCCAAAGCTTATCTGCTGAGAAACTGGAAGCCCTATGATTTGGAAGGGACCAGAACTCATTTGCTCTCAAAATCAGCACCATTCGATGCAAAGCAGGACAGGTCAATAAACTTCAGTTCAGTGCCAGTCTACATCATGGTCAGACCAGAATGGGCAGTCTTGCTGCTTTATCAGGTCTACTATGATGTCTAATGTCCATGTTAACCCCTTGTTTGCCATAGTTAAATGATGCCTGAAATATTCATTTGACTGAATTCTGTGTCCTCTATTACAATGGTTTGTTATTAAATATGGAAGGAGTCAGACTTCACATAGTTAGGGAGATGGGAATGTTTTCTGGCTATACATCTGTTTACTGCACACTCATTGGAATACTGATGCACTAACAGACTTTATGTAATGTACTGTCTGATGTCTTTCAATGCATGATAAACCTACAGTCACAATAGGTATATATGCTACTACACCCAGCAAAAGTTGTGCAAATGCTAGGAGGGAACATCTGAACATCTTTTAAAAAGATAAAAGAAGTTGTCTGCTGTTGTGTTCAGATCTCAGGGACTCTTCCTGGAAACATCCAACCACCTATTTAATTAGGTTATAAGATCTGCAAGCTTGTTTATGTTTACACATGCAAGGATTTCATATTTTACCTCTTTAAGTAGTCACACTAGTGATCTGTTTGTAACAGTACTCTTATACTTGAGTGCAAAGGAAGAGTATCTCTTATCTGATCCAAACTTCCAGCCCTGAGCTACAGAGCTTGCATTTTGCGTTCTGAAAACACAGGGTCAACAAAAGGCAGGAACAGGTTTGTGAAATCATTCTGATTGATGATGGTAAGTTTGTTCCCAGTCCATTGCACTGCTGAGCAGTAGGAGGTGTTTCTATGAGTATGAGTCAGTGTCTGTAGCTGGAACGAGATGACTAACAGCAGGTTAATACAAAATCTAACCCAGAGATTCACTGAGGACTGAAAATCACACCAGTATTTTCAACAGTAAAAAGTGGCCATAGAAAAGGGGCACAGATATCATTAACAGTGTTTCTTGCTGCACCTCCCACAGAAACATTTTTCCAGACTAGCCCTGGATGTCTGTGACTTTCCAAGGCACCTGTTGACAGTCAGAAATCCCATTTGTTTATTTGGAGTTGTGACTGCAGTATTGTCTCATATGAATAGGAGCCTACAGTGAGCGTCAGTCACACAAGGATTCTGCTGGAACGCTTTGGGATGCATCTGAAAGCAAAAAGTGGTGTAAGATCATCATGAAAAATTAGATGGCTAGATGTAGTGGGTAGTATATTTACCCTGAACTGCTGTGCTTCCTGAAAAGAACAGCAAAGCAAAATGACCCAGCTTACTGCCTGTGCTTCCTTACAGATCTTGCTTCCTAATGACCTGCATTTCTTGGCACAGTTGTCTTGGCAAAATTCTGTGTTTTCAAATACTTATAACAGATGCCATCACAATATTTTCTACCATATCATTTCTATCATATTTGGGTACAGATCTCTAATTTTCTCTCAAGTATGGATTATAGCTGTTATCTTTGTTTATAGTTGGAAACTTGTTAATCAGTCAAGTGCAACATTTACCCAGAAAGACTCCACATCTGAATAAATATACAGCTGTGAATGAAGCAGAAGGCATTGTCACATGTTTTACTTGTATATGCCTGCTCAGGTTTTCCACCTTCAGCATGGAATATCCATTGGCTCAGTTACCTTCAGACCAACTTAGCAAACAATTCAGCAGGTAGAAACCTGTCCCCTTTTCAGTGAAGGCTAAGTGATCCATGTTGATTGGATGATTCCTGGAGTATCCAGCTTGAGAATGTTCTCATCTATCCAGGATTTGAGCTGAGATAATCAGATTAAACATAATACATATTGTATTGGCTCTACACCAGAGAAGTTCTTCAGTTGAAATATGACAGTTAGAACACTCATCTGCCTAAAGATTGGTCGACCTGGAACGATGTATCATCAGTTGTAGTCTGCTAGTCCCCACTCATATGAATGCATGTGTCAAGCATCCTTTGGATTTACTGAAAGTGGGTTTACCACAGTTTATAAAGAATCTACTAAATGAAAAGCCCATTCATTAAAGCACAGCCTTAATTCATTTCAGGCTCTTTCATGTCCTGTCATGTTACGGATATTCCTATTTCACAATCCAACCAAGCAAAACAGAACAATTCATCCTTTGGCTCACCAAAACAGTCATCCTTTGGCTCACCAAAACATTCTTATGAGCTGATGACAAATACCCTTCATGGAAGAAATAAGAGCTTTCACATAGTGCCTAAAAAAGAAGTGTTCAACTGGAGTCACATTGATAAACAATTTAAGTTATTTTGGACAAATATTTGCACTCATCAGGAAATAAAACACTCATTTTGTTCTGCTACTCATTAGAAACAACAAAAACAAGAAGAACTTATGGGAATTCAAAAACACCACCAACTCCTTTCTTTCCCCTGATATTTGTAAATTGTCTGCAGCAAGTATCCCACATATACTGAGCAAAACTGCTGATGGCTGCCAAAAAGGAGACAAATGGCACTACAGAGAAAGATTTAGATTGAAGAGGAGGAGATTGACCATCCTGCATGGTCTGAAAGAGGGCTGCTGCTGATTCCTGAAGAGGCAGAACAGGACAAAAGAGCAGCTTTTCCTGATTCTTGGGCTGCAAAGGGCTTGGATCATGGCTTGGATATCTGCCTTTCACTCAGAATGAATGGACAGACTGTGCAGAGCTTGTCAGTCCTTCCAGTGCTGTGCAGCAGACTCAAAACTCCCCATGCCAAGCAACTCAAAAATGCAATATAGTAGTTAACAGAATACTAGTGAAAACCAAAAATGTTTTTAGAGTCTTTTTAAGAAGTGTCTCCTCTCCTCTTGTGTCTTTTTTCCCTTTTCTTAATTTCTATATTGATTTTTCCCTGGTGCCAGCAGCTTTTGGGCTTGGCTTTTTAAACCCTGCACAAGATATTTTAAGCTCTCCTATCTAAGTGCACTAGATCCCTTAAGGAGTTCAGGCATGAGGACATCTCCTCTCTATACACAGCAGGGCAACCATCCATCTGTTGAGAAGAATCACTCTATTACAAAACTGTACACAACAAAATTTTCATTTCATATACATTCCACTGCTGAATTCTCATCATTTTCTTTAAAAGACTTTTTTCCTCTTTAATTTAACCCACAGATTGTTCATTTGTATTTAAAAGCCATTGGCAGCTGAGGAAACTGGAGCAGAAATACAATAACCAAATAAAACAACAGCAGAAGTGTCTTGGTACATTTTTGGCCATTATCTTGAAGAAGTTTTACAATATACTTTGAGGCCAGCAAAAGGGTATTAATTAATCAGATTGGACAGTGCTACTTAAGCAAAACAATCTTATATTCATTTTTACTTTGACTCATAATAATTAGTATGGAAACTTTGAAATAGTCTCCTCTTGCCCTTACTGACTCTTCAAATTACCTGACAAAAAACAGGCCAAGGGTCTGCTCTACCACAAAGGGATCCAAAAGTCAGATAAGCAAGTCCAGAGGCAGCAAAATTGCACCTTATAATTTTTGCCTTAGAGGACATGCCCAAAATTGTTCCCACCACAGTTGTTTCTGTTGAACTACCTAAGAAAGATGATGCAGAGGGTGCCTGCTTGATCCCTTCTGGCCAAACATCTGCCTTACAACTTGACATTCTTCACTCACCAATCAACTAAAAGTTGCATTACAAGAAACCAGCTTCACAGTATGGGAAAAGAGACTATTGGGCATAAGTGTGAGGGCAGGTAAATTCTAGCAAGCTAGAGCCCAGTGGGAGAGGTGATCTTGGTTTCTCAGCTCAGTTCATCAGGTATGGAAAGGGACAGAAACTTCAGCTACTTCACTGCATCAGGGAAGCATCAGGCCATAGGGAGCCTAGGTCTGTTGAGGGGTGCAAGAAGAAGGCAAGAAGTGCATGAGTTAGACTGAAGGATTTATTGCAACAGCCTCACTCTTTCTTTCTTGTTTCCCCTGTTCTCCTTCTACTCTTTTCTCCTTACTATTAGATTACCTAGAGAAGGAGGTGAAGCAAGGCTTGTAGAGCTCCAGAAACATCTACTTCTGCTGCCAGCAATGAGGTAGGAAGAAAAATGCAGTTATGTAACTTTATGAACATTTTGCTTACACAGGAAATCTAATCAGCAAAGACATCATGTACTTTAGGACTTCCTAAATAGCACTATTATCTATAAAAGGAATGCATGCTATTATATTAATTCTCCTTCTGAGGGTAGAAGTACATTTCATCTCCTCTGCCTCCTTAGCATATTGTAAACCCTGTAGTATTTATGGGTAATGAGCTGCAGGACTACGGGACAGTGAATATTTTATTTGAGTAGCTCTTAACCTCTTAAGATCTTCTAAGCACCATATGTTCCTTCACTCAGGACATGAGTTTTAAAACCACCAGGTTCCTTCACACTAGTGACTTTCAAGTCACCAGTTGTTCTGTAACTGTCATAACTCCTGTCTTGTTATCTGGCTCTTGGAAATGTCATTTGGCATCTGTGATACCCTAAAAACTCTCCTCTTTCAGAGTTACACAGCTGGAAATCACATTACAGGTCTAAAATAGAGTCTTGTACTCTAAACTGCAGCATCCCCAAACATTGCCCAGGTCCCAAAACTCCATTTGGCACAGATTAAAAAGGAGGCAAAGATGTGGCCACCTACTCCTTGGAAAGATAAAGTCAGGGTTAATTTCAGGGTTCTTTCTTAATCTCTTATGCACCCAGGGGAGTCACCAGGTGGGGAAAAAAATAAATAAAAGCTGCCATAAGCCGACTTATCCTATATTAAATTCCTCTCTGAGGTTTTTACACAAAGAGCTTACTGGAGAGTTCCTTAGGTGCCTCCATGTCTCTGCCATGCAGGAACTACAGAGCTTCTTAGCATGTCTTACAGGACTCTGCAAGTCCCAGGTGCTTTACTACAAATATTAAGATATTATGAGAAAGACAGCTTATATCATCTTTTTAGTATTCCTTAAGTCATCACTTCTTCCTGCCTCCTGCTAAGGAAAGGAAGAAATTAGAAAGAAATAATGTGATTATTAAATCCTTTGAATCTCCTTCTTTTAGCAGATTCTACCTGCAGTATCTGTAATATCTGTAACATATGCATACTATATGTATAATATTATATGTGTGTGTGTGTGTATATATATATATATATAATATATGTATATAGTGGTATGCAATTCAAGGTCATTTCATGTACATGAAATTAATTTCAGCTTTGTGAAAAAAAACCACATCCTGTCCTTTCATTCCTGTACCCCAGGATCCCTCCTTGGCTTTATATCCCTGCTGCCCTAATTTTTAGGACATTAGTTTCAGGGTTAATCCTGCCTGCCTATGGTATGGTTTCTCCTCACCTGGCCCACTGTATTGTGAAGGATATTTACACAAAGGCAGATGAGACTTGATTAGCCTCTCATGTTAGTGATTGACAGGTGACAAACCTGTGGGTGATTATGGCTCCTGCTGTGACTGGCACCCAGTTGGCATTTACTACCAGGGGCTCCAGAGCTAAGCATGAGAGAGGACATCACTTCAGGTAGAAAGCAGGCTCTGCAGGGGGACTGTAGTGCTCTTCCACTTGTCTGATCCAGAGAGGACAAATAGAAGATGTTCTGATCCCAGTGGGTAACAGCTGAAATGAGGAATACAATGATGTCACAGGGGACTAGGAGTTCAGCCAGCAACCAAACGGAGAAGCAGATGAATTCACGAGCAAAACCCATTCTGTCTTCATGCAAACCTCTAGGTAATTAGAAACAAACAAAGCAACAGGAAGGGCTGGGAAGGCATTTGGGCAGAATCACTTAACAGGTCTGCATTTGATAGAGTCTGCAAATCTTTCATAACAACATCAATGTTCATCAAGCCATACATCAAATGGATGACAGAGTTCAATGTAGCCTTCACTAGATGTTCTTAGTCCTCAACAATTCATATGTTATAATCTCAACAATTCTCTGTGGGTCATTTTGCACTTGCTGGGGAATTTCCCAACAAAACAGATTTCCATTGGAAACTACTGGCTGGTCAAAACCAAGAAATTTTGGCCAAATTGTAGTGAAAGACAGGAGCTTTTTCCAGAATTTGTCCTGCTACTTTTCCTTTGGGGCATCTACAGGTATCAAGAATTTCAGCATCTCAGTTTCTGGGGCATTTTATCATAACCAGCACTGACTGACCCATAAGGTCTCATGCTTTCAGGCTCCTTGCCATTGATTTTGGAGCCTGGGGAAGAGTCTCAGCTATCAGTTCTCTATCAATTTTTCCTCCTCTGTCTATTTTCCTCATATAGACCTATACAAAGGTAGCTCACATTTCACTTTTTCAGGTCTTAGTTTAAGAACAACATAGTTTTAGCAACCTATGTTGCTAAAAATAACAGAGCCACTACAATACATACAAAGCAAGAAGCTTTCTACCTGGGACAAAGTTAACACCCAAGACAGCACAGGACAAAAATTGAGCACACTTCTCCTTTTGACTTACATCAGGGTAATCTTTGAGTAGATAACTGAGGAGACAATTTCTGCTTCTCCAGGTGAAAATGCAATAGGCAATAGGGTGGGCAAATTAAAACTACACAGTCACATTAAATATTCTTCAGGCAAACAAGCTCTGTTGAAAGAACCACAATGAGAATGAGAAGTTTGAAGACATCCCCTCAGGGTTAAAAAGAACAAGTTAAATTGAACTAGACTTGTGCCAGGAAAATTACACTACCTAGTGCCCCACCAGCAGAGAGGCAGTGAATGAAAGCCACACTATGCTTGTGCAACACAGATGAAACAGAGCAAAGATAGAGTACAGAAATGATGTCCATTTAATTGATCATTAATCTGAAAAGAGGGGAGTAATGTTCATCATTCATCTACTTCAATGTATGCCATTAAAATAAAACAACACTTTCATGAGCTAGACATACTCAGAGATGAAAACATTGTGTTTTGAAACAGAGAAATCCCACAGATTCCAAACCCACACATGCTAATGAGTGACAGAGAACAAACACAACCCTTTGAGGCTCTGACAATTAGAATAAATAAATGTCACTAGGGATAAAAAAAGGAGAGCTTCAGCATTCTTAATGGCTTTTGGATTACACCAGGGAAAAAGAGAAATCCAGATTTTGGTTTTAATCAAAAATTGGCACCCTTACCAGGCTATGCACTTTGCAATTTTTTAATTAATTTGCTATTATTATTATTACTACTACTACTACTGCTACTTTAGTGCTTGTTCTCAGGTGTTGGTATAAAAATGAAAGAGAGGAATAAGAAATAAGTTACCATCCTGGAATCAAGAATAAACTGTAACTGTGATGACACTTTATTACACACACATCTATAGCACAATAGAAATCACTTGCTTAATAACAACATGACTGTATAAAATGGAGTGACTACAATTTCTGAGATTCTCCTTAGGTCAGTTGTCAAGATGTGAAGCTGAAAGACAGAAACCAAAGCTCTCAACCTGGCTCTTACTGACTCCTCAGGGGGCATCAAATAAACAATGAACACTTCAAGTGAGTTTTCCATATTATGAAGGAATATTAGTGTTAAAAAAAACTCACACTGGAAATTTTTTTCAAAAGCTGGCCAATTCTGAATTCTTTTTGTCCCTTTCCTCTCCACCCTTTTTAAACAAAAGAGGGAAATTAAGGTTGTAAAATTCCAGCATCTGAACACAAGTTCATTATTTAAAAATGAAATAAAAACTAAGTAAACAAATAAAAAACCCCCAACAACAGCAAAGACAATGCAACAACAAAAAAAATACACAACAGAAAACTAAGCAGTTTTAGTGAGACAGAAATATTTCCTTTCCAAAACCTGTAAAACTAAAGTTATCTTGATCATTTCTGTTAGGAAGAAATAGATGTTATTTTCAAAGTAGCATTAACATTGCAGTTCTTAAACTGAAGGAGACCTTTTTTTGTATTGTTTGCAAGTTTATTGATCTTAACTTCTTCTAAAGCCTTCATCACACACCTCTGAGCTCCACACAATCTTTTAAGCTATTTATCCTTACAGCATCCCTGAGAGACAGGAAAGCACTATTATTGCCATCTGCCAAGTGAGCTGATGCAGGGAATCCAGTTTCTTGTCTGCTCACACCCATTGTTGAGTTGTGTACCTGAGCCTTCAGCACAGGCAACAGGGAAAGTCTGGAGATTGATGCTCAGCAGCCACCAAACCCTCCATGTGCCCTAGGTATTGCTAGCACTCACTCAAGCTTTCACCAAACCACTGGCATCAGGGGTCTTTAGGGTCTCTTAAGGAACAATCCTTCTCCTGGCAGTTCCTGGTGATTACAGTAGAGCTAAGCCCTGAGCAGCCAGAATTCCAAGGGCAGAGTAATAACCTCCCAGCAGAGAGGCAGAAAAACATTATCCATGGCTGAGGTACCTCCCCAGGATGAAGAAGACCTTTAGTCAGCAGTAAAGTCCAAAATGAAGTCAGCATATATCCTAGAGGTAAACCAGTGACATTTGTAGGTACAGTAATCATTTAATCAGATGTCCTTGGAGAGTCCAGCTGTGGTGTACTCCACACATAGCAACTGACTGCAGTCCAGTGAGACTTAATATTGACTGTTATTGATCGTTATCCAAGTCACATTCCCTATTCCATTTAGAAAGATACACTTGTTAAAAAGAAGACATGTCTCTTTGAAAGACACCTGAGATCTTAGGTAATCTTGCTGGATTGGATCTGAACCTGAAGATGCTACAGTCTAAACAGACAAAACTAATGCAAACAAAAAAAGAAATCCAAGAGCTTTCTCTTTGTCTCTCCCATCTGAAAGAAGGGACAATGACACAGAAAGGAAGTGACCTTCAAATAACTTGCTAACTAGCTCAGTGCCTTGCACATGACACCAGGTGCCTGGATCACCCAGCTTGAACTCTTAGAAAACCTCTTCAAAACCTCCTTGCATTCAAAGCTGTTACAAATGATGGTGCTTACCTCTAAAATATGGTTAAAATAAGCACCCAAGGCACAGACACATCCTCTTTATGAATACTTCTGTGAACAGATATTGATGGAGCTTTTACAAAGATTGACCTGAAAAATCATGTTTCCCTTCTATTTGGGCATGTTTCACCAGTGCATCTGAAATCTTCTGCATTGAATCTTGCACCACTCCAGGCCACTGGTCTCATTTTTCTGCATGACACACACTGCTTTGTTTATAGAGGACTGACTGACCAGAGCAGTGTGTCTCTGAGCATTAGAAACACATTAGCAGTAAGCTTCACATGAGGGCATAGGCAATGGCTATTAAAAAGCATATTCACATAACAGAATCAACAGGGAGCTCACAACTGATTAACTGCTTATTTTAATCTCCACTGATTGTTTAATTGACCCATTCTAAGCATGGCCTAAACACAAAGCATGTTGAGTTTTTCAAATGTGGCTGAGATTATACTGAATTCTAGACACATTATTTCTTGGAGTGTTTTTTTTCTCCAACAGGGTTGACTTTCTCAAACCAGTCTAAGTTAGATGCCTAACTGCCACTGAAATTAGGAGCCAGTTACCTGATATCTTTTAGAAACACCATTCTTCTTCAAATATTTGAGAAAGGAAAAAAACAAAATTAGACAGTAGCTATCATAAAGGTTAATCCTGACAGAGTCAGCATTTCAAGCTATTGATTCCTACACATATAAAAGATTAAATTTGTTTTAGTGGCAAGTTCTTTTTTGCTCCCAGACAGTTAGTTTTATGCAGAAGTTCATGTTTCTTGGATAAATGGATGTAATGTTGGAAATTATGGGAGAAAATTAAGATACTATGGATGCTCAGTTCACATTCCTGCAACTTATGCATAAACCTTCCTTCCTTTCTCTCTAAATAAAGGTCTATTCTTTCTTAGCATATGCAGACTCTTGACAACATATGCCTGTCACACCCAAAATCCTAGTCTTTCAGTTTTCTTGGCAGTCCCACATAACAGATGTCAAAATCTGAGGTTCTCCATCCATGGTCTGCATGCCACAAAGGCTATGGAAAACTCTTCCAGGTGAGTGTGGTGGTTAGATGGACAATGGCTGCATGGAGGTTTCCACAGGACCTGCTGGATAAATCCTTAATAGTTCCCAGAGGGAGATCAAGAGTTGAAACAATTAGCACCCAAAATAAAGATGCCTGCAATTCCAGTGCAAGCAGCAGGATCTTGGCAGAATGAGGTAGAGAGCATTGGATTAGGATGGAAGAAAGGCTAGATCATGTCTACCCCCCAGGTGAAAGGAGAAGAGCAATTAAGAAGGAAGAAAGGTAGGATTGGAGTCCTCATTTTGGCAGATGGAAAGGAAAGAGAGGAACTAGAAGCCAGGGAGTGAACTGTTGCTTAAAGGTCTGTAGAAGGAAGCAAGGAGCTTAAGGTTGGAAAGGGGAGACTTGTGGGAGTGGAGTCCTTGTTTGGGAAGCAAGCACAGACGTGCAAACTGCCCTGAAAGCTAGGAACTGCTGCTGCCTTGAGAGTGGTTCCCACATAACCAAGCCTGGAAACCTTATTTCCATCAAGTTCAGCCTGGGTCAAACAGAGCAGAAAGTAAAATTCAGCACAGAAGGATTATAGCAGACAACTCCCTGCCCATTTTCACCTCCCTTTTCTTTTATAGGAAGAGAAATTAAGAGAAAGGCTCAGCTTTGGAAACATGGCTCCACTCCCAATCCATTTAATGTCAGAACCAACATCCTAAAGAGCACCCAGGGAAACAGCAGGAGTCACAGCAGCTCCAAGAAGAGGGTGTCTATCACACTGTTCCCTCTCAGGTATGTCACTTACTGACATGATGCTTGTACATTAAGACTGGACTGCCAAGAAAGTATGGTGAGGTAGCTTCCAGGTCTATAAATGCTGAGCTATCATCTCTGGTGAAAAGGAAATTAAAAAACCCACAGATGTGTACCCTTGAAATGATGCCAGGGAACAGAAGTCATCAAAAATATTTGGGTTTTTTCCACTGACCACTAATAGACAATATAAGGATTTGGTATCACTGAACAAAAGATGGCCTCCTGTCCCACAAATGCTTAGGTGTATTTTGGGCTAGTTAAGCAGGCAACTCTTAGCCCTGACTTCAATAGAAATCAATGCTTGATGTTAAACTGATCCATAACCACCTGCAGGATCAGAGAATATGTCCCCATAGTTAGCTTTTTCCAACACAGTTCATAACACTTCCAGAGAATCATATTTAAGACTGTACAGCAATATGTTCAGTCTATTTAGCTAGTAATTCCTGCATCTCAGGATATGTAATTGCCACAAACTACTGCTGAAGCTTTGCTTTTCTGATGTCCAGTTCTCCTGATCATCTGCCTTCTGTTTTGGTCAAGATGTGATTCATTAAGCTGAAGGGACTTTGGTTTTCTGTTTGTTCCCATTGATCATGCTTGCTTTGCTGAATGTGTATTATTTGTGATACACAGAATGTTTGGAAACAGATGAGCAGTACACTCACTAAGGATAGAAATCACCAACTCCAAAGGCAAGAAAATGATGTTCATTCCATTATTGAGTTTCACCAACAGAAATCTCATTGATTAACTCTATTCTAATACACTGCCAGATAAGCAATTTTATTACCTCATAATGAGAGCTGATTTCTCCTCATCTAAATCTCCATTATTTTGTCATCTCATTTTTATGTAATTTCCTTCTTACAGATGCTTTTGTGTTAAATTTCCCCAAGCAGACAAGAGATATTATGTTTGCTTGATATCGATTCCAAAGCCTTTTATGTGGAATGAAAATAAGTGTAGAGAAACTAGAGGAAGGTTTTGTATCCTCATGCACTCCAGCTATATATATTCTACATTCTCTATTCCACAAGCTGCCCAGGACTACAGCACAGGAGACACCCTAGAGGTACTCTGAGTTATACTGGAGACAAAACTAAGTATATAAAGGGTAAAAGTCACCACGTTCCAGGTTGATTTATCCTACACTAGGAGAGGCCATGATAGTTAAGGGGAAGTAATGAAGTAATTGCTATCTTAAGGCAAGTCTCAACTATACATAGCTATGGATGTGGAGAGGGAGTGATCTGAGAAGCTCTTAGGCTAAGGTGACCATCCTGAACTGAAAATACTAACATTAATCTATTTACCAGCTACTCTTTTTTTTTTCCCACCTTTTCTATCACTAACAATGTCATGAGTCAATTTAATTGAACTCAGTCACAGACTGTGTGATGGTGAGATTTGTTGAATAAAATCAAGAGATATCTCTTCATTAGATTTGCTTCTCAATTTAGAGTAGTCAATAATGTTCAGAAGGACCAAAGCAGTACTGTCCCAGAGATTTGATGCTCCACACCCCTCCAAAATCAGCTTGTATCTATCTCAGCTTCTGCACCTGAAGGGAATATAAGCATTTGAAATACTGTTTATGAACATTAAAATAAACAGTCACTAGGTGTCCTTAAATTAAAGAATAATTCTAATCACTCTATGATGCTAAAGAACAAGAGAGCATATGTGACTCAGAAAATTTCTATGTGTTTAGAGACTCAGAAGAGAAAGGGGTTTGTGCTAACAGGTTAGTGAAACAGCATGGAGAACATCCTCAGGGCAAATGATCTAACAATTGTGTCATGGCATGTATTTTAGAAAGGAAAAAGATTAACTGCCATGGTGAGCTAAGTGATCATTTAGACAATACTGCAGACAAAGGAACTAGTTTCCCTGCTGACTTTTTAATGACTTGAGAACAAAACAGTCTCCATTTAGACACCAGAAGCTTTGACCTCAACAACCCACTCTTGCTGTGTTCACCAGGTTGTGCATATATTGCCCTTCTGGTTCTGTGTTGAAGTAAAAGCTTGACTGTCCCAATTTACCACCTGCCAGTTGGGTTTGCAGAGTGTTTTTAGCACATTCAAACTAGATTCTCTGAGAAGGAAACTCATCCAAAAGCTCTCCTCTATTTACCTATGCACCAAGTTCATCCCAGTCCATAACAGAGACAATAAGTGGCTAAACCAGTGACTGCCCTTCAGACAGCCTCAGACCATGTGTGAGACAAGGGATATGAGATTAAGCCTAGTGCAGAGGAAAATACCCAAACTATTAACAATTTTGATAGATGGCAATCCATCTGCCCCAGTCTACTCATCTGCTACTTTTGCACAGCATTACTTCCTTATGTAAACATGACCACAGAGACAAAATCATTTCTCCAGGTGAAAGCTATGTGCTGAAAGCCCCACCAGGTCTGTGATTGCCATTGGTTTGCACTTTTTCCTTAATGGTGAATAGAAACTCACTTGTACCTCAATTAAGTCATAATCAGTGTCTCTTCTTCCTAGCAGATGTACACCTGACCAAGAGTTTCCCCAGCAGACACCAGCACTAGCAGAGAGCATAATGACAAGACTGCTTCTTACTCCAGCAACTGAAATAGTCATTCACAAGAATTTATTTGCATTTTATGATCCCACTGCACAATAGATACTATTCAGAAAATATAACACTTCATGTCACAGATCAGCAGGGAAGGAAGATTCCCACCACTGAATGATCAAGACTGATGTGGGAATGAAAAGATCAGGCACCAGAGATTAAGGTTAGAGTTCCCCAAGCCAGTTTCCACAGGCAGATGTTCAGAAATGTAAACTGCATTTTGGCCTTGGGAATAGCCCTCAGTGTCCCTATTGCAAAGCCCTAAAGCATGCCTCTATTTCATCTGTCTGGCACTACAACAATTTTATGGCTAAACATGTCTGGGTTTTCTCCCTCAACAATCAGCCTAGAATTACTCTCACAATATTGTGAAGCCAGGTCATTTCCTACTCTTGTTTCATCTTGTCCATTCTAGTTGCAGAACTGAATCATGTCAACTTCAGGCCATGTAATTGCTTATCCACATGGAAGGTAAGAAGCCTCACAAACCATATAATGTGGGATCCAAATGAGGTTGCTTAATGCCAAGGTACCCCTTCACCAGGGTACTAAGGGCATTCCTCCTTGCTGGTGCTTCTCTGTGCATCTCTATCCTCAGTGGCTTCCCCCTGCATCCCAATGTGCTGAAAATGAGTTTACTCTGCTACTGGGCAGAGCCTGCATTCATTGTGCCTGTAGCTCTCCTCCCTGTGTTGCACACAACATGACAGTCTCACCACCACCCTCTCTTTCCCTCAACCACTTCCCTCAGATTGCCTTAGCCCAGGCTCTCTCAGTCGTTGGTTTTGCAACATGGTTTGAAACAAACTACAGCAGTATAGGATGCTCAAGGTTTAGAGACCACCAAGATAACTTTTCCATGATACCTCTTGGCTGCAGCACTCAGTATTGTCCTATGAAGCATTGTCCATGGGAGTTCCAGGTGATGAGGAGGGCAGACTCCTGCAGCTGCCTTCCCACAGCTCCTGTGTGCCAGGCTGCACCAGTGCTTGACCCATTCATAGTTGCCATGGAGAGATTGAAGCATTCAGAGGTATCACATCCCCCAACTGCAATGAGATCTGACAGAAATAAATATTACTTGTGAATTTAAAGGGGAAATGTAATAAAATAATTATGAAAATCTGTGCCCAATGACTGCTAGCAAATATGAATTATTTGACAAAACTAATCTATCCTCCTATCAGTAGGCTACAGCCCTAACCTAACCAAACCCCTTAATAAGAAAAGAGAGGGAACTGGACACAATTGTGGCATCTTTCCTTTTAAGACTTTCACTTTTAATACTCAAATACTTTTCATCTTAATGGTCTTGCAACAACAACAAAAAAAAAAGGATTAAAGCAGTATTAAGCCAAGAATCACATTTTTGCATGCAGTGCAATTTCTCACAAGTTGTGTAAATAGGTTGGGCTCCCTCCCAGAAAGAGATTTCTGCTCTCTCAAATTGTGCTGCAGCTACAGCACCTGCTAATGAGAAGAGCACAATGATAAGACTGATTCTGAGATTGCAAAGAAGAGCTCAGACACCCACTCCTTCCAAGTGCTACTACTTGGCAAGCTTTCCTGAAAAAAAGAAACACTAGTATATTAAGGTTCATTGAGCCAATAAGAAATGACCAAAACCACTTCATTTGGGCTTCAGACCAAAGTAAACATTTTATACATTTTAATGCTTTTCTTCTTCAATTTAATCTCTTTTTCTGCCAAACTGTGAATTTTTGGATCCCAACATGTTAAACTATTGCAAGCAACTCTTGCAGTCATGAGGGAGCTCAATTTTACAAGCTTGGTGGCTGAGGGTGATTTTGGTCAAGCCTCTGATTAAAGATATTTGCAGCAATAACAATAATTTATTGAAGTTACAGCTCAGTGAACAATGCTGTCTTCACTAGTGTGTCAATGGTTGGCTCTTCTTGTAGCTAAGCACATCAATTTATTACTATTTTCATTTGTTTTAAGAACTTGGAAGCCTAGCTGGGGACCAGTATTCCCAAACATCATCTGCAGCTGGGGGAATGTAGTCTTAAATTAAACACCCAATCCCACTTTTTTTCCACTGAGCCTTCTGAGTCTGTTGCACTGGTGACAGCAGGGAGAGAGAAACAGGCTGAAAGAACAAAGTACAAAAATTGAGTCATATAAATTGTATTATTCTGACCAGAAGGTCCCCTGGGCAAATGATTCAGGACTAGCACTCCTGAAGCTAGAGAGGGAAACTGTCTTAAAGCACATTTTATTAACAGAGACATAGCTTCCTTTCTTCCCTCTTTTTTTTTCTTCCCCCTGGTAAGCACTCAAAGCAGACAGCTGAAAATGAAGAGGTAAGCAATGTTTTCTATCCATCCTAGAGAAGGATGGGGGTGGCTTGTCCTGCAGTGATGCAATGCCATCTAGTGACTCCTTCCCTCAAGGAAAAATGAAAAATCCACTAAATTATATCTCCAGGTTAAAAAAAAAACAACTAAAACAACAACAAACAAACAACAAACCACCTAAAACCAGCACTAAATTACACCTCGGGGTAGGAGAGAGACTCTGGAAGTCAGCAGACAGGCTTCCATCTCTCAGGCAATAGGTGCCACCTCCACCATCCTCTGTGGGGATGTGTGGATGCCAGGAGTCCCTGGCAGCAAGTGTCCCCATGGGCTCCCCAGCTTCAGACAAGCCAGCATGTAAGGACACTTCAGTTTTTGAGGGTCCCCAAGGTCCATGTGAAAAGCAGCACAGGCACAGCAGATGTGGCTGAGGTTTCCTTAACCAACACTTTGCTTCCCAGGGTTTAATTAGCTGCTGCAGCACTAAATGACAGCTCCCAGGAGGCAGTGAGATATCAACACTGCTACAAGCTGGTGCCTGAGGGAGTCTGAAGATAATCATAGTAATCATGGAACATCCTGAGTTGGAAGGGACCCACAAGGATCATTCAGTCCAACTCCTGTCTATGCACAAGACAATCCCAAAAGTCACACTGTGTTGAAGAGCATTGTCCAGATGCTTCTTGAATTCTGTCAGGCTTGGCAACGTGACTACTTCCCTAGTGAGCCTGTTCCAGTGCTCAACCATCCTCTGGGTGAAGAACCTTCTCCTAATATCTAAATTAAACACCTCCTCTCACAGTTTCATGCTGTTCCCTCAGAGTCATCAGAGAGAAGAGATTGGCTCCTGCCCTTCAGCTTCCCTTTATGAAGAAGCTGTAGACCATGATGAGATCTCCCTCAGCTGACATCAGCTCAGAGTCAGCAGCATGACCACCCCAAAGGGTGTTGGAATTATGCTGCCCAAAAGATGACATTAATCACAGAATCACTAATGAATTTTAATGTAACAAGGCAATTTCTAGATTTTTTTTGTACCCATACTAGTTTCTTTGTTTTATTCTGGGTTTTATAGTAACAATGATATCATCCATCAAGTACCTTGGCACCTGAGCAGTGTAACAGGGTGGAAAAAAATATTAGCCAGGATAAAAAATAAGCTGACTTGATACCCTTGCACCATATTTGTAATCCACTGATAGCAGGTTTGGAGATCAGTACACTCTTTGTATAACTGTACTTAATAAACCAATTTCTGTAGCTAACAGTTTCAGACAACTTTCTTTTTTTTTAACTGGTTAATTTTGTATGTGGTAAGTACTAATTAAAAATGGAACCAAAAGGCCTAGCTAAATCTTTGATCTTATCCATGCCCCAGTATTTTTCTCACCCCAGCCATCTGCTGGATGATTAGTTCATTAAGATTTGTAGGGTGTTCTGCAAGTTATTAAATTAGATCATAGCAGATATTCCAAACACCATTTTAGAAATTAATTTACTGGACTTTTGATGGAGTTCAGAAAATGACTGGGAGATCTGATTTTTCTTCCCAGATACAGATTCTCAGTCAGCATGACTGCCCCTGCTGAGATCAGTTAAGAAGTCTCCCAGCAGCCTCATTGGAACAAGATCAGCTCCAACTTTCTCACTCTGTCTCCAGGATGTCTGACTCTACCAGCACTCTCCAACAGGTACCTTTACTTCTGCATCTGCATCCTGTCCCAGGGGAAGTCCCTTACCCATCACCTCCCAAAAAGTTGGGCTGCCCCTTTGTACATCTGTAGGCAGCTTTCAATGCATACAGGAGCATTTAAATGCCACTTCTGTTTAGCATGAAGGACAAGGTAGTCAGTACAACATTGGGTTTATGGCTACTTACATATTGATAAGGACCAACCTAACATATTTTACTGCTACTTAGAAATCATCTCTCTTTGGGTGCAAAGAGAATGCACAGTTGGCCTAGCTGCATGAATGCCACAGAGCATCACATACAGTAGTGATTACATTTAACACTCCATGTGGGCACATTCTTATCCAAGACTAAGAGCATTTTTCTGTTTAACCTACTTCTGAAGATAAATGTTGAAAGCGAGTAAACTAAGCAGGAAGAAGACACTCATATGGCAGGAGTTAATAAAGGAAAGTTTATCAGGCTCAGCATGAAGACAAAGCAAGACACACCTGAAGCTATGGATTTCCAGATCCCCCAGCTCAAGGCATGAATGAATCACCTTAAAACATTTGACCACATGAGTAGCCTCTGTACTAGGAAACAGGTATTTGGAAGTGTGAGGCAACAGCCACTAATTCACCAAGGATATCTGGAACAAAGTTTCATCACTTTCAACTGTCAATGTCTTGGACTCAGGACAGCATCACTTATTGTGGGAGAAACTATTCACCTGTCCATAGCTGAGTGAGTATGAAGCAAAGACAGCTTCCACTGAACACTACAGTAATGCTCTTGCTTGAGTAGTTTAATAACTTCACTATTTCTCACATTATCTGGCAATGGTGTCCTATATGTTTGCTCTAGCAAAGTTCCTTATTTTACACTGTTTCTAAATGGACTATAATACTGAAATAAGCAAGTCTTAGCTTCAGGTTATTAACTTTGAATGCCAGATTATAGCTTCCATTGTTTATTGTCACAACTGTTGAAGAGGTACATCTGCCCCACTAAATTCAAGATTTTTGTTTTCAGGTTAATGTCTGTGAGAGCTGCTCAACTCTAATAAGATATTTAAACATATACTTAAATTTAAGCATGCAAATAGCCCCCTGAGGTCAATCAAATTTCGTTTAAAAATGAACCTGTGATTAACTTAGTGTACAGCCCTTTTTTTTCCCAATGCAGTATAACTGCTATGGCAACAATCAGTCACATAGCTCTTGTGGTGACAGGCAGTGTGTTTTAATTATCAAATAAAGATTCAAACCTTCAGAATTAAATGGCTTTACTAGCAACTAATGTCCCTGCTGTTGGCTCAACAGACCGCAATGAGTCTTTATTAGCTCTGATAAGCAGCACCAAGACTACGATTGTACAGCATGCTCTAAAACCACTTAGTACTGCAGAATAAACAAGGCATTGGCTCTCTGTACAACAGCCCAGCAATGACACTATAGAACAGATATTTCATCTACAAGGAAACTATCTCTGCCTTGGTAAGGAAATCTTTTCACTCACCTATTGTGGAGGCACCCACAAAACAGACAGCAGTACCTACCCAAAATGCAGATTTACTCCATCTGCCCAGCAGTCCAAAGGACCAAAGTAAATTACAAGTTCGGATGTGAGGCAGGAATATAATACTGCACAACAAATTCCTAAGTTTTGTGAACACTCTTTTTAGAAAGATGACCCAAAATGTGTGCACACTCACTCATGAAAGGGAAAAACTCCCACTCAATGGTGCCCAGAAAAGAGAACTGCTCACCCAAAAGAGATGAGAAAAGAGAAGTGTGTATATACATATATCCACAAGAAACATTCACTCTTCAAAAGGGGGGTTGAGGGCTCAGTCAGCCCATGTAGTGAAGGGCCCAAAACTGAACATAGTATATGCTTGCTCTCTGTATGTACATATGCTATATATGCTTGCTCTAGCAAAAATCATGAACATACACAATACTGGAAAAAAACTTTTTTTGGTAAAATTCTTCATGGTGCTTGAGAGGAGAGGACAAAATGGTCTTAATTCTGCAGACTAAGTCAAACTGTTCCTCAAATAAATAGCAAACAGGCAGAAAGGAAAATTCACTGCTTGGCTTAGAAGTTTGTGAATGCTGAGAAGGAGAGAAGACCTCTGCAGGCAGGGGGAGTTCCTTAGCCTCCTCCCATCCCATCCAAATCAATCAGCACTACAGCTCTACACACCCTTCAGGTCTGGTTTATATTTAGAACTTAATAGAGAATAAAAAAGAGCAAATCATACACCCACTCAGCCTTGGGGAAACAAATGTGCTAGTCAACGGAAGATATAAATAATCACACGATGACACAACAAAACGCCTCATCCGGTGGCTGCAGTGCAAACTGCTGTCCACCAGCCAGCAGAGCTGCTGGATACACTCCATTAATCTCTTTTCCAATGTGATGGATTCCTTTTTTGGGAACTAACATAGTTCATCAAGGAGTCATTTTTTCCCCCATCAGCTGAGATCAGTCACCAGTAACTCATCACTTTTGATCCAGCCTATGTTCTTCACTTGTAACTGAGACTTTCCAGCAATGATACTGCAGCTGGCCTGCAGGAAACACCTCCGAACTCCCTATTCATAGTCTGGGCAGGGCAGAGGAGGGAGACAGCAGGCAATTAGATACAGAGTGATAGGAAAAGTGTGACCTTCCTTTCCCTTGATAAAGACACCATTTTCTCCCCTCAGCTTTAACCTTTCAAAAACATTCAAGAAGCCACGTGAAAACCCACAGGCCCATGTTATCTAGGCACAGTAACTGTCACAATTTACTTGTAAGGATTGTATTGAAAATAAAACTTTATTAGGGACTTTCATACCTCCTCCCACCCAGCTGCTAGTGAGGGTGGCATGAGGCAGGAGTAGAGATGGCTTTAGACACACACACAAAAGGACAGAGAAATCTGGAACATTTTGATGCTAAATCCAGAGAGGACAGCAGGTTTGTGTGGTGGCTGAGCAGGGGATTGTGAAATTGCAGTATGAGAAGCTACTGTCTAAATAGTATTAAAAGTCTTGCCTTGTCCACCTGAAGCCTTTGGTGAATTTAGCTTTGTAAGTCTACTCAGCTTCACCAATGCTTGCAGACACAAGTGACTGAGGCGTATTTTGTGCTGGTAAAATCCCTTCTGAACTACCCCAAGGAATGAGGTCAAACTGGTAACCTGTGTAAACAAATGAAACTCTGTCCAAATGTATCAGCTGTGGATCAAACCCCCATCACCCCAACTATGACTGGAGCCGTACAGGGGCAGAATAGTAAAAAAAATATGATGGGTTTATAGGGAGAGAATTGGCATATTTACTGCTTTTGAGCTGGCTTACAAGAAAAGAGTGCTTGTATTGTTGTATTGCAGCCTTGTGCTCTCAGTGAGCTCCTCAGTGGGGTGGAAAAAACTTGGGGAGTTTGTTTCCATGCTCAGTTGCTCTCTGACCCCTAACAGGAACAAAAGCAGCATGAAATGAAGTCCAGGCTACTGTGGAGAATTGCCAGATAATGGGATTTAAGGAACACGTGTTTATACACATCCCTCAAGGGTTAACCATTGTATCAAGTAAGATGTGCTGCCACTTCAGGGGTTAAAGCAGATTACTATCAGAAGAAATATGGCAAAGACCCTAGTGCAATCCTACTGTGCAGGATGAGTGTGAGTGGGGTGAGTGAGGGGGTGGTGGGTGAGTGTAAACACTTCTCAGATACCTCAGAGGGCTTGTTGTTAGCTGGGCTATTGGTTCAGCCCTGAATCAAGTTAGTGCTGTAGTCCAAAAGCTGGTGCTGCCCAATGTCTTCTTGAAGAGCAGCACAAAGTAAAAGAGCTAGATCCAGGCCTCTCAAACCTTTGCTGGAAGTTTCTGTGCATACTAAGAATGAGTTTCTTTTCGAATTTTAGCAGGACAGAGCTGAGGCCCTGCTGCAGAAATCATTGTCTGATCTGCCTCCACTTGTGAAGGAGCAAATTTAGGTCTCCTGGGCTAGTAATTCCACCAGCATTTCTTCCTCACTTCCATATGGTTTCCACAGAATTACGGGTGGTGGAGGAAACAAATCTAAATAACCACAAAGCAAACATTTTACAGTAAAAAGCAAGCACCACCCTAAAAATAGCATTGAGCCATCATTTTAAATGACACAGAACAAAAGCTATGCCCCTGTGGAAACTGTAATTTCAGGGTAATTTGGGTGTTGAGGAAAGAGTGTGTGACCTTGCCTGTATTTCTTCTCCAGAATAGATGGGGATGTGTCACGAATAGTTGCTACCAGCCAGAGCCACTCCTCAATCCCATGCGGCACCGTCTGCCTTCCACTGAGGGACACTCCATGTCAGCAGCTCACAGCCCATTTATCATGGTGAACCTGCAGCAGGGAGTTGATGGTGCCAGGAGGCAGAAATAGCAGCACTCCTTTTATCACCCAAGGAGGAGAGTGTTTCAAGCCACACAATGCAGTGCTAAAAGGTCCATGGATAGGGTGGGGAGATTCTCTTCACCTTTTCACAGGGCTCGTCACTTAGCCTTGACGTTTACAAGAAACATAGGGAAGGGTTTCTTGTTTCCATGTGTGGCAATGTGACCCTCACCTCTCAGTTCAAGGCATGGTCTTCATAAAGACTAGACTGCACAGGACACATCCTGAGGAAAGGGTGCAGTGCTGCTCTGCATGATCACCGTCTATGAACATGAACTGTTTTAACCTTCTGGAGGGCTTGTGGAGGGAAAGAGGGAAAATGAGACAGCCACTGATCTGGGATATAGAGTCACCTTTAAACAATACCTTAATCACACATTCTAATGACTGCCTCTTTACCTTTGCCCCCATCCCACTCCAGGAGAGAATTTTAGCTCTAAGTGGAAAGTTAAGAGCTGAAGCTGCAGTTTTAAACTGTGCTCGGCCAAACTTCCTATTTGAGATGACCCAAAGCAAAGCGACAAGAATGGGCTGAGTCCTCCCAGCTCTGCAGGCCTGAGCTCCACAACCACACTCCCTCATCCTGAGCAGGGACTGCCCCTGCTAGTATAGAGACATCCATTTCTGTTGGAAGAACAAACTGCTGCATTTGAAATCCCCCCTAGAACTACAGACCACTTTTCCATTAAGCAAGTATGAACCAGTCACCCCTACAGAGAAATAAAGAGTTGCTCCCATAGCTGCTGTTTCAGATGTCAAATGTTCTGCACAGAGATCTGCAGGCTCAGAAATTAGACCTGTAGCTACCCAAAGCATGACAAATTGTTCAGGGCCACACAGAAACAGAAAACATTTCACGTGAGGTTTGTGAAACCCTGGGCAATTTCCAGTTTAGGTACGAGAGCACATTTCTGATTTGACATGCCTAATGCTTCTGCTGCTCTGACCATGCAGGGTTTAGTTCATGCCTGAACACTGCTTCAAGTGATCACATTTCTTAAATTTAACTAAGTGGTCTGCACATGGAAAGAGAAATAATGCTGTGAATTATTTACAAAAATGAGCTGACTTACCTTTAAGGAATAGAGCACTTTGAAGAGCTATCAAAATCTGACAGCACCCCAGTGGCAGCTCCTTGGAGTGTCAGTCCAACCTTTAATGGCTGCTTCCTTAAACCAAACTAAGTTAAGCTCCTACACTATATCATGGCAGTGAAATCCAAATGAAAATTCAGAATTGTTCAGAATATTGCTGTAGATGTGTGACATTACTGTCCTGAGCATGGATGAGAGTCAGCAGTCACTTTTTCTTTGGGTATATGATTTGAGTACTCTCAAGAGCAAAAGCCAACACCACCTGTAAAACCTTCTTTATTGTTTTTATTTTCTGAGCTTCACTCGAGTCTAGTTCTCAGTTATATTCTGGCTTCTTTACATCTATGAATTCTCTTGTCCTATAAATGCCATCTGCTGTTACCTTAAGGTTTCTTCATGATTTAGAGGCATATAAATGGATCTACAAGAGTCACCTACAGTGAAACAAGAACTACTCAGACAGAGTACATGAACTAAAGTGGTCTAGCCTCTCATCTTCTAGTTTTGCTCTTCCAAGATTTCATCCTTACTTTTCCTACCCCTCATCTCTGCTCCAGCTCATCCCTACCAAATACTTAGCAGCAAGAGTACACACCAGCTGACACCTTTTTCCCCTCAGCTCCAGCAGTGAGCATTTTCCAGGATGTCTGGAGACCACATAAACCACATTACAACCAAAAGGGTAAGAAAAAAAATTTCAGCCAGGAACCTTTTGCCTCCCCTTCTCCCCACCCCACCCCCAAAGTGACTTTCTTTTCCGGTAAGGTTATTCAAGCCCTTCAGGATATGACTACACAAGGAAAAAAACACCCTCAGCTCCCTTTGAAGAAAATATCTTGCAGATATCAGAGTATATTCTGTCCATAAATTGCCTCAGCAGCAAAATGAAAAATGCTTCACACTTCCAGATGTAAGATGTGCAAAGAGGCTTAATTAGCTGAAGTTCCTATACTGCTTTGAAGATGGGAAGACCTCTGAATGAAGTGCTAAGAACAGATAACCGGAATCCATCTTTTCTTGTATAAAACCATAAAAACCAGATTGATGTTGCACAGAGAATATATGCCAGAAATTGTCCAATCAGAGGATTATTCATCAAAGTTTTACTTGAAGCCTGAGGGTTTGCTTAGGAATAGGTATTTCCAAGCTGTATCTCAGTCAAATATGTGATCTCACTACTTATTTCTGACAGGTGACTCAAATGGGACAGTAGAGAAAACATTGCTAGAACACTACAACATTTTCTTTAAGATTCATGGCTTAGAGTTTTGATGTTTAAAATGCAGGAGATTTCTGACACCTTCCTCAGAAGGTGATGTCTGTCCAAGTACATAGCAGCCCAGCTAGAACAACTGTTTCTGAAGAACATCATGGCCATTAAATAATTCATATCACTGACTAACACTAATGAGATATGGTATCTAGAAGCAAAACAGCAACAAGTGAATCTGAGTGCATGAAAGCTCATTTCCAAATATTAATTAGGAAGGAAAGAAAGATTAAGCATATTTAAAACTCTGACAGAAATGCACTTCTTGCTGAATTTTGTCCTTGAACAGAAAGTTATCACCTTCATATCCAAACCCCCACCCAAACTGCAATAACCTAGCCAAACCCCAGGGAAAATAAATAGAGGAATGGCTTTCCTCCTTCAGTAGTGAATAGCCAGATCTCTTAGGTGAAGAAACACAAGTTGCTTTGGCAAACAATGTTCCAACCCCTCCAGGAAAAATGGTATTGATCAGACCCTGGGAGGAAAAGAAAAGCAAGTCCAAAGCAGGACAACAACAGAACCAGGACCAAACCATCAACTGATGATCAAAAGTAGACATTGGTTTGTATTAGCTGAAAGGAACATAACCTTCCCTGGACCCTTATTCATGTAATAAGGGAATTTTATTATTTAGACAAGTCTATGGTGATAAGCACTACAAATACATAGCAGGTTGTGCTATAAAAAGTTCAGGAATCTGAAAAATTGTTTCTCCTTTAGGCTGCTCATGGAAATCATAGAATCATAGAATTGTCAGATTGGAAGGGACCTTAAAGATCATTTAGTTCCAACCCCCCTGCCTGGGCAGGGAAACATTCCACTAGATCAGGTTGCCCCATCCAGCCTGGCCTTAAAAATTTCCAGGGATGGATCTTCCACCACCTCTCTGGGCAACCTGTTCCAGTGTCTCACCACCCTAACAACGAAGAACTTCTTCCTAATATCTAATCTAACCTAGCACACAGATTGAGGTTCTGCTATTTGCACCAAGACACATTTTGGCATTCCTCCTGATGACAAAAGCTTTCATTTTCAGCAGGTAAACACAGTAAATTCACTCAAGCCAAGCAACTATAAACAAACCAATTTAAAAAAAAATAAGGCAAGAGTAGGAAATGTTCCTCTTTTTTAAAAAAAAAGAAGAAAAATTCAGCCCTTGAAAATGCTATTTTACAGCCGCAGAAAAAGTGGCTTTTGCCTGACTTTTGTGCTGGGTCAGCCCAACTTGAAGAAAAAACAAGAAATCTGCCTGTAGCTGAGGGTAAATCCTCTCTTTAATATGCACTGCTCCCAAAGGAAGAGAAAATTCAATTACTAAAATGGTAGCACAATCTTTTCATTATTATTTCAGGAGCTCAGAGTTAATTGGACAAGTTTAGCACCCTGTGAATGAATGTGTGCCTACTTCTCTACAGTAAATGGTCTATAATTACTTCCATTTCTCTGAAACCAGGAGATAGCTCTCATTAGCACCACTCTGAAAGAAGCCCTTTGCTCTTTTGGGGACTTAGATAGGCCCCATCATTATTATATCTGAGCAGTCCACAATGCCTTTCATACACAGGGAAGTCTTTTTATTTCATCTTGCTCATGACTGCACCAAGGCTCCACATGCCTCTGGTGAAGTCATACTAGTACTTATGCCTCAGTCTTGACTGTGCTTTAGCCTCTGTGTTTCCTATACTCATGTCCCAGTGGGCTCCTCAGACCAGGTATCCCTGCTCTTACCTGAGTCAAGGTGTGAGGTCCAGCACATGTTCCCAAAGCCCAGAACAAAGACTGAGTGGTCACAACCAGGTGAGAAACCTTGGCCTGAACCACCTGACAGGTCACATCTCTGCATCTCCTCAAACATCATGCTTTAAACCATAGGCCACAGCCCATCCAGGAGACTTGTGCTCCCCTTTGTGGAAGCAAGGGGAAATAAGGACACCTGGTGCCAGAGGGAAACACATTAAGGCAGGATGTGTCATGGTGAACTCATTGCCCAACAGAGGACATCTGTCAGGTGTGCTTCTTTTAGAAGACAAAACTTGCTCTTCAAAATATCAGCCCAGTAGTTTGCATTTGCCCCTCTGGACTCATCACTGATCCCTGCAATTGCTTCCCTGCATCTGAACACGCACACATACACGCACATCAGTTGTCTTAGTCAATCAGGTGTTTCTGAAGACTAAGGATGTTGCAGCACATCATCCAAGGTCTAAGTCCCACACTAGAAGGACTCTTTTCAAAACTGGGAATCATCTTCCTCCCTCTACATCCTTTAAAACACAACAGAAATAGGTGCACAACATGACAGTAATATTACATACAAAGGTAAAGATTATTTTCAGTTTCAGCATACTTCTGCTTATCCTCTCTGGGACCATGGTGGCTCTCCCAGCATCTCCTGGCAATGATGTAGCAGAGTTCCACTCTGTTAGGCTGGTTTGGCTGAGCTGGTATTCTCATAGTGATTGTGCTTTCCCTCATGATCTCCAAATTCTTTTCAACTACTCCTTTTCAGGAGGCAGCCACATACACATACAGCTTCTGGATGCATAACTAGCTTTCAGCTGCACTCCATCCAGTTTACCCAGTTACAGTACTGCAGGTCTTCCTTATTTTTCTCATTATACACCACTCTTCACTTAGAGCATATGTTGCCAAGAGGGATTCTAATATTCTAGAACAACAAAGGCCCCCTAAGTACAAGCATCACCCTCCAGGTGCAAAAACAAATGCTCGGAAAGGTGGGGAACAGAATTCAATGAAGAAAATGGCTCAGTCAGCAGGATTTCCTGCAACTGTTCTGGGTCTCCTCTATCCATTATATTTAGCTTTCTGCAGCATACTTAACTACTAACTAAGGTGGAAAGTGGGACCCAAGTCTTTCTCCAGCCTAGGAAAATTTCATTCAATTTTCATTTTTCACTCTCACACCACACAGAAAATCCTGAGGCTTAATAAGAAGCTTGAATTCAAAGTACTTGGACACTTCAGATGGCATCCCTTCAAGGCAGATGTTGAGCAAACATCCTTCCAGACTGAGGAAAAACTTATACCTCAGCCCTAAGGACAAGCCTGAACTGAAAGTCCTCACAGTTCTCTCAGGGTCCCACTGCCCTTTTCTTTTTCTTCTTCTACTTTTGTTTTTATTGTTGCCGTTGGAGGAGGAGGAGGAAGGTCTTGGGGGTAAGAGATCTGGCTCTATCTGTGAAGCTGAATCTTAAGGCACAACTTTCTGCAGCTTAGAAATACAAAGTCAAGGTTTTAAACTAGCCTAGTTTACATGATAGGTCTGCACACCTAAGTTAAATAAGGCATGAAACTTCCTTGGACCCCAAAAGTCAAGCCTGTTTTCATCCCTGAGACTTTTACAAATACTTCTTGTTTTGCCTAAGTTACAAACCCTGTAGGGACAGGGACATAGCTTGGTTGGACTATAAACAGAACTGATGTATCTCCTGTCTGAAGTACACCCAGAGTCTCCCTGAGCAAAGCTGCTTTTAAGCATTGTGCAATGGCTAGATATAGGTACAAATATACTAAGAAAAGATCTGAAGCAGGAAAAAATAACTTTATGAGAATTGAGAGCTGTAAAATATGGCAAATATATTACTACCTACCCATGTAAAGAAATCATCTCACACCAGTGAGATAATCTTCTGGTGTTAAATAGAACTGTACTCACTCCATCTGTAAGAATTAACAGATGGAGCAACTCTTTGGGCTTTATGTAACAGTAATTAAACAAATCCTCACAATAGCCACATGATTTCATCCACAAGCCAGGGCAAAAAAAAAGTCTTCTCTGCTGCACTGGAAAATTCCACATCATGTAGTGCAGAGCTCCATGAGAGCTGTCAGCCTGATGCCTTGGATCAGCCTGCCTCATCCTTCAGGATATCCTCTTCACTGAGCACTGGGGCTGAGAGGAGAAAATAGAAAGACAAAGAAGCTGCAACAGGCACCTTCATCATCTGCTGGAAAAAGTTCTTGGACTACTTTGTCTGTGAGGTGGGAGTCAGCTTTCCACACAGCTCCCTAAGAGAGCTAGAAGCCAGTCTGAACAAAGACAACACAGGAAAGTTCATGCCTCCTATACAGGAGAATTCAGTGTCCCCACAGGCAGCCCTTGGTATGTGTCTCATGCCACCTGCTTCAGCAGCTATCTTGTGGGCTAGAAAGGCTGGAGGTGGGCATATGAAATGCAAGAATTGCTACAGGCAGGCAAAGAAATGTCCCTACTAGGTAACACCCACCCAGCCACCCATGTGTTCATAGACATATGTGAATCTCTACTCAGCTAAAAGTGACTCTCACCTAAAAGAAACTCTCAGAGGCTTGCTGGTCATGGAGACACCATCTCCATACCATTCATCCAGCAGAGCTTTGTCCCCTCCCCTCTCTGTACCCACTTACTCTCTACCTTTCTATAAAATATCTTGGATGTCTTAGGCCTTTATCTCCTATACATGAAATATGTACAGAATTCTCCCATCACACCTACAAGCAAGCCAAAATCAATACCTGAGAGAAAATTCAGCACATTAAAACTGAACCTAGACCAGATCCAGGTGGAGGAAGGAATCCATCTACTAATTGTGTAATATCCCATCTGCTGTTGCTGAAAATGCCCATCCCTCAAACCAATGAAGCATTTCACAGCTTTTGAATTCTTTTGCTCTTCTAAACAGGATTTGTAAGGAAAAAAGAAATAGAATTGGCAGAATGACCATGCCCTGATATAACTGTTCATTTGCCTTCCAGCAAAATGAGTAACTGGGGGATAAAGAAACTAATGTAGGTGTTCTGCTGCCACCATATGGTCATAGACAGACTCAGGCAGAGTTTTGAATTAGCACAAAATTTGCTTCTTCACAATACCTCAATTCACTATGGTTTTAATGTATTTCATTAACTCAGCTCCAGTTGGAGAAACTTGTTCCAAATCCATCAGGTAACCCAGTTCCCAGACTGCCTGGTAGGTCTGCCTTGCAACTGGGTTGGATCAACAGATTTCAAGTTTCATACTTGGGTCACAGCTCTGGGGTACAAGTTAATCACAAGAAGTCATCTGAAAGAGAAAATCAGCTTCTCAGTCAGCTGAGGACACACATATCAAATGCTCTTGGTGAGCAACTCACTCTGGAGTGACATCTGGAAAGGAGGAGGTGACATCCATCCCCCACTCTAAGACCTCTGAGAACGGTCCCTGGTATGACTCACACAAGGTAAGGACAACACCACCACTATGTATTCCAGTGACTTCTCTCTCCAAAAAAACACTTAAAGAGAGAGAAAAGAATGCTTTTCTGCAGAAGTCATTTTAAACACCTTGTTGGCATTTTTATTTTGAGTAAGAAAAGTGCAAATCCCAGCATTAGCTTGGCCAGACTCTAGAAAGGAAAAATAAATGCTCTCTGGAAAATATACTCTTGAAAGGTACACTAGGCAAAACCCCTTAGCGAAATTAGAACTATCAAAAAAAGCTATGGATTAGTATTTAAGACCTAGAGACTCCTCTAGACTGTCTCCATCAGTTTTACAAGGTACTGCAGCTCTGCATATTACAGCTCCACACCCCTAAAAAATGTTCTAAACTACACAAAAAATAAAATTGCATTTTCTATTAACTCTGAAACTCTCTCTATACTTTAGTTTCCAGCATGCAGAGGAGCAGCAGAGCAATTTGCCACTCCATTCTTTCACATCTCATCAGTAATATTTTTTTTTTGAAGAGTCTTTTTTTTCCCCCAACAGCCCTGAAAAAATATTCCTATGACTCACTAGCTCTGCTCAGAATACAGGCATTTCTGAAACTTCATGCAGCTTTGTTTGCAGTGAAATTCAGCTCAAAACTTGACAGACAAATCATGATGGCTGCTGTAAAAATTCAATAGCCATGCAGCCATCTCAAGGCAGGGAGAAAACATGGATCCAACTTTTATTCTCTTTCTGTGGAATGTGAACAAGTTTGTGAGATACCAGATTAAAAACACCAAACTCTGCAAATGAGTGAGGGAAAGGTGCCAGTGGTTTTACATTTTGGTGACAAACACTTGCAACAGTTAGTTCTGTTAGGAGTCATTCCTGGTGTTTATTA
The DNA here is from genome assembly GCA_013399015.1 of Galbula dea. Taxonomy (NCBI): domain Eukaryota; kingdom Metazoa; phylum Chordata; class Aves; order Piciformes; family Galbulidae; genus Galbula; species Galbula dea. The sequence continues at coordinate 392,402 of VWZX01000359.1, forward strand.
GTGAAAAATTACACTGTCTGTGATGTAGCCAAATCTTTCTGCAGGGCTGTGAAAAACACCACCACTGAGACCTAGAAGTGACAAAATAGTGAGAGAACAAGTCTTAGGATGATTCAGCTGCATACCATAAATCAGGTTTTAATTAAAACATTTACTGTCTCCATGCACCATGAGATTTCATGACTCCATGGTTTAACACAACTTGATAGATCACAGCTATTGCCTCAGGCTTTGAGTGTGCTGTAGCATTAGTCCTTGTCTGAGATCAGTGAAGTGCAATATGGATTGCTAACATACTGCTTGTAGTGGAAACAGGACGATTCCCATCCCAGTATCAGCTTCACAACATGCTTGCCATTTTGTCCCTTAAGGTAATTCACCAACCACAGGTACAGTCACATATCATCCTTTCTCCAGCCTGTCTTAGAGAAAAGAGATTTTTTGAGATGGGAATACTCAGAAAGCTTTCACATCCATAAGATAAGGAAGTCATCTGGCTTGGGCTGGGTTGATTGTGGAGTCTGCACTGATCTTCTCATTTAACATGAAAGGCTGAATTCAACATTAGCATCTGGGGTGGCTATTTTCAGCTGTCACTGCTATTACTTGATCAGAGTTCAGCCACAACAGCAGCCTGTGTTCCAGAAAGCCACTCACATTGGCACAAACTACTGTCATTTATGTTATCCTAAAATACTTCTGTTGACAAAGGTCAGTGTTTTATTGTGATGGTTTTGACCTCAGTGAAGAACTCATAGGAATCCTTTGCACCCTCCCTTCCTATACCTGAGGCTTTCATCCCACCAAATGGCAAGTTCAGATCTCTAACAAGCCAGCAATTGGTCCACACCAACCCACACTGTAGTCTTTGTGCCACCCGATGGACACGTCCCACGTTGCTGGACCACACAGTGGCTGCCAAACCATATTTCACACTGTTGGCTCTTTCAATCACTTCTTCTTCTGTATCAAATGCTACCACACATGTCACAGGACCAAAGATCTCTTCTTGCATGCAACAAGATTCATCCTTGACTTCAGTAATAACAGTGGGCAACATGAAATAGCCTTTCTGGTTGTCAGCTGGGAGAACCAAGGAATCCACTCCCTCTCCACAGAGGACTCTGGCTCCTTCAGCTTGGGCTTTCTTCACATAACTCTTTACCTGAGGAAGCAGCAGGAAAACATAACTGCTAAGGGACACCAAATCAGGAGGGTCCATCTCTCCAGTCTGGGCATATCAACAGGAGACAGTGCATATTCCCAACTGGATTTCACACTAGATCTCCTAACAACAGAGGTCATTCACTAGCTTCTGTTATGTTTCCAGAAAGTAGGTCTGGGTATTTCTTGCTGTAAAACACCCTCTCTCTCTGCTAGCCTAGCAGGCAACACCACTGGCCCTTCTTGCTAAGTATTCTCAAAAAGGGTAGGGCCTCTTGATGAAAACACAAGTAGCCCCAGAGGCTCCTTCCTTTCTTCTGGGAGCATGGGCAATTTGCCACATATTCCATGCCGTGGTTCACCCACTGAAAAGAATCAGTAACATTTTTCCTACCTCACAGGCTGGCTTGTTAAATGTTTACATGCCACTAGGATGATGAGACTATGAATCATAGAATCATATAGAATCACAGAATAGATTAGGTGGGAAGGGACCTTTAAAGGTCATCTAGTCCAGCCCTCCCTGCAATGAGCAGGGACATCTCCATCTAGATCAGGTTGCTCAGACCCCTGTCCAACCTGACAGGGATGGGGCATCTATCACCTCTTTGAGCAACCTGTTCCAGTGTTTCACCCCCATCCCTGTAAAAAATTTCTTCCTTATCTCCAGTTTAAATCTCCCCTCTTTTAGTTTAAAATCATTACCCCTGGTTCTATTTCTACAGGCACTACTAAATAGTTTACCCCCATCTTTCCTGTAAGCTCCCTTTAAGTACTCAAAGGCTGTAATACGGTCTCCCCAGAGCCTTCACTTCTCTAGGCTGAACAACTCCAATTCTCTCAACCTGTTCTTGTAGGAAAGGTTTTCCAACCCCCTGATAATTTTCATGGCCCTCCTCTGGACCCACTGCAGCAGGTCCATGTGTTTCTTATGTTGAGGGCTCCAGAGCTGGAATGCTATAGAAAATTTCATCAATAACTAATTAAACCTGTTTCCATAGCTGCTGCTATCACATGGTACCTCGAACACACAGGACATGCTACTGATCTACTTCTGCTGTTCTGAAATCATTGTCTGATTGTTTCTCTCCCTATAGAAACACCACAGAAATGCCACCAGGCTTCTTTCTCTTTCTCTTTTTCTAACCACTTTGGTAGGTTAGACTCAGAAGTGCTCTGTAGTGCCACAGACCAAGGACCTCAGGAAGTGGGTGGTTTTGCCCTCTACTTCTGAACAGGCCTGGAGGACCTGCAGAGGCATCAGGAAGCATGACAAAGGTCTGGCTTTCTCTCTCACTCTGTGGTTTTTGGTCTGCTTTCTTGCTTATGCTGATAGTGTCAGATAGTTCTGGGATGTGAGCATCTGCTCACCATAAAAATTTGTTGTGTTTAAGCCTCCAAAGCAGATTATGTTTAACTGAGCAACATCTCAGCTGCCCTCTACACATATGCAATTCCAAATTACTGGAAGCAGTCCTCTGAAACTGTGTCTTGTACTCCTCAGAATTTGCCACAGAACAATATAAAAACAAAACTTTCACTTTGTTTACTACCTTGTTAGGCAAATAAGTGATCTCAGCAAATTCAATATTAAAATCCATTAAAAAGTTGCTGATTTTTCTCAGATAAGTTAATATAAATTCAGGATTTAGATGTATGCATTTTTAATTATTTCATTTCAAATGGAAAAAAATAGTCATTTTCAATTATTTTCATCATGCAGCTGATTTTTCTGGAGTAATGATGTGATCCTAGGCCACAGGCAACAGAAACTTTATCAAAAATATACCATGGCTTTGAATCACCTCTGAAATCACATTTCAAAGCCCTCTGAAAGATAAGATGAGATCATGAAAATTCCATGTAACATCACCTTCTCTAGATGCTCTTTACTTATTAGTGCTCCCACGTTGACTGTAGGATCTGAGGGGTTCCCAACCTTCCACTTCTTAGCCTCTGCCACAAACCTCTTCAAAAACTCACTGTATATGCCCCTCTGAACAAAGATCCTGGAGGTGCAGAGACAGATCTCACCCTATCAAAAACAAACAACAACAATATTAGTTCATATTACATTGTACTACTAAAGAGCATTAAAAGTCTCATCCCAGAATGAGACCTCTGTCCCTACACCCTCAGGAATGCAAACTCCATTCACCAATACTCCAAGGTAGGATTTTTCCTAGATTAAGAAGGATAAGAGAAGAAAAAGACAAACCCACAATATAACAGGATTGTACAGTCACCTACTAATGCAAATAAACTTTTAATTGATTACAAATTTGATTTTTCATTAATTACATGTTGTCTTTGTCACCATTTTTCATAGGAAAGGTGATTTCCAATTCTGAATGATCTCTCTTCATTTCCTGATAATGACTTTCTGATACCAAGTTGTTTTTCTGAACATTTGCCATGATACAGTTTCATGGCTTTGGTGGCCTTTCTTGATGACAGAGATGAGGTGACAAGGCAAGAGGCACACTGACAGAACTTTTGGGGGAGTCTCCTAAATTAATTCCATCAAATCAGCAAGTTTCCCACATCTTTTCAGGGTGGGATGTCAAATAGCTAATTTCTGGAAGGACAAGGAAAACACCTGTTTTAGAAAGGGATAACGACACCTTGGGTTTTTTCTGATGGAGAGCACTAGGGAAAGTTCTTCACTATTTTCTTTCCATGCTTGTAGAATAATGAATTTTTTTTTTATTTTTCTATTTACAGTTTGCCTACAATACAGAACCTTGAAACAGACCTTGGCAATTTAAGATTTGGATCCAAAGGGACGTGCACGTGTGCACACACATACTGTCAGATGCATGCATACCTCCTGCTGCACACAGAGTTTATACACTACAGGGGTGAAGGTACCTGATTGGCAAAGCTGGACCTCAGGGTGGTGGGAATGCATTGGGTCAAGTCAGCATCATCAAAGATGATGGCAGGGTTTTTGCCTCCCAGTTCCAGTGAAAGTCGTTTGCAGTGTGGAGCACTTCTCTCTGTGATCCGCTGGGCTGTCAGAGTGCTTCCCGTGAAGGAGATCAGAGGCACTTCAGGGTGGCAGACAAGAGCTTCTCCTGCCTTGGCACCTGTTCCAAACACCACATTCACCACCCCATGGGGTACTCCTGATGGGAAGAAAGGCAGACAGTCAGAGTCACAGAATTATCAAGGTTAGAAGGAACCTCTGAGATCAAGTCCAACCATCAATTGATCACTGCCATCTAAAACCATGTCCCTAAGACAAAACCAAGTCCTTAAGTACTACATCTAGATGCTTTTTAAACACCTCCAGGGACTGTGACTCCAACACCTCCTGGGCAGCCTGGGCCAATGTCTAATAGCTCTTTCTGTGAAGAAATTTTTCATCATTTTTCATCAGTCACTGTAGCCCTTCCCCTGCTCAGCAGGTTTCACTTCACTGTGGTTTGTCCTTCAAGTTAGAAAATTACTGGTAGCTCCAGAGTGACAAAGATTGACCCTTAAGTTCTGTAGTAGCTGAAATGTATGAGGTTAAACAGCTCTGGGGGTCATGAGTGAAATGAACAAACCAATTCCACTAATTAGTCAACCTTTCCTGATATCCATTATCAGAGATACAATTTTTAGTCATTCCAGTAAGAAGCAGTTTCCTCCCAGTTTTTCTTAATAGTGCACCAAATACAGCCATGACACAGCCACCAAGAGCTGATTCTCAGTCTCTCACACTCTCATCGTTCCTCTGCTGGCACCACAGACTTAGAACATCCTTAAGTGGAGTGCAGGAAGGGGAAAGGAGGTGTACTAAGATTTTCTTGAGAACACAGTGGAAAAAAACTGGGCAACAGATGGGGGTGGGGGAATGAGATAGTATGAGGACAGGAAGAACTTTTGGTTCTTCCGTGCAACATTCAGCTACAGCAAAACAAAAATATTATCCTAAAGTCTTTCAACACTTTCTGATTTCTGCAACAAAAAAACCAACCAACCAAAAAAACAAAAAACAGTGCAGAGACAAGCATGTCCACCCCATTCCTCCTTCCTGGCATACTATGGGACTTACCTGCTTTCTCCAAGAGTTTGCACATCATCCAAGCTGTGACAGAAGTCATCTCACTTGGCTTGGCAACCACAGTATTTCCACAGGCAATGGCAGGAGCTATTTTCCAGGTCAACAAATAGAGTGGCAAATTCCAGGGACTGATTAAACCAGCTACAAAGGAAAACCACAAAAGACAGTTCACAAGTTCGGTCTGCTGGGAGACAAAACTCAACTCTTTAACTCAAGTGGTTATACACCAGTTCAGATTTATGTAGAGAAATTGGCTATGGCTTTTATTTCTAGACAACTCTACAACTGATTTGCAGCTAGAAACATTTCTCAGAGGCAGATAACTTTAACCTTTGTGCAAATGATCCTAAAGGTGATCAGCTGAACTCTCTGAATAAGTTTTGCTACTTCTTCAGGGCAGAATCTTAGACTCACAGCAGTTTTTCAGTGTTTTCTCAGAATATCAGTGCAAGGTTAGCCATAATAACTACATACATCAACTGGTCTGTGGTAACATTCTGTGTTAGCCAGCAGCTCTTTAGAGACTTATTTTCCCAAAAATTTTAATATAAAAAGAGCATGCATAACACATGCATAGCATTTTCCTGTTAAATTTTAGCCTAAATTATGAGTGCTGAGGCTTATCAGTGTACAAACTGCTGTCTCCACAAATTGCTGAATTACCAGAATGTTTTCAATAATTGCCTTTGGGAATACTTTCACCTTACATATTTACAGGAAACAGAGAAAAACAATCTGTACTTATTAGATGTGATTCCTCACAAAAGCCACAGGATTTCTTGCTGTTTGAGGGAGTAGATGCAGTGAGTGACTTTTCCTTATGAGTCACTTTACCAGAAGTACAGGTTTTCCACTGCTCACACAAACTTTTAACTAGGTCCTCAAGGTTAGCCAGTTTTATTTTTTTAAATAATTCAAGCACGAATGTGAAACTTCCCTATAGATCTAGATGAAGCACCTAATAGTGGAATCATCACAACCTCATTACCTATCGGCTCAGCACAGCCACTTTATTTTTGAAGCATCAGCAGCATCTAGTGGCTGAGTTCAGCAATTCACGGATAGAAATGCTTTAACCAGTCACGGGCTGAACTGTCCTGCTGTGAGCTGCTGCTGCTCACCAGAGGCTATCTTTGTTAAGGAGGGTAAGTTAAAGAGGGTCCAGCTCTCCTCGTAGGAGCAGCAGCAGCTCAGTGCTTCTGGAGACCCCAGTAACACTTACCCACACAGACACACGTACAAAACAGAAGAGATATTTTGAGAGTGAGATTTACCAAGTTTAAAAAGGTGCTTTTTAAGACATTCTTTTTACCATGAAGCAGCATAACTGATTTAATGTAAAGCTGCTGATGCTTTACCAGACTGGTTGTGTTTAGCACACGATCCAGAGCTAATAAGTGCTTCTGAAAAATCTTCTTTCTTTGTTGAGTCACTGCTGAGGCAGACACTCTGCCAAGCTTTTCAGCATTTCAGGAGCACCATACCAACTCCCACAGGTGTCCTCGAGGTGTAATGCATGCAGCCCAGGGTTGGCATCTCAGTGCACTCTGTCGTGTGATGAAGGATGGAGGAAGCGAAGAATCGGAAGTTGTAGACAGCCCGAGGGATGTCCACTGCCCGAGCAAATGTAATCGTTTTTCCTGAAACAAGACCAAGCACACTGCTGTGTCACCACAGGGGGAAAAGAGCTCATCTTAACATCACTGGGATCAGTGTTTAAGACTCTGCTCTGAACACTGTGGTTTACATGGGTTTTGCCTTCCAGTACCTAAAAGGGGACTATAGGATAGAAGGGGAGAGACTTTTTGTATTCTCAAACTGTGATAAGACAAGGGGAAATGGCTACAAGCTACAAGAGGGGAAATTTAGGTTAGAGATTAGGAGGAATTTCTTTACAAGAGGGGTGGTTAGGCACTGGAACAGGTTGCCCAGAGAGGTTGTGGATGCCCCATCCTTGGCAGTGTTCAAGGCCAGGCTGGATGTGGCCCTGGGCAACCTGGTCTAGTGATTGGCATCCCTGTCCATGGCGGGGGAGTTGGAACTAGATGATCTTTAAGGTCCCTTCCAACCTGAGCCATTCTATGATTCTATGATTTGGGAAATGTCTTTTGTCCTGCACCCAAGCACAGTGCAACTACAGCCAGGAACAACAGCTTTCCTGGAGCATTGCACTACAAACACAACCGCAGTCAAAGTCAGCAGTGACGCCCCAGGAATCCAAAATCAGCAGCTTCTGGAAAGTTCATGCACACCAACTCCAATTTGCACCAACAGTTCATACCATACTAAAAATATGGACCATACCCTCCATTTCAATATTCAGCAAGACATTCTACATTTGAGATCAACAGTTCCAATCTTTACCTTGATCCTTTGACTCTGCTTGTGCAAATGCTTCTAGGTCATCTTCAATCAGGTCTGCCAATTTGTTCAGGATCTGAGACCTTTCCAATGGACTTTTTGAGGACCAAAGTGGGAAGGCAGCTTTGGCAGCTTTAACAGCAGCTTCCACCTAAAAAGGCAAAAAAGGGGTGGTGGGTATTAATGGAAAGCCTTAGAAATAACATCAAATAATTGGCAGATAAACTCCCAGTTGAGAGGTTAATCATCCAGATCACACCACTGGGAAGATTGTATCTCTTCAGAGTTGTGACTAGTGATTTCATCCTCTCAAGACTCTATCTCATAACTCAAGACAGTTTATTTTCTTGATACTTTATTTCACTATATTTTATTTTAACTCTTGATTTTCTCTACATTCCAGCAACCTGTGGGCAGGCCTAAAGGAAAAGTGCCACTGGCCAAATCCATGCAGAATCTTGTTTCTCACAGGGGAAAGTGCAAGCATCTCCCAAAGCAAATGCAGCCTCAGACTAAGTGCCCACAGTACTTGCAACATGGGCCTTCAGTCATACTGGGCAATGATGAAAGTAAGGGCTTGGAGAAGGAACAGACTGTATTGCCCTGCTTGCCATTGATTGCCTCTTCCCTTTCCCATAGCTGTTTCAAGCAAAGACTAAGAGTATATTTACAGAATAGACACTCAGAGAAAATGTTTAATCTTACCTGACCACAGCCAAAAACTCATTAATAGTAATATTTTTTTTAAAAAAGCTTCTTTCTAAAACTCTTAGGGTTTAGTCACTTCTCTCATCACAGACTTCATGAAGTCTATAGATATGAAAGATCACAGTATGCATTTGATATGTATTGGATTCATATTGTATGTATTAGTGTGCTTGGTGGCACTGAGCTGATAGTTGGATGTGATGATCTTAGAGGTCTTTTCCAAACTTCATTGTCCTATGTAGATGCATACCAGTCTTGCCAGTGTTTTGCCTGAGCTGTATCTAACTACTGCATTGTCCTTCAACAAGAGCTTTCAGAATAGTGGCAGAATAGCAGCACTTTTCTGCAGTAGACTAGGTTTCAAAGGATTAAAATTCACCAAAAAGCATCAGTCTTCCATCAGTCATTTCCTCTGGGTTCTTAAGTGAATGTTAACTGCATCTATTGATTTAGAAGTGGTTTCTTTTCGATGTTGTTTACCAGTCTAAAGATGTTTACCAACATCCTCTCATATTTTAATTTACTACCCTATTTCCCAGTTTTTGCTTCCTATGTATCACTTCTTAAATGTTTCCAATATCTAATATATGCACCAAGGTGGGTTTTCCCCAAAGCTGTCTTTGTTGGTTTCCCATCATTTCTGCTCATAGATTTCTTCAACATTTGGAAATCTGCCCAAGTCAATAACCAGGAGGATGCTGATGCAATAATCATCAGATAGGTCTGATCTCTCCTAATGTTGTACACATTGCCAGCTCCCATGCAACCACTGACAACTCCTTTCCATCAATTCCACAAAATTGAGTTCCAAATTTGTTCCTTCAGGACACTCCAATGATATTCTACTCAAAAGGCCACAAAAGTTCAATCAGGTGGAAATCCTTCCTTTCCATGCACATCAGAATTTACTGTCACCCTAAGAATAAGGGCCAATACTAGCAATGCTACTGGTACAGAGACCAGGTAACAGAAATAAACCAACTCTCACAAGGTCACACAGATCACTGGCAAGCTCAGAAACCTAGACTCAACTTCTTTGACTCTAGATCAACAACCTACTTCTCAGGTGCTGACAATGGCAGGCTGTCAACCCCCCGAGAGCTGGGGCAGAGCCAAAGCAGGCCTGGGAAAGAGGAACTGCAGCTTCTTGAGAGAATCAGGTGCAGATGGCACACTACCCTGAAAAGGCTCATCCTCTGTGAAACCATCCCAGCCTTACTAATTAACTTGTTCTTCCACTCTCCTGTCATTAGGTGCCATTGTGGTGCTGCTTCTCATCTGTCCTCTCTCCTCTATGCTCTTCTCCACAAGGCACTTTATGATTCAAGAGAGGGCTGGGATGAAGTTAAGGCTATCTGTGATTATAACCCTTCAGCAGGTGTAGAAGATGGAAGATGACACATTTTCACAGAGAGCAAGAGAAAATCAGCAAAAGAAGGAATTAAGTGGCAGTAGATTGAGCTAAAAAAAAAGCAAGAGGAAAAAAGAAAAAGATTTGCAGCAAAGCAAGAGAGTGTAAACAGTTAGTTAGACTAGCAAAAGACACCAAAGAAAGGCAAGCCACAAAGAAAACATGTATAAGAATTCAACTATGAACTTGTGTGTCTGAAACACTTCCTTCTGCTTTCCTCTCCTGCATGAGAGAGACAGAGAAAAATCACACAATCTAGACCTATCATAAAAGGTTGATACCAAAAGTACCCAAAACTGTCCTCAGGACATGATGTTTGCATTTCCAGGGGATGATAGACAGGAGCAAGGTTCTTTAAAGAAATATATAATTTTAAGCAGGTCTTTGCAAGGACTAATTAGCCCTTATCAGCCTGTCTTAATGGGCACCTATTCAGCTTGCTTTCGTGTTGCTGTTCAGAATTCAAGACATTTAGTTGGTGGACAAACTAACCCCTGAAAAGAAACAATGTAATGTTTTTGGCAGAAACTGGCTGAAATAACCACTGCTGCTGACCTGGTGGTAAATTTCAGGGTCAGCAACAGGTTTGCTGTCTGTCTCTGTTCTGCCTTTTAACTTCCCACTAAAAATGCCCAAGAAAAAAATCCAGCTGGACATGGAACCTTACTAGAAATCAGCATCCTGAGTTTTGTGTTGAACCTGGGTCTAGATGCTTATTTTGATATCCCTACAAACCCCCTAAGCAGTCTGTGATTGCATGCTCCCCAACTGATGGAACTGACTATTCCATCAGTCACCAGTGTATGACAGCTCTGCAGAGCCCAACCTTCATGTATAGTTGTCTGAAGGCAGGAGTAAAGGACTTGCTGACTTTACAGGTGTTTAAACTGGGGTCCTGCTGCTACCTACAACCACTAACTCAGAAAGCTGAAAGAGAAAAGCCATTGCCTTTTAGTATATTTGAACTATATCACCAGAATGGCCACCAGCCTACTTTTGTTAGGCTGTTCTGGCATTCTCACATCTCTCTAGTTCTAATGATTTTGCAAATGAATGAACAGGAAGATTTGCACCTGCACATCAAAGAGAAGTATTTTCAGGTATAATCAGGGCTGGAATGACCTTACACAGATGTATTCTAGCAAATTCAACCTGTTACTCTTTAACCCTTAGTTATCATCATCTAGCAAATATTTACCCAGTTGAAATCACAGTGCAAAGGTTTCTGCTGAGAGAAGCAAAGAGAAAAGATTTCAACAGGACAGAAATGCAAGTGAAGAGCTACACACAGTAGCAATTTGCTTTAAAAACTGTTTTGAAAATACTGTGCACTACTTGACAACATTTTCCAACCCCTTTGTGTTATCCAGGCTTTTGCAGTTGTTTCTCTCTCCAGTAGGTCTGAAACATTATGTTGGACATACACTTGTACATCCCTTACAAAGTAGCATCAGTGAAACTACAGCTCCTCAGTCAAATGTCAGATTTTCCATTCACACCTGAACACATATAAGGTAGCAGGAAACATTCATCCCACCAGAGAGGACAGGATTCAGGGAATGTTACACTGATGTAGAGGATAGACTATTTTATAAGGATATTCATGGCAGCCATTTCATCACCTCCACTTAATATCCAACTGTTCATACCAAAACCAGAGAGGTCTGGAAGCTTTTTACCATCTTCAGGGAAGAGTCTGCAAGCCAAAAACTCTTTTAAAAGAAAGACAACTGCAAATCAAGACACTAAGGGATAACACAGTTATACGTGGTGCCTCTAAGTTTATTTACAGAAGACATCAATAAACTCCTTTCTCTCTTACAGATTAGTTTCATATATGTTAAGTCATGTACAAGACATCTCCCATGTGAGCTGAAGGAGCTCCACTAAAGTTACAGAAGCTTTGCTGATTTATACCAAGCTAGGATCCAGCCTGTAACTTTCTAACAAAATGTAAGTGTTGACCTCTGCAGCAATAGATGACAGAGCACTACAATACAATCAAGAACTCACTCATGCAAACATTAAATCTGCAGTGTTTTTTTGTTCTCTCACCTTCAGTCTCTCCTACTAAAAAATATGAATGTTATGTGCATTTAATTTTTTCACTTCTTTGTACAGCTGGATAGTACTCACCTCTTCTTTGCCACTGTCTGGCACTCTGCAATAGACATCTCCTGTGGATGGATTATAGGAGTCTATGTAGGAGGAACAAGGAACAAATCTGCCACCTATAAAGTTTTCCAGCACTAAAAGAGCCTTTGAGTGAGCCATCATGAGGCACTTGCTGCTGGGATTTTTTTCTAGGAGGTCTGCATCTATTTGCACAGTGAGGCTGAACTCCTCCCCCTCTCTGCCTGCCTTCCCTGCACCTTTTGCGCATGAGTGGGAATGAACTCCAGCAACAGCAGCAGAAAAAAGGGAAGGGGAAAAGACATTATTTCTGTAAGATTTGCTTCATTTCCTAGGAGTTGAAATAGGGAGGCAGCATCAGCTTAGTTGTTAGAAAACAGCTCCTCTCTGTCTATAGGAAATAAAGCACTGAAGAAGGGAAGAAAAAGAATGGTTTGACAGAGGAATTTCTCTCTATACCAGTTTTTCAAGCTACAGTCTGAAGACACTGCAAGAACTACACAAAATAATTCAAGACTCAAACATCTAGCCAAGAACCTGCTCCTTAATGTCTGTGAACACAGAGAAAAGATGCTTGGACTAGCATGTCTGCAGCTCACCTTCACTGCTTTGTCATCATGAGTACCTTTCCTTGTAAATCCCAAAATAACACTTCTGCCAAAATAGAAGATTTCAAACATGGTCTGAGGTTCCATGCCACCACCTTGCACTCCAGAGATATTCAAAACACTACATCTATATTGGAAAGCAGTATGCTGTCTCCAGGACATTGTGAATATCTGAATCAGCAGTTTAGAAAGTTGTTGCACCCTAGACCACTGCCAAGCCACCAAATTTCTTGTGGATCAACATGCAAACATATTTTCTTCAAACAGGGTGAAATGTTTTTGTTGCACAACACATCATTTATGCATCAACTAACTGGCACCTCTGCTCAGAGTTCAAATCAGTGCTGAAAGGTAGTGCAGTCATGTTGAAACTGGATCAGGTAATACTTCTGGCTCTCCCAAGCTACCAACTGGGAAAGAATGAGGTAGTTTTTCTGTTGTCACAGAATACTGAGTCTTAACATTTAATGCAACCATGTGAGAAGGGTTCTCAGGGGTTCATCCTGTATCACAGTTCCTTGTCCACAAGCAGCAAGGAATTTACTGAAGTCTTAAAACTGAAGACACATTCCACTGCCTGTAGCACTTCTGCAACTTAAAACATGATTTAAAAGCAACCTAAACATTTTTCAAGGTTTGAAGGCAAGTTCAAGTGGAAGAGGTTCAGTGCAGGAGCTTGGCAGTACACATCTCTGGAGTCCAACAGGTGCACTGAAACCTTCATGACTGGCATCATGAAACTGGCAAGTATTTAAATGCAATTCCTGGACTATAGAAAGATGTAACAAATGGTGGTAATTCCTAAACTTCAGTTGTGGCAGTAACAGTTGTCAGATATTTCAGATTCATGAGTTTACAAAAGTCACTCCACATAAAGCATTGCTGATACTTCTACAAATACACATGCAGTCAGCAGTACAATTTGTCTGTGTGGTCAAGTGCAGGAGTCTGCTGAACAGGACTAAAGCATGTAAGAAAGTTACCTACCAAAAAAAGGATGTGGGAAGAGTAGGCATGGACTGTACAGGACTTTGAACCAAACAACAGGCATAGGCTTTTCGTGTTCTTCACCACACAGGGCATAGCACTACTTGGATTAATCCCAGTGACTGATGCTCTGGAGTGAGTACTTTGTTTTCTTCCCCACACTAACTATGGTCAAAGCAGAATTATCTCCACCCCACACTTGCATACAGGTCCTAAAATACCTGAGGTCCTCCCACACTTCCTAGTGAAAGAAAATCATCTAAGTTGTAGCACAGTATGTCTGTCCTGAGCTTATGCTGGAGATGGCAGAAAGACCCTCTTTTCAGCTGGGAGGTTTTGCCTGCCCTATTACTGAAATGCAGGAAGGAGTTACAGGTTTGAGAGTAAGCACAACCACCTGGCATTAACATACATCCCAAGATGAAACTGCCAGCTTTTGTCCAAAAGAACACTAAGTCTGGATGAAGAAGATGTGTATGCACAGTTGCTGCCCTGAGTAAGATGAGAAAAACTGAAATTATTTCCACAGAAAGCCAAGTCACATGCCAGTTTCACATTTGAACTCATGAAGTGTACTCTGAAACTTCTGAGTTATGGAAAGTAAAGAATGACTTAGCACAACTTAGAAGGGTTTAAATAACAAAAGATGAAGGAGACAAAAATTATGCTCAGACAAAGTTATTTTATTATTCTTACAGTTTAAAAAATAAAATTAGCCAATGTTGGCACAGCTTCCACTACAGAGCAAAAGAAAACTTGTTTTTAAATAAATTTTGGGACAGGGAAAAGAATCCCAGGATAATACTCCATGCCACTTGCTTGAAACCAAAGTAAATAGTTGGGGTTTTTTTCCTGAATATGCACTCAACTCAAACCAAAAAATATATTAGACCAATCAAGTTACTTTACTGAATTATTGTGCAGCAAAAAAGCAAATCAAAGAAAATATGTAAACAATTTATGTCTGGAAGGAAGGAGTTTGTTTCATGACCATTTGTCATCTTTTTCTCTAATTCAACTTTCTAAGATTTTTCCATCAAGCTCCCTAAGGACTAAATTCCACATGGAGAAAAACATGAGATTCTTGAGATAAGAAGTGCAACATTAGCAGTTCCTTGTCAGTTGGCATTGTGTTCTGCAGTGGGAGAGAGTGACAAAAGGCTCCCCAGGTGTCTCTCAGGATTTAACTTTTGTGACCAACATCTCCCCAGTTAATTGCACTTCTTCCTTCAACTGAAGTAACTGAATTCTGGAACAGAAGTTTGGATATCTGGTTGCATTTTGGTTGGACGGTGGAAGTTCTGGCACTGCTATCATTCTTTAATCTAAAAACAGAAGCAAATGGAAGAAAAAAAAATATGGTGAAAAATGAAGTTACCAAATGTAAAATGACTACAGCCTTTTTTCAACATGATATAGTTATCTGTGGGAAAAGTCATTCTTTTTGCTCTGAAATTCTCTGGAACAAGATCACAAGTACTGAAAAAGCAATTCCCAAATAACCATCAAAGAATTGTTCAGTCCCCAACTCTACAAACACTGGGGATCACAGAGGGAAATAGGCCTTCAGTCACTTCAGGTTAAATTGAATGAAAAATGAGTACAAGATTAAAGCCCTAATTCTACATCTTATTTAAGACTAGAGGGATTGTTATAAGCATTAATGCTCCACAAGGTGCAGGGTCCCTGAAGACCTAGCACATCATTCCTATAGACTCAGGAAGAAGCCAGAAATTCTCAAGCTTTAGTTCCAACTTTTGAGAGTATGTGACTCAGCTTTGTGTCTTAGTACCAGAACTTGGTTAACGTGACTAAACTCTCTCCCTCAGACCTAGAATTAGAACTTCAAACCTAATTAAAAAACTATAGCAAGGTTTTTTAAAGTGACTGATAGAGGGAGATTCACATTTTTTGATCTTAACAGAAGGCAAAACATTCATATGTAGCCCCACAGTCTTTGATTCCACTCATTTATACAGGATCTGAAAATGTCTATAGGCACCAGTAAGAATCAAATGTAAAACTGTCTTTAATGCTATCAGAAAAAGACCTGGCAGCCAAACTAGTCACAGAAAAATAGTCAACACTTCATATTTACTTCTGATACATTTATACAGGTCATTAGATTTCAGAAAGACTGATGTATATTAAAATAATGAAGTGTTACTTTTTAACTTGAGAAAGGGGGAAAATGCACAACATTCAGAAATTCTAAACAGCATAATTTTTGCTTCTAATAAATGAAACAAAAGAGTGGCAAGTTGTCCTTACATCTTGCTGAAGCACTGTCTCTTTTTCAGCAAAATACATTCATTTTTTAGGCCATGGGTGTAAAATAGGTCCAAAGCGTAAAAGCTAAATGGTATATGAAAGTTAGCACCATTCCTTTACAGTCTAGAAAGTCCCATTACAAAAATGCCATACCTCTGTGACAACTCCTGCAGCAATAGTGGAACCACTGTAACGTAACATAAACCTCCCAAGCTCTTTAAAATCTTTATACAACTCCAGAGCAACAGGTCTTTGAGTTTGTAGTTCTATTAAAGCATTCTGTCCTTTAGTCAAGAACCTGCAGGTAAAGAAGCAGAAAACTCTATTATAAATATATACATGCATAAATGAAAAAGAGAAAAGTGAATAAATGGAAAAAAATCAACTTAAAAAGCCAACAGTGTAATGATCAAGCTTGATACTAAGAATAACCCAAGCCACCAGGCTGAAAACTCATTTGCCTGGAGCACACCTTTTAAAAAGGCATCTGAGCTTTCTTAAACAACTTCTAGGGGAAGGCCATCTACCACAACATTAGCAAATAGTCTTGTTAATTATCTCATTAATACCTTTTTTTTCCCTTGTCAAGTAGAAATGAAGTCTTGTTTGAAATCCAACAACTAAAGAGACAATTCATTGCTCTGTAGAAGTTTGGATT
Source organism: Galbula dea (assembly GCA_013399015.1). NCBI lineage: Eukaryota > Metazoa > Chordata > Aves > Piciformes > Galbulidae > Galbula > Galbula dea. The sequence continues at coordinate 408,754 of VWZX01000359.1, forward strand.
TTATTTCCCATTAACTTTCAGCAACAGTTTCAAGTTTCAGCCATGCAATTTCTGAAAAAGCATTATTCTGATAACACTGTATGTATCAAATAGCATTTCTAGCCAAACACAGCCTTAAATAACTGGAGGGATGTTCCCATAGTTTAATTTGTATGGGGAAACTCCTTAAATCTCTTTTTATCTGCCCCTATGTCTAATCGAGTTTAATTTAGACAGCAGCCCATCTCCAGAATTATCCCAAAGATCTTATGTTATTGCAGGAAGAAAAGAGAGAATATAAAAAAAGAATCCTTTAAGTGAAAGGTTGGAGATCTAGGATTCACTCCCAATTCTGAAAGTGACCTTAGGCAAGTCATTTTACTCCTTAGGTGCTCTTCATTAATTAAGTGTGCAGGTAAAAAGTGTGCTTTCTAAAGCATTCTGAAATCTAAACATGAAACCAACTAGAACAATGGAAGCATATTCTTATGAACCCATTATTTCTTTACAATAGAATCTATTTGATATCAAGCATATTAACCAAATTTCAGCCCATTTCTTCAGTAATTAACTATTCAAAACACTTACTTAGGTTTTTTCTTTGTCACTTCACCAGTGCTTTTGTGTAGGACACTCAACAGTCTTTTAATAGTAGCAGGTTCACTTACGGTTTGGTAGTGTAAAAGCACCTAAAAATATTTTTTTCAGTTATTAAACATTCTGCAATAATCAGAAAGATGTTAAGACCTGAAAACATCAACTTCTTTAAAGGCTGACTTTTTAAACAAATGCTTATAGAACTTTTTTCCACAGGAGTCTCTGCCTCACACTCAGTGACTGTTCCTAGTTTCTACACTTTGTGATCTCTACAGGTATGACACAAAGGTAATGTATTAATTCATCAGAAACACACTTTTCTTTCTTAAGTGCTTTGGTTCTGCCACTTCAGTGCAGCTCTGTAGCATGAACTGATACTTTATTTATTTTCAAAGATATCTTACAACTAAGTGCATCCCTAACTATAAATTGGAGAGACATGGATTTGAAGGGTGGACCACTAGAGGGATAAGAAATTGACTGAATGGATGTGCCAGGGAGTCTAGGAGATGAACTCATTGAGAGCAGCCCTGCAGAGAAGGACTTGGGGGCACTGGTGGATGAAAAGGTGGATATGAGCCAGCAATGTGCACTTGCAGCCCAGAAAGCCAACTGTACTCTGGGCTGCATCAGGAGAGGCATCACCGGCAGGTCAGGGGAGGGGATTCTGCCTCTCCACTCTGCCATTATAAGAACCCATCTGGAGCACCGCATCCAGCTGTGGGGTCCTCAGCATACGAAAGATGTGGACCTTTTAGAGCAGGTCCAGAGGAAGGCCATGAAGATCATCAGAGGGCTGGAGCACCTCCCCTGGGAGGCCAGGCTGAGAGAGTTGGGATTGTTCAGCTTGGAGAAGAGAAGGCTTCAGGGGGACCTTATAGCACCCTTCCAACTCCTAAAGGGATCCCATAAAAGGTAGGGAGAGAGACTCTTTACCCAGGTAGAAACCAATAGGACAAGGGGGAGTGGCTTCAAACTGAAGGAAGAAAGATTTAGATTAGATCTTAGGAAGAAATTCTTTACGCAGAGAGTGGTGATGCACTGGAACGGGTTGCCCAGAGAGGTTGTAGATGCCCCATCCCTGGCACTGTTCAAGGGCAGGTTGGATGTGGCCCTGGGCAACCTGGTCTAGTGGGTGGCATTCCTGCCCCATGGCAAGGAGGTTGGAGCTAGATGATCTTTAAGGTCCCTTCCAACTGGGTCATTCTACAAATCTATGCATTATATTCGTAGAAACATAAGCTTTCTAAAGGACAGTCTACACTGGCTGTGATGAAACTCATGTTCTCTGAAAAGGTATGTATTAAAAGCTAGTAAGCAGCCACAACAACCCCTTACATCCTCTTTAAATTACAGAAGACACTGTTTCCTCCAGAAAGACAGAACCATTTCTGGATGCTAAATGCCTTTCCCATTTGGAGGGTCGATTATGGAGAGGAAAAGGCCTGAGCAGCCTGTAATGAACACAGGAACTTTCACAGACACTTACAGGAAATCCCTTAGTGATTGGAACCTCAATATTGAAGATGAGAACCCGAGCTCTGAAACGAGTGCATACTTTAATGGGTTCCTTGGGATCACAAAATACACAGCCAACACTGCAAGAGAGCAGAATAAAAGGAATTGATATATATCTTGACATATATATATCTTGACATACAAATGTTAATCACTCCACTTGAAAAAGATGAGTATTTAAGACAGGCAAAGCAAAGACAATAATACTTATAAATACTTAAAGACAAAGACTTCACTATAACCTGGGGAGGGGAGAATAAAAAAGAAAAAAAATCAGGAACACTGCATTAAAGCCTGTAGCAAATTTAATTCCTAGACAATGTTAAAGGTATTTTGTGGGTATGCATGAAAAGGTCTGTCTAGTTCAATGAACAATTACATCCATTGCTAGCCAGTTTCTAAAAAGGTCACAGTTTCCTGTGCGTAGGTACTTTGAAGAATCAGACTTTCATTCAGAGATTAATTGTTCCAGATCAATAGCACAAAATACTGCAGGGTGCCTAAAATTGCAGTGCTTCTGCCTGTAACTTAACTATTTTGTGGATAAAGGAACATTGTGATCAGGACTCTCAAAATTTAAGCTCTCAGCAGCAGTCATCTCCAAAAATCTCTGCATAGAGTCACAAGAAAGCTGCTGCTTGTTACAAATCAGCTAGGTAGACTAGGCACAGCTTTTTCACAGTGGCTAGTTTTACCCATCTAAAATGAAAGGAAAACTAATCCCTCACAGAAAAATATGGCTGAAGGGAACAAATAGCATGATTAAACACATCCATCATTTGTAATCAAAGTTCATCAATATCAACAGGACTTAAAACTTCATACCTTTTCTTTATAAATCTAATGTATCTCCAAAACATAAATGACAGCAAGGCAACAAACTAACTCAAGCCTTCATTCAACAAGTAGAACAAGTTTCCTCCCTTGCCCCCCCCCATTTAGAAAAGAGAATCATATGCCATTATGAAATGGCAACACAGAAAAGCCTGTACTTTTCCCCTAACAATAGAGGATAAATTTGCAAAGCTACCTATACAAGGAGTTTTTCAAACAGTAGCTTGAAAGTTTACTGTCTGAAGTCCAACTGGAATGTAAAAAAGTTGAACAAGTTGTGGTTCCAATTTTCTAGCCTGGACAACTGACACTTACTTAAAAGCTTGAGGCTAACACTTAGCATGAAACCTATAGACTGAAATAAACAAGATCTGCTGTGTCTCACTGAATGTATCAGATCTCTCAAAAAACACAAAGTGACAGCAAAACTTTTACCAAAACAAATGTTACCAGCAGCTAAATGCGTTGAACAAAGAGTTCCCATCCATTCCACTTGCACAGATTTACTTATTGGTACCAAATGGCTGTTGTTCTGATGTGTTTTTTCAGGTTCATAAATCAATCACAATTCACTAACTTTTCCAAAAATCTTTTGGTTTATTGAGCAATCAGGATTTACTTAGTGAAAGTAATATAAGATGTCCACGGCCCAGTCAGCATGGAAGGTTACCAGTATCAGCACTAGGGCAAAACATGACAACTAACAGCCCTCTTCTGAGGCTGCCGTTGTACATGCAGCAGATGTTTCCAACGTCTGTACATGCAAGCCAGGTGATATGCATCACTTCAGTTTTAAATATCCTGGTAGCCACATCATTCTTCAAGTAAACTGCTGATTGTTAAGTGCAATAGTAATAAAGCTTTTCATTAAAAACAAACCGTTACTTAGACTGAAACCCAGTTCTGCTCACTTGATTTTGATGATATCCATGCCGGTCAAAGTGAGACTAACATGATCTCCTGCTGCAGCCCAATCAACTGGTTCATCATGCAGTGTGATTCCTGGAAATGAGTAAGAACAGAACCTCACAGTGAAGTACCTAGCTTCTGAGCTACAAACAAACAGTTCTGTTTGGGCCATTTGTGCTTCATCAACCATTACTCATCAATTTTCAATATGAATGGGTTGAGAGTAAAAGCTTTTTAACTGAGAAGACTGAGGAAGCCTTTTTTTGGTGAGGACTTACTATTCTCTCACCCCACCCTGCACAATACCATGGCTTTATTTAAGCCAGAGGAGGGGACCTGGCACTTGTCACACAGCCCAGATGACGCAGTCCCGAAAATGCTGCAGTACTAATATCTCCATACCTGCCCCACCCATCCTCTCAGGCACACACACAGCCCAGACCGCATCTTTCATACACTTCAATGGTACTGTGTCAACTTTCATTTGCCTTAAGGGGATTTGTTGACTCTTTCATAAAAAAGCCTAACTAATGCCTTTCGTTCACGTCACCCCAGCTGGTAGAAAGTATCTTTAAAAGCAATTTTCTTCTGATTTCGATGTATTTTAATCATTTTATTCTTGCATCAAGAATAGTGTGGCCAGCAGGTCGAGGGAGGTTATCCTCCCCCTCTACTCTGCCCTGGTGAGGCCACATCTGGAGTACTGTGTCCTGTTCTGGTCTCCTCTGTTCCAAGAATGACAGGCAACTTCTGAAGAGGGTACAGGAAAGGGCTGTGAAAATGACTGGGGACTAAAACAACTCTGTTATGGGGAAAGGCTGAGAAAGCTGGGGCTGCTTAGCCTAGAGAAGAGAAAACTGAGGGGAGATTTTCTCAATGCTTATCAATAATTCATGGGTGGGAGTCAGGAGGCTGGGGCCAGTCTTTTTTCAGCGGTGCCCAGTGACAGGACAAGAGGTCACAGGCACAAACTGGAATTTAGGAAGTTCCATTTAAACGTAAGGAGGAACTTCTTTACTTTGAGAGTGGTGGGGCACTGGAACAGGATGCCTAGGGAGGCGGTGGAGTGTCTGTCTCTGGAGATATTCAAAACCTGCCTGGAAGCCATCCAGTGCAACCTGCTCTGGGTGAACCTGTTCTGACAGGGGGGTTGGACTAGATAATCTCCAGAGGTCCTTTCCAACCCCTAACATTCTGTGACTCTCTGATTCTGTGATTCTGAAAGATAACCTGGCTAACGGGTGAGGACGAATCTAGCTGCTCCTGACATCCCATTCTGAGGGTTCTGTTATACACCATGAAGGAAACAAAAAATCCCCACTTCTTATAAACACTGCATATGTTTATAGGACCTCGTTCTATTTTGCTGCTGATCATACTTATTGATTGGCAAATCTCTTCCCAAAATCACTTGCCAAAAAGAAGAGAAAGCATCATTCGGTAACAAGCATGTTAAGTCCTGTAGTTAAGCAGGGTTAACAATTATTTCAGATGTCATTCTCACAGAGTAAGTGAAACTCAGCCTCCTCTGATGAAAAACTGGAATTCTAATGAGCACATTACCTTTAGTAAATGTTGTATGATAAATGAAATTACTTCTTCTTTACATTAAATAAAAATAATATATATATATGCTTGATGAACTGATACCCCCAACCCTCACCTGCATTTCAGCCACACAAGAGGCAGTATAAAAGAAAAAGTCATACAATTGTACCACTGGGGATCCTCAGACAAAATACATCTTTTTCCATGCTACTTCCTCCACTCCCAAAAAAAGAAGAGAGCCCACAGTGGTTTGACAACCATATTCATCCATGCTATTGTTCACACCTAGAGGAATGTTACAATGTGCGTACAACTGTATTCCCAACTTAGCACTGAATGAGCTGATTCTGGAACAGAACAGGACAGTCCAACCAGCACATAACTGAATTCAGGCTAAACAGTTAGATATAGAAATTATTCATTTGTTTTGAGGGCTTAATTTTTTATTCACTGGCCAATAGAGGAAAACAGTAATTTTACCTGTCTGTTTGCATATGAGACAAAACTGACTCTGCAGTACAAAGACAGCAAGCTTATTCAAGAAAGAGCTAAACATTTAGTGACTTAGCTTTTCCTCTTTTCAGAAATCAAATGTATTGAAATTTAAATCCAATTTTCTTCTTTTTTGCAATTGCTCAAGACAATTAGATCCTGAATGTTTGCATACTATGAAAGCATCAGTGACAAATCTCATGAACATTGAACAGCAGAGACTTAATTCTCAGGCTTTTTCACATCTAAATCATAAGATTAATTTCTAAACCTTGTTCAACATCCTCACACTTCCTAGCAGCAGTGACACTCCACAGCAAAGCTGAATATTAACAATTCCTGTACTGTACATTTTTATAGACATTGCTGGAACTCAGATGTTTTTACAGGTTCTTCAGAAAGCAGTATCAAAAGTCATGAGGCTGTAACACTTGGCATATTTGATATAGTAAAAAAGGTAACAAAAAAAAACCATGCAAGATGTCACACACTCTTATAGACATATTTATACAGACACAGTCACATCTAAAGAAATTCGTTTTATGCTTTCACATTTTATGTTTGACAGTTAGTATCAGTTTGACAGTCTGTTACCATTTCAGTAACTGCTCCTAGCCCAGTATTGACCTGAAAGCAAACACTTCTGAAGACTGTACCTTTTGCAGTGCAAGTTTCATTGGGAGGCATTGCCAGAAGTCGTTCTCCAACTTGAATGTAGCCTGCTTCTATTTTACCAGTCACACAAAATCCTGATCCTTGATCTGTAATAAATACAGTAACAATCTTTTAAAACTTTATAATAAGGTCAATTTTCCATCACAAGTTAGCCCTTCAGCAATGTATAGATAAGGTTTTAACATAATGAAGACTTTTTTCCATGCAGTAGAGTGTTCAGTACTTGCAAGTTAACTAGCTCTGCATCATATTGAAAATGAAACATTGAATTCAAAACTTCTAGATCTGTGTTTTTCAGAACTAAGGGAGAGCTATCATTCTTTAAGCAAATCTGGGCATATAAAGAAATATTTATTTTTCAATATTAGAGTAAGCCCCTTTTTTCTAGCAATTTTATTTAATTCACTTTGTCACTACAATTACAGATTGAAAAACACACCACAGACCTCCTATATAAACTCTCATGCATACAGATGTAAATTCCTAAGACATTTACTGTATAACTGAGTTACATCCTCTGTCTGCATGTTAGTTTTACACCTTGCAAAAGTCGAAAGACTGATTCAGTCCTATTCAATGAGGAGCTATTAGAACTGTGCATGACTTCAGTATTTCTGAATAAAAGATCTGCAAAGTTTTTCTTGTTCATTGTCCTAATACTCTGTTCATTACTTGATTATGTCAGTTATTTTCAACAGAAGTGCTACATGTGCACATTTATGCACATACACCTTAAGAAATGCCTCATCTCCTCAGCATGTGTATGCAGGTGTGTTTAAAAAGAATCCTCTGAAGTAATTATACAACATTTTAAGTACCTACACAAATAAATATACCTTTGCTGAACAGCAGCATTCAGTGATAAGCAAGCATCTTAGTATTTTGAGTGTCCCATTACATTAAAAGCTTAATTTAAAGCTGTATTCCAAAGGGCAAGTTGACCTCCAATCTTGAGGTCATATATCACCAACTTGCTCTTTTGCATTCATCACCATTATTGATGAATGCTTCCAGCTACCTAGCTGGAAAAAAATATTACCAGTATGCCTGCAATTTAATTTTCCTCTATTTATTCCAGCAAATTAGATGCATGCAGTCAATCATTAGATGACATCAGATGCCAAAAGAACAAAAAACTGGCGAAGCAGATATTTACTAGAAGAAAGAATACCCAAGTCATAGTACAAATACCACCAGCTGAAGCAGCTCTGCAAGCATTTGCTGGCAACCAGAAATATAAACTGCTTCCAGCTTCCCAACCACTCCCAAGTACAAAGAAGAACCATTTCTCTTTTTTTTGTCATGTCATCACCAGCTCTGGCTTGGTAAACCTGTGTGGTGTTTGGAGCTTTGCCCTCTCCCATGCTGACTGCTTCCTGCAAAGTGTCAAGTTCCTTCCAGTCCCCGTGGAACCAACGCAAGAACAAAATGGACATCAGGGGACAGAAGCAGGGCATAAAAATATGTCCTGATTTCTGTGTATCATGGTCCTTGGGGTCTGCCAGGATGTGTTCTTTGCCCTCAGAATCTGGCTCCTGGACAAGGCTTTTCTAAAGTCAGGTCAAGTCATACTCTAGACAGCACTACAAGATGGTAGGTGGGGACTGATGCAGCAATGAAGAAATTTACAGGGACCTCTTCAATCAGGAGACAGTTTGTCTGGAGAGAATATCAGAAGAGCTATGGAGGACAAGAGGTAAAATCAGGCTGAGGGAGATGAATCATAAGTGTGGGTAACCTTAAGAGAGAAAGGGGTTTTCCAAACTACGTAAGAGTACACTCAGTACTCTCACTTTTTACACATTTCTATGGACTGCTCCTCCTGAGCATGCACAGGCATTGGAATAGAGCTGAGAACAACTGTTGCTTCATCTACTTTTACCTGCAGTTACTTCCTCTGGTGGCACCCAAGTTAATTATGTTTTGAGATCAGAAGGTAAGAAAAAAAATAGCCTAAAAAACACCTAAAAGGCCACATATAGTGATAAACCCTGCCTATGTAAATTGAGTGCCTTCCAAAGCCATTATTTTTTTGCATATTTCAGCAAAAAATCAGACTTCACAGAACAGAGTTAATCAGAGTTGCTCATTTTGAGAAACTCAGCTCAACACAAAAATGATTATTGCAAAAAAAAAAAAAAAAAGTGATCATATTTGGAAAGGTCTCAGTCAATAAACATAGAATCATCATATCCTAACACATTTCCCCACAGCTCACAAAACTTAAAAAAAATAAACTACACTGACAGCCTAAATGACAAAAGTAGTGGTAACAAACTAGGGTGAATTCTCATGCAAGGCTTCAGTATTTAACATTATGGCTTCAGTAACTTAAGTCAGCTAACCCAGGGCATGTACAGCATATAGGGTTTTCTGAAAGACCCACAAGAAAATTGCACAAACCTGTTTTTTCCAATTACAACCAATATTCTGATCTGGTTAGTTTATACTTCCCCTATATATAAAGTAAAAGTTCCTCTAAAATAAGCATTTCAATAATATCTGATTACACATGTTTACATTTCAAATCATGCCAACATTTAGTCTGCAATATTTCTCAAGAGACCTAGAAACCATTTCAAATGGGATGACTGTTATAAATCTTCTTTCTTCTAAATTACTTATAAATTTAAATGCATTTAACTTGGGGAAAAAATTCTGACCCATAGAACCATCAACTCATTATACAGCCAATTAACTGGTCATGCAGATATTCTTCTTCAATTTTTTCCAAGTGTGTTTCTCCTCTAGTGCTACTATACAAAATTCAACTATTGCTGTTCAAGACTACTGATACACATTGAAACACCTAGATGAAGTCTTGTTTTTACATCATTTTTCAACACTTGTGTTATATGTCAGTGGAATGATGGTGAAAATATGATAAAAACAACCAACCTTTAAAAACATCAGCAACACACAACCTAAATGGCTTATCCACTGACCTCTGTGGTGGCTTGAAAGAATCTGCAAAAAAATTGGTAAGACCTTTTAGAATTTCTGTATTCAATAACTAACTCAACAACTTCTCATTTAGGGATAAAATCAACAGACTTTGTCCCATATTTGCCCCAGAATAGAAGTTTTGGCATACACAAGATTAATACTTATTAGTTTTTAAATGAGGAAAACTGCACTCACCAATCTGCTCTAACAAACACTTTCCTTTGTACCACTGTGTGAGGTCACTCGACTGACACCTTGTGACCAGATTTTCACCCCCAAGACCACTCGTTGGGATATAAGCCACATCTGATTCCTAGTGAAGAAAATAAAGACAAATTAAGCATACATTAGTAATATTGCATATATATAGATATATATATTAGCAATATATCATGTTGATAGCAATATTAACAACTAGAAACTGAGTTCAGGCAACAAACTCCAAAAAACTTCAGTTCATATTGCTGGTCTATGCAGAAGGATTTCACAAAGGCCACAGCTAGTCCGAATGGATAGCAGCTGGAATGCAGTAAACATAAGAGGAACAGTTAAGAACAAGTGGAGAGTGTTCTTAGGAGTTCATAATGCACACTGGCACCTACTCTGGCATAAAACTTTACTGTCATTCATGTAAATTTGAACATTAACACAGACAATCCTTGGTCTGTTCTGCTTTGTAGACAACAATCCCAAGAAACTACAAATGAGGGAAGCACCCCAAAGATTCAAGAGACCTAAACAGAGATGATGACAGGAAGACAACTAAAGAACTGACTAACCTTATCCATGACCCAACAGACACCCTACCACTAAGAAAAGGAACCTGCTATACTATGTGCATACAGCAGTAGTAGGAAAGTGACACAAAATAACCTGACTGTAAGAAAAGCTCATCCTACTTAAATGCCTGAAAAAGCAACAAAGAGCTCAGAAATTTACACTACCTTAAAGCCAGCTTGTTTAAGAAACTGGCCCAGCTTACTCGTAATTTCCTGAAATCTTTCCTGTTGCCAATTGACCTAAAACAGAAAACAGACCATGAACATAAAGCTGCATGTCACCATCTGTATAGTATCAGAATTTATAAATATGAGATTTCCATGTGGAGTCATAGCTGAACACACAAGAGCATACACATTAATGACTACTGATGACTAATACCACTTAACTTGCAAGCCCCTTCAGTTTGATTTGCCCTTGAGCAGCATCAGGGTTTTTTTTTAAGTTTACACAAAATCCAGATTCAGCAAGAACATACATCACACAGTAATAATCTAAAACACAACTAGCAGAGATTTTTACCACCACAAGTGTCCTCCTGTGTACTTTGAAAATACACCCATAAATAAAAAGTATTGTAGTTTTACCATAAGAGACAGAGCTAAGAATCAAAGAAAGAAACACCACTTTATCAGTTTCACCATTTTGATCCTTAAACTTAAGGTCCACAGTCCCAGAGGGAAGCCCTACAATTGTATCAGAGAAATAGGCATGTACCTGGTCCATTTTATTGACTGCAACAGCCAGCTGTGTCACTCCAAGAGAGCGCACTAACAATCCATGTTCTCGAGTTTGTCCACCCGTCTCAAACCCTGCTTCAAACTCTCCTCTGCTAGCATCCACAACCAAAATAGCCACATCAGCCTAGATTAAGAAAAAAAAGGATAATCAAAAGTGGTTAAGAGGTGGGAATAATCTGGGTAAATATGTAAATCAGCAACATTTCAAACAAAATGGACTTCACAAGGAAGGCACCCTGATGTGCTTCAAATGGTCCTATCTGTGTCATGCCCACTTTGGTGAGATGATATGGCATTATGTCATCTCATGTCATAAACCACCATCACCTGTTAAACACAAGACAACTCCTGGTTTTGGAAACCTGTCCTCTTTGAACTATCCACTATGGATGTGCTGAACTAAACAAAAGCAACTCATGCTTCAGAAGTTTAAGAAGGTATGAGCACTATGTCCAGTTTTCTCCACTTCAGTCTGGACATTTTCACAGTGAGAAGCTGCAAAAATTACAGATAAATCACCTCACTATAAAACTGGGACAGCCCGTCAACTGCCTGTTGGATGTGGGTGCTTCATAGTCCACTCAACATGCTGGAGCATGCCAAAATCACAAGGTGGAAAAGATGAAATATCTTTTTTTTTTTTTTTTATCATCCAGGCAAAGTTTCTGCCATAGCATTAAGAGCAAGTAAGTACCATGCAGTCTACACCACTGCACAAAAGTCAGCATGTAAGCACAGGGAAAAAGCACAGATTTTGCTGTTAGACTTAAAAGCTGCTAAGATTTCTCTTGCTTCTCCTGATTGGGTAAGTAACAGCAAGTTAAACCATCTTCATGGACTGAGCAATGGCAACAGATGTGAACAATAAAGGTACTGCTGTCAAGAGGCAGATGTAAGACAATTTCATATGGACATCATGGAAACAGAGAGGAAAAAAAGCGTAATGTTCTCCCTTCCCTTACATGCTTATGCTTCAGGATGCCAGCAGAAGGAACAGAGATAGCACACTGCCCTGGCTCTGAATTCCCCTCTCCATGTCCTAGGTGTGAAATCCCCACAGCTCATACATAGACATTGCAAGTGTGAGAAGGGGACAAGAACAAGGGATGAATTTCCCCACAGCTCTCAACCTCAGAAGTGCATTGCAGTGAACTTCTCCCTCAAAAAAAGGACATCCTGTATTCTCTAAATTGTAGAAACCATACCTCAGGACTTATGTGAATTAACCATATGTATCAAAGGCTACATCCTGGCCCTGATAAAACTGATTTGCATTTTGTAAAAAGGAGGCAGTTGGGGATTCACCTCCTAACAGAATTCTCCACAATAAAAAGGCATCAAAGCCATTTCCACACTTGCTTTCTCCAAGCCATTGCTTCAGCGCTGAGCCTACTCTAACAGGCAACAGAAACTGCTTGCAAAGTTTCAGTGATTCCTTATCAAGCCTCACAACAGAAACAACCACCCTCACCAACCTGAGAGCTAAGGCAGCACAGAGATACCAAGGCTTATTTGGCCTGCCCCTGGTACAACTACTGGTGGATCTGGAAGTTGTAGCACTTCTGCCTTTATTACTTCATGCTAGCCATTACCATGCTAACACAGAATCATTCCTAACATCTTAAGATAAAACTGACATTTCAGTCTGCAGTGACATGCACAAAGCAAAAGCCTTTACACAGTAGCTTAGTTTTGGTAAAAAGAAAAAAAAAGAAATCTTTGATTACACCTCTACTTTGGAGAATCAATTTTACTATTCAAAAAGGGTGCCTTTAAGAGGAAAAAAAAAAAAGGCCATAAAACCACATGCTATTCTCCTCCTCAGATTTTTTATTTCCATAAATAACTAACCTATATGAGAATGGCAAGTGCCACCCTGAATTCAGTGGGTAAAGCCCAATACTTTTGACTTTACCTACTGTTCCTATAGCAAGTGGTATAGAGACTCTGCAAATGTCCTGTTTATGACACATAAATTCTGCAGAAACTTTATCATCCATGTTGTTTTCTTGTCTCATACAAAATACATTTTAAATATAAGAATACTTTGTTTGACCTCTCCAAATCTTTTCTTCTTTAAGATCAAAACCACATAAAATCTCAAGACCACCTTCAAAGAACTTCTTGAGTAGACATATGCCACATCTGAATAGCTTTCAAAGGTCAATTATGATTTTATCAGCCTGAAACTTAGTATTCAAATTATGTCCCTAATAAAATTCTCCTCCACAAAGTTAATGTCCCAAAAAAGCAACTAACTTTAAAGTTAAATGAATTCTTTTTTAAGTTTAGAAAACTCACAAAAATCTCAGATACATCTTGGTACCATCAATGATTCCACTTCATCTTAGATTTTCAAAGAAGAAAAAAAAACAATTTAAGAAAAGGTTATAAATAATAATGCTATTGGAAAAAGAGTTTTAGACCATCTCTACCTGTGCAGCTCCTGTGATCATATTTGGAATGAAGTCTTTGTGGCCTGGAGCATCCATCAGTGTAATCACTTTAGTCTTTGTCTCAAATTTGGTCATACCCACATCCATTGTCACTCCCCTTAAACAAACCATACATGTAATGCATCATTAAAACTGCTTTGAAATATTCATAGAGATATAAAGTAAGCTAGTATAAACACAATCAAGAAATAATACACTTCATAGCTTACATTTGATTTAGCCTGCACAAAAGAACAGAAAGAAACCTCCTTGCTGCCTTTCAGTAATGCTAGTCACAAAGAAACAAACATCCAGAATTCACAGTATTCTCTTTGTGCACCCACAGACACCCATGTGCCCTAACAAACACAGTGAGAACAGGAAAACTGTACAGTGTATTTAAATCATTACTAATTCTACCTTTAATACTTAGCTCTTCAGAAAAGGGCATCATAGAGTAACAGAAACATAGTCAGGAATTAAAAAACCCCACATACAGGACTGCAGGAATGCAGTTACACATTTGCAAAGATCAACATGCAGAACTCTTGATTATCAAGGAGGGATCACAGGGCTTGGCCTCAGTTCCAAATCTCACCAATAACCCTGTGTTCCACACAGCACAGAGGACAGCATTCATCTGATCAGATGCTAACACCTATCATGTACATCTCTGTATCTGGGTTAGTCATCTGCATCTCCCTTTACAGACAATGAAGACACACAGGTGCTTTCAAGGGAAGAAACTTCTCACATTAGCACTGATACTTAAGATACACTACCTCAAATGACCAACAGAAAATAAAATCAACAACATAACTGTCCCCAAAGCCCCAAAAATTTACAGATAGCTCCAGAAAGTTTTTAGTTCTTTACTCAAAGTAAAGAGAAAACAGAATCAATCAAGAAAAAGACAACTCAAAATTCCAGTGCATACTTTTCCCTTAATATTTTAATTTATTTTCTGAAGAGAAGCCTGGTATCTAAATGCACAACTATTGCATACTGAAAATATCATAGACCAAGGGATATCACTTTTAAGGCTTATGACCCCTACTTAGGTTTCTATGTGCACTTTGTAAATGAAAGGACTCAGACAGGAAAAAAGGACATTGCAAAAGTGTATCCACCTTTGTAAACAACTTTGTTGTAACAACAATTGAGTAACACACTCAGCAGGGACTGCTTTACTCCATGTTCTTCAGCATCAGTATACACTGTGAAGTTTATCCTTCCAAACAGAAAAGCTTATAATGCTATGAAACCACATGTAATGAGTGTTTGTAAAAATATAAACACATCAGAAAATATGAACACAGAATATCATGTCTTCAGCTTCCTGCAGTTTTCTCAAAAGCTCTTTTGATTTTAGTTTTTCAAGATTAGCTTCACTGCTTCCCCACTATATACCTTTTGAATATGATAAATTTTCATCTTTAATTTTGTATTTCAAGTCAATAAATTAAAGGCAGTTTATAAAGAATCCAAACATAATATATTAATTTAATTAATTTATATAATTTATACCCAACATAATGAAAGCCAGATGTCATGAACTGACATTTCAGTCTTAGTTTATAATTCTGACACCCTTTCACAGAAAAAATTAACCTAGAACTTGCCCATATAACAATAACCAATCTGAAAGAAATATGGCAGCAATAAACCAGTATGGCAGCTTTAAATGAACTAACTTGGCTACTGGAAGCATTCCAGATTGTAGTCCTACACTGCAGTTCACAGCACAGAAATATATGAAGAAATACTCAACTTCTTGTTCATGTTTCTTATAACCAAACAATTATATTATTTTTAGCTTTTGATGAATATGTCCTCTAATATAGACAAAAATATTTGCTAGTAAGTATTGAGTAAATATCTTTAAACACTTAGGATATTTCTACCAAAGCATTATTAGCAGCCTGCTGTTTCCTAACACATGTCATTCTTCCAGGAAAAAAAAAAATAGGTAATTCCCATTAAAAGATATGTCTACCTTTCTCTTTCTTCACCAGTTTCATCCAAGACCCATGCATAGGCAAATGAAGCTTTGCCAGCCTTCTTAGATTCCTGTTCATATTTGTGCATAGTTCTTTTGTTCACATTCCCCAAAAGGTAGAGCAGATGACCCATTAAAGTACTTTTACCAGCATCAACATGTCCTATGGAGAGAAATTAATATTGCATCAATTTTATTCATTTACATATTCTACATATAGTACAAGAAGAAATATACTAAAGCATATGAAAGTCACATGCTCTAATAATGCTTACACAATCCATAGACTTTCCCAATCCTGTACAGTAGATGTACAGAGAGATAGCTTATTGAAATGGTCAGTTAGCATGCCAGCCATATAGCACCTCCAAATTCACACTAAAAAGAACACACTGCAAGAAGGAAACTAAACCAAACTACATTTTACTATACTGTGAAAAAGAAGCTAAGCCAACCCCACTGTCCTAGTCAAGGACACCTGAATGTATCCCCTCCAAAGAATAATGGTCAAGCAGATGCAGCTGAAAACAGTATGAGATTTCCCTTCCCTAGAGACAGAACAGTTTTGCTTCTGTATCACTTCCACATTCAACCAACACAGTTTTTAATCTCTATTTTTGTCAAAAATGTAGTTAAACAGCATTACCTATTACCACCAAATTAAGCAATTGCTTTCCTCCTTGTCTCTTCTCCAGTTCTGCTTTCACGTCTATTTGTGGTTTTGACTTGCTTGACTTTTTTACTGGAGTAGACACTGCATTCTGCTCTTCTGACAACTGCACTACTTGGGGTGAAGATTTGGAGCCTGTCTCAAGCACCCCAGATGCTACACTGGTGTCTTCAGCTAACAGTCCTTTCTGAGGTGTGTTAACATGGCCATTTTCTTCAGCAATCACACTAGGGAAAAAAAGAAAACACAAGGAATGCAAGTGACAAAGAAGCCTTAGAAATACAGGAGAGAAATTGAGTTTTCCTTTCACTATCATGTAAGCCCCAGACAGAGAGTATGTGATAAGCCCATTAAGGTGGAAGTGATAAGCAGCTGGATACAAACTGCATGGATACCAGCTCTGAATTATCGTGCCTGAAAAGCACTGTGGACAAAAGCAAGATAAGAAGTAATCTTGCAAAATACATGAAACAGATAAACAAAAGCTTCCCATAGCCATGTTTTTAACAGGGAGGGAAAGGACAGTCTTGCAGAACCACTAGAAAGAGAGAGTTGTCTCTGAAGTAAGAGCCCAAGTCAACTTTGAAGCATCGAACCTGAAACAGCTTCCACACACACTACAAGCACTGCAGCTGAACACAGCAATGCTCTCTTGTGAGAATAGCAACACAGCATAAAGAGTAAATATTAAGCATATCTGAGCAGCAATTTAAGGTGCAATGTTTATACGGGGTCATAACAGATAAGTCACATTTATCAATACTGAGAAAATTTGGTTTATGGAAAAAACCAAGGCATCTTGGACTAAGGAGATTTGGATTCCCTAGTCCCTCTTCTCTAATACCCTGCTGTCCCACAGATCATCACAGTAATTCTAATAGCAAATAATCCTAAATATATTATTCTCTTACACAGTCTCCCTCTTTCAGATTTGTAACTGAAGAGGTTTTCCTACTTTACACAAGCATTCTGAGAATATACAATACGATTCTTCATCTGTTATGGAAAAGATGACCAATAAAAACAAACACTAAGTAACACCTTCAAGTCAGCAAAAGCTTTCTTAGAGCCTGACAGAGCTCCATGGTTAAGCATTAACGTAAGCAGCAAGAAAGGAATACAAACAGTCAATACAGATGCACCACTGTGGCAAACTTCAATATACAAACCACTGACCATTACAGTATACTGAACTTACATATTGAAAATGTCTACAAAATACTGTAACTTAAAACTTTATCCAAGGAGAAGAGGCTTTTTCCCCTGGAAAACTGGAAATTCTATCTAATGCAGTACCACTGTGCTGTGGGTTGATTTCTATGGAACAGACTCATGCATGCTCTAAAACTAAAACTCTCCACATCCAGTACGAATTCTTCATTTGCCACTTCCTTTCCATATACCACAATTAACTTCCCAATTTTCCTCTTTTCAACTCCTACTGCTTCAACTGCCTATTTTTGTACTCAGAATCCCACATTGTGACATGTCTGCTTCTATTTGACATTACTTCTCATTTTCTCTCTGCACAGGAGGGAGTACTTGCATTGTTTTGGTCCACTTCCATTATATATATCTCAGGTAACAATACAGTCCAAGTTTGTTAGTCTCCTAAATAACTCAAGAGTTATGATCTAAAAAATAAAACTTAAGAAATGTTCAGACTGAATGCAAAATTAGGTCCTCATTATAGCACTAAATATTATGGGACATTTAAAATATCTCCCTCTTTCCCCACAGTTTCAGAACTCACTTATGTCATCAGTATTGCAGCAGAGTGATTCATTTAGACACCTTTTTCATAAGGCCCAAAAGCCAAATTTTCCTGTTGATTGTAAGACCCAAAGCAGAAATAAGCACTGATTTATTTGGCTACAGTTCCACAGCCCAAGACCAGAGTCTTGAATGAAGGCTGGGTACACAAGCACGTATTTCTCAGCTTAGCAAAGACCTCAGTTGATGCCAGTCATGCTGCTTGCAATGGGCATAGATGGAGCCTCCACTTCTGCATAAGGGACAGACAATTCTGTACAAAGTCTACTCACAGAAACTTACCCTATCAAAATATTCTAAACCACCTGAAGGAGAAGGACAACTATATATCAAACTACTGCCTCAGGTCACACAATCATGACATTTTTGATTTAACACTACGAAACCACCTGTACTTTATCACCAAGTACACCCTTAGACAAGCTCCAGTATCTAACATTGTATCTTGACAAGCTGAATACCCTTCATAAGAAGAAACACTTGATTCCCTAAATTCCAAAAATGACTGTAGCTATGGACATTTTACTTCATAAAAACTGACTGAAAACTATCAGGTTGATAGAATGCAATTAAGCAGAGAATTGCAGTGACACAGCTTTCCACATATTTAAAATACATTTAAAATAATCTAGATAATATAAAGTACATCAGATCATTTTTGCCTAACTCATGTATTGAGAGCTTCATATATTTACAATTAATTAGCATTCAACATCTTTCATCTCAATTCATAATCTCTTCTCTTTACCTTTATTCAAATAAACCTGAGTGTCAGCATAACATCTAGCACTTTCACACTGGTTTCAAGTTTTCTTCATGGAAATTCTATTATTTGAGGTTCTGGAGAGGAGCCTTTGTAATAGAAGCCATATCAAAGCAGCCTTTGAAGTTGGTAATAGTTTTCTCTCCTTTTCAATATCTACATTTCTTCCCAAACTAAACTTTAAAAAATTCAAAGGAAGGTATTTAGATGAAGCTGCATGTGATGTGTCCAAAACCATAACTCTCATGTTTTTCTATTGCTTTACAAAATATATTCAAAGGCTACATTCAAATCCAACTCCATTAAAACACAAAAGCTTATTCTGAAAGACAAGTAAGCTTCTAAAGCTATTGAAGCTATGTAAGCTTCAAAATTCTATTTTATTTAGATTTTTCTTCTAAACCCAGATGCTCAGATCTTCTTGCAGGTCAAAACCAATGTCAGTAAAGATTCCAAAAAAACCAAGATGGATGCTCAATGGTAGAATTCAAACTAATTACAGTATCTAAAACAATCATGGTCATTGCCAGATAAAATAACCACTCTCTCAATTCTAAGTAGCTTTTACTGTGAATACTCCTGCTTAAGGCTGCCAAATACTTTTCATTTTGGGTGGTGCAAAGAAAGTGCTGGATATGAGTGAAATAATGAGATGTGACTTCAGCTATCATTACGCCTTGCCACTTTTTCAAGGGTGCAGTATTGGAAGAGTCAGTACAGTGCTTAGAATTTTCAGGTTTCAGATATTAGCCTGTTTTGGAAAGCTTAAAACAACCTGTGCCATGATAAACCAAGACTTGTCATTTCTGAGGAGAAACATCAGAATGGATAGAGCGTGTGGCCTACTTACAGAGCATCTCTGATGAGATAATTCAGCTATCTGCTGATCAATGTTGGGGAGAGTGAGTTTACCACTAGGTACCTAAACAAGAAGATGGGCAGATGAAGTGTACACTTTCAGTCTCATGGAAGTACACAAAGAGAGATGAAACAGTAAGATTGTTAATCCTCATGGCAACTAGATGAGTAGTTTATTGGAAGCTTACTAACAGCTCAGAAAATTGCTGAGGAGCTTCATCAGTGACAGTTAATGAAAGAAATGAATGACATTAGAAATGCTTTTCTGTTTCCACTAAGATTTTTCAAGATTACTGAATTGAAAACTTCTGCTAGAAGACAGAGCTTATAGGATAGCATACTAGTACCTAGTATGTTGCTAATGCAGGCAGCTAAGGGTATAAACAAGCCAATTGCATTAGTAAGCATCTTTGGTAGCAAAGTTCCAACTTGGTCTGAGTTACATTGAACCAGCAAACTTAAAAAAAAAAAAAATATATATATATACTGGGAGGAAAAGTACTTCCTAACCAACTGCTCCCATCTCTGCATGAACTTTGCATGGAACTACCAAGAGCAGTCTCAGTTTGTCAACACCTTTGCCTGTCTGCCACACCACTGCTACCCACTAACATGGAGCCACTGATTAAGCAACACAAGGCCTCTTGAAAAGGCCAGAACCATTATGCACTTCATATGAACACAGAGGTCATGTTCTCAAGAAAGCCTGACTGCCAGTAATTCAGGCTTAGTTGTCAAAAGAGCTTACTACAGCTTATTATTAGGAAATCAGCAGACATACAAAAGGCTGGCAAGGAGCAAGATTTAGTCAAAATTAAAACTGCCAGGCCAGAAACTTTCTATGTTGTCTTGCCAACAAGGACCACAAGAGTAAACTGATTAAGACATTATGGTTGCATCACTGTTTTCTGAGGAAAATGAAGATACAAGGTACATTATAAGGCATGTTAGAACACTCTCAATCTCACACAACTGTCAAGAGGTTCACACTACCACGCATTCGAAGAAGAACCTGAAAGCTTATCTGGTGAAGATTAACTCTGCATAAATTAGCTTTTAAGCATTATTTTTAATCTTCTAGTCTGGACACTTAGTGATATTATGTTTATACAACCGACTCTTTCGGAGTACTCACAGTCATTACAGGAACGTCTACATTTATTTCCCCTTTCAAAATTATTAATTATACAATATTGGTCAGGCTGGTTAAAATAATCACCCTTGTTTTCTCACAACTTCTGGCTTCCTTCATGACTTAATAGGAAGAAAAAGCCTGGTAAATAGTTTTGCTAGAGCACTAGAAAAACGGTTCATCAGAATCGAGTAAAGTGCATTTTCTGTAGCCAACCCCACTAAGGATACCCAGCAATGAATGACCAAAGAAACTCATTACTTCAATAATCCATTCACTTCAAATAAGAACCATTTTTTTATTATGAGGTCACATCTCATAACAAGACTGAATCATAAAGGCTGAACAGTTAAGTCAAAGAAGGGTTATTTCTGCTAATGCTAGACCATTGGTTGTAAAGAACACGGTCCATGAATTACCTTTAAGATCCCACAGAGGTGACAACAAAACAACCTTCTTAGGTGTTAATAAACACAGATTCACTATGTTCCCTGACAAGTCATCCTTATGCTGTCAATAACCCAGAAGATAACTCCAGAAGAAAAAGCCCAACTCTGATACTCATGGAATAGAGGCAAAGGTTCACGTTTTGCTTTGTTTTCAAGCTTAGAAATGGATGTGAACAAAGTCATTACAGGCTTGCAAGACCATAATGTATTTAGCATAGACTTTACACAGAGACTGGGGAAAGGAGCTAGTCAAGCTCCAACTGACAGGAAAAGAACCAGGAAAGCAAATGCCACTGTCCTACTGCAGAGAAGGAAAAATATGATACAAATACAGGCAAGACCTCCTCCTATTTTCATGCCAAGGTCCTAGTGCCTTGGCAGTGCCTCCTGTGGCCTGTAGGACAAAAGAAGAAAGAAGGCCACTATGGATTCCTTGAAGCAGAGGTCTTTAGACGTGCAGATAACTTCACAATTTAAATTCTACTTTCTTCCTTATTCATTCATTGGCTGTGCTCCAAATCTCATGCTCTTTTACAGATTGTTCCACTTCTTAACTATTCCTCCCAATTAAAGCTAAATATCTAATGTGCATCCAACTTCTACAGCAAAAGAGGTTTGTTCACAATATTTCAGGAGTACCACTAAATAAGTGAGGTGAATTAAAAAACATCTTCACAATGTTGATAATTTACCAGAATGGATTACCAGCAGGTCCTGAAGGCTTAATTTCTTCTGTCACAAAAACCAGTATGCCACTAAACTGGAAGGAAGGATGATATAAACTATTTCAGGGTCCCTGAAGAGAAGCAGAGTAGCTGGGAACCATGTTAGAGCCAACCATCTTTTCTCAGAGACTGAGTTATCACCAGCCTATCCAGGAATTACTTCAGTCTACATAGAAAGAAGCATTCTAGCATTCTTATCCCCCCCTTCTCTATGAAGCAAACACACATACAGCAGGTGTGGCAGTTGTTAACTACATATCAGAGATACAAAAATCTGTGTTTACTCTTGCATAAAACCAAACATTTTATATAGTCAGTATTAGTGCAAGAACCTGTCGTTGGCATCAGAGGGCATCAGCAACACCACCTGTGTGAGGTGCAACCAGGTGGAAGATCTGCTTGGTCTGGTGGCAAAGCTGAAGGAGGAGTAGGAAGCTTGAGGAGTATGAGAGACTGTGAGATGGAGATAAGGCTGGTGGAGCTGCTTCCTACCATCCCCGAGATAAATGCACCAGATGGAAATACCACAAGATACAGAGGATACCCTATCCTCTTGACACCAGGCAGAAGGAGGGGACTTAAGAGATAGGGGGAGAATGGAAACAGTTCAGGTTGGCAGGTGAATCCCCTCCCAGCCTACCTCACCTTCTCAGGTGTCTTTATACAATAGGTATGAGGCTCTGGAACTGGCAGGCCAGGAGAATGATGATGTGGATGAAGACCTATCCAGGGGGCTGGTTAGGGGAAGTCAGTCAACCCCACACATTACAACTGCCTCTGCTAAGAAAAACAGAAGGGTAATTGTCATAGGCAACTCCCTTCTGAGGGGAACAGAGGGCCCCATATGCCAACAGGACCCAACCCATAGGGAAACCTGCTGCCTCCCTGGGGCCTGGGCTAAAGACGTTACTAGAAAGCTCCCTTGTCTGGTATAATCCTCTTCAAGAAGGAAGTCTGAACAGTGCAGGAGCAGTCCATCCCCACGTGCCAAAAGACAAGCCAGTGGGGAAGACGACCAGCCTGGCTGAACAGAGAGCTTTGGCTGGAATTCAACAAGAAAAGGAGAGATTATGACCTTTGAAAGAAGGCACAGGAAACACAGGAAAAGTACAAGAATATTGTTAGGTTATGCAGGCAAAATATTACAAAGGCAAAAGCCCAACTAGAACTTAATCTGGTCACTGTCATAAAAGGTAACAAAACAAAAAGAGTAATAGCAACAAAGAGGGCCAAGGAGAACGTCCATCCTTTACTGGATGGGGGGAGAATGCTGCCACAAAGGATGAGGAAAACACCGAGGTACTTAATGCCTTCTTTGCCTCAGTCTTTAATAGCCAAACTAGTTATCCTTGGGGTATTCAGCCCCCTGAGCTGGATTACAGAAGAGCAGAATAAAGCCCCCATAATCCAAGAGGAAACACTTAGCAACCTGCTACACCACTCAGATGCACACAAGTCCATGGGGCCAGATGGGATCTAACTGAGGATACTGAGGGAGCTGGTGGAAGAGCATGCCAAGCCACATTCCATCATTTTCCAGCAGTCCTGGTTAATTAGGGAGGTCCCTGCTCACTGGAAGTTAGGAAATGTGACACCCATCTCCAAGAAGGGTCAGAAGGAGTATCCAGAGAATCACAGGCCTGCCAGCCTAACCTTGGTGTTAGGGAAGCTTATGGAGCAGACCATCCTGAGTGCAATCACATGGCATGTGCAGGGCAACCAGATGATCAGGCCCAGCCAACATGAGTTGACAAAAGGCACATCCTGCTTGACTAACCTGACCTCCTTCTATAACCAGGTGACCTTCTTAGTGGATGGGGGAAAGGCTGTGGATGTTGTCTAACTTCAGTAAGGTCTTTGACTCTGTCCACCACAGGATTCTCGTAGAGAAACTGGCTGCTCATGGCTTAGACAGGTGTACTCTTCAATGGGTAAGAAACTGGCTGGATGGCCGAGCCCAGAGAGTTGTATTGAATGGAGTTAAATCCAGTTAGCAACCAGACACAAATGCTGTCCCACAGGGCTCAGAACTGGGGCCAGTTCTGTTTAGTATCTTTACCAATGACCTCGATGAGGTGATTGGGTGCACCCTCAGTTAAGTCTGCAGACAACATCGAGTTGGGCAAGAGTCTTGATCTGCTTAAGGCTCTGCACAGGGGTCTGCCCAGGGTGGATCAATGAGCTAAGGCCAATGGGAGGAGGTTCAGCAAGGTCAGGTGCTAGGTCCTACAGCTGGGTCACGACTACCTCATGCAATACCACAGGCCTGTGGAAATGCAGCTATAAAGTTGCACAGCAGAAAAGGACCTGGAGGTGTTGGTCAACAGCCAGCTAAACATGAGCTAGCAGTATGTTCAGGTGGCCAAGAAGGCTAAGAGCATCCTGGCGTTTATGAGAAACAGTGTGGCCAGCAGAACTAAGAAATGATTGTCCACCTCCACTCAGCACCAGTAAGGCCACAGTTCAAATACTCGGTTCAGTTTTGGGCCACTCACTACAAGAAAGAACACAGAGGTGCTAGAGCATGTCCAAAGAAAGGAAATGAAGCTGATGAAGGGTCTAGACTGCAGTTCTTATGAGGAGTGGCTGTGGGAACTGGGGTTGTTTAGTCTGGAAGAAAGGAGGCTCAAGGAGACCTCCTCACTGTAACTCCCCAAAATGAGGTTGGAAGTGAGATGGGTGTCAGTTTCTCCTTCCAGGTAATAAGCAACAGGATGAAGAGGAACCATCCTCAAGTTGCACCACTGGAGGTTTAGACTGGATAATGGGAAAAATTTCTTCACCAAAAGAGTGGTTAAGCATTGGAACAGGCTGCCAGGGAAGTGGTGGAATCACTGTCCCTGGAAGCTTTGGGAAAAAAAAAAGTGTAGATGTGGTGTTTAGAGACATGGTTTACTGGTAGACTTGGCAGTACTTGGCTAACAGTTGGACTCAACAATCTTAATGGTCTTTTCCAACTTTAATGATTATAGCTAAAAATTTAAAAAATTAGTCACTACTATCCAGGACAACCTGGCAGATCTTCTTCTCTCACTTAAGATTCTTTTCTTTTTATAAACTTCTGTCCACATGAATTGAATGCACAAAAGTCCCCATGAAAAACTCCAATTTATAAAAAGTGTAGTAGAAACAGAGGAGATGAAGGTGCCAAGACACTGATGGGAATTTCATGAAGTCCAGTTGTCACAGCCAGAGCCACTGATAGTAAAGGCAAACAGAAAAAACCTCCAACACAAAGCTCCCTTTTATAGATTGCAAATATCAAACAGTACAGAAAAAGGATTTTGAAAGGCCCAGAAATTTTTTATTTGGAGCTTACTGCATCTAAGTATCTGAATGAAATTGATACCTCTTAGCTATGGCATCTGGCAGTTTAAAGGGAGTAATGACACTAGCTTCACACCTTGTATTAAATGTGCTTAAGAGACTAAGTAGATGCAACAGCTTGCTTTCCACTCAGTTATTATTTCACAGAATCCTGTGCATATTTAAAGACCATGCTGTCCTCTTGCTCCCCAAAATGCTTTCAGAACCACAAACATTGTGGGATGAGGTGGGGATACTGGTACTGCTTATGCTTGCTATTTTAACTCCTGGGGATGACCTGTGGAATTGTCTTACCACAGAGTAGGTGACTTATAAAATTGGGTTCAAAAACCAAGTAAGCACACTGAGTAAGTAAGAAAAATTCATTAACATTTTTAATAGAAACAGCCTAATTAAAACCAAAGAAAATGGCGAGGAGCCACAGAACATTGCATATAATGACATTTCACAGACTGTATTCCCCACACACAGGCCCTGTCCTTACATAGTTCTTCACTGCTGGCTACTGTTACAGGCAGACTCTGATCCAGATGTCTTGTTTTCACGTTCTCACAAGGCATCCCATCCCCACAACACTTCCAAGTCAGGGTAAAATTAGAACTACTGCTCAGCCACTCTTAATTTAGCTGAAGCATAAGGAGGCCTGATTTCTCCTCTACAGCAGTTGTACCCTGGACACCTGTTCAAGTTAATAAAAGCTGCAGAGGAAGGCAAAGGTTGCAGTAAGTGATTGTTTTGCCCATTCCTTATTCTTAAATGTGTATTTCCTTTGAAGAACAAGCAATTACAGTTAAGATCTATTGATTTCCCAATTCCACTTAGAGAACTAAATTTAAAATAAACGAGCCCCAAGACAGTTCAGTTCAGTATTCTATGAAGCGGATGTTTAAATAACCTGACTAGTTGCTATCTCTCTGCACTATTCATAGTGAAAGGATTTGTTAAACTCAAAACGTGAGGTACCGTCTTCTGAAAGTAATTCTGAGTCAAACAAGAAGCTGAGATGGTTAGTTCTGGAGAGTGACACTAAAACTGCTGTAAAAAAATAGCAAATAAAAAGAAGAAAACTTGCTACAGGTGCATCAGTCTGAAAAAAGAGCTGCTGATGTACCTTGATGTACGAGGGCTTGGCTTACCATGGAACTTCAAATCCCATAGACTGTTTCTTTCCAGACACTGTCATTTTGGTAATTTTTGGCACAATTTCAGATTCCATTCTGGCTGACTGGGAATCCCTTGTTTTTCCTAGTAATAGACAAAAAGTAAGTTTGAACTTAAGGTTGTGGCCAACAGGTGTTAAATATAAAGTTTAACAAGTTACATCTCTTCAACCCAAAGATATCAGTCTGTGATGATTAATTCTCACACTTCTGTGTCTTATTTGCATATAATGAATACTAATTCAAAATAATCTCCAAATAGTTGTATTTATTGTGAAAATCTCATCTATGTCTCCAACCAGTCACATGAGACCTACATCATTCAATACATCTTGTTGCAACAGCTCTGCAGGATGCCAGAAGGATTTCTTGCAACATGAGGATGAGAAAGCAAAGCTTTTTGCAGCTGCTCACTAGCTGATTAGGTTAATTCTTTCTTAGTTTTTCTTTTGGCTTAACATTGCTGAGTCTCAAGGCTACTGCAAGATAAAAACAATATGTCCACCTCAGATACTGCTAGCAGCAACACAAGCTATGTGTGGGCTAGCAGGCTTTCCCTGAAATCTGGAAACAAAGTTGTCTCATAACGAATTACAGAGAAGTAGTCAAGCAATACCGAAAAGCTAGCTAATTTAAAGGTTATTTAGAAATAATTACCAGGGTTGAGTAACTTAAATTACTTTATAGGTGTCAATTTTTACCATAACTTAAATGAAAATACAATTACAGTAAGGTTCACTCTTAATTTTATGAAACTACAGTTTCACAACTAATGGCACTAAAAGGTTATTAAGTTTCTTGTCAAGCTGTAAAACAAAAATAATTAAAAACATTACTCTGGGGATAGGAGCTTTTCAAAAAAAAGAAGTAAACCAACTCTTTTCTTTCTACAATTCCCTCATCAATATGTTAGGATCCCTTCTCCCTTCAAGGAAAAACGCTTCCAGTTTTACAGCATGAGTGACAGTGGCTATACCTTCTGTTCTGTACGATGTTACACACACAGGAAAGCAAAACAATAACCTGAATTCAGAATTAAGCTGAAAGTTTTAAACAATCTTCTCCTACAGATGTGTCTGAGAACTAGAAAGATGTCACTATTCTTCCAGTAACAGACCAATTTGGATAGTCGTGAGTCAAGTGAATACTTAATTCTGAATACCAAATCTTTTAAGTATTTTAGCTTACTATTCTAAGATGGACTGTTGGAGTTATATGGTCCTGATCATTTGGGTTAACTCTTTATTGTCTTCTGAAGTATGACAGACACTTTTAAAATGACAAAATCATATTACTTTGCAGGTTATATATGAAGTTGTGGCCCAGGCTGCAGGAAGGTAAGGAAACAGAATGCCACAGATATGTCTATAGCAGACAGCATACCAAAAAAGCTGTTGTGCAACTTTCTCTAAACAATCACACTATAGACTGAGACATTCTTATTTAAATTATGACTTGGTCTTCATCTCCCTCACTTGTCTGCTGATACTCATTTTATTTATATGCCACCTGGACATCTCTGGAAGAAGTATTCTGTATGTCTATTACTAATAGCTGCATATCAAGTACACTGTAAATAAGTAAAAACAGCACAAATCATCGTTTACAATAACCACAAATTATCCAACAGACAAAGAGTAATGAATCAGAATACAAAGTTCTCAAACCACTGGACAAGGACTAGTAGTTAAGGACAAAGATTCTGTTTCATATTCAAGCTCCTACATAGATTACCTACAGCATTTTTTAGTAAGTAATCACTTGAGTTACTGTAAAAATTACATCACTTTTGTTGCCAGCTTGTTGGGGCCCCCACTTCAATTCCACCAATTTTCAAGCAGCCATGACTTTCTCTGCCAGTTAAACATGAATGCTTTACATGTCATTTGAAAGCAGAGTTACACTTAATTCTCAGAAAATACCATGCTTGAAATCTGACTGCTAGGACCTAATAATTACAAAAAAACCCCACCACAACAAAATTGAAATGAGATTAGTTGAACAAAACTAAGATAACAATTCATATCCTATAACTTGAAAATAACTTGCAATCTATTAGCAGTATTTGGTACATATGATCCAAAATCAAAAGACAGGCTTTACAAATACATCTTCTCTAATCAACTTAGAAATGAAGCTTCATTCTGTACACTTACTGTTGGGCTGTTTAGCACTGATCTAAAGTTAAATGTACAAGGACACAAAACACATTCAATGAATCGAGTAGTTGACACAAAACACAGATTTAGAACTAGAGATTAGGAAACACTAGAAGTTGAAGAAAATACAAAAATAAAATTACAAAGAGCAAGAGAAAGTAAAGCAACTGTCCATTGACAGCACTGACAGTTTGGGTGGGTTTTTTCTTTATTTAGTTATTTTTATAATGGACTAGTACTGCAGCATAAGTGGAGTAAGGAAGCAGATCAGGATCATATAAAGACAAACAAAACCACAGAAGGTAATCCTGGAATTGTGGCATTCAACTAAATGCAAAGACAACACAAGAATTCCTAGTAACACTACTAACAGAAGCATCAGATACAATTTTTTGACTTCAATGATTTTATAACCTAGTACAATAAAATCAAGCAGCCCATTTGAGATAAGGGCCAAGTCTGTCTTTCATGCACTGCAGGCACCTTTAAAGATTAAGAATTATGGGCTTCATTGCAAAGGACACAAGGCCAGGAAAGGAGTATATTTTACTATCTAATCTACAGGGTACCAGAGAAAATTGCATGATAAATTCTTATCTCCTTTAGTAGGCAAGGCAAAAGCTATTCAGCACTTGACAGATAGTATGCAAATCCTTAAACTGCACCTTGGAACTAAAAGGAAGTCAATGCACATTGCTGATATAACTCTAAAACACTTCTTCATCAACAAGAACAGTATCCTATGGCAACTGAAGTGAACTACAAACCTGCAAAAAGTATAGGAGCAGTAATCCCAATCTGATTAGGACAAAAGCAGCTGTGAGGAAAATTAAACTCTGAAGGGAAAGGACATAAAGAATATAGAAGGTTTTGCCAAGAAAGGCTTCATGTAGTTCTTCCTGCCTTCTGCCATGTGGACTTCCTTAAACACATACATTTCCTAAACCAAGAGTATACATAATATAATAACAGATACATCTTTCATAAACTGCTTAAGAAGACCCAACACCTCCTTGTTACATTTCACTACCCCTGCACTGCAAAAAGCAGAAAGAAGAGTGGATCACATGCACCAATTGGCCAAACTGGACAGCAAGAGATTTTACTAAAAGGACACTCCATAAAAATTCTGACAAGTCACTACCTTAACACTGAGAAAAGTGAAGAAATTTTATTTCTAGGAAAACAAAGTGCACATTTCTAAAAGATAAGAATGTGAAAGCTTGTCAGCATAATAGTTGTCACAATTCAAAATGTTTAAAACCCAAAACTTCTAGCCTATTTTAAGCAAAGTACTTTTCAGACAAATATTTGGTGTTTAGACTGCAGTGACATCAGAGTACCTAGACTAAAGCATACTATAGCTACATCTCAAACACTGTTCCAAACAAAACACACACTTCTGCACCTTCTCTCAGTATCAAATTAGGATGAGCCTAATACCAAAGGAAACAGACATTCCTGCCCTGACAATACTCCAGTACAACTATGGCAATGTGTAACAATTGGACAATCAGAGCTCCACTCCCTTATTACTCTTTTATTTGCTTTACCTTTCCTGTGACTGCCAGTTGATCTTCTGCCTTAAAAGCCTTTTGATTAAGTAAAACCAGTATCACTAATGACACTTGCTGTAACCTTCAAAAGTATTAAAAACACAACCCCAAAATCTTATGGCAGAATAAAGCCTTTGCAGACTGATATATATGCAGACACAGACACATATATATGCAGGAAGCAAGTAAAACCTAGGGACAGTCTTTAAAAACAAGAACAGTCTCTCAGAGTGTCCCAAAATGGAAAAGCAAAAGTGTATGAACATAGTCAACCATCTTCCTTTACTGGAAGCAACTCCCTAGATTTTGGATTTCCTTTGTAAAAATGGTTGCAAGGAGTACCTGTAAAAGATTTAAACAAACAACTCAAGACATTATTTTGGCTTCTTCATTACACATAACAGCCCTGAGGAGTTCTTTTTTTCAGTTTTTGTTCATGTACATACTTCACTGAAGCTAACAAGAAGACAAAAACTGGTTTTCCCTCTGATTCTGTAAGAAGTACAGAAGTTATGCCTCAGTAGCTGCAAGAGACAATTGCCAGGCTACTCTGCTCCCAAGCAGTTTAGAGGTGCAACAGGAGTCTATTGAACAACCATCATCTCAAAAAACCATGCTGACACCAAAGTGAAGGAGAGATACTGGCATATTTGGGGAAACACATTAACTCTGGGTATTTAAATCCACACTGGCTTTGCTCAGCTGGCCATACCTTTTCAACAATACAAACAAAATGCCACTGTTTTCAATTCCTACACACAGAGGCTTCTCCCAATTAGATCTCTCCTCATCAAATTTTATAATGGCAGTGAAACACTAAGCTCAACTACAACATTGCACAGAGAAGCTTGCTTCTGATAAGATGAACCAGCATTCTAATATGCCTGAATTCAGCTTGAAAACAAGGAAGGAAGAATGTTAATAAGTCAGGCATGTCTTGAAGTTGTTCTTTTTCAGGTGGCAATCCCATTTAAATAAATCCATGTCTAGGCACAAAACAACTACTAGTGGTATATCAGTACTGGCAAATGAATACACCTCCCAGGGAATTATATGCTAATTAACTGTGGGCAGATTGCAGTTTCTTTTTCTTTAAAGCTTGAAGTAATTCATATGCTTTCAAAGTTTTTACTTAATTTACATGGATTCTTCTATTTTCTAAAGTGGTGTGAGCACTTATAAGAGGCTGAATACTATTTCAGTTCTGAATGGAGCTGGGGAGCCTAGATGCACTCACACTTAACAGGCAGAATTAATTTACTTCAGCAGGTCCTCCTAGTGTTGTCTAAACCAGCACTGGCATGGAAAAATATACATGTTACACCATGCCTTCTGATCTGGCAGATAATGTCTGCATCCCTTACTCTGCTACAGACTTTCTATATAACCACAAGCAAACCACTTACACCTTTGTCTCCTGATTACACAGCAACAGCCACCAACTGCATAGAAGAAAAAAGTGCACAGGTTTTGTGCACCATGTCATGAGCTTGTACCAATGTTTCATAACTCACTGATCAAAACCAAAAAAAACCCCAAATCACTGTTTTGCAGATGCTCCTGGCAGTGCAACTGTTGAATGTGTTAGTAACAACAGAAGCACAGAAAAGACACAGTTGTTTCTGAAAATCAGATTTAACAACTGAGGCCTCTACAAGATAATACTTCCCTTCCTGTAAGCTGTGCTATGATTTGAAGGGTCTGTAACTGTGAAAATAATTCAAGCATGGACTACATAAGACAACCAGATGCAGACTCCAGCCTGAGCACATACAACTTCATGCTGTTTCCCCACATGTATGTGGGTTTATATTAACATCTAACACATCCATCATTGTAATCAGCTATTTCAAAATTGTCACTGTAACATAGCCCAGCTGAAAAATTTCAAACTGTTTTTACCCTTCTATTTATGCCATAAATCTCATGAGTTTCTATACTTGAATTAAAACCTGTAATTTGCCTTAAAACCAGCAAAACTGTATTTTGATCCCTTCAAAGAAGTCTAGGTTGGACTAGATGATCTTTTCAGGTCCCTTCCAACTCCTAACATTCTGTGATTCTAGAACATTCCAGATTTACTAAATTTACACAGTTCTCTGACCTTTACAACATTCTGCTGTGCACATATCCTATAGCCCATCATTTAAATTTCTTTGAATGTAACAGATCAGTGACAAAATCTGCTGCATGTGTGAGAAGTTCAACATACAGAAAGCCTTTCTTATGCAAATAAAGCAATGAGATAATTGAAAAAGGAATAATTTAATTCTTTAGAAAAGTCTCTCCTACTCTTTTACAATCCTAGAAACTGCAGCCCTTTGAGAAGCACCTCTGGTAGCAAAGAAAAACCACTTAGCTCTAATGAAAGATGTCACATGAAAAAAATTCAAAGTAAAATGTTACTTTACTATTTAAATTATACAAGTTAAACCCACGAAATTCTAGGAAAATACATTACATTAGACTACTAGGAACCACAATATACAACTGGATGCTACTGAACATCCACAGCACTTATGAAAGTAACACAACAATACAAAATAACAAAAAGGCAACTTGCTAAGTCACACCCCTCCCAGTGCTGAGCCACAGCCATTCTAAAGATACTGCTAAAAACAATTCTTCAAACAAGAACACTGAACTTTTTCTTTTAAAAAGAAAGGTTATTTCTTAATTGAAACCACAGTCAGGGGTTTTCCAGGTAATTCTGTCTTGTTGTCACAGCTATTACCTTCTCTGCAAAGTCTCAAATGGTGACTAGGACTTTTTTTTTTTTCATGAAACTGGGAATAGGCATTTTCACCAAAAAATGCTGACAACAAAAATATCTACTTGCACCTGACAACAAGAATCTTTTGTGGGTTTGGCTTTTTTTTTTTTTGAGGTTTGATACAGCAGGAGGGAGAAAGGATTAAGCAGACTTTTGAGTGATACTCCTGAGTACCTCCAACAGAGGCCACTTCTGTGGCCCACACACAACACACCAACAGGACACCAACTTGCCAAGCCAAGACTGAAGGTTCAGACCAGTTTGCTTCACTACACGCAGCTGCAACATCTGGATGTGCAGCAGGCACAGTCAGAAGGGCTGGCAGCCTCGCCGGCTATAATTAGCTGGCACTTCTCATTGCTCAGGCTTTACTTTCAATGCCTGCTACTTTCAGCAAGTAGAACTCTTTAGTTCAAAACTTGATTTGTTTCAAGTGAGGTAACTGCCTGGGCAGCCTTTCCCTTCCAGACAGTGAAAACAAGGAAACTGGAAAAGATCAGGTATAATGGCTTATTTTCAAAAAATGGCACCTGAAGAAAACATTATCTGAGTAAATGAAATTATTCTTGTGATCTTTTCACATTCTGAAAATCTAATTGATTTGACCATGCTCCTACAGCCTTAAAACTTAATTCCCCAAATTATTTCTTGAACTGTATGCAGCTGCTGTGGCTATTTTTGATCAGACTGGATTTGGCTGTGTCACCTGAGAGCAAATCCTACCTCTCCTGTGGTTTCCGTAGTTTCCTACCACATCAATAAACTGGAGGTGGGAACCTGCCTGGGATAATCATAAAAAGTAAACAAACAGAAGGCAAGAGGAAAAAACCAACAGTATAGTGAGTGCTGACAAGCAGCAAGAGAAGCAAGATTATCAAGGATAAACAGGGACTACAAGAATGAAAATCAATACAGCAAAGAAGAAGAAATGAGAGCTGCAATGACCACGAAAAGAACTGGCAATATTAGCTAACAACCAAACCACATACTCTAGTGATAAATTACATGCAGAGCTAAACAAGAACAAAGGAAGAAGAGGATCAGACTGAAAATGAACACAAACTATGTGTGGAGAAAAGTGAACACAGAAAGCAATCATGGTTAATGACTGCAATATGAATATAGATAGGAAACTGAGAATGGCAACATAAGGTGTCTGGAGTGATAAAAGAGGGGGGAAAAAAGGAACTGCAATGAAAAAACTGGAATGACATGAGGACTCAAGCAGGAATTACAAAAAATTGGACACGACTAAAATTAGAGAAGGACAGACACTGATATTAGATCA
Organism: Galbula dea; assembly: GCA_013399015.1. Lineage (NCBI taxonomy): Eukaryota > Metazoa > Chordata > Aves > Piciformes > Galbulidae > Galbula > Galbula dea. Next base: position 442,839 of record VWZX01000359.1, read on the forward strand.
GGTTGATGCAGATGGGATGGCATGTGTTATAGCAAGACAATAACACATTTTCTGTCCTTCCTGGAACTTAGCCTAAATTTCTGGAGTTACACCATTTCCCTTGCCATCAAGACTTCCTCCCTGACTGAAGCCAAGTGATACAGAATACAGCAGTCAATTACTGCTGCCTTCTCTTGCTCTTCTTACCTGAAAAAAACACCTTCCCATGGAACTGTTCTGCCTGTCAAGACATATTAAAATGACATGTACTCAAATACACAAATTGCACAGAATTCATGTTACCTATTAAAGCTATTTTTTTCTCTGTGATTCTACTGAATGGCATTTAACTTAGAATAGTGCCACAGAAACCTAACACCTCAGAGAATGATATATGTTTTTACATAGAACTTCTAACTAACCCGTATTACAACTAAGCATTCAGTGTTTTGGAAAGTTAAACTTGTATGTCTCAGTATCTGGATGCTTAATGCAACATTCCAATCAGCATCTGCCTCTAAGAAGCTATGTGTAAGCAACACATCAACAAAGGAACACATAGTTCAGCTCTATATGCAGACCACTAGCATGGTCCTTCCGGGAACACGGATAATTGGTCTAGTTTAGATTCATAGTTAATATATTTGGGGAAATATAAATAAATGCTACTAATAACTGAAATACAATTAAGAGAAAGAAAGGCACTGTCACTGGAGTAAAACTCTGAAGACCTCCAGTTTCACTAAGCCTACACATCCCATGTGACAAAACGGAGATCTACCGTACAGAAAGGCTGACTAGAGGGTGTCTGTTTACTTCCAGAGATTACACAAACATCAGCTGCCTCCTCTTGAGGTTTCTGACACAAACACATAAGAGGTCCAATAGGAATTCACAACAACAGAAAAGACTTTCGCATCCGTCAAGTTTCTGACAAGAATGTCCCTGCCGCGTTTCTCATGCCTACTGCTTAGAGTTCAATGGACTCAGATCCAGTCCCTCCCATCACCGTAACCCAGTACAACTCATCCTGTAACTACTGAAACTTTATTTGTGGGAGGTGCATTGCTCTGCACTCTAGCAATGCCAACAATGGCCCTTCTCAATCTGTAATCGAAGCTGCAATCTGCTGTAAAATTAATTTATTAGACATTTGCAGTTACTGTGTCACAGCATCTTTGCTCTCCCACACACACGCAACCCTAAGTCGTTGGTGGTGTTTTCTAATTCAACGAATTCTTCTTAAATGACTGTGAACTGTCTTTCACTGAGATTTAGAAAAAGCTCACTCTTGTATTTCTGAAGTGCAACTTCCTACCATAAATGGTCATGTAAAGAGCAGAGTCAGCACTATAGGCAGGATAACCCTAAAAAGATATCCCCTTGAGCCAGTCACTGACACTCACAGAATACATAGACCCCATGCAAATAACCAGAATTTCTGTTAAAACCTTGGCCCAAAATGAGTATGTAAAACTGAAAGTACAATATGCACATTCTATTACACTTATATTGAATTTCCAAAAATACAGACAGAAATTTCAGGTTTTAATTCTTAACTAATATTACAGTGCCAGAGGATGGTGCTATTTGCCTAAACATCATTCAGGCAACTCAGAAGTAGCATCATGTCTTTCACAGGTCGATCTGCACAAGCACATTACTGTTGATTGTAGTGCAGAACTTCAAGGCATTTTACAAAAGCAAGTTTTCCTGGTTCACAACTTCTATTTATGTATCAAAATTACTTCTGTATGAAAAAGAAGCTTAAGAAGAATAGTGGACAAGATAAACAGCAGCAAATTGATAGTATATAAAAAGTAAAATTGTCTTCTACCTGTTCAATTTTTCCACAACCATTCTGTAAACTTTCTCCAGAGAACTAATGAAGTGGCCTTTTAAAGTTACAAGAGAAAAAAATGTATTTAGCAGTCCTCCATGATTAAGTATGTTGAAGTTGCAAGTCTCTTTTCATTTATAAGTTCCAGAAGATTGCCTTTTACAAACTTTTAGTGTAGTGAGAACTTGAAGGTAAGAGCATCTAAAACTTTTTAATTTAATTTAAGTTTTCTGACATTACAATATTACAACCACATCAAACAATGACTGGGTCAGAGAGCTGACACATCTGTGGGAAAAGCAATAATTTTCTTCTTAAAAGTCAATAAAATTTTGCAAGTTTTTACTTGTCTATGCATTCACTTTTTTTACTTCGCTGCAAGTTAGCCTCGTATAAGAAAACAGGTTTATTTGATGCCCCTCCATCATTTCAGGAATAGCAGTGCAGACAGCAATGTACAGCACAGGGCACATTTCAGAGTGGAAGACTGGTGGCTTCAGAGGACCAAAAGAAAAACCTAATTGTATACCAAGAATTTATCAGCTATTGAAAAAAGCAGTTTAGGGACTCATGCAAGATATGATTTCAAAGAATCAAAAAGTTCAAGAGATTGAGTATAGGAAAAAAAAAAATCAAGGTCCAGCAGTACAGTAATTATCAACAACACTATGCATACACTCCTACCCACCTCTTACTGTAAAGGAAAACACAAATGCATTTAATAAGAAAAAACAGGAATTGTTCACAAGTGCAAGAGAGATAGACTCACCGACTGACACTGACTTTTAATTTCTGCTTACAAGGTTATGGTAACTAACTAGCAAATCCTGAGAGACTTCTCCTTTCAGTTTGTGAGGTTTTTTTTCCCTTAAGTAGACAAAAAATCAACATATTCTACTTACATATTTTACAAAAAGTCAGCCAAAGACTCCAATTTTGAAACCTAATGACGATGAAATGATGGCATGCATGAGAATTTCATTCAAGGCAGAGACGGTAGGAATGGTGGCACAGGACTGCCATCAGAAACGGGACTGAAAAGATGGAAGCGCATTACATGGAACAACTCATATGACAAGGGTTTTTACTTTGCATTGTCACAAAGCTGACTTCTTGATCATTCTCAACATGTCCTACTCAAGAGAGCTGGAGACATCTTCCCAAGCCAGTAGTTAGGTCACTTCTCTGGCACCCAGTAAAACTAGGTACAAAGCCCTTACCATAACCAACTGAAACTGCAGATGACATGTATCATTCACAGAACAGCAAGTGTTTAGGCTCTTAAAAGTTTTGGGGTTGGGTTTTTTTGCACTTTGGCAAGCTACAATCTTCCAATTAAAACTTATTTCACTATAGATTATTAATCAGCTATGGGCATGATCCTTAGCTGACAACCATCTTTGTGTGGGATGTTTGGTATTTGCTCATATACAAATCTCAAAGCAGACCTACCCCGTATTTTTCTGTACAAATACTGAAGTGCTAGTTAAATTCTACAGTCTGTAACTACAGTGGAGACTTGAAATCACAAGAACTGCTTCAGGACATTGCTCTGCTTCCATTAAGATAGAAAACTAGTATTGAAAAAGAAAGATACTAAGGTATAAAAGATGAATAAAGTTACAGAACTTTTTCTCCATGAACTGTAAGTACCCTTATAAAAACCAACGAATCAAAAAGTAAAGCAACTCTCTATATTGAAAACTACAGTTAGACACAAGATCATAAACAAAATGTTGCTGACAAAAATCAAATAAAATCTGTAAACCAGTGAAAACTATCGTGCTATTATAAATTCCAAAATAAAAGTCATCAGAAGATACAATTTTGACCAAACAAATCTGACAGAGTCGTTTTCCAAACTGTCACAGGACAATGTCTACTGTTCATGTTTCTTGACCATGAGTGATTTTAATAAATTGAGGAAACTGACAAGGAAAAAGCTGACAGTATTCACCAGAATGGAAATAATGATGCTGGAAGGCAGGCTCCAATGCAGATGAAACCAGTAAAACACAGGACTGACATTCTACAAGCCTGCCTGCTTTGCAGAAATTATCATGTATACCTATGCAGCGCCCCCAGCTCAGTGAATAAGCAGCACCTTTTTCTCTGGGTGGAAAAAAGCTCCCAAAGAAACAAGAATAAGCTGTGAAACAGAACCAGTATGTTACATGCAATAGGTGCTCTTACTTTTTAAGGCAGTCTAGCAGAACAGGGTCTGCATTTATGTCCCCAAGACAATGGGAATTTTTCACAGAGCAAGTATTTGTAGCTGTGCACATGGATATCTTTACTTAAGGTAAGTGGCTAATGACTGTAAATAAAACTTTTAAAGAAAAAACAAGACGTCTGCTCACATGAACTAATAATACAGCTGATGGTATGATACAAAAGGTACCTCTGATAGCTGATGAGCCCAAACTACAGAAGACATAGCAGCTGAGAAGCCCCAACTACAAACAAGCTCTATTAAAAGACTGAGGATAGAGCAGAAGATACGGTATTTTACAGGGCTTTACAAAACAGCATAGCTCATACCATAGCTTGAAAATGCTACCTCTTTTGCTGTTCCAACCAACCTCCTAGAATTCACAACTTAACAAGCTACTGGAAACATACAACCTTTTTTTAATTTTAAAAAGCTGTGAATCTGAGGTTAATATACTTTTAAAAGCCACCTGGAAAATTACTTTGAAGAGAAAAATGTTAAACGTTCAGATTTTTATGTTAAGAAAAGACAAGTTGGAAACAAAAGGTATTAAAAATGTATTGTTCTTCTTTGCACGTGTAAATTAGCTCAAGTTAAACATTTCACACAATCTGTTCAAAGGAAATTTGCTGAGTGAACATAAACCTTATGGTACTCATTTTACTAGGGCTAAATGTAAAATATTGAAGCAAAACACATACACTTAACTAAACCAAACAAAATAATTAACTAGGTGGTGGTTTTTTTCCCCTCTCCAAACTGAGACTATGCTCTTCCCCTCCTTAACTATTCCAAGATCTCAGATTAAGGGATGCTGGTTTATGCCATTAGATCAATTTCCACTACTCCTCTGCTACAAAATATTAAGTAGCTTTAAAAAAAAAAATCAACAGAAATTTCAGAAATGCTACTTAAATTTTTAACATTTTTCTTGTATCCAACTCAGCTTAACTTAATCAAAATTAAATGAGATTTGTAAATTATTTCTATGCAGAAGGGGCAGTTTAAGGAGTCTGTAGACATTCAACATCAATTTAAGAAAGACAACACCAAAAGAAAACAGCAAGATTCCCTTCTCCAGCTGAGTTTTGTTTTCAGTGTGTTTTCACATTATGAAATCAAAGGCTGTAGGTATGCAAGAACTGTTTCTACAACATGCTTGCAACCCACCAGGTAAATACTAAAGATTACATTTTGCAATGGATTGTTTCTTATATGAGATACCACTTAAACTGGAATACCTTCCCATCATCATCATCATCATCATCATCCAGATTCTCACTCCTCTCCTTAGTGCAATTTTCCACTCCTGGTAGAACACCAGAAAAAAAACCAAAGGGAAACGAGGCTTAAATTCTGGCCATGCTATCATCTGTCAGTCATAACTAGTATGTCTACAACAATGGGTTATATGAAGATGTGTTTTTCTATATGTGACTGCTGTCTAGTGGAAGAGACCTTGACTGGTCATAATTGTTCTATAGAACCAGCATTTCATCCTACCTTACTACTGGGATTCAAAGCTCTGATATAGCTAGCTAACATCACCACTAGTATCTGGAATACTTTCCAGATATCCCTGTGCTGGAAGGACCTTTTCCTTTACATGCATCCTAAACTCAAGCAACACATGCCATTTGGAAAGGAACAGTACAATCTCAGTTTTCTCTTCACTGCTACACAGATGAACATTCAAGAGATGCCACCCAAACCTACCCAACGGTAGCTAACAAAAGATAAATAACTAAAATACATCCACAGGAGAATGTCACATTCACAAAGCACAGCTTGAGATGTAAGCTGTTAGATAAAGCAGTTTGAAATTACTAAGGCATACCTGACTGACACAATTTTTTTCTAGTTCATTTCTGTGAAATTTTCTGTTTGTCTTTTCTGTAATATCAACAGGCTTCAAAGTCCACTTTTGCAGACACCTTGCTCATTTCCTTAAGAAAGAATTAGTCTGCCACACTGCTGTTTTGCCCTGGTCATAGAGAGAGTACCCTTGAGGAAGGGCAAAAATGCAGGAGAAGCAATGGCTATTAAAAACCACAAAGAATATGGAGAAAAAAAAGCTTCTTTGCACAAACATGTTGGTGGCAAGACATTTACCAAGAGTCTTTGAAACCTAGGTGTGAAACTGCTAAAGATCTGAGTCTAACTTGCAAAACAAACTCAAGCTGCATCAATGCAGTAGGCTGATCAAGCATATTGAATTCATCTGCAGGTCAGAACTCCCACAGTATTAACACCAACATGTTAGCAGAACAAAGAAACAAATAAACACACACAAAAAAAGAGAAGGTAAACAAGTTCACACATCTATTACTACAATTTTACAGTCAAATCCGAAGCTATATGAAAAGCTTAAGGCAATTTTCCTGGACCACCACTGTACTAGTGTAGAAGCTGTACAAACACCTAGCTACAACAAACACATTATGGATGTACCAGTAGCAATGGACATTATTAGGGATTTAGAGAATCTAATATCAATTAGACAATTAAGATAACAGTAGGGCTTTCAGTAACTAACTGATATAAAATCCCAGTATTAAGCTGCAGTTGGATTAATCAGGGAAACCACTGCAAGAAGTGCAGATACTGGCCAAGCTGAAGTTGAGTAAGGTAAAAGTAAGCTATGTGACAAACATAACAACGTACATTGGAGAAGCACCAAATACATTTAAAAAAAAAAAAAAAAGTCTGGCTTTAAATGTTAGGGAAAATTTTGTAAACCCTTCAGTGCAAGAAATGCATTCACTTAGGCAGTTAAGTTTTCCCTCTCTAATTGCAGCATGTTTTACATTATCTGTATTACTTATCTACACTTGCATTAAGTATATATATTATTACTCTGAAAATTTCTTTATTCCACATTTTCTTATTAACTCCTCTGATGTCAGCCAAACATATCAGAATACTAGAGTCATCAAAGATCAGAGAATCATAGAATGCCCCAAGCTGAAAGGGATCCACAAGGTTCACCAAGTCTGACTCCTATCTATGCACAGGACAACCTCAAAAGTCACCATATGTCTAAGATCATTGTCCAGATGCTTCTTGAGCTGTGTAAATCTAAAGACTGAACACCACCATAATCTGAACAATGCAGACCTACTTTTGGGAGATCACAACCTATGTAGAGATGTGATTTGAAACAAAGCACTGGAAGCTCTGTTCTTCATTGCTGGAATAATTCAGAGACATAAACCCATTTATAAAAAGCTTTGTATCTGAGTTTAGGAGAAAAACTGAATACAGCAAAGTATAACCTGTAGTTTTCTGAAGCAGTGCAGTTCATTCTACTATATGACTTAAGAGAGGAACTTGCATGGACTCAAATTCATTGCTTAATGTTTTCCTCTTCCTTGACACAGTGAAAGACTAGTTAGACACTTCACATTTACAGTAGTACTTGCAAGCACAGAGAGAGCATCCACAACCTTACAATTGTTTGTATACATATGTTATGACAAAAATAGCATGAAAAGCATACAATTCAAATCACATTTTTGTGCAAAATGTCTACTTAAACCTTTAAGTGGCACTTTTCCTCCCTTTTTCAACTTCAGTACAGCACTTGGTGAATACATACTTTCAGCATCTTGCCTAGTTGACAAGCAAAGTCAGTCACTTTCCTGTTTATGTGGGTCAGCAATAGGAAAGAGGAAAACATTAAAAAGAGGAAAATGTGATTCTAAAACCACAAAAAGTGCTAACAAGGACTCAAACAGGGAGTGCCCAAAACAAATTCAACTCATATTTTGGAATTAATTAGATGTAAGATTTCCATTTAAGCTGAGCTTTTACATGCAGTAAAAATATGGAAAAAGAACTGAAGCAGAAAGCACTCAAAAATTTCCCATGCCTCTGGCAGTTGGGCATCATGGCTTCTGCAGAAACAGGTATATTCCATATTAAAGTTACCTAGTTTTGCAAGCTTTTGGCATTTGAAGCATGCATTTCTACCAGGGATTCTGACAGTAGACTCATGAGTTTTAAATTCAGTGTCCATTTCAACTGTCATATCAGAAGGCAGGAAGCTGGTACTTTAAGCATTCATTAACTGTCCACCTTGAAGACCAAAATGCTGGCTTTATTAAAGAATACAGAAACTAACATGATGGAAAATGGGTAATGTTTTGTCATCCAAGAACAAACCAGTTCAGGTGCAAACACAGGAACACAAGTAGTGGGTGTGTGGCATTCTCTTGGAACGTATGTGGCATAACACAGTGAACTATGCAACCAATATGTTTTATAACAACCTTGAATCTCTCAGAACAAAAAAAAAGCATGATACTGCAGAAACACATTCAGAAGACAGTATGAAGTAGGTATTGATAACACAAATTTTACAGGAAAAGAACAATAACATTTGTAATGCAAGACACCTAGCAAAAAAAAGGAACTGTAAAATAATTTTGGTTTAAGCTTGCATTTTTACACCTTCCTGGCTTTTAGTTTTTCACTTTATTTCTGAATTTTTACCTGTGTTTCCTATCAGCATTCAAGTACCTTTTCATCAGTAACTGGTATACTCTAATAGTGTCTTTTGCTCCCACTAGTTTCTAGAGCTAAAATACACTGTTTTACAATTGTGAAATACTACTGTCTCAGCACTGCCAACAGCCTTAATTTCAACTGTAAACTTCAGGTAAGACTTAGAATGTTTAAACTGCTGTGTACCAACACTACAGAAGCAATCATTCTTCCTTACAACCTAACAGGATTTAAAAACATATTACTCCAACCATACCCTCCTGGCACCTTTACCATGACCTCAAGGGACTGAGATAGAAGGCCACTGGAAAAACAAGTAGAGCTACTGTTTCCCCAGGATCTCTGGTTCTTCTGGAATCCCAAAGTTCTAAAAAGGACACAATCATTTTTAGCTTTGCCTAAGCCCTCTTAGTTTACAAGCAAAACATCCAGCTTTCATAAATGATATAGTTATCTATGAAAATGATTGACTTTGTATTGGTTCATACTTTGTCAGACAAAAAAGTAAGGCAGTGTTATAGGACTATAAAAGAAACTGCTGAAAAAACTTGGGAGTGTCACTTTTTCCAGTGTAGGTGTACACTCTGTATGAGGAGTATCTCAAAAACGTATCTCAAAGGATTTTAAAAAGCTTTTCACTGCTGGTGACACATTTTTCCCTGAAATAAGCCACTTCCTTTCTAAAACCCACACAGTAGCTCAGTGTCAAGATTCAGTAACTACTCAAAAGTCTGTTTATATATTTTTCTTACCCAAAACACGGAAGTCTTAAATTCTCTTTACTTTCCATGCTTTAAGATACAACTACAGCATCAGCCATGTCTGATCTCAAACATTTCCACTCAGTAAAGAACACCTTCTCTTTGCCACAGACTGAATACATGCTATGTCTGAGGATCATTAGGCACAATGTGCTCTCATTGCTGTAGCAGGTATGTGAGAACTGTCACATTACTGAGAAGTTACTAAAGCCTATCAAGGTTGAAGACAAAAATGTCTTCTGAGCTACCTGGTATAAATAATGAATCTTCAGTTGTGTGAAAGCAAAGCATTAGAGCCCAATATGATAAATGGAACTAAAATCTGAGCTACTGAAACTATATTGTACATCACCATTAAACTTCAGAGTGTTTGCTCCTCCAGGATTTCTTTGGAATTCTCCCTGTAAATATAATCCAAAAGTATCTGTTTGTTTGTTTTTTTCATTCAAGCCTCCCAACTTCACCTGTCTATTAACCAAAATGCAGAAGTGATAGAAGTTATCTGTTAAACCACAATAATATTCATTCAGACTCCTTGCACTAAGAATCAACTGCTATCACAGTTTCCATTTGTAGCATAAAACAACCAAATAAAAATAAGCATTGTCAACGGACTGAGAAACACTTAACTATTCTGAACTAAAACCAAACCTTGCTGCATTCAACTGACTGAAAGGAAAAAATTAATTGCATTAACTTACACTGTGGTGATGTTTGTGGGATTTCTGTTTGTTACTGGTGTAAAGCAAAAATAAAGTAAGACATTTATACAAGGGAGGCAAAAAAAAGTATTCTAGAAAACTGAAAGATAAACATTAACAAAATGCAAGCTAAGCACCTACCAATTTTACTTGTAGCTTGTGTTTTTGAAGCTGCCCACGCTGTCTTAATAGCTACATCAAAAACCTAAATCCAAACAATACTGATAAAAATCATAAATCAAAAATAGATTTCAGTGAGGTAATACCTCCTTCTCTATTAACAACTGCAAGGAAAGCATTCTAGTCCAATATTTAGAAAACCAGACTTAAGCTTGAGACCTGCACTCTATTCCTAGATTATCTGGCATATCATGAGTAAGACTTTTCAACTTCCTTTGCTTTACTTTCAATTTTGACTCTTTACTGTGAAGCTTGTTTCTTGTTAACTATTCATACAAATAGCCCTAGAAAGGTCCTGTTCTTGATGCTATTCCTGAGAAATTACCATAAAACAAAATATAGTCGGTGCCCCTACACAGACAGCTCAACTACAGGAATGACTTCATTAAACAAAAAGAACAGATTCCTTGCTACCCTAACAACAATCAAACTAAACATGCAAAGTTCACACTAGATTTTATTTCCTGCAAGAACTGCACATTTACAGACATCTGACCTCCTTCTCGCTCATGCATCACTAAAATGAAAAATCTTAAGTGTCATAAAGTGGTTAAAAATTCCATTCATGGTGCCTGATATGGAATAGAACCTAGCTCACTCACCAGGATCTGTATTTGTTCTGTAATACTAACACAGGCAACAAGAAATGAAGTTGTAGTTTAGCAAGAAAAAAGAAGCACAAATGAAACAAATATGCCCAGAATGCAGATCCTTTTGATTAAGGGGGCACCATTGTTACATAAATACTATTTAGAAATTTGAACTTTAAGAAAGGTTTCTCAGAGATAAGTATCAGCTAAATTTCAAACACAGTTCCTTGCTTCTCTTGACTGTGGTGAAAGCAAACTTATTACAACAGCACATTTCAAACTACAATCTCTGAATGTCACTAATAACCACTGCTGAGGTAGAAGTGAAGGACACCAGAGAAATGCTAGAGATGTCAAGAACATCTGTCACCAGTTAAAATGAAAGTTATATTAAGATTTCATTCTTTGATTTTATGGACAAAAAGGCCCAAAACAGTCAACTGAAATACTAACATAATGTCCATCTTCATCACCTATTGCCTCCACACATTAACATGAGTAGATACTTCACAAGCAGTTCCTGTCTACAATGTCCATATTCCCATTGCAAAAAGAGTAAGGAAAGTGAGGAAAGGCCGAGGGAGTCAGCCTTGTTTTGCCTGGAAAAGAGGAGGCTGAGAGGGAACCTTTTCAACAGATAGAAGCATCCCAAGAGGGTGGAGCCAGGCTGTTCTGGATGGTGCCAAGCAATAGGACATGAGGCAACAGGCACAAACTGCAACAGAGGAAGTTTCACCTAAACATGAGGAAGAACTTCTTATCTGTGAGGGTGCCAGAGCACTGGAACAGGTTGCGGAGTCTCCTTCCCTGGAGATACTCCAAACGTGTCTGTACACAATCCTGAGTAATGTGCTCTGAGACCCTGGTAGAGCAGGGAGGTTGGACTAGATAGATGACCTCTGGGGGTCCCTTCCAGCCTTAACCATTCTGTGATTTTTGCAGCAGCAGCAGTAGTTGCTCTTGAACTTTTTGCAAAAGTGTAGATTTTCAGAAATTGCTGATTACTAGAAAATGTATTTGAATAACATGGTTAGAGGAAATTGGGCAAACAGAAAACTGCAGCCTACCTCACTGCACCTGCTAGTCTCTTACAAATAAGATTTTGAAATCTTACTATGCAACAGTTCCAATAATTCAAGCAGCTGACTGCCTCTGAAGCTTGAGATCTTGAGAACTGTCTGAACAAGAAATTACTCATAGTTATTTCTGAATAAAAAGTAACAACTAAAGATGTGAAGTTTTAAGCCCATGTTCTGGGTTTTTTTTAATTTGAAGCTTATGCTCCTAACATTATATACATTTCTCAAAAGTGTTTTTGCTGTATTTATAAATTAGCTAAATATAATTACATTAAATCATATCCCAAAGGGTACAAAGCATTAATCATTTTTTGATATCCCAACATATAGAGTTCTTATTTTCCTACTTGTCTCATACTTTGACCTGGTTTTCCAAAATAAGTTCAGATAGAAATCAGCTAGAAAAAAGAAATCTAAGAGAAAAATGAAACAGGTATTTAGAAACATTTAAAAAAATACTGATTTTAAGAAATCAACTGCAGTAGTTCTAATTTACTATAACAAAGAGCTTGAGAGTTAACTTCAGAGAGTGGCTTTTTTCTTATTGCACTGAAACCCTTTCCCAAATAAGGTTTAAAAAAATGCTACCAAAATGATCTAGAAAAAAAAAAATTAAAACCCATTTCTAACCAAAAGCAAACTGGAGCCTCAATATGGTATCCCAAGTCACACTAGCAGATGCCAGTTTTTACCTTACTTTCTCTCAATGTGTCTTCCATGGAAAGAAGCATGCCCATGCAAACCTAGTCAAGAACTGGAGCTTGTTTCCATAACACATACAATCATTGTAGAACATTCAATCACAACTCTAGCAGGTAAGTTAACAAGAAATGGTAATTAAGTCAGTCCTTTAAGAATATGCATTTTATTCAGGTACATAATGTCCAAAAGTTAATTTTGTATTGAAAATGTTCAGCAGCCACTTAAAAATCATATACAAAATCAATCTTATGTACAAAATACCTTAGGAGTATACAGTCTGAATACCAGAAATAGTATGTCTATGTAGATTAATATTACCTTTGTGTCCACATGCAAACACATACACAAGTACTTTTCAGTGTTAATATGTGAATTCCAAAACAAATAACACAATTAACCTGATCAGACAAAGATACACACTAGCTGCAAAATGAGGGGGGAAAAAGTTATACACATACATCAATAAAATAAGCTCACTGTGTGAAGCATAAAACAGACAACTATTTAGTTAACAAGAATTCCAATATTCACTGGGCAGAAACACTTTGGTGCAAAGGCCAGACAGAGCCTTCTTATACCGAAAAGCCATATACCATAATACGCAGTATCCTAAGACGATTAAACCTGTCACTTAGTTCTCAGTAAAGAAATTAAGGAATAATTAAGGAAATTATTAAGATACCTGTTTCATTTAAAAAGCAAATATAGCAACACATTATCTTTTGTTTATAAAAGCAAAACTACAATTTTCTTAGTTAGAACTCAGATTTATCCATTACTTAGGCACCCTCTGCAGTGTTCAGCCTGCAGGTCTGTGCTAATACAAGGCTCACTTCACAAATCAGGATTTTACATTGAAGAAAAATCCCTCCACTGCTCCTTATACACTGAATAGTATGTATTGCTTCCTCAAGACCACCACCAACACTGAGGCAAATGCAAATGAAAAGAGTATTTATATATGAAAATCTAGTTACCTAGCAAGATCCAAAACTGTTTACTGAGGTATCAGTCCCACAGTAAGATCCACAACAAGCACATAATGCTGATGCCCTTTGGGTTCAGTCACTTCTTCAAACTATAATTAATCTATGTGAAACCTATGGCAAAACTGAGCCCCAAGTAAACATTTCCACCTACTACTTGTACATACTTTCCAATGGAACCCATATGACAAACATTTAGGTCTATGTTCAGACTCTAAAATTATTAAAAATACCAAGAAGTTTTATGCAAAGAAAAGCAGCCAGGGAAATGAGAAAACAGACCAAAACCAAACAGCAATTTCACAAGAATAAGAGAACAAATTTAGATGGAAAATTGAAGCTATTCAATGGGAATTGGGGAAAAAACAAAACAAAACAGAAAATGTATTTAAAATCTCTGCCTATATTATTAGGACCTGAAGAGTATTTGGAACATAAAGCAAAACCACCTAGAAATACATCAAGCATGACAATGCCAAACTTAGCACTAATACTTTACTTGTAAAAAATAGTATTTCTCTACTACAAAAGTATACACTACTCTCCAAACAGGACATTCTGCCTCAGTGGGAAAAACAGACTTGGACTTTCAACCAGTGGAAAGCTAATATTTCGACTACCAACAGAGAAACTGACTGCTGAAAAGCACTTCATAATGTTCAAAAAGCAGACTTTCCTATTAAGACTAATTAATAAAACAACCAGTATATAATCAGTATTAGCCAGACTTCTATGGGAAGTCTTGTAGGGAAATAAATCAATTATGCTCTTGCTCATGAACTTAACAGATCACAGTATGTACACTGTGTTGTATTATTTACACTTCAATGCTTTAAGGCACTCACACTAGGATAGGATACAGATTGCTAGATCAACATGTCAACTAGAACATAAACACTGCAGCACTGTCACTATATAAAACTTTTATTAGTAAGGGTAGGAAACATCAAGCCATTCAGGAGGTCAGAGGTCACACTGCTCATAGTCCTACATGACAACAGCATCGAGTAGACAAACAAGCAAAATATACAGAACACAGGAAGTTGTACCTGAGAGAACTGGAACACTATTTATTTTTATGTAGAAACAAAAGAGTAATGCAACCCAAAGTTGGGAATAAACCTAAAGTTTGTGTCTTCTTTTTGACATAACATGCTCAAAAAATAACTGGATTAAAACTAGACGAAAACTATATCTACTGTTTCATATCAGCTGCCAAGTTTAGCATGAATAAGTGTACGGTAGCATATGAACAAACGTTATTTTTCTAGCTGCAGCAGTTCTTTTATTGCACTTATTGCTGTTCAGGATCTAAAATACTGATACTGACTTGGAAATATATTAGAAGTAGTAACCTGTACTAAAAGGGAAGTTGAAACATACATGCAGTTACTCATTTCGCTAACAGGGGCACTGGAATCTGGTATTTATCAGCTAAAAAAAAAAAAAAAATCAGTCCAAAATGTCCTGATTCTGAACTTCCACCTAAAGAGTCAAAGTAACAGCACTGGGTGCAAACAGGAGAAGAGAACATATTTCCATTGCTAAAGAAAGCATTCTTCAAAACAGACAAGAGGCAGACACAAACAGAACTTATGCTTTGCCTGCTTTTTTATTTTTTGTGATTTTTTTTCCATTGAGCAAAACCACTCATGCTAAGGTTGAAAGAATTGTTATTCCAATGTATACTTGGCATATACATTGAGAGTAAGACTTGAGACTAAATCATAGAATCCTAACAAACCCTCTCATTTAATACATGCAACAAGTATATACCTACAAAATAGCTGGTTTAAAATTCTGAGTATCCCATTCTGACAGCTGACTGGAGAGAGGGGCACACAGTTTTAATTGCTTGCTCCCCTACAAATTTGGTCCTATCGGTAACTATATATGTCCTACCACAACTACAACTGTCAAAACCTGAGGTTAGTGAGGCTTTTAAAATTGTAATTAGTAGAAGAAAACAACAACATTGACTGGAAATACCAATCACAAGGCTGGCAGTTTAGTAACATACCTTATCAGAAAATCTAACATGTAATAAAACAGTCGTGATATAAACTTGAGGTTCCCATTCCCCAAACCATACATTACATAGCAAAATTAAATCACTTTACAACAGAATAATTCAGTATTCTTCCCAATTAATTGTAGCTTCAAAACCTAAAAAGATGTTTCAGGAAGTCCGGTGGTGTGTGTAAATTTGGATATGGAACACCTCTACACTCACGTTCGAGACTTTGCAAAAGTTAAAAATGTTCAATTGTCAGCAAAAATTCAGCAAAAATAAAGAAATTCAGTGCAACAGCTTAAAAGTTCACATACAAATTTCCTATCAAACAGTGAGAACTGTAATATGTCAATTTAAAAAATTTTAAAAATTCAATTCTGGATTATAAATAGGTCCTGTACAATCAATTGTTCTGAAAAAAATATACCAAGATATAAACATTGCTTATATTGTTTCCCCACTACTCTCTTGTAAAAGGTTTTTTTTTGTTAGCTTTCACAATATCATCAGGAGATGCAGATTTGAAGTCAAATGGTGTTATGGCTATTATAGGACTAGCTTCCTTGGGTTTTACATCTTGTACTTGTCTACTGTACAGGAAAGCTTTATGTACCCCAACTGTGCGTCGCTTATAACCTTGCGGGGGGTAACGCAGACACAAAGTTAAAGCAAAAGCTGAAGGTCTTGCACGCAGTGCCCTCATCCAGGAAAGGGACAAATCCTGCCTCTTAGGAGTAAGCCCTCTTTGGGGTTTTTTGTTTGTTTTGGCAAAACCAGAACATTTTCCTGGTTTTTCTTTGACAAGTTTGATTTCAGGGCTTACTGGATTTGACTGTCCTACCACATTTTGCTCTGCAGATACGTCTGCATTTTTTACCAGGACACTTAAATCAATGTTGGTTCTTTCAGAGGGCCTCACTTCAGTTACATTGAGCGCGGGGGAGTCCATCCTTTGTTGAGTTTGATCTATTTCAATAGTTTCAGCTATTAAATCTGAGAGTGATAAATTCTCAATCTCCTTTGGCAGAGAAACTTGAGAGAGGGCTAGAGAAGACAAAGATCCTGTTAGCTCTGGCATCCCACATGAAGTTTGACTTACTAGTTGTGATAATGGTGATGTCCCCAATTTTGTATCAGTGAGACTTGCTGTTGACTGGGTATAAAGATCAGCCAAAGAGTAACAGTGGCTAGCACTGCTTTCCTGGTGCTCCTGAAGTAAGTCAGCCAATGATGTACTTCCAGACCTTAATACTGGCAAAGCAGCCATGTCTGAAGAGGGGCTTTCTTCTTTTCCACTTTGCACAAGTGAAGAAAAATTTTCAAGAAGTTCATTACTTCTATTTACAGTATGACTGACTTCCTTATCAAGAGCCAATTTACCTAAAGTACTTGTTAAGCATGGAGGACTGTAAAGATTTGCATTACTATTATAATCAGAAGTATTTGAGGCAACCAGAGGAATGCTGTCTTCAGGACTCAGAGAATCACTAACCACATTCTGCATCAGCAAGGATTTCAAGTCCTGTGTTTCCTTGCTTTCCAGCTTCTTAGAGGAAGAATTTCCAGATGGGTTACTTCCTATCCTAAAGTAAACGTCTTCACTGTCAGGAATTGAACTTACTGCATTAGCACTGTCTAGTAGTTGATTCTCTGCCTGCTTATTCACAGGTTCACAAAATGATCCTTTATACAAATCATCACTGAAAGAAGATGACAAAGCAAGTGAAGAGGATTTCAATTCTTTCCTTTCAGATGAAGGTATATCACATTTTTCAGCATTTTGGAGCATTTTGTCATTTGTAATTAAAGAGTAACAAGCTGAACCACTTTTAGCTGTCAACTTTCCACACCGAGGTTTGCTGGTGTTGGCAGCAACATTTTCTACTGCACAAGAGAAACTGTCTGTATCAATACACATTTCTGGACAACAAAGTAGGTCTCCTTACCTTGCAATAGCCAATAATTTTCAGACGGAAGTGCAGTCACAATGAAATATCCATTTGTTTTAAAGTTGACAGCAGCAACAAAAAAATCAAGAAGAAACATGAAAAGGCATTTAATTACTAAGTGTTATTCAAAGACAAGCAATGTCCTACAATTAAATTACAGGTACCTACTGAAATACTTAGAAACTTTAAGATTCAGCAAAGAACGCCAGTAAAGATTACAAAGATTTAAGCATAAATCACAACAAGAAAGTTGCTGTATAGATGCTAGCAAAAAAAGGGAGGTATTGAAGATGAGAGATGTCAATCAACAAAACAGATAATGGAAGTGCATAAAACTTAGATCCTGTCCAACTTTTAGGACATGTATTCTTTCAATTAAGTCATGTATTAGAAATCAGAAATTCACTGTGAACTGCAGATGGCTGCAGTTTGCATTTATGCTGACACTAAGGTTTTATTTTGACACCTAGCTCAAGGAAAGCTACTGTTTCCTTTAAATATTTACAGAACACAGAAACAGAAGAGTAAGTTGTTTTTTTCTGATTTTCTAATAAATGACTACAGCAATAGCAAGCATCTTCACAGCTTGAACTGAGTCAAAATTAAACTGTACATAGAAATGAATCATCTTGAATGTAAATAATTAAATAGAAGTATACCTTTGGTTGTCTTTCCTACAATCACAGCATCCTCATTCTTGGTCTTCACATTTTGCTTATTGCCTTGTGAAAGCACAAGATCCAAAGCCTTCTGTACATCAAATTTACTATCCAGTACTGCTTGCACCATTGTTTGCTCTGGTACAGACTCTGCCAAAACTTCTCTCATTTGATCAAGGCATGAATTAAGACGAGCTAAAAGAGACATATTACTGTTATAAGCTGCACTCTCAAGTGGCCTAACCACTAGCACCACACAACTGATTAACAAAAGCAGGAGAAAAAATATCCCTGTAAAGATAAGTCTTTTAGAAATTAATTTCAATCTCACTTTTGTCATGACAAACTTTGCCACCAAACCCTGCAGAATATCTGACTAATTTCAGATATTGCCACAAGGAATGTATCACTGACTACTATTTATTAGACTATAAAGTCTCAATATTTAAAAACTTCAGTGTTGCAAAATTAACTCTCCTCACTGCAAAGAAAAAATGCAAATAATGACCTTAAAATTATCCAAAGTAATTTAGTAAGTCAACATGGAACCTCATGGGACAGCGCATTTTAAGTGCTTACAGATGCTATAATTAACACCAAAAGTAACAGCATTTTCAGGGGCCTCAGGCCTTACCAACTGAAAACTCTGGATCAGCATGCCAGGTTTGAAACTACATGCAATCTTTATCTTTCCTAAAATACAAATACATTTTTTCAGCTGCTGAAAATCAATTTTCTTTGGAGCATATTTCTGCAACTAGTATAAGCCTTGACTAAGGAAAGTTAAGAAACTCTTGACTTGCTGCATAATAAGAGACTGAAAAGTCACCAGACAGTCACTCATTGGAAGTAGTGTGCTGATCAGACACACAAACACAAGAGAACAGAAGAAAATCTTCCTGCACATCACACCTTCTGCCAGTTCAGATTATAGAAAATACACTCTGAGAACGCCCGATCTTGTCTGATCTCAGAAGCTAAGCAGGGTCAGGCCCGGTTACTACTTGGATGGGAGACCACCTAAGAATACCAGGTGCTGTAGGCTTTCCTGCTCTGGCAGGGAGGTTGGACTAGATGATCTTTCCAGGTCCCTTCCAACTCCTAACATTCTGTGATTCTGTGAAATTCAGAACATAGTAAGAAAATATTGTAGAAGATACAGGTACCTAAAGATATTGGCTACTGTTGCAAGGAAACACGTGGCTTGGAAAACCTCTCAAATACTGCCAATTGCCATAATTTGGAATGCAATACAAGCAAAAAGATAACTCTACAAATTCCATCTGCAGAGTCAAGACCTTGAGCTACATGGATGCTCACACTGAGACAGTAGAGCTGTTCTTATGTCTAAATTTCATCAAATCTCACTACTTCTAATACGAAATTAAAAACATATTTCAATGTATACAACCAAGATACTAGTAGTATAAAAAGGGTAGTTATGAACTGGAAGAATCACCATGGAAGCTATGCTTATGAAGGGGTTCTACAATGAGATTACAAAATCGTAAGCAGTGTCAGTCAAGTAACAAACATTAATTTAAGATTATTTTAGGAAGTCCTTAATTCATAAGCCAGATTGCTCAGATAACTATTTATTTTTGATAATTACCTCTATCAACTTCAGTCAACTGATGACCAGATGTAAAATAATCAGCAGCATCATCTGTACCTTCATAGCCATATTCTTCTTCTAATGGCTCAGCAAAAGCTGCTGGTTTGTCTCGTCTGGAGTAGATAAACTGAGCTGCTGCATTAGGTAAAAAACATAATATTGAAAAAAAAATCAAATCTTTTTTCATCCTTTAGAAACAAAATACAAATAAAGCATACAGCAGTTCATGCCAGAATATAAATAAGTCATCATCACACTGAAACCACAGGCTGGGTAATATCTTTGTATTCATGTAATGCAATAATTCTGCAATGTTCAGTATACAAACAGAAGAATATATTCCAGGTTTAAAAAACAGCATTTGCTATTCCAAACTACCATCTACAGCTTGATGTCATCAGAACTTTGCTCCACAATTATTGTTTTTACCTCCATTACAAGCTAAAAAAAAATATATCAAGAAAGTAACATTGCTTTTACAGTATGGCATTGTCAAAATACTGGCAAGAATTTAATGGAGTTGAACACATTCTTCTCTTCTTGGAATTCCATTAGAAATACAGCCCAGGAGTTAAAATGTATGTTTATACAAAACTTTAAACCAGTGCATAATTCCAGTCTGATTTAGCAACATAGTAAGACATATATAAATAAAACTTCTTGCTGAACATGAGCACATCATTACCCTCAGAAATGTACAAATTATAATGTAAACAAATTTCCTTGTGTTATGTAATATTTTACCCAGTTCTGAAATACATACTGAAAGCATATGTATATCCAGTTAAGTAGTTATAGCCTTAGCAACTGGTTTCCCAAATGCAAATCATTTCATATTCAATCATCATAACTGAAGCTGCTATTACAAGATTTCTACACAATCCAGATCTGTTTGCAAATGAAGCTTACATAAGGATTCTTAGGAAAATTACTATACACAAACAAGAATTAGTTTTGCAATTTATAGATTATACTTGATTAAAAAGAAAAACACTGAACATTTTAATCACAAAATACAAGGCTCTCTTAATTCTTCGAAAAGGTCTGAAAAATTCCAGCCACTAAACTCAGAAATTGAATGTGTCTAACGTGACTTCCAAAAGTACAATAATGCCTAACAATACCTGACTTTAACAGGCCACTAGGCACTTCTCAAGTTTCACTAGCTTTTAGATATTATTTAATTCTAGAAACAAATGGACAATGGTTACATGTGATCATTTGAACTAACCTGTTGAAGGAGAAATGCAATAATCATCTTCTACTGACTGGCCATACACATCATCATCTTCGAAATCTATGAAGCAGAAACAGTAAGATTAGTCTGCATAGTTTCTAAATACTTAAAAAGTTATAATTCAAAGGATAGGTTTTACACAAGGTTTAGGAAATTATGCATCTCTAGTATTCCAGAAATGCAGTTAAGTACTGTTTATTTACTTAGGTAAGAACTTTTAAGTTACAAGAATATAATTTTAACATTTAATAGACTACTCATTAGGAAAGCTGAAAATTTTCAAGAGCTGTTATGCTTCACACCTTCCTCTTCCTCTGGAAGCTTGCCCTTAGAGTCTAAACCCAACTTCCTATAGTTCCACAAAACTTTATCCATGGCAATTTTCTTGATATTCCTGCTTGACCTCTCAACAGTCTTAAGCACAAACAGTTCAATTACAATCTCTACTCCAACAACACAGGATCACCACTTCTCAGCATTCTTCCCTGGTCTACTTTTCAACTCAAGTTCAGCAAAGCACAAACACAATTCATGATTCATTTTTCAACATGTGAAATTGTCATCCAAAAGGCAGGAATCTTATACAGTTACTCAAATAGTGCCATCTAGTTTCCTTATTAAAAATAAAAAATTGGTATCAGGAATCAGTTATCATTAAACACAAAAAAATGTAAATTATCACCAGCACCAAACAAAAAAACCCCCTAGTATTATGTAAATCTTAAAATAAATTAGTATTTTTCACTAAGTAATAATGAAATATATGAAAAAAGTAGCAAAATCTTTTTAAAAATGTGATTGCACACACTTGGATGTTTCACAAACAACATGCATTTGTTGTTTTAAAAGTGAAAGAAAGTAGCTAACAGCTAACAAAAACAATCTACACTCTGCTATCAGCTGATATCAGACCACAGAACTCGACATTACAAACACTGTACCCACCTATCAGAGGCCCAGAATTTGGGGCATTAAAGGTTCATTCCAGGTAAACTTAACTCTATAACCCACTGCAACTTAATACAAACAAACAAACAAACAAAAAAAAACCCAAACCCACCAGCAACACAAGTGAATAAAAAGTTCAGTGAAAGACCCAGGAAGCTACTTTGAAAATTAAGTATTACAGGATAAAAAAAACATTATAGGCTTGTTTGGATTGTTTGTCTTTAAAAAAAAGAGTATATTACCTACTTTTTGACTATGCTGAAAAGAACATATAGTCTGCTGCTATGTCTCATTAATCTATAAGAAGTCTAGAGAAGAGCTATACATTTTCTTCAAGGTAAGAATACATTTTGTAGTTTGGCCAATGCTTGAGTGTCAAGGAGAACCCCAAGATGATTTCTGTGCATGTTAACTATTCAGAGTTATTAGTAAGTGAAATCAAGGGAAGACCTGTCAGTGTGCATTACCTGACTCTCTTGTACACCCCATACTGGTTTAATTTCTATACAAAGACACACTAGTGAAAATGGTTCAGCTTGCATTGACTATAAAAATAATTATTACAAAAATTACAGAAATTAAAGAGACCAGAGCAGAAGCCACAGAAACATTCCACAGTATCAACAGCTGTATCACCAACATATTTTCAAATAGAATAACACATTCAGTTCTGACCACAGCATCACAAAAAGGAGAGAGCAGAAATAGAATATGGTTAAATAAAGACTACAAGATCTAGGGCCTCAGAAGCCTTCCTAGGAAAGGAGACCAAAAAATACTACAAATATTTATTTCAGAAAGGAGACTAATAACTGGGCCACACAAATATTACAGAATCCTAAGTGGCATAAAAAGGACACATGGCATTATATTAAATAAAAAGACACAACAGTGTACCTCACTTGGGACAGAACAGATTGCATGTGACTACATAGCACAAAGAACACACCTATACACACTTCTAATTAAACCTAATGTGTAATGCAACAGTAAAGTTTCAAATAGCAATAGAAACTTATGCCTCATATGGCTACAGCAAATAGCTATGTATCTTCTCAATCTCATTAAAAAGAGTCTAATGAATATACAAAGACTGAAATGAATTCTACAGACTGGGCACCCAACTTCACATGACAGAAATTCAGCTGCAACCAACATTCCAACCAATCTGTGATGAAGAAAATCTCTAGAGCATGAAAGAATCAAGCAGCAAAATCCCCAGTCCAGTCTAAGATTTTGCCTATATTGGGTAAATTTGCACTAGTAAAACCTGCAGGGTAGGCCACACACTTGTCATGGCTTACATGAATTTACGTGACTTTCCCAAAAATTCCAAGATCATAGTGCAAAACCCAGTCTGTCCTACTATAATACAAACACACTGTGCATCTGTCCACTCAATAGCAGAAGACTACAAGTAGGCAGAAGTATTTCTTGCACTTTCTGCATATAATCTGACAAAGTGAGGCAATAAAAATAGCTGTTCCCATACCAGAGGGTTCTTTAAAATACCACTATCAGCTGGAAGTGTGTCCATTTTTCCACAGTCTAAGCCAACACAAACAAAACTACAGAGAAAAAAAAAAAAGTTGAATTTACAGTCTACCTAAGTGAATGGGCCAAGGCACAAAGACAGCTGCAGCACTGCAGGTACAAGCCGAATCTGTACAGAAGAGCTCTTTCACTCCATGCAGGCTTCAGCAAAATATGACAGAAAGGTGTCTGAAAAAAACAAGTCCTTCCTCAGATGCATCTTCAAGAACTACATTTCATCACAAAATCATTAAGGCTGGAAGAAACCTCTAAGATCACCACGTCCAACTGTGAACCTGTCACCACCATGCCACTAAACCATGTCACTAAGTACAACATGTATACATTTTTTAAACACCTCCAGGGACAGCGATTCCACCACCTCCCTGGGAAGCCTGTTCCAATGCTTAACAACCTTTCCTGTGATGAAGTTTTTCCAAATACCCAATCTAAACCTCCCCTGCTGCAACTTGAGGCCCTTCCCTCTTGCCCTATCACTGGTAACCCTGGAGAAGAGACCAACTCCCACCTTGCTACAACCTCCTTCCAGGTAGTTGCAGAGTGCTAAGGTCTCTCCCGAGCCTCCTCCAAACTAAACAAACCCAGTTCCCTCAGCCACTTCTCATAAAACTAATTCTCCAGACTACGCATCAGCCTCGTTGACCTTCTCTGGACACGCTCCAATGCTTCAATGACTTTTTTGTAGTGAGGAGCCCAAAACTGAACACAGTATTCAAGACGTGGCCTCTGCAGTACCAGGTACTGGGAGATAATTACTATTCTGGTCCAACTAGCCACACTGTTTCTGACATGGGCAAGGTATCCAATCATATTGCGGCTGATTTTCAAGTCACTCCCACCTGCTTGAACAGCAGTCAGCGCCCGCAGCTTAAGGCAATGCACATAAACCCTGCTGTGGCTTGGCCTGCGTGTCAGGGCCGCGCTTGCCCCGTATGGAAGCTCCAGGAAAACCCTGGCAGGAACATGAGAATGAGGAGGCCCCAAAAGGCACCAGCTCCGGCGGCAGCAACAGAGCCACGTGCACCCGATCTGCCACTCGGGCGGGAAACTGGTCGGGGTGGGGGGGAAGGGAGAGAGGGGCGGAGTGATGCCTCGCACGGAACCCGGTCCAACCCCCGGGGAGAGGGCTGCTTCTCTCCTCCCACCGCCCTCGACAAGCCCCCCAGTGCCCTCCCCTCCACCCGTGCGGGCCCGGGCACACCCTCCCGTCGGCGGACACAGCCGAGGGGCGGAAGGGCACGCCGGAGATAGGAGTGCAGGCTGGAGAGAGCGCGAAGACAGCGGCGGTTGAGAAGGAGGAGGAGGCGACAGCCGGGGAGACCCTCGCAGATCTCCCGCCGGCTCATGCTGGCCACTACCTTCGTCGTAGTTATAGCCTCGGACGTTCCTATGCCGGGACATAATGGCGGCGACAGCGGCGGCCGCCCCGGTCACCCGCGGTAGTGCTGGCACGGTGGACCTAGGGCGCCATGTTGGTGTCCGTCGAGCCTGGCGGAATCCCCCTGCGCAGGCGCGACTGCTACCCTTCGCCCTCGTCGCGCATGCGCAATGCCTACGGGAGCGCGGGGCCGTGTTCAGGCGGGCGGGTGTTTAAGGCGGACCCGGGGTTTTGCAGCGTTACGGTGGTTACCGCGCTGCCCGGTTTGTGCAGCTCTGTGGTCTTGGTGTGCGTCGGCTTCTGCAGAAGCGGTGGGGGAAAGAGTCGTTGCGGCAGCACAGTCTGGGAGGTCTTTGCGCGCAGTCTCCGGTGGCCTCGTGCTCAAACCCGCGCGGGGCAGGCCAGGTCGGCGGTGGGGTGGTGGGCGGAAGGGTGGGTAGCGCTTGGACGCCCCAGCTGCTCATTGACAGGGAAACGGGTATGTGCTTGCTGTGCTGCTGCCGACTCTGAGAGTCCTGGCTTCCAATCGCCCCGGTACCAACACTGCCAGGAGTGATCTGGCTGTCACAGAATCACAGAGTGGTTAAGGTTTGAAGGGACCACCAGAGGTCACCTAGTCCAACCTCCCTGCTCTGGCACAGTCACCCGAGAGCACGTTAGTCAGGATTGTGTCCGAATGATTTTGGAATATCTTCAGAGAAGGAAACTCCACAACCTCTGGGCAATCTGTTCCACTGCTCTGTCTCCCTATTAGTAAAGACGTTCTTCTTCGTGTTTTGGTGGAGCTTCCTGTGTTCCAGTTTGTGCCTGTTGCCTCTGTCCTGCCATCCAAGACAGGTGCAGTCTTGACATTTGAAGTGTAACCCTCATTGCTACATCAACATTCACACCTCAGACTTAAAATGTGATAAACTGCTGCACCTGTATTTGCACATATGTAAACAAGAGTATCTTAAGATTATTTAAAGCAGTTACATCATTCATGACAACCTAGCATTTTGGGTTGCCTTAAGTTCACTGAAGGGTATGGTCATTTAAACACACATAAAATACCTTTTCCACGTTGTGTACCAGGACAGGAGTAGAGTCTGATAGTTCTTTTTCAATTCTGGATCTGAAATGGCTCAAATTGACTTGACTTGTTGGGGGCAGTACCCCTTACACTCCAGGGACTGACTAGTGGCTGGGATTAAATTAGCATTGCTATTGACAAGGTTAAGCAGCAAAACATCAAAGCATTAGTCTCTGTGGAGGTCTTGATATGACTTCACTGGCCCATTACTGCAGACACCATCAAAAATCGAATTTCAGCTGCAAGTGCTGTTGCAGTGCCAAGAGATCAGGTAATCAAGAACATCCTTACAGCTACTTCTCTTGTTGGGTCAGAGAGAGAAGAGCAAGCAGAGAAGACTGTAAACTTTAGTGGCAGACAGAGGTGGGAGAGAGATCCCAGTTCACAGGCCCTACCAGTGCTCTCTGCTCAGCAACAGCTCTGACAGACTCAACTGCTTTTGCGTTCTCCAGACCACTTGCTTCCCAGATACCTGCATTCATCTCCATGCTCAGAAGCTCCTAGGCAATCCCACTAGTATTTCTCAAGTCAGATGTCTCCATCCTAAGACCTTTAATACTTTATTTACCATCTTTTCCCCCAATCTTAACACCATAAATCCAGCCTCCTCCAGCCACCTGCATGCCCCAGGTGTCCTCTGATATCCCACAGCTTAGCCACACATCCCTGCAAATACACATACCCTGGCTTTGTAACTGCCACCTAACTGTTGTCTCATCTTGGAGACCACAGACCAAAACTGACTCTATCAGTGACTCCACATCCTTCCTGGTCACCACTGAAGGCAGGGTGTGTTAAACAGAAGCCAAAGTTTGTGTTCATATACAAATTGTATGCAAATGTGCAGATTGTTTCCTTGTATTATTTCCATATTTCTAATTTGTACAGCTGCCCAAACTTGGGATCTATATCTTTCATATGATGCCAAGATTAAAAAAGAATTAGAAACAAAGATTTCTTATTAATGCTGGTGTCCTGATGACCTTTAGTAACCCAAATGTTCTGTACAGCAGAGGTCTGACAGAAGTTCTGTTGATCCTTATCTGTACCAGTCTCTTGATATAGGTTAAAGATAGAAGAGTGAAGAATTGCTATCAAACCAGAATGACATAATGTTTTAATATTACACAGCCAAGGTGATACACTTCTAAATTCAAAACCTGCTTACAGCATATGCTAGCTGAGCCTTCAGTGAAGCAATTTAAGACATAGTAGCACTACAACCCTCGCAGCATCCTGCCAGTCTGCATCCAACAGCTTTACTTTGGAAATTACACTCTTCCCAGCCTCCAAAAATCCTTAGATCCCATTTTTCAAACTATATAAACTCCAGTAAATCTTGATCATGTAAATATGGCATTTTTTCTTCCAAATAGTGACATTTCTCATTTCACACCTGACCATCCTATTGCAAAGATGTCTCTTTATCCTTCCTATTTATTTTTTACAGAAATCACCAGCTGCTTATCAAATAGTGTTTTTTCATGTTTAAATTTTGCATTCACATTTATTATGTTATTGCTCTTGATTTTCAGTGGCTGTGGCCTCCACAGATCTGACCACATTTCATTTGCTTGATAGTTAAATGTAACATTGTTTTCAAGATTTCCAAATTAATATATGAAAGAAGAAAATAAATAATACTTATAAAGATTATCTAAACCCAGAGTGGGAGATAATACACTATGTAGTCCTTCCATAACATTAACAGTGAACTTGAAAGGCTGCTATTTTTCTTCATTTAAAGTGTAGCAGCTTGTATCAGATGAAGATCTGAGGGAAAAAAATAAAACCAACAAGAAAAACAATTTCATACAGAAGCACAGTTATTTCATATTATGGCAGTATCTTTAAAGACTCATAAATACACTGTGATCATTCCTTGCCTTTCCATAAGTCTGAGACCTATGTAAATGTCTGAAGGAAACGTGTTCAAGAAATTATATGCTTCAGTCCTCAAGCCCTAGCTATACCTCAGTCAGCAGGTAACTGAGGTAGCTATTTGTAAGTGAATGCATGGTTCATGAAAGGTATTCATCCAACAGCAAAGCAGACTATGACTAAACATTATTCATTCAGCAGCAATTAAAGCACCATCAGAGAACCTCAGAACTTTGGCTCCAGCAGCCTTGACCAGGGAATGACTAACCAGGTCACTTCTGGTAAACAAAACGAGTGTTCATTTCCTTCCTGCCCACTGAGATTATATATTACTTTAAGGCGTGTGCAGTAAGACCTCCAGTATCAGTCCAGGTGACAGCATTACTGGCAATCCTGGTTTTTTTCAGCAGTCTCCTGGGTACTCCCAGCCCCAGCACTGCTATTTTTTTCTGTGACAGTAAGAATCAATTAAGAAAATATTTAAGAATTTCTTTTAGCTAAGCAGAATGTCTTTCAAATGATGTTACTTCTTAAAGTGAAGCTCCCCAGCTTTTTAGTAGTTTAAAAGGTTTTGGATAAAAAACATTCTGTCTATTTCAATATTGTTTCCTTTTAAACCAAGGTTAAGCAAGGCATGATCTGGGGGAAAAAAAGCAGCACAATTCCAGATGCTATACCACCCCACATAGTGTCAATGTTAAGTTTTAAATCTAGATATTATCCATGTCATTTAGCAGCCTTCCAGCTGATAAATGATCTGACTAGATCAAAAGAACAGCAGCCAACAAATGCATGTCTGGTTTTGTTAGAATGACACCATCTCCATCAGAAACTGATTTAGGAGTCAGAAAGAAAAGCATATTAATAAATGATCATTTTATACATATGGTAAATAGCAAGTGTCTCCAATTTTCCACAGTATGAATGAGCTTGTTAAATATGTTTAATATCTGAGAATGGATCAGTCTGGAGAACAAGTTTTGCATGTGTGAATTAGTGATTGATGTTAGTCAAGACCTTATACAACTTCAACAGGACCTAGCAAAGTTAGCAACTGGTGGCAAATGGTAATATAATGGCAAATTGATCTAGAAAAGTTGCCTATTTGGATGGTTTAGCATGGAATCATAGAATCATCTAGGCTGTAAAAGAACTTTAAGGTTACTGAGTCCAACTGTAAACCTAACACTCCCAAGTCCACCACATTTGTGTTTCTCACAACCATGTAAACTTATTACAATAAGGTATGTAATATTTCAGTAACTTTAGCTATCTCTATACTTCCCAAGACACTTTGGGTTTAATCCCAAATTCTCCTGCTCTCCTGCTGCCTGCCTGCTAGGGCTCAAACTGCTTCTCATGTGCAGTGACCCAACTGTCAGCCCAGAAAAGGAAGTTCAGTCTCTGCAAGGAGAACTGCCCTAAACTGTGTGGCTGTGAGAGCAGGACTTCAAGCACAGTTGTCAAGAGCATTGTATCTATAGCCACTGTGAAACAGTCACTGAAAATCCCAGATCAATTATTTTTACCATCGAATGCCCAGAAATAAATAATAAAAAATATGATTACAACAGAGAGTGGCATTCACTTCTAGTTGGTGTGTGCAGTATATTGTTGATACAGAGTGAGATGAGTAATGAGAGTCATCAGGGGCATGGGAAATTTCTCTCATGAATAAAGATGAAAAGGATCAAGAATTTGTCTTACAGAGGAGGTGTATAAAATGTGACGTGACCAAAACATATACCAGGGAGTAGTTCAGAAATAGTCTTATTTCTCCCCCTCATTGTAAAGGAGGAAATTCCTTGAGATTGAAAGAAGGTACATTTTAAACTGATAAATAGAATTTATTTGAATAGAATAGAATTAGACTAAAATTCACTGCTGGAAGAAATGATCATGGCCCAAGACTTAGCAGGGTTCAAACAGTTTAGATACTTGGGTAGATGACAATACATAAGCATGGTTACAGAAAACATTTAAAATCTATACAAAAGTTCTGCAAGGTATTGGAAATTTCATGTCTGATTCATTCTGCTTTTAATTGCTACTGGTGACTAACAGGACAAATTAATGGGAGCTACAGACATGAGGAAGAGACAAAATAGAAAGTTCTCTTTATGATGGTTGAATATGGTGCATGTGCCTGCACTAAAGCATATTATAATAGCTCACACACATATGTGGTGGCAATGTTCTGTTGTGTGTGACTGGACACATTAATTTAGCAAGCACTTTAAAACATTTGTCATGGTTCCTGGCTACTACCATAAACTACATCTTCTCCAATAGGTCTGTGATGAGGTGTATTTATTGGGCATAGGGATGTAGTCCAGCTTCCAATAACACCAGTGGAGTCTTTTTCTATTGAAACAGTATTAAAAAAGAGTTTAAATTCCGAAAAAATGTCTTTTAAGAAATGTTCCACAACCATCCACAGATGCAGGGCAAATACAGTTGGAAAAATCCCTCACTTTTCTGGGTAAAGTAACTCATGACATGAATCTGACCAGGCCATTCCACTGCTGATCTCTTCATATAGACCTTAGATTAAAAACAAATGCTGACACGTGTGCTTATGGAAGGCATAATTATAGTTGGTTTTGTTGGGAAGGCAGCTTGTTAAACTCTAAGCATTATCTTAGAATTACTCTGATTTTGTTTTCTGTGTTCTGCACTTCTGATTTTTTAGGACCTGCTTTTGGCAAACCCAACTGTGTATGCTGGGCAGAACAGACCAAATGTGTTGTCAAGAAAACTCCATATACTAATCTCTCAGAGACTTCTTTTTTTTTGCCCTTTTTAGTTACGGACCTAAAACACCCCTGTCTTAGATGGAGGCAGGACACAATTGCCTAACACATGGAAAATTTAAAAAAGACTTCCAGCTGAAGAAGAAATTCCTACTTCCAGAAGACATCCAGAATAATTGCATTTGACATTCATACAGTAATTGAGGCCGTGACAAACTCAGTGAATATGCATCCATTTTACTTGAAGTGCAAACTCACACATAGGGGCTGAGCATTCTGCATTCTATATGGAGCCTGAGATTCAGTTACCTGTATGTGATGCAGACAGGGCAAGCTACAAGCATCCTAAAGGCAAAGATGGGATGGCCACTGAGCCAGGGAAACCCTCTGCGCTCACCTCTCTTGGAAATCTGCTCCTGCAGGGTTTTTCCGATTCACATTCCTTTGCACATGAAACATAGAACTGAATCTGTAAAAGAATCATAGAATATTTTGGGTTGGAAGGGATCAACCCTCCCTCCAACCCCAACCAACTAGATTAGGTTGCTCACAACCCTGTCCAACCTGCCCTTGAAAACCCCTAGGGATGAATCATCTTTCACCTCTTTGAGAAACTTGTTCCAGTGTTTCACTAGCACCACTGGAAAAAATTTCTTCCTTACATCTAGCCTATATCTCCCCTCTTTTAGTTTAAAAACATTACCCTTTCTCCTATTGCTACAGGTCCTACTAAATGGTTTAACCCTATCTTTCTTATAAACCCCCTTTAAGTACTGGAAGGCTACAATAAGGTCTCCCTGGAGCCTACTCTTCTTCAGGCTGAACAACCTCAGCTCTTTCAGCCTGTCTTTGTAGAAGAGGTGATTGATTTTGTGGCCCTCCTCTGGACTGTCTCCAACAGGTCCATGTCTTTATTGTCAAGCTGAAAATAGATACATGGTATTATTAAGCATGGGGGGAGCATCATTACATGAATAAGAAATATGGATTCATTCAGACTGAATACCATACTTTAGTATTTGACAAAAGTATTTGTTTTCTTCCCCCCCAAATCTTCACTTTAATGGGGTAATTCTTCATAAAATTATCAAGTCCATCTTCATCTCTCAATCAATTCTCATGTACTGCAGTCTGAAGAGTCCCACAGTAAGTATTGCTAATTCATCCTGCAATCACAGGAAATAATGAACTTCAGATATTATTTTGCTCATCTTGCTTTGTCATCTGGTTATATTTTGTATATCCTAGAGCCAAACATAGCCCTGGAGCATAAAGCAGTGACACTAGCAGCGAATGGAAACTTGGCCTAATCTTGCACAATAATATCGTTTTAGTTCAGCTTTGTTTACTTCATCTGATAGCCAGGAACTACTTAAGAAGATCCTCATTTACTATCTAGTTTGCTTCACATGTTTAGAATATAAAATTCTATCACTCACT
The DNA here is from genome assembly GCA_013399015.1 of Galbula dea. NCBI lineage: Eukaryota > Metazoa > Chordata > Aves > Piciformes > Galbulidae > Galbula > Galbula dea. The sequence continues at coordinate 474,875 of VWZX01000359.1, forward strand.
GTTAGAACAAATGTCCTATCTTCCATGAGCTAATCTTATATGGCAGATGCACTGTCTTAAATGAATAAATCTACTTGAAAACCAATCTGATAAAATTTTATGTCTGCAAAATGATGATTCACTTATATCAATGTACTTGTCACTCAGACCTTTAAAAAATACATATAATACCACAGAGTTGGGTGGGAGCTGAAAATATGCAAGACCTTGATAATAGGAAAACCCTAGCCACAAAGTGTGAAGGAGAAACACCGATTAAAACAAAGCCAAAAACCAGTACCAGTCCAAAGTTCCCTAGTCTGTACACCATGTATTACACCAATGAACACCTAAGCTTTTGGTCTTAGGAGGCTGCAGCAGCTGCCTTGTGGGTGATGGCAGGATTTCAATTTGGCTGGAGATATCTTCCTCATCTCCCCAGTTCTCATATCCAAGCTCTTTATAAAAACAAATATGGCTTAGGTTATTTGGATCAATATTTAAATATTGGTGTCAAAAGCTTAACTGATGTAGCTGTTCTATTTAAACATTATGCTACCTCCAAAGTGTCCCCTTCTGAAAAGATCATCTCACTTTCTAAGCTGTCTCTGTGGACAGGCAAACTACATGAAATTTCTCTTAATATTGTTGAAACTATAATTTTTAATGTGATTTTTTTGTTGACTGGAGATGTGGTGACCTTTCATCTTGCACTGAAGTCCATGTATATTTTATGTTTGTGACTTTGTTGTAAATTTCCTGAAAGACACAACAATGTTGCAGTGTAAGCCAAATTCGGTTACCCTTAGGGTAATTTTTCCCAAACTATACATTGGACACAATGGCAAGAATTCATTCTTTCTGTCCCTCTTCTATGAATAAAATAATTTCCCACAAAATTTCACACTGAATCAGGCAAACCTTGCACCAGCCATTTCTGCAGACAGCCTCTGAAGAGTCTAACACATCTCACAGTAACAACTACATCACCTTTGTATGGAGTGGATCCCTGTAACAACAAAGTCTCTCTTTGCTCTACACTCATGGTAATCAAGAATCAAGTTCATTTTCAATTCCTGCAGTCTGAAGTATATAGTAGAAATAGTGACAATCTATCCACGTTACTTAAGTTGGTGGTAGGATATTCAGGAGTTAATGACATTACTTCTGTTCAGCGTTTAAGAACTGATACTCAGCAGTATCAAGAGTGGATGAATTAAGCCAAGGTAATTTATTTGGCAAGGCAGGTAAAAGTGACTTCAGTGAAATTTAATCAGGAATGAATTTAACCCCATAGTCATAAATTTTAGTATCTACTTACCATTCAGAAACATTCTGGCAGAACATTAGACAGATGCATCAGTGCTTTGCTAGATTTCATAAATTTGAGTTCATAATTTACAGCTATGGTGCAATGCCAGCTCTCTGTATTGGTCACTTGACGATGTTGAAAGAAAGTTTAGAACAAATGAAAATACTACAGGCAGGATCAGTAAGAGCATTATTTGCAATAGAAACAAAACACATTCCTACTTCATTCTTATTCAGCTGTGCTCATTTGGAAACCCACATTTCATTCTCAATAAGTGCTACTAATACTCTCCAACTAGAAGATTCTGGTCATCTTTTTACAGAAATTCATCTGTGGCCTGTTCCAAACCTTGTGAAAGTCACTAGAGATAATTACATTTGTTTTCATGAATTCATCTGGCACTAACCAGACCAACAAAGTATTTTGGTAGAACAGAACTTCAAATTTGTACATCGAGTTCCACAGGAGTAAATGGTTTGAGAAAGACACCCAATTACTGCTAAAGGAACCATGAGCTGAGCAACAAAAGATAATAATAGGTATAGAAAATTTCTTATCTGTGTTCTCAGGCAGTGCGAAAATGTCAGTGGATGTTATCTGTGAAAACACAAGATTGAGTGAAAAAAAAAGAGAGAGAAACACAGCAAAGAAAAGACAAATAACCAAAGCTGCTCCTTTGAGTCTGAGGAAGTGGGAGAGGAGCACTGGAACCAGTCAGTCCTGAGCCATTTTTTGACCAAAAGGGAAGATATCAAACAAGTCCTGCTAAGGACCAAGAAACTCAGCTAGTTCCATTGTCTTCTGGTTGTAGGGGCCCTTGGGGGTAGCTTTAGTCAGGGGAAATAACCTTGTGTTGTGCTGCTTGGTATGGTTTGCATTTCAGATAATAAACTCTGCCTGAGGGAAGGGCCTTAAAGAGGCTTGGGTGTGGTATTGGATTTTTTTTTCCCTGGCTGGTGAGGAAGCCTGCCAGTTTACAAAAATATAGGGGCTTAGCAAATACTGTGTGCTTGTACCAGACTTCCTTCACCTTGGAACAAAAGCATGACACTTTCCAGTATTTTAAAGCAGACTTGACACATTGTCTTTGAGTGCATATCAAGAAAAATGATCACCTCTCAAAAAGAAGAGGAAAAAGATTGTGATCCATTGATTTGATTTTTTTTTTTAAAAAGCTTCTTGCATGTTGAAAGCTACCTATTCCTCAGCCAGAAAAAAATGCTTGTCTCAGGTTATAAGCTCTTTGGAAGAAGGATCATCTTTGTTTTTTCTGTATTTTTACCCTTCTGAGGTACAGCATGGGTCTTCTCCACAACTACTACACAAAAGCAATAGCAGTAAAATATTAGTATCTCAGAGATGGGCATAAACATATACATATTTATATTTAACCAAAAGACTGTAAATTTATCAAAAGTCCAGTTGTAATCTGTTATGGTTTGGCTCTAACCATCACAAATCTTATAGCAGTTGTGTATTTGTACAAGTTATATGACTTCTGTAGGCTCCTGAAATAAACTAACATTGCTGAGATGAGAATCTTGAATCTGCAGACACCTTTAAAGTGGCTGCACATTTGCAGGATTTAAAACTGTTACTTCACAATATGGATGCAACTAACCTATCTTTTTAAATCTTTTAAAAGAAAGTTGTATTCAGGTTTAGACCTAGAGGAACTGATTTTCCTGTCTTTTACATCATGCAGTCATTTTGAGAAGAATCCCAGCCTATGTGTGAAATAGTGGAAAACTTACCACTGTAAGTTAAAGAAGTCTTAATTGTTCATGCTGGTTCCAAACTTCCAAGGCACAAAATGAGGTCTTGGAATCTTTTGAGGATGTTTCTCTATTGAAAATTCCTGTTTCTATCCTGTTTCTCTATTGGGAAGCTAAAGTTGTATCTTACAGTACTTTGATATTAAAAAAAGTAGCAAAAAGTAAAACACTGACAAACTTTCAATACAGTTTAAATGTGCTCTCAGCATCAGCAATGCTGAGGAGAAAGTCACACTGATTTAACTGGTGAGCGGATAAACATGTTGCTTTGGTGTAACAAGTTTTATTCCATGTGAATGCTCAAACAAACAATGTTTTCAAGTTAGAAGCAATGTGATTATTTATAGTCTGAGCCTAGTACAAACCTAATACACTTAACTGTGTGAACAGAAAATGTTCTGTGAGGGTAAGAAAGTTTAAAAAGTGCTGCTTGCAAGCACTGCCACATGGTGTACAGCATTTGCTGAGAATGATAAAGCAACATCTCCTGATCCCCACAGTATGGGTATTTTTGTTGTTATAGGATGTCCTTCAAATTTATTTGATATGGTTGTGTGACTCACATAAAATTCAATGGATTTCAGTCCTTAGCTTGTCATGGAAAACACCGGCTCAATACAGAGTTTATATTCAGAAAGGTGAAATAAAACCTTCCTATCCCCACACCCTGAATAAGCACTTTCACCATGTTCAAGATCATTCCAAAAATAACAGGAAGCAAGCAGGTAAGAGGTGCTATCTGGCCTAACATTATAATTGCAGCCCCAGGGAAGGAGGGAATAATGGATTATTCTATATCCATTTTCCCCATGACTGAATCTTCAAGGAAAAGAGACATTTGTAATAATAAAGATTCCAAATCCTTAAATAATCACCTTTAAAAGCCAAGTGAATAAATAATTACTTTAAAATCAATCATTTCTACTAGTTCAATGGAGTACATATGTAGTTGTTTACTATTTGTTCTGTTTTCCTTCTTAACTTGAGGGATAAGTGTCTAATGAAAAGCAAAGTACAGAGAGACTTGTATAACCACAGCTCAGCAGATGAGTGGAGAAAAATAAGCATGTGCCTCATAACATAGATCTCAGTTGTCAGAGTGTGCAATTAGCTTGTAATTAGTCTTTATTAGGCTTTCTACTTCTAGGAGTTAGGGATCCTCTGCTGAGGCTGGGAAGGTATGAGCAGCAAGGGAAGCTGAACTGCCATGCTCATTCTGGGGAACACACTGCAAATCCATCCATCCATCCATCCATCCATCTATCCACCCATCCTTTGTGACTATAACCAGCTACAGGCACATTCCCAAATGTTGTAGAGCTGTATATTAACCAAGTTTGCACCTTCAGCTGGTGATTTCCTGCCCCTTGTCAGTGACCTTGGCTTCACCCTTAACAACTGTGGTGAGCCCCAGCTCCATGTTACCTGTTTACAGTTCAGCAGCCTTTTATGAACTAAACTTAGCCTGGAAAACCAGGAAGTGAAGCCAGCACCCAGCCTTTCAAGTGGTGAAGTGCTTGGAGGAAGAACAACAGTGTTGCTGTGACTCACTGGCAGTAGGGTCAGACAGGATCATGGGAAGAAGCAAGGGTCAGATACTGGCCTTCAGGTGTCTATCTGTCTGTGAGGCAGGAGAACAGAAATGGATGATGTGTAGGCACCTTAATGGTGCAACCCTGACTTATGACATTTCCTTCTCATAAAAGATTACAGCTAAGCCACTCTCAATCAAAAAACCTCAACAAAACAACAAAAAAAATCCAAAAGCAAATTAGCTGTATGCATTTATATGCATTATGTTGTTAATTTGTGGACATGAGAATTCATGGGACACTATTTCTCAAAGATTGCCTCCATTCATTAGTGTAAATATGTTCTACTGAGCACTGAGTGGTTGGTCATGCAATTATGGGGTGATGATTCCTGGGGGATTTTTACACCATCAACAATAAGGGCTCTATGCTCACCAATACATGGCCTGCAGATGACCAGAGAATATGTTGCAGTCCTCACCTCACACTACCATACTAAACTTGTCTGGGCTGAAGAAACTTGCTTTTGCTCTTCCCTGTGGGCCTCCCACTAAGAAAAAAAAATGAGATGATTTCAGTATTTCCATCTCTGCTCTCACAGCCCACCTGATTCTGGAAAACCAAAACATCTCTCAAAAAAACACCAAATGAAACAGTGATCTTCACAAAAGCAAGAACACATTTACAAGAAGATGGATGAAACCTCTGCTCCGTGTGCAAAAGACAAAAAGTAATCCAGCAACAAAAATGCATGTGATTTAACTAGAAATATTGCACTTTATTACTCTTCATTCAGCAGCCAGTGTAGGATTACGAAGCTTTTTCTGGTAACACCAGTGTGAGCTGGAAGACAATACTTTATGTTCACTTATGACCCACACACAGGTTCCTGCTCATTTACTACTTAGCTCCCACATTCAATAATAACAGGGCTACCTTTAAGCCTGAGGCAGCTATCATCTTCACACAAATTAAACTTACCTGTATATGGTTTCTCTGCAAGTTTATTGTTCCTTTCTGACAAACCTTCTTTTCTGTCTTGTCCAGGAACACTGACCTTTTTACAGATTATAAATCAAGAAGAGACTAATATTGTCATATAATCTGGCCTCCTATCTGACCTCATCAGTAAATTCTTCAAAAACCCCTGACCACTCTGTTCTGTCTCCCTTTCTACAGCAGGTCTTTTGGTCTACATTTCTACTTCTCAGTAAAGCAGGCTGGAGGCTGTGCTTTGGCCCAGAAGACACATGGCGTGGTTTGAATCCAGGTCCAAAAATCCCCACCACCCCATCCAAGGTTCATTTTATTCAAGATCTCCTAGTGGGAAAGGTTCATGTTGCATGCTCTCCACTTAGTGACACCCACACTTTTTCCAGGGTAGTATTCCTAACTGGCCAGGGCCAAAGTTACTCTTGGAAGTGTGCTAAAACTGTAATAGTATCAGCAGCTGCAGAAGGATGCACGAATATGAGCTCTGACCCTGTTTTATTTGCAAGTGTAAGAAAACCTCAGTGACCTTTATCTAAGCTTGCAGTCATTCTGTTAGGTTGCTCCATCTGCAGTTTACTTCTCTGTCATTTATGCAACACTCTCCGAGTGCATGTTCCTTTCACTCCACTCTTCTATTTGTCTTGGCTACTGTGTATCTAATAAACTTATTTAGTACAACCTACAGCAGTCTGGGGGCCTCAGGATCTCCTCAACTTGCATCCCAGTTCTTGTATACTTTGTTTCCTTTTTGTTTCCCCAACTAAACATGTGGTGTGGCAGCTATCCTTAAAAGCAGGCTAACAGCTCGCTGAACTGAGTCTACGTGCTGAGGAAATGGACAGATGCTGTCCATCCTGTCTGATGGAAGGTTGGATTTGCTCCACATGAAAGCAATGTTTGAGGGAACAGTCACAGCTTTGATGCATTCAGTAGTGAGATCATGGTAATGACATGACAAAGAAGCATTGTGAGAATGAAAATTCCAAGTATTTTTGGGAAGATGAACAATTCTGAAGAACACAAACTGGTTACAACTCTTTAGAGTTGTCTTCTGAAGCTGTCTTGAAATCTACCTTATTTCTGGCCTGTAAAGGTGAGGGAAAATCAAAATTTACTCTGCAAATGATCTTTCAGTATGAATTTGAGTACAGTGTTAAATTTTATGGCATTGAATTTTCTGCAGAGGTTCAAGTGAGCAGAGGGGACCATCAATTGTTCCCATTCATGTCAGGGGGATAAAAGAAAGGATTTGAAATTTGTATGTAGTCACCCAACATCTTTTGGGGTTTGTCAGTATTTTGCATGATTTGGAGGTCTTTTTGGCAATACCTTTCTTTCAAAAAATGTCATATGCTGTAGCAAAAAGTAGTGGTGTGAGAACACTCAAAGCTTCAAGTACCTAAGGTACTTGAACATTAAGAGACACCTAACTAATACCAACCTAGTTTTACCTGGCTGTTTGGGGAGGAAGGAGGGAGTTCTTGACTGTTGCTGCCCAATCATGATTCTGACAAGAGGGTGGTGAGTTTTCTTCCAGGTAGGCAGGAGATGTCACTTCCTTCTTCACTCAATATGTCTGAAGCCAGGGAGTAAGGTCTTAGGAAAAATGTTCTCAATACTTGAATGAGGACAGCTACAAGCAGAAAAAACTTTTGTGGATACAGCTGCTACTGGGATCCCCAGGTAGGGTGGGAATGTAGTATAGAGTTTGGGACTGTAGATTTTGGGAAACAGACAAGAAGTAGGGCTCATGGTATGTGAGGATATTGCTAGGACCTCAAATTACCTTAAGGAAGGTAATTGACTTCAGTGCTTAAAATGTGTTCCCTTTTTGCTAGCTAGTAACTAACTTCTTTAAAACCAGTTCATTTTCTTTACAAGGTCCTACACTGGACCTCTGACACTCATACAATGTCAGACATGGTTCACGTTGCTTTTGAGACTACTTCAAACATAAATGCAGGTGGCATCATGATAGTGTTGGTTGTCACCCTCTGCAAGATGTGCCTTTCTCAAAACCACAGTCTGCCTTTGTGGTTGTTGTTTTAGAAGAAGCCCTTCAGCTGGTGTTATCACATGATGACACAAAGTGTGGGAAATGAGACAGTCAACAGGTGCTAAGAGACCTTGAATACTAGAAGCAAGACAAAAAAAGGGAAAAAAAAAAAAAAAGAAAAAGAAAGAAAAAGACTAAAGTTGGGCCAAGGAGATACAAAAGCACAAAAAGTTTTGAAAATTATTTGCAAAGTAAAAAGAAGACAAGCCAAGAGAATTGTAGGCCATTCTGGCTAGACCAGAGTATCTGAGTGATGATTATAATCCTAAGTGTTTTCTGGAATTCAACTCCTAGGTGGAATACCATCACACATTAACACTGCAGTAGAGCAAAAGGAAGGATAATTCAGCAGTTACAGATAATATTTGCCTTGTTGGCCAGTGAAACTGCAAGTAGAGACTTCCCACAAAGCACATCAGTATCTCCAGGGCAGCCATGATATGAGCATCTGCTTCACACAGGAGGTGTTGAAGGAATTATTGTTGAGCAGAGGCTATTTTAGTGGACAAGGTTAAGAGACAAAGGATTCAAACCTGTCAGAAGCCAGCAATTGCTCTGCTTATGGAACCACTTATCAATTATGCATACAAAACCTCTTTGCAATCAGAAATATTCAGCATTCAGTAGGCTATCCAACAAGAATATGCATGAAGTAGTATCCCAAATGCATCTTTAAATGCAATTAAATGTGTACAAAATAGCTAAGAACTATGTTATGTTAAAGCATCAACTTTAGACATTCAAATGCTTATCTGCATAAACAAATGCAAAGTACAACTACAGCACTTGTAATGTAAGCATCAAGAAAATGTTATTACCGTTTCAATTTGATTATCATTATCAATTTTCTCCAGACTACTGACAAAAATCTCAAGACCAATTAAAAAGGAATAACCATCCCAGAAATACTGGAGTATATTGTGTATATACATATTTACCACAGTAAGACTTTCAAAATTCATACAAGACTTCAATTGAACAGGATTAATTCGAAGAATATATGTTTCAAAGTAAAACCTGATAATGAAAGGTATCTTCTAAAACAAAGGCTGAAGTAAACTTTCAGTCCAAGACATTGTTTTTTCATTGCTATCACCAGTGGGGCACATGGTCCATAGTGGCTTCTGTGCCAGGTCTTTTTTGTATGACTCAGCAGGGGATCAGAAGTCTGTCAAACAACAGAAAAGAGATAACACATCCACAGACCACAGTGTTTCATTGTTGCCTCCACAGCTTTATTCTAACATGCTAGAAGAGGAGAATCAAAATGACTTCTTCCTCAAGTCCAGCCACATGCTACTCTGTGCAAACTCTAGTGAGTGGCATAAGAGGGCAACACTCTCTGTAAATGAGATTAACATTAACAAGGGCAGTGCGGAGTCAGTTTGGTCGCTACTGCAGATGAGCCCCAGCTCCCAGCTGCTCTACCCAGCAGAGATGCTCTGGTGCCCCAGGAACAGTTCCCCAAGATATGTTTATTCCATCTTCAGCAAACCCTTGGATTTCCCTCCAAGAATGCCAGGAGGGAGAACTGTGGGAGCAACTACTGGCAAAACTGCATTACAGCTTTGATCTTACTGATTTTAAATTGAACGTGCATAAAGGATCAGGACCTTTATGTTAAAGTCTGTATTGTACTGGTGAAGAACATTTCTCCCCAGCTTAACAAACCAGTAATGAATTACTCTAAAATGAAGTCATTACCTTAAAATCAACCAATAATGAATTTCTTTAAAAATATCTACAAGAACTTTAAGAAATCCTCTTTAATATGTTTTAATTTCTAAAGAAATGCCCAGATAAACTCTCTGGCCCTTTTCTTGTCTGTGTATACATCTTTCAGATGTGACCACAGGTATAAGGAATATCATTGCTAGATGATATTTATTAGGTACAATTCTCCACTTACAGTTAAAATAATTAAAAATTCCAAAGATAAACATGTCATGTGCAATACAGAAAAGATTAAAAACCACTCAAGCCAAATGGAAAATCATCTTTATAAAAAGCAGCAAGACTCTTCCCCAGAGACTGAGTACAGTCAAAATAAAAAATTCTCTTGAATAATTAACAGGTGTCATTGAAAATGGGGTGGAGTGGTTTTAGGCTTATATCCTGAAGGAAGTAGCATGGTACCACACTAAATCATGCATTACAGGAAAGTGAAATCCAGCCCACCTAGCTGCTGTTGAACCTCTAAGAACTGCCATTGCACAGGTGGTTGATAAGGCAGAAGCTAAGAAGGAAGTCTGGAGCACAACTGCATCCTTCTACTTCAGCATTACTCCAGCAGGCAGCTAAAATTCTAATGGCAGTGTTGTAGGTGGTAATGTCAAAGAACAATATTGCTGCTAGACTCTACATGATAATCCAAAGCTCAGTGAAGTCAACCATGAGCGGGCTTCAGGGGGCATTGGATTAGGGACAGGTTGCATGAGTCAGAGAAGCTGCACTCAGGGTTTGGGAAGGGAAGAAGCCAACACAACTCAGAATTACAGAACCACAGAATGTTAGGGGTTGGAAGGGACTTCTGGAGATCATCTAGTCCAACCCCCTGTCAGAGCAGGTTCACCCAGAGCAGGTTCACAGGATGGCATCCACGCAGGTTTTGAATGTCTCCAGAGAAGGAGTCTCCACCACCTCTCTGGGCAATCAACCTAGAGCAACCAGCAAGAGAGTGCTTCTTGGGTATCTACATGAAGATTTCTCTCTCAAAACACTGTAATCCAAAGGTGACCTGAATTCTCTTTCTTTTGATTATTCAAAGCTTGTAATAGCTGAACTGAAAGAGGTGCAGAACATACTGTAGCACAATTAGCTTGTCTGACAGACTGAACCATATGTGACCAAAATATGGACTGCTGTAGAAGGCTAAATATAAAGTAATATCTTGAATATCTGAAAATTAAAAAAACCAAAACATCAGAAGGCATCCTTTCAGAAAAAGAACCTGCTTGGCATATGAAAACTCTGACCACAGTATGAGTCACTGCAAGTGACTCCTGATGATTCACTGCTATTTTTTAAAACTCTGATAACAATCACTAGTTCTTTCCAAAATATTTTTTTAATTATTTTTTAATTTTTTTTAGCAAACAAATGGCTTGTGCAGCTTTCATATCAAATGCCTGCATTTTAGTTTTCTTCTTTTTAAGCCTCTGAAGAGCCATATTAGTGAGCTGTAGTAGGTTAAGATTGCTTACACTTCTTGCTCCTCATATCTTGGAAGGCAATTTCCAGTGCTGAGCATCAAGACCTTGACTGCTCCATCTCAGACCATAAATTACTTGTTATTCCAGCGGAGTTGATCATCTCCTAGGAACTGGATCAAGGGAATAGAGCTCATGTTAGTAGACCACTGGAATGCCACCAGATTACATCATTGGTTACTAGAATGGCCGTACTTATGCAGGAATGTTTAGTCACTTGCTTACACCAGTACCATTGCTCAGACAAAAATAGCTCAGTGGACATTCTGTCAGGTATGAGAACGTTCCTCCCAGTCAAGCATGAATCCTTTTCCAAATGACATAATATAAACTGAAAAAAAGAAAAAAAAAGAGAAGTTTTTCCATATGAGAAAGATACAATTGTGGGTTGCTTGAGTCTAGCTACATCAAAGTAATTTGACACATTCAGCAGTGTCCACGTAGACAGAGTTTAGCAGCGAAAGACTCAGCTCTATAATTACTAGTCTTTTTGCCAGTTCCCACAAGCTTCTGTCCTAAACCTTTTCTTTCCTCTCTTGATCTGAATTTAGGCATGATAAAAATTTATCCCAGCAGTCTCAAGGTATCCAAATTTTGCAAGCAACGCTATTGAAAATTGCCATTATACAGTTTTGCAATAGCTTAGAAGAGTTTTGGAAAGTCATTCCAGTTTAATCTGCTTTGCAGATAAATTATTTGAATAAAATAAATTATACACTTCCTAATTTAGACCACAGGAAGAATTTCTTCAAACTGTTCATTCTGCATCTTATTACACATAGGTACTATGAAAATTTTGGATGGGAAAACCAATAGTCAGATAATTCTTTCAGTAATTCCTCTCTGAATTTCTGTTGTACTCCAAGGCATACAACAGTGACAGCAACCACATGAAAAAAACAAAGCTGATCTTGAGTTATTTGTTCCTTGTATCCTTGTTGACTGTTTGAACACTCCTTGTCCATTTCAGTGCAATAGTCAAGAAGCTAGCTACCAATCATCTAAACCACTCTGAGCCTGGTTTGAGCTAATCTGTTTGACTTCTTAAAGGAATGTTTATATTTTTAGCTACCAAGTCTTACCTGGGAGTCACAGCTAAGAATAAATTTTTCCAAAGTTTTTTGTTAGAAAAACATTGCAGAAATATGCTTGGGTCTGGGAATGCCCAAGACTTGCCAAGAATCTCTGGTTGAGATCATCGAGTCAAACCATCCACCCAATGCTACCACGCCCACCACTAAACCATGTCCCTATTCACCACATCCACATGGTTTCTGAGCACTTCCTGGGATGGTGATTCCATCACCTGCCTGGGCAGCCTCTTCCAAAGCCTGATAAACCTCTTGGTAAAGAAATTCTCCTAATATCCAACCTGAACCTCCCCTCAAGTCCTTATGTTGTAAGAAATAGAACTAGAAGACAAGAATAGCTTTTACTCAATGTAAACCAAATCTATTGTGTCATGTTTAGTGTATTAAGCATCACTGCTTACTTGTAAATCAATATAACTGTGCAAGCCTTTACTGAGTTTTCCATTTGTTTCTAACACGTAGACCTGGCATTTGATGCCATTTCGGTTACAGTGCAGAGATCAACGCTTTTCTGATTCCTATGGGGACATCTGTTCATTAGCACACAGGGTGGCCAATATTGCTTTAGGTAAAGATCAGCTAGTTCCTCTGTCCTACACACTTGGGAAGAATAGTGTTGCTTATAAAATGTAACAAATGTTTCCTGGACTCTAGCCAGTATATTTTTGATCCTTTCTTGATCTTCATTTTGGCTAATCCTTTTCTTTCTGTCTTCTTGCCTTTTGTTGACATGCCAAAATTCTGTCAGTCTTGTTTCCTCTTTCAAAAAACGTATTTTTGTTAAGTTGAATTAAGCATTCTGCCCTCTTGCCAAGAGCAAATTAAGTTCCCCACACACTGAAATCAAATTTCCTAAAGTGTCCGGGCAATTAGCTCTAATATGTGGTTGTTGTAGCTCTTAATTTTCCCCTTTCAAGGGTTTTCTTTTTTTCTCTGTCTTTGTTTCTGAACAGAAGACATGAGATTCCTTCTCTTCCCTCTGGTTGTGGCCTTTTAGTTCCCCAGCATCCAGAAACTATCCACTGATACCTAGCCAAACCTCACTTTTAATCTATGACCCAAAGGTATTTCAAGTAACAAATTGTTCATTCTTCAACCAGAAAGCTGAGCTGCTGGACCAACCTGCTGGAACTGGAACAAGACTTGAAGAACAGACTTCTGAAGATCTCTCCCAAGCACCACATTTAAGCACATCATGTGCACACCAAGAGATTTCCCATGACAACAGAAAACTGGCACAGCTCACCCACCTAACTCAACAACAGAAGTCCTTTGCAGCAGAAGCAATCTTCTATGCATTTGTTGTCAGGGGTTTGATTTCAACAGGTTCAAGGAGGACAAAATGTGAGCACAGAATTATTCTAAGTAAAATGGAAAGGAAAGGTCCCATTTCAGAAAGAGCATGACAAAATCCAGCCTGGTGCTGTATGCTGGAGTGGCCTAGCTGTGCCTTAGTCTTCTAGCAGTACTTTAGCATTCTGACAGCTACATCATCTACATCATCTGCTGAGAGATTTTTCCTTATCCCCTTTTTCCCAAACCCTTTGCATTGATGCATAGACAGGATGAGTAAGACAAGGAGTAAGACTTCTTTCTTCTAGCCATACCAAGCACTCTGTGAAGAGGAAGGATGTAACCAGAGAAAAGGAAGCAGCTGTTTCAGTTCCAATAAAAAGTCATCTTATATCAAAAAAAAAAAAAAAAAAAAAGATCCTGGATGGTTTCCCAATGTCAACTTGATTAGGATCAGCTAATTTGTTCATAAGGAATTTGACAGTTTGAACATTACTCAGTCAGCCACCATCCCTCTCTTTCCTTTACATCCCCATTTATTTTGGCAGACTTCAATAGTGCACATGATAAAGCTGTGTTATAGTAACAGCCATTGTGCTATTTTAAACATAACACTAGAGAAAGGAAAGCTGCTTGGACTCCAAAGGATATCTATATATATCTACAAATTAACCAGCTATACTGCAAATGCTCTAATGAAGCAACAACTGATTTTAACACATGAAACCTGCAATTACATGAAATACTCTTTTGTTTAAAAAAATTACTTCCATCCACTAATGCATGCAGCAGTGTTTTCCTGCCTCAATTCTTCCCATTGTTGAGTGCCAACCCTTGTCAATATACTACTCTTTTAAGCCCAGGATGTGGGTAAGTTTTACTCTTCCTGCCCTTCTCCTTTTTATTCCTACTCAACTCTGCAACATGCCTTAGCCTACCTCTTCCCTAAATTAATTTTTTGTCTACCCTGTAAGTGACGCAGAATGGATGCACAGCTGAGTCACGTGTCTAGCCCTCATTGATGTTCACTGGAGACTAGGCACTAACTGCCCTTCAGTGCTTAAAAAACTCCCTAATGAATAGCAACATGCTAATAACTTTGTTTCTCTTTCAAGTTAATGTGGCCACTACAGCATCCAGAAATTGACCTGGCTTGTATGATCCCCCCCTACTGCAGCTAACTCTCCTGCTCCTTCAGGCCACTTAAAATAATCTCCATGTGGTTTAGGACAAGAACCTTAGTACATACGTCCAGACAACAGGCAGAGGGATCCTGGGGGAGGATGTGGTGACAGGTAGGAGGTGAAGCACTTTTTCCTTCAGCTGGCCCACCACTGTCCCTTGGAATGGGTGGGAAAGATCTTGGAGCTAGGTCATGGGGCAGCCCACTTCTGAACTTCCTCTCCTTTTTACTCTAGGCATCCTGAAGTACTTAACAATTCAAAGCTCAGCACAGACTCATACCACAGGATCTGACCATAGCAGCCACATGTGACCTGTTCCCAGTTTCATGACATTACCAACCTTCTCTATTGCAATCAATACCAACACAACAGTGCCTGTATTCATAGTGCCTCTAAGAAAAGGCTGGTGTTTGAAGGCAAGTCTGACAGTTTGTGAATTCCCATAAAGCCTGAAGTTTCACAGTAACATTCTGCCCCCCAACTTCATCCTTCTTCCTCGTTTCATGAGCCCCTTCCTATTTCTCTCCATCTTCTCATTTTCCATCTGGCAGACCCGATTCATGCTCTATTTGATCACACATGCTTCAGCTTCTTAATCCTCCTTGATCCTCTCCCCTGATAAGGGTGACTTCTTTATTATTGTTATCAAAAGGATGAATTAAAATTAATGCAAGACTTGTAATTCAGCTGCATTGTTGAAGTGAAAAGTCAAGCCAGTCAAAACAGCAAATGAAACATGCTCAAAGGCATATCACAGCACCTTCTAAAAGAAAACACAGCCTCTTTAGAAAAGCCTAGGCTTATAAAGTGAAGAGAGAGAGGTGCATAATCATACAAGGAGCAATAAGTAATCACAGTAGCTATTGGTGAAGTACATATGACACTTTTCAAACATTTTAGGTCAGCACAACACATCTTATGATACAGCTATGGTACTCCTTTGTCAAAACTACAATATAATCTGTAGAAAAATATTACTATTTTCATAATGTAATCTTAACACTATTATCCTAATAACATCAGTAGCTATTTTTTCTATAATTTCCTTATATTAAAAGACAAAGGCTAAAAATAGAAGTATTTTATCCAATAACTTTGAGATAGTTCATAGTGCCATAAAACATCAGCTACTGGTTTTCAGTTTTGAGTGAGATTAAGAGGTCACTTTCTTTCTGAAGAATGATTGCAGTCTGTTTTCCATTCACATTAATTCTCATTGCTTTTGCAACTTTATTTTGCAAGTTAAGTAGGACTTAAACTTGTATTTCCTGGCCTTCAGGTTAGGATATCCACTGCCACAGCAAGTACTTTTGAAAACCATGTGGTTTTAGAATCATTATTTCCAAGCATGATCAAGTGGAGGAAAATCAGAAAAGCTCAGACAAAAAACAGATCTAAATTGTCATGAGGCATGAAAGACAAGGAGAAAAGTAGCCATGAACATGTTAGAAAGAAGAGGAAAACACTACATAGATCCATTGAATATTGCAGGAAGAAAGGAAGCATGGCTTCACACACACAAACATGAAAGATAGATTGCAATCAGCCACTTGGAAGAAAATACATATTAACAAGGACAGAAGAGTACCAGATAGAGCACAGAAAAAGCAGGTTAAAGAACATACTTAGATAAGTTAGTTACATTCTAGCCTGCAGAGCAAGATGAAAATCACTCTAGACAAAGGTAGCAAAACTTGGAAGTAGCCAAACCAGATAATTTTGGAACTAACCAGGATACTTCCCTGAACATTAATTATTGCCTATGAGAACCTGGGGATGACAAATGAGGCTCCAGGAAGTGAGAAAGGACAGAAGCCTTTTAAAGAGGGAGAAAAAAAGATAGGAAAATGCCAAATATAAACTAATCAGTTAATAAAAATCCTGAAACAAATTACTGAACAATCCATGCCACGGCACCATCCCTCCATCATTAATTTACGCTCAAGTAATATAAAAACAGTAGTCTAGGTGCTCAGTAAGAGAAAACTGGCTATAGCTCTGCTTGGAAAACGTAAATTTGCCTGATTTATAAGAGGTTGTGGATCTGGCCCCAACTTTTCAAATGTTAATACATCAGTCAGTATTATGAGAATGAATTGGTGCTATTTTATTTGGGAGTATTTTTGAGTTTTATAGCAGTCTTTTAAAAAAATGCATATACATTCTGGTTTATATGGCATCTTTTATTGAAAAAAAAAATCAATCCAGTTGGATTTGCTTTTGGTTTTGTGGAAGTTTGGTACCTATCACATACCTAAGCCTTTATATCACAGGACAGCAACCAACAAAGTCAAACTTAGGGCAGGATTTCCTTTTGTCACTGAATCATACCTATACTTTTTGCTAACTTCAGAGTTAAATCATCTTTATTTTTCCATCTCTTTATTTTACTATGATAGACTGCACAGAGAAAAGACTAAGCTTATTCACAGACACCAAAGCACAAGAAGGTTTGATCAAACACAATGAACTAAAATGGCAAGCACAAAGTTTCTCTGTCAACGACTCAAAAGCCTGCTCAGGCAAAACACCACTCCTACATCTTACCCAAGTACAGGAGTTTTCCAAACAGCAAGATACTGACTTTAAGTACAAGGGCAGATCAGATGAATCTTAAAAATTAGTCTCATGTTATTTGGCCCAAAGTTGGGACAACTGAAAAAAATGAATGAACCCAGATTAACTTCCAGGTTAGCTGGCTCAGTGTGGTGGGGACTCTGTGGATATCACTTCAGAAAATGTCATTTATTTTTCATAGCAACCACAGCCCGTAGGCGCAAGAACAGGATAAAAGGGAGGAAAAAGAAAGCAATATTTACAGTTGGTCTTTTCTTCACTTAAATCTCACACACAGAAGTGATTCATTTTTACCAATAGGGAAAGTAGGGACATCCTTTTCATTAGTCAGAATCTTTTTTTTTCTGGAGGATTTCTCTCTTTGCAAAGTTTTGTCTTGGTTTTGCTTTTAATTCCTTCTGACAGAGATAAGCTTAGCAGTAAAATGGTGACCATCAGCTGTGCTTTCTCCTTATCCTAACTTAGTGGTTTTGAACTAAGTTGAAGTTCAGGACTTCTTATTGTTAATAACAGTCTGAACTGAGCAGTTCAGGTTAGTCTTAAGTATCTATAAAGTTGTGGAAGCTAACAAATACTCATCTTTTTCATCTTTGTGTGAAAAGATACAAAACCTCATCAAAGCAGGCCAGGTTTCAGACAGAAGGATGAGCAGATTGAAAACTTTAGTCCTCACAGGTCAAAGATCTTGATCAGCAATTCTGAAGAAAAAATAACAAAACAGCTCAATAAATTCTATACACACAAACTTAACTCTCACAGTTTAGCCCTGATGT
The DNA here is from genome assembly GCA_013399015.1 of Galbula dea. NCBI lineage: Eukaryota > Metazoa > Chordata > Aves > Piciformes > Galbulidae > Galbula > Galbula dea. Next base: position 492,649 of record VWZX01000359.1, read on the forward strand.
AACTCATCTAGGCCTTCCAAATCACACCAGAAATTAATCAGCCATACAGAGGTAAGGCCAAAGGGGCTCAAAAGTATTCATTGAGTTTGCATGCCTCTGTTTACGGTTGTCTGGCTTTAAACACTTCTCAGCAGGTGTCTAAATTAGGCTATCTAAAAAAAGAACCCAAAATGTGGGGGACTTTATAGAAAAGTTTTCCCCAAGTGACTTAAGAATTTTGAGTGAGCAAGTGCTCAATTCAGCAAAGGCAACCCAGGTCCCAAACCAAACCTGACTGAAGACCAGGGTCAGCCTGTATGACTCGTAGGTCTCTGGACGTGGCAATCACAACGTACACCAGATTGTGTCATATAATGCATATGTTCCAGGGTTCTGAGGCAGAGAAGTGGTCATTTTCATATTGAAACTATACATTGCTTTTCTATGCACCTGGCTAGATACTTGGTATACAGACCTTGTCTTCTCTAAAAAGGAGAAGAGAAAAAAAAAGTGAAGGCTGGTTTTAATCTGGTTCTTTCATGATCTCTACTATAATGCTGAAACAAAGGGAAAAAAACAATCTTTAATCTTTCACAGCTAGTCAAAGAGTGCCCAAGGAATCTACTATAATAATTTTGACTGGTATTTAGAAAGTGTACCTAGCTTTTTTGAGTGTTTTTGGACTTTCTGGAGCTAAAAACAAATCTGGAAAATCAGTGTCACTTGGATAACAGCTATTCAAGTATTCTGACAGGAGGTTTCTCCCTCAGTTTTCATCTCTCTCAGAGACTTATTGCATGAGATTTAAAAATTCAAAACATCTTAGTCTTCTTTTATATTTACAGCTCTGTTAAAATCCTTAGCTCCTTCTCATTGGCTAATAGGGCTTAAAAACTCCAGTTGTCTTGTCTTCCTCAAGATTTTCTCAAAGGTTAATTAACATGGCCTACAATACATCCCTTTTCTTAATAAAAAAAAAAAAAAAAAGCTGTATTTTTTTTTAAGTTAACACCAGGAAAATAAAATATTTTAACAATATAGACAGTAAGACAGTTTTGGAGAAGTTAGACTAACCACCAAAGAGTGGCAGAGTGCAAACAGAGGTGAGAAAAGAGGTCAAATATACCTTGGTTAAATATACTGGTGAGAAAGTAGGTGTGGAGAAGAGTTTACTCAAGAAAAAACAGAGAAACATAAGTCTGTAAGACTCTGAAAACAGATTGTTCAGCTCCCGTCCTTCCCTATCCACCTTGTTGGAAAAAACAGGACAGTATTTGCCTGCCTTTAGTGAAGGAAATCAGGGCAGATTAAGAGGTTTTCTGACTCTTTTTATTCAAAAGTTTAAGTAGAGGAAGAAAGTTCCAAAATCTTGGTTATTACATGTATTCAATTAAGCACAGAGTTTGGCATAACATTTTTCTTTGTAAGAGAGAATATTTTTTTCTTTTCATGAACTCTCTTCTCAAGCAAGATAATATCTGACTTACAACCACTGGGCGAAATCCAGTAACTATGTATAGGACAGGTGGAAGAGCACTGACACCCTCATTCCTAGGTGGGAACCTGACCGACAGAGCAACGGAAGGTTAGACACAAAAGGGAGGCAGCTGAGCATCTCCACACTTAATTCTCACTCAGTGTCTACATTAGCAAGTGGTGCAGCATAACAGGCATGGATTTGCTGCATGATGTTGTTGATCTAGAGGACTCCGTGTCCACCCACTGAGCATTCCAGGAGGTTTTAACTGCGAGTAGCTGTAGTCTGGCACCAAATACTGAAACCTTGTTAGCACAGGAGTGCACTAGGTGTGCTCCTGCCATGCACTCCCAGCTACTTCCACCTGAGAGAACATCCAACCATCCAACAGAGTGGTATTCCTCTGCAATGCAGGCTGGAGCAGAGCAAGTGGCTCAGGATGATCAAGGGATTCACTAAAAAGGTGATACCATAATCTACAGCTGAGACCCTGACTGTCTCTTTGCCTTGGACCCAGCTGGGTGGGCTGGTAGCAAGTGAGCTTGCCAGCCAGGCCCCGTCCCCAGTGGGAGGTAGGTGAGGAAGTGCCAAGGCTTTTTGACCAGGCAAGCTCAGGCGTGAGCCAGGCACTGAGCTGTTTAGTCATGTCCACACTGAAGCATTTCTTACATGGGCAGAGAGAAACAAGAGCTTAGGGACCTGGTGAATTTCAGGCCATGACCAGCAGTGATTTCAGAACCGTGGGTTTTAAAGTATTATTTTGCTGCTCAAATAACATTTCAGAGACCTGTGTAGCACTTTAAGTAATTTGCCTGAAGCCACCACAGCCATTTGTGGCAGAACAGGGAAATATACCTTCATCCCCTGGGGCTCTGGCTAACACCATAACCGCACCAGCGTCCTTCCTCTTTTCTCCTTCCTGCTGGCTGGGCAGAATCAGCTTAAATTCACATAAGAGGAACCCATTTTGATGGCAGAAAGATCTCCATGTGGCATGCAATAAGCTGCACAGAGCTCACAGTGGTCTATCAAGTATGAAATGGTCATGGCAGTACAAAATGAGAGATGGTTGTGGAGATGCAACAGGAGAGGAGGTGATGAGGTAAAAGGAAAAGCTAAGAAAGATATGTATTTATTCAAAAGGAAATAAAGTTCCTAGCTATCATCCTGTTTCACTCAACAGCAAAATTTCCATCAACTTCAACAAGCCAACTGGCTGACAAGCCACCTGTAGGACTAAAGAAATTGGGCCACCAATGTGCAGCTTAGAACCGTCACTCTCTGTGAGGCTCTGAGATGCTGATACTTTGTTTCACTCCAAATCATCAGGAAAACTTAAATATTTGGGTGGGGTTTTTGTAAAGTTGAAACATGCTGTGAGCATTTGTTTCAATTAAATCACAATATTTACTTTAGGCCCTGAGGTTTTGGGTAATGCTCCAGTAGAAAAAGCTAGGCTGGATTGCCTTGCATATTTACTACATCAATATATAGAATATGAAACTTGAAATAAGAGACTATTTTGGTAACTTCTTGCAACACTGTTATAAAAATCATTACATTCACATGATTTTTTTTTTAATTGAACAAGACTTTCAAGATTTTCACCCAGCTTTCTGTTCCTGACTTCTTAAAGGCTATACTTGCATGAACAAGAATTTTAATCTCAAAACATATGAAGTTTGAATTTTCAAAACTCAAGCAAGTTACCATGCTCAAAACCTTGCTCCTCCTGATGAACCTTGCCAAGTAGTTCTAATGGAACTGTGATAGCACCTATTACCTTTCACAAGCTTTGGATCAGGCCTTTAGCAAAAAATCTTTAATTATATATTTCATCACAGTAAAAATCTAAAGAGATGGAAATTAATAAAAGGTAATGAATAGATTTTTTTCCTCAAAGCTTATTCTAACTTGTGTATTTCAAATTAGTCAAATATTTCATTTGTAAAACTTAACTTACTGTCTGTAAAGAACAGTGAAAAGCAACAGTAATAAAAAATAAATTAAAACTAATGGGATCTTCCTCTCTCTATTTATAATAAGCTTTTCAACAATTCACATTTTTTAATTACAGTGCCAGAGGAATTTGCTTATGCTTTCATTGCACATGCAGAAGTAGCAAGGTATATGTGAATTGCTAACAATATCCAGTTGTATACATTTCCTTGTGGTACATTTGCAAAATTAACATAAACTCTCCTTGAATTATTCATCTCCCATTCTGTCCTTTGTACTAAGGAATCATGAAAAAAAGTATCTCACAAAATTATATGGAATAAATTGTGGCCCTATATGGATTTTTTTCCAACTATGTAGGTTTTTTTACCAGGCTCCCAAAGTCTGAGCTCCTAAAGGAGGGGAAAAATATCTCAGCTTTAGTCCCAGGCAGCTGGGTGAGTGCACAGGGAAGAGAATTTGTGTTGGTTTTATAGCTCTACCATTAAGATGGGAAGGAGGAGGGTAAGAGGAATAAAAACAGGAGACAAAAAGAATATCTGATCTCATATGCACCTCATGAAAACTGGGAAGAAAATGGTGCCGATTATCAACTTCATACCAGGTAAGAAGAAATTGCATTTCTAAATTTGGGGTAAAGAATCAAAATATTGAGATTTGCCTTAGAAAACAAGTTCAAAAAGTTTTCTGGGGAAACATCCAAATAACTATCTTGAAACACTTAAAATCTGAATGGTTCTGCTACATGATGTTACTTTAGCAATACAAAAGGCTATTATTATTTCTAATGTTAAACAGGCAACACAGATATCATGTTAGCACTAATGCAAAGGTTTTAACAAAATAAAAATATGAATAAAATAGAAAATAAATAGCAAGAGAAAACTGAAATAACATCTAGAAGCTGATACTGCCAGGAAGATTCAAACTGCCTAAAAATGAAATAAAATCTTGTAAAATATTTGTATTTTAAGAGCAAAGTAGCATTTTCTGATAATTTCCCAACATTTTGAAGGAATCTGATAATGAAGACCATAAGGAAATGATTCACAGATTCACAGATGATTCATGGTTTGAAAGGACCTTTTAGATCACTGAGTCCAACCAAAAAAAACCAACCCAACACAAAAAGAAAAAAAGAAACAAACACAAACCAACAACCACCATGAATATGCTTTTCATTTGCTTCATTCTTGTCCTTTCTTCTTCTTTTCTTTTCTCTTCTTTGTTTTCCATTTTGTTTTTTGGACAATAAAATGTGAAATACAGTTTTAAAGATCTTTCTCCCTGTGAATCATCTTTATTCAAAACTAATGTAAAGCAACTGCCCACCCCACTTACATTCAGCCCTTCCTACTGAAGCACAATGCCACGTAACTGTTCTTTAAGAGTGAAGCAAGATTTCTTGAGAAGTGTGGGAGAAAGTATTCAGAGAAAGTCCAAGCCACAGCAAATAGCTTAAGCTGGCCCCTGCTCTGCTAGTTTTCTCCTTAGACAAGGCTGCTGTCATCCCTCCAGAACCCCACTGCCAGTGATGCTGATATCATTTCACCCATGTGCCATAACCTGCAGGGTCTTAATTCCTGTTGCCTCACTGTAACTTGAAAAGCAGAAGAAAAGAACACAGGGTAGGAAGTTGCTTACAATCATTCTGCTACATGTTAGAAGATTGAAGGAGATGATTTCCCATTAAGGTGAAGGAGAAAGCACACCTGTGCATCAGCAATAATTTGGCATAACCTCCTTCCTGCTCCCAAACCTGCTGGAATGTTTTTCACTTTCTTCAGCCTCTCTTTTGTGTGACAGCTGAAAAACAATCTACTATTTGAAAGCTGCAAAGCTGTACTTTCCCACCTGCTCACGTCTTAACATGACTGCACTCTTTTTGGTTTAGAACTGCTTTTATACCTCTCTACCTCTTTACCTTCCAGTCTTGCTCTATGATTTATTTTCCTTCTCTCTGTCTTCCTCTCCCAAGTGTCAATGTGTTGAGGCTCTTTAAAAACTGTCACACCCTCTGTACACAACACTGGGACAGCCTGGGCTTTTCTTGTGTTTGGATCACTCACTTGGATGTCATTCTGCTGATAGAAGCCCAGAGTGCAGAAGGGAGATAAAAACCATTTCTCCTATATGAAATAACGGTTGGACAAGAGTTGACCAAAATATGTTCTGAAAGGGCCTGATCTAATATCCCTTGCAATCAGTGGAAGGCCTTTAACTGACTTCAGCAAGTCTCAGATAAGGACTCACATTAATATTATTGCCATTATCATCTGGAACTGAGGCTCTGAGCCTCAGTATGGTGTGTTTCGTAAGAATAAGAAACAAAAGTGGGATGACATGTTTCTCTCTGCTGTTTTAAAGAACATTAATTTCATGCAAATTTTTGCTTGCTTTGTTTTCTTTGCTGATTTTATATATGTCAGATATTCCATTGTTAGAGGTCCTTCATGTGTTTTGAAATCTCTCAAGCCTCAATAAAAAGATAAGAATATTAAAAATCAACAGGGAAGGTTTTCTCACAAATAGTTTGCAGTGATTAAGTTTTAAAGAAAAAGACTTTGGAATAATTCAGATGAAAAAAAATGTCCCATCTTATTTAATCAGGACTGCCTTGTGTGGATGATACTGATACCGTGATCTTTCATGTTGTGTTATGTTCCAGGATGAAACATGTTTATCTGATGTAAAAACCCAAGCTGAACTTTCTCAGGCCTGAGTTGCTGAAGGCATAACAAAAAAAAAGCAAAGCCAATAAAAAAAAAGGCATAAATACTGCTCTCCTTTTAGAAAATTGCCTAAGCACTATGCAATAAAAACCTGTAGAGACCAGAAAAATTAACAGGGCTGTCTCTGCCCCTCTTGACCTCCACTGTATGGGAAGAAGGAAGTGGAGAAGGAGAAACAGTTCTAAAAGAAAGATACCTCTCAGAAAGTTTTTTGCTTCAGTAATTTTCCATTTGGTTTATATCACAACCGTTTCAGCGACTCTCATGAACTTCAATGGATTAACTTTTGCAATGTCCTCTGGAAAGGTAAATGTTATTACCTCTTGTAAGAGCCCTTAGGCTGGATCTGCTGAAGCTAGATATGCTTTGGGTCAATGGCAGCCTGCAGTCCTCTTCTCTTTAGCTTTTAGTCAGATAGGTGACCTCAGCAACTCCAAGATCACTCTTGAGGAAGTTGTACCTGTGCGATTTGCTGCTGGCCGTTGCTCTTGAAGTCATCACATCTAAGACTGAGCTTCATGTGTCATGTTCTGGGCTTTGCCAATCACAGTTTTCCTAATCAAGGAGGAAAACAAAACCAAACCAAAAACAACAAACCCACAAACACAAAAACAAAAGCAAAAACAAAACCAAAACCCCACAAAAGCAAAAACGGATGAAAGCCTTGAAAGCCTCAGGAAACTTAAACTGCAACTTTGTGTCCAAATAAAGCTTGGTAAGATGGTAATACAGCCAAAGGGAGACTGCAGATTATTTGCCAAGATGTAACTCTATGAGAATAATTAAATTTGAGTCAACTTGGTAATTGTTATTTCTGAAAGGGGTTGATGGATGGCTTTATACTTCTATACCACTCTAAAGAATACCACTGACATGACACCAAGAAATAAGAAGTTGGCCATTTAACAAACTATTTGAGAGAGACCTTATGAAAGTATTTCCAATTTCTGAAAGGACAGAGAAAAGCACAGCAAACAGATATGAACAAAGAAGTAGTCAGTATTTAAAGACTCATTTTGATCACAGATGTGACAGAAATGCAAAATGTAGGAAATGCCAGAGAAAGGGTCATTTTTCAGTTCTGTGTGGAACAAAAGGTTCATAGGAGGAGCATGCAGAGCCATTCTTCTCAAGCTCTATTACTTTTGTCTGTAAGTCTGATGAACCCTGGAAAGTGGATTTCCTACTTCATGGTAAGCATACAAACTTTAAAACAGGTCTGGTGTTTCAATTGTCAGAGCTAGTACACAACAGTCTCCACTGCCAAATCAAACTGAAATAAATTGGTGTTGCCCTCCATAACTCAGCAGGAGAACTGGACTTGAAAGGGCAGTCCACAGAGGAGACAACACACAGTGGCTGTTTGTTGACATTGAGTGTACAGGAAAGGTACAGGTTAGCAGCCAGTTGAGCTAATACAGAAGTTCAAAAGGGGCATCTGAAGAATGCATGTCTCTTGAAATGTGAGGCAAGAAGGATGAAAAACTGGAGAGGCAATTCCCCTGTAGTGATGCAGAGCATCAAATCTCATTTCTCAATAAGGTCTGGAAGATCTAGGCAAGAGATCCAAGAATCACAGTAACAGATCCTGCAGAATAAAACATAGCATATATCTAGACCAAAACCAAACTGACAAAATCCTGGCAGGACAGCAGGTAACCTCTCTCCCAAAGCCACCAGGCAGGCAGATATATTTCCTCAAGTTATGGCATTTCACAGGGCAGAGCTTCCTTCTTGCAACTGCTACTTCTTTTTCATATTTCTCCATTTGGCTAATGCTTTTGATTTTGAAATTAATTTTTTTCGTAATGGCAATATTTGCCCCCTTGCAACAGAAGAGGCTAGTTGAGGAAGGCTTGAGCCTTTTGTACTTCTGTACTCAGTACATGTGCTTAATCAGAGAAAGGTCAAGAAGGTTTGAAAGTTTCCTTAAGGTTTATAAGTGCACAAGTGTTTCCCAGACTCAAGGCCTGCATCACCATTACTAATTCAGAGAGTGCAGGAGGTAAGTGCAAATGGAAAGCATCTTCCTCATGGAAAGGGAAGTAGCTATTGTGTTTCATGCCCTTTCTTCTGTGACATGAGACCAGTGGAAGATACTTATTCTACAAATTAATCTTTTGTAAGTTTCACTGTTGCCTACAGTAACCCTGAGGTCATTCTCTTCAGTCATCTTATCTGTATCAGAAAGGAGGGGAATACAGAATGATGGGGCCTTTCCAATACCCATTAAAAAAAATCAACCCCCAAAAAAATCCCTCCATAGTGAACCAAATTACCCAAAAATGTTTCTTGTAAACAAAGAATATTCCTGGTATTGCTGCTTTCCACATGAATCTGTCCTCTTGCTTTCTTCTCCTGTATCAAACCATGTGAAGTTTTTATGAGTTGTTCCTTACACAAGATTTCTGCTAATAGAGTAGTGGGTAAATTACTCCAAAACCAGGCATGACCTTGGCCTGTAGGAAGCTTTGATAACAATGGAAATCCCAAACAGTCATCCAGTGACAGAAGCAAAAATCTCAATACATATTATCCTGTGGAAGAAAGCATAGACACCACAGGGTCAGGGAAATCTACAGGCTATTGCTCTTTGGGAAAGTCAAAACCAACAAAACTACATTTGCCTGATTAGAACCTTAGAGAAGAGAGTAAAGACTCACAAAATACCTCCTGCCTTTTCAAACAGTCATGAGTTGCTAGCTACCAGCAAAAAAAGGCATATTCTTTTGTAGGTTAAGGGTAATCCCTAAAACCTGGAAAGGAAACTGAAAATAGAAGACAGGATGGCCCTGAGGCTTTTAGAAACTGCTGAAAAAACCCTCTATTTCTCGAGTAGCCTACAGCATGTAAAAAAGCAAGAGAGTCTCTGACACTTTAGTAAGGCATTAAAATAATAATAATAAAAAGAAGTGATTTTCTGATAATACCAGCTTTGTCTGAGGAAGACCAGAAGAGTGCATGTCAATCTTTGTGTACCAGAGGAAGAGAAATAGCCAGCTGGGCTAGAATATTAGCTGAAATACTTATGAATTGTGTGGTTGCCAAGTACAACTAAGATGTCACTGGGAAGGTTAAGAGTATGTTTTCTTACTGGGGAATTCCAGAGGAAGTATTGTGGGGAAAAAAAAAGCCAAAAAAAAAAAAAGGACCATACTTTACAGGGCAAGGTTTCAAAGCTTTTTTGGCAAGATATAATTTCTACTGCATTATCACCAGCCCTCAATATCCTCAAGCAAAGGCAGAGACTGGAAGAAATGTGCAGACAAGATGATCCTTCCTTGGCAGAGTTATGTACAGATCAGCTCCTGTTATGTCAGCTAAACAAACAGACTTTGCAGAGAAGCACTTGCCATCTCAGTGACTGACACTAGAAGAAGCTCTGTGTATCTAGGTAGGTAGCTGTTTACAGAGGTTGTACAGACTATATTATGTCAATGTCCAGCTGTCTCTGAAACATTTAGATTTAGATGGGAATTTAGGTGAGGAGCAAAAGTGAACACTGTCTGCAAAATCACAGGAAGATTTGTCTTAGCAAAATCATGTGAGTACTTTTCTACAAAGATGCTGAAGTATTACCAGACACACCTGAAACTATGCATTTAAACAAAACCAACAACATTGCTTCTATGGCTTGTGAAGCCAACAGCTATCTGAGATTAAAAAAAATCACATAATTTGCCATAGAAACAACCTCTGGTAGTGTGAAAATCAGTTTAATACACATCTACTTCATTTGAATGTTTTTATCCCCTGCAGTTGCACAGTCAAAGGAACTTGTGCAGTTTGAACTGGTATAGGATCTATGCTCATGTTTACAGTGGCCTGAAGAAGCAGCTCCTGTAGTCACCTCATGACATTCCTTTGGCTAAGTCTGAAAACTAGAGATGGACAAATTAGACATTGTTCTTGACTACTTCATCATTTATATTAGAAACACTAAAAATGTTTCTTAGTTCTTTCCAAACTCCTCCAAATTACATTTGTCCCAATCCAGAGTAAATGTCTTCAGCTTCATTCTTGTCTTCTAGAAGGCACTGGCACCTCAGAGGAAAGAATATGTGTCTGTTTGTGTTAGCTTAGTACATTGAGATTTAGGGCATCTGAGGTTAATTTTAATGCTCTTCCTGTGTAATCAGATAGCTCCTACATGTCTGTCAAGAAGTCATTTGTCACTGCTCCATAATGGCACTTAGCTCATGTGTTGCCACTGTTGGCTCCTAATACCTCGCCCTAAGAGTTGAGCCCTGCTCTCCAGTTACATCTGGGCACAGAGTGGAGGTATAAGCAGCTATTGGCCTCCTCATCAAATTAAAACAACATCTGACAAGTGATAGATCAGTAAAGATGGATGCTTTACTTATTCATATGGAGCCCCCAGCAATTTAACTTGTTCCCTCATTCTCTTAAGAAAAATGAGTTGCCTCTACTTGTCTTCTATTTCTACCCACAAAGCACTAAGGAACCACCTCATTTTATCATTCTCAGAGCTACTAAAGGTACTTTTACCTACTTTCTTTTTTCTTTCCTTTTGCACAGCACTCACACCAAGTGCAAGATTGCCTCTCTGTTGGTGACCAGTTTAAAGAGTCAGATACTCAAGGAAATGGAATTATTTTGTAATTTTGCTTATGTAAAGTAGGTGTATTTAAAAAAATCACTACAATCATACCTGTATTTCAAATTGAGAAAAGGGAATATTTATGATATTTTAATGAATGTTCCATTTGAAAACTTAGAGGCAAGGCACTAAGAAATCATATATGATTGCAAGTGAACAAAAAATAAACTGAACATAATAAAATGATTCTACTCATGCTTTATTCTTAATGAACTGAGTAAGAGACATTTAATTACAGACTTAAGACTAATAAGTGACTAAGTTAAGGAAATTTTTTCCAATAATAACATTGCATCACAAGTCCCTCAGCCAGTTTTCACTGGAAGGAAAGGAAGAAATATTCAACTTTGACCTAAAAGTACAGACCAGAAAAGCAGTCTTTGGCTGAATCTGATTCTATTCTAATCTAGAAATAAATATCCCCATCAAACTGAAGGCCAGACAATTGCCTCCCCTCCAGCAAGTTCACATCTGACAAGAAGTCAAGCACTCTAGATACTCAGTTTCTGTAACATCTCCAAAAATAACTGAGGAATCAGAACCCAACTGCTGGCCTGGTGTTACAACAAGCAGATGATGGGCCAGCTTCTTTTTCACAGTTTTGTGTTTTACAGTGCTGACAACACTACAGCTTGTTTTCATCAAAAAGGTCCAGATATGACTCAGAAGACATGTGGAGAACAGATATGTGTACTACCAAGATTCAATTTTTAAAGTCACTTTTCTGTTCATACCCACACTTTAAAAAAAAAAAAAAGGCAAAAACCCCAAACCAACAACCACCATACAGCAAGAATGTGCTAAACTGACAACAACTGTCACTAGTAGTTGTCTAAATTATTACCTGGTCATCTCCTGCCCTCTGACTTCAGTGAGGATGGGAAAGATGTTTGATGTATAAACTATGAAAAACATCCATTTGGGGAAAACTCTTAGATTACCAAACCTGAACACTGAACACTACCTACTTTGCAGAATGAAAAACTCTAAGTTTATGGAAGCTGAACATGTCACCCAAATATATTTGTTACTGTTCAAAAGGGGGGGAGGGAATGAAAAACGAACAAAGAAACAAGATTTCAGTTTGTTATGAAGACTTTTGCATCACAATATGCCTGAAAAGTAAGAAAACTCTATAACAGGAGAATATGCCCTTCTGAAGTCCACCTTTCTATATGCATAATACAGCCATTTGCTGGGTGATCTGTAATCCATACTAGAAAGCAACAGTAGATGGCCTACTCTTCACAAAAAGTGAGAGCTAGAGAAAACCACATAAAGAGGGGAAGCACAGGCACAGCCTTCATTATTAATTGGCATGAGCAGAAAGCGCAAGCAGAAACAAGACTAGTAAAAGAAAGAAGGGAATTCTCCCCGGAAACATATGGGAAGCACAAGACAGAAGTGATAAAACATTAAAGAACAGGGATACAAAAAGCAGAGTGTCCAGAAAGTGCTATCATTATTAATGAACATAATGAAAGCACTGGAAGTGTGAATGTGAAAGTTAATGGCTACTTTTACACATAGGAGAGACTGAGTGGCAAAAGACCAAGGTATCTAAATAAGAAATGTATGAAAGAGTCTTCCAAGTATCATTTTCTATATAACTCACTAGCTTTTACTAAAGGGAGAAGTAAAGGAAAGCACAGAAAATTCCACCCTGACACCTGTCTTTGAAAGCTGTTTTCATTTTCACAATTTATCTTTGTAGTTCCTGCACAGCAGAGCCCCCAAAGCTGAGCTCTGGCAGCAAGGCACTCAGGCAGCAGACCTGATTTTGTGCTCATTTGTGTTGTGGGTCAGCTGGACCAACTCCTTTTTATAATGAGACACCAAGACTAATTTTCAGGCTAACCCTGCCAAGTAACCCCAAACTAGGCTCAAATCCTTAAAGAAAACTAAGCACCCAGCACCAGGTGTCCTTTGCTTAGGAAGCTGAGCACAAGCCTTTACAATCCTCTTGACTACCCTTTTCCTATCTGGTTGCGCTCTCAAACCACAAGTTTCCAAATGTTGTCAATTGACATTTACAAGGTGCCTCAGGAAATGTTTTTGCAGGTCCCTGAAGCTTTTCCAACTCTGGAAAACTAGTGCATCTATACAAGTGCAGATGTAATGTCACATGCAATTTGAAGAGTTATTGCTAAAAACCATTTGGTGAATGCATTTTCAAACAGGATACACAAAGTTTGTTGGACAGAAATACTCATTAATAACATAGTCATTGCTTCAGAGTTGTCTAAGTGATAGCAATCACCTATTTAACAACCACTTAGTCTCCCTTCTAGTTAGGATCCAGCAAACTCCTTTCAAAACTAATGGTGTGATGTAGGAGTAGTTTAACTCAATTAAATGGCAGCACTTATGGGCACAAGGAAGAGAGGAAAGAGCACAGCCTTATTTGTATACACAGTGCACATAATTTGACTAGCTTCTGAACAGCAGTGAGTAACAAGGGTTGCAAGGCATAAAAATGGAGGTGATTTAATTCTCTCTTGGCCTGAAAAAAATACTTTTCTTGCCAATCTTTTGGCACCTCCTACTGACTAATACAGAAAAGAGTGACACAGAGCCTGAGGATGTAAAACAAATACAATGGGCAATTAAAAGCTTTTGCATATAGCCTAAATTAGGATACCACAGTGACAGGGTAAGTGTGAAGAAAAGTGGAAAAAAAAGAAGGGAAGCATTGATTCACAATATTCAGTTAGTCCAATGCTGGGAGACTGTTTGAGCATATAAGCATATAAAATGTTGAATTTTAAGAAGATGATAACAGACTCTGTGAGAAATAGGGTTGTATGTATGAAGTGTAAGTGCCCATGACAAATCTACAAGATGGGATTAATAACGACTTAACCTATAAAAGGAAATATATATAAAGAGATTGCAACCAGTGAGTTAGGACCACAGAAGAAGACACATCTCCTTTACTTCCAGTACAAGGAAAAAAAAATTCATTTTACAGACAACAGACTTGACAAGATTCTCCCCACTCTTCTATTTAAACCAGTGTAAATCAAAAGTTATTTCCTTCCAAGGTAGCCAGTAGAACAAGAGGGGAGAAAAACTCCTGCAAGGGGGAGCCAGGCCTTCCCAGTGGTGTGGCCATGAAAAACAGGGTAAATGTAAGCAGTTGGTGTCCAGGGGACATTGGTATGTTATGCATGGCACAAGTAAGTGGCTAAACATTTTCAGATGAGTTTGCCTTCAACTATGCTACTATGGTTTATAGCTTAAGCTGAGCTTTCAGGTACAGTCTAAAGTATCTCAGGAAACATCACTGGAGTTGCTTTGCAAAGAGCAAAAACAGGAGAGAAGCAGCAGGCTGAATTCTCTGTTAAACCAGTGCAAAGGTGCAACCTCCCTCAGAGGACACTTTTAAAAAAACAGCTACAGAACAAAAGCCTCTCTGCTTGCCAGCCTGGCATGCATTATAGTCACCACACCCTTCTAGGTAAACATGTACATAGAGCAAATCACTTCTTTTGTGAATAGGGTTTACTTTATCATTTTGAAAGGCACATTGCTATTTCTTGACATATTACTGTGCTTAAATGAATCACTTAAGAAAATAAACTTATTTGCCTATGTTTACACTTATTTGTCCTCTCCTCTGTTGTTAATCAAATTTGTCTAATATTCCTATCACATTGTGTTTTAAATAAATAAATATACACCATTCTTGCCTTTGAAATACTAGTGGCTAGCAATAAAATAAAGGCAAGAAATCAGAGTCTCCCATGTGTTGGGAGTAGGTGGAAAGGATGTATTGCTTCAGGTATGTTGATAACACAGAGAGTCAATACCCCACCATATTGTTAATTTTTGCTTTGAATGTCCGTGCCCTGCTACAGATGAGCAAGATGTCTCTGGATATGCAATGAATGCTGCTTATTGTTTGTACTCTGCTTTAAAATAGAAAAACAAACAAAAAAAGAAATAACTCTGTGTGGTGATGTAGGTTTTTACATGGAAAGGGGCTAGTTTTCACAGGACGCACTGCACTCAGAACTTCACTGAGCGCGCTTGAGCCTAGGCAGCCAGCTTGACATGTGGTTCTGCTGGTGTCCAAGGAACTGATGCCACTTGCCCCAAGCCTCATTTTGCATCTCCTATACCTTGCTGTTTCAGAACAAATGAAATAACAGCTTTTGTACAACATATGTTCAGTTCCTATAGTACGCTATTTTTGCAGTTGGAAGGCCTCGGGCATTGCTCTCCTTCCAAGCCATACACAAACAAAGAGGGTTTACCACAAAAAAGAGCCTCTGCTGAAGACTGTAAGGTTTACCTTTGCTCCCTCACTCAAGATCCTAATTTCATCAAGTTAGGTGCCTTCCTTTCATTTTATATTATATAGCTATAACCTTAAGTTTTCCCCAGAAGCAACACAGGTCCCTCTTGATTTTTCCTTAGCTTTTAAATTAACAGGATGATCCAAGACTTTGCCATCAGGAAAATTTAGATGTTACACCAGAAAGGAAATAGATCTCTTATTCTGTTAGTAATCCCTTTGATATAAAATTTTACTTGATTCAGTCTAATGAATTCTTATTGCTGGCTATAAAAATAAATAGTTAACTAGTAAGTCTGAATCGCTGTCTTATTCCAGTTCTATACCAGAACATGTTGGGGATTTTCAGTGGAGGTGCTCTGGTATAATCACAGGGTAAGAGTGATCTAGTGGGATCTACAAATGCATGTGCTGAAATCAGATGTGGAGTCCTGAAGATCCTGGCTTTGCCATCTACACTGCTGGAGGAGGAGCCAGTAGAGCACCTCCTTCCTTCTGTAAGCACATGCATTCATAGTCCAGAGGCAATCTCCTTTCCAGCTGCTGAAACAGTTCCTCTCAGCTCACTACCCTTTCTCTGCCTTTTCAGCCTGTCTGCAAGAAAGCATGGGTATGGTAGTGTGAGGTACCCACATGTCCTGCTGGCCCACAGCTTAGCACCTATTTTGGTCCTATCCGAGTCCACACAATGTCCATTTTCAGAGGGGCAGGTAGTTGCCACTCACACCTATGTGTTTCCTGCTCTTGGGAGTCCCAGTACACATGCAAATTTGGGTGGCAACACATCCAGTTACTTTTGAGGCAGGAACCCCTCAGGAAGCCAAAAGTGTAACCCCCAGGCTGACCCTCATGCACTAGACAGTTTATTGGAGCAAAAACATTAATGCATATTCTTGAACATAATCTATATCTACAGATAAGGGAATCTGGCTAAATATGTGGCTCTAAGTGACCTGGTATGTGATAAAAGTGACATTAAACCCCACTCTCCTGCATATCTCCCCAGAGTTTTTAAGCAACCTCCTTATCTTCTTTTATGAGGAACTTAGGAAGTCTACATTAAGGGAAAACATACAACTTTATTTTGCCTAAAATGTGCTAACAGTACATATTGAAAACATTTCTGGCCAAAATATATAAAAAATAATAATCTGATTTTCCACAATAAAAAATACCACAACTGCATTTGAAACTTTGCAGCAACTACAGTTAAAAGTGAAACTAAAAAAAAGTGAAAGTTACTTGTCGATTTTCGGTGCACAAGCTGAGAGAAATGCAAAAAGTAAACAAAAAGGCATATATTAACATGCATTTATAAGCATGTTGCTCACATTCTAAGATGCCTTTGGGCTGGAGGAAAAGGTAGGTGGCTATATATAACACTTGTGACAGAAAAAAACCCCATGTATGTGTGTGATCATGTAAGTAGTCAAACATTGATGTCACAGTATTCCTAGCAGATCCCATGACAAACTCAGAAGCTGGAACAGCACATGGGTAGAGATTGCTGCTGGGATTTTTCCAAGTCTGAGAAGAATTTATGCAATTACCTCCTATCCATTTGGAAAACCCCAGTGTTTGGGCTTACTGTTCCTATTCTCCCAGCTAAATTTCTTTTACCTGTTCTATTTGGTCATGCCTAGTCAGCTAAGAGTGGCAATACTCAGGCCAAGTCACGTCACCTAAACAGCAGATCCCAACAGGAAAACATTCAGGATGAAGACAATGTGTCTTGGGCTTGATGCTTAACTAAGTTTCTTAAAATTTTCTTCACATGCTTTTAACTCCATTTTGAGGTTTGTGTTTGTAGTGGAGGTGCAGGAAGTCAAGTAATTCAATGTGCATTTTCCATTTATATAATTACATTTATTAAATTACTTATGTAATTTGTGTAAGTAAAAGATTACCAGAACATGCAGTTACACTGTTTACAATTACCCTGTCAGTTGATGCAATTACTATGAACAGGCTCAGAGACATCACTAATTAATGAAGTTGGAAGGGTAAATGTAAGAAGTCTGCTACTGCACATCTAGGGCATATGATCTCCAAGTTCAGGTGTAGAAGGGTGATTTTTTTTTCCTTTAGGGCTTTGGCAAGGATATATTACAAAGAACCCTCAACTCCAAATAGCCTCAGGCTACAGATGCCCGGGGAAAGAAAACAGTAGAGTGGTGGCTCTTTTTTAGCTAAATTTTAAACATTAAGATTGAAGAAACAGCAGTGGAGTTCATGCACACACCTTGCTGATTTCAGTGGGGTTTATATATGCAGAGCTAGGGAAGACTGATCTTTAAATATGGAGCAGGGGTGTAATTTCTCTCTTTATTTTGAGCACTGTAAAAATTGCAAATAAAATATATTTTAAGCATTCTTGTAAAGCAAATGTGGGTTTTGTTTGGTTTGTTTTTCAATCTGGGAAGAAAAAAAAAGTGTATTTATAGAGTCACTGGAGAAATGTAGTGTACACAAAACCTTCAGAAGAAAATTAACGTAGAAACAGTTGTCCTGAGAGCAATATTACACATTCTTTGCATTTATTCAGCAAATTTACATCCAAAATGGGAAGATGCTAGATTTGTCTCGGTTAATACTGCAATAGTTGCAAAAATCAACAAGGGAAAACGTTTCCCACAGAAGCAGGAAGAGATAACCTTGCACATTTTTGTTTGTACCTCTGTGGGAAACTATAGGCAACATGACCATGCCAAGTCAGTGGAATATGACTTTTCAGTCACAGAGCAAGTGGTACCTATCATTAGCAGCAGACCCAGTGAATTTTGCCACAGCTTTAGAGCTGCACTGACTACAGGCCCAGCATCAGGATACTCACTGGTGAAGCACTATTGCCAAGTGTCTTTGACTTTTCTGTAAAGGATTATGATTAGATATATACAGAGCAGTGTAAGTATCATTCCTGTTATCAGTAATGAAAGCAGTATTTTACACAGAGAAAAAATACAGTCTCGTGGATTTTTACCAGCTTTGATTCTGGATCAGTAACATCCCCAACACGTGGCAACAGTGTCTGGCTACAGTGTGGACACCGAGATGCCTTTCTGTATTTTCTCTGGGCTTCTCTTATCCTTCATTCCCCAAATACATCTTCACCAGACAAAAAGACAAAAACCAGCCTCAAAACTCCGAGTAGCGTTCTGTGCTTTGTATAAAGTTCACCAGGCATAGAACAGAGCTGAATTAGCCTTTGGTTTTCCATTTTTCCAACTGCCACTGGCATTGAAGTCCTCCCTTACAGAATAACAGAATCGTCATGGTTGGAAAAGACCTCTGAGATCACTGAGCCCTAGCAGAGAAATGCTTTGCAAAGGTGCTAAGCTGTCACTGTACAAAGCTCTTCCACCCTGCACTAATGCTGGTGCCCCAGTGCAGCAGCATCATTTTACAGGGAGGGATGGCAGCTTGTGGGTAGGGTGAAGTGGGAATAATGTGCACCCTCCAGCTAATTTGGGACAATGTGCAATCCCAAGAAGTAGCAGAATCATAGAATTATTATGGTTGGAAAAGAACTCTGAGATCATAGAGGCCAACCGTCCACCTAACACTACCATGTTGACCACTAAACCATGTCCCCAAGCACCACATCTACACATTTTTTGAACACCTTCAGGGATGAAGATTCCACTACCTCCCTCAGCAGCCTGTTCCAATGCTTGATAACCTGGTGAAGAAATTATTTCTAGTATCTAATCTGAACCTCCTTTGCTGCAACTTGAAGCCTTTTCCTCTTGTCCTATCACTTGTTACTTGTTAGAGGAGACCAACCCCCACCTCGCTAGAAACTCCTCTAAGGTAGTGGTAGACAAAGATAAGGTTCCCCCTGAGCCTCCTTTTCTCCAGACTAAACACCCCCACTTCCCTCAGCCACTCCTCTAGACTTGTGCTCTAGACCCTTCACCAGCTTCATTGCCCTTCTCTGGACGTGCTCCAGCACCTCTTTCTTGAAGAGAGGGGTCGAAACTAAATACAGTACTCGTGGCATGGCCTCACCAGTGCTGACTACAGAAGGGCGATTACTTCCCTAGTCCTGCTGGACAAACTATTTCTAATCTAAGCCCAGATGCTGTTGGCCTTTTCGGCCACCTGGGCACACTGCTGGATCATGTTCAGCAGCTGCCGACCAGCACACCCAGGTCCTTTCCACCGGGCAGCTTTTTATCCACTCTTCCCCAAAGATGAACCCGTAGAGCTGCTGGAGACAACCTGGGCTGCCTGTCCGTCCCCATGCTGCCTGCGCCGGTGAAACCCGGTATAGAGAAGTCTGCTGGGACATGAGATCCGAGGAGGCTGTGGCGGAGGATGTCCGCGGGCTGCACTGTGCCCCAGGCACGGTCCTTGCACGGTCCCGGCTCCGCCTGTGGACGACAGCGGGAGCCTAGCCCGCCTTGGCCCTCCGGGAGCGGCGCCGCGGGCTCGGGAGCGGCCCCTCGGCCCCGCCCCAACCCGGCCCGCCCCGTCGGCGGCCCATTGATGAGCCGCGGGCCTTTGAGGAAAAAAGGGCGAGTGCGCCGAAAGCGCTGTAAAAACCCCGATTTTTTCAGGCAGCAGCACAGCCTGGGAACTTTGCATGTTTCACCATTTTTCACCTCCTGACTCATTTCTGTATCACCAAACGTCTTCTCTGGAGCTCATCGGACACCCGCCACCTCTCCCGCTGTCGCCGCCCGGCAGCGTCAAGGGGAACTATAGCGAAAATCCCCCGTAGACAGACACCCGGCAGCTTCCCGCACCCCCGACCCATCCCTCGGCGTCCCTTCCATTTTATATTCCCAGCGCGGGCGGGGGAGGGTTGCTCGTCCCCCGAGGGCTGCCGCAGCCCGCACGCAAGGCAGGCAACGGAGCAGGTGCATTTGCCAAGGGCCACAACCACTCCACACTCCCCGCCGCCAGCGGCAGGAGGCACATACATTACCCCGTGGTGGTCGCCGAGCCCCCCGTAGTAGCCGCGCCACCCCATGGCGGGACTCCCTTTCCCCACCCGCCGTGCACTAGGGTATGGGAGGGGGGGAGAGCTGCCCGTCGCCCCGACGGCTTCCTCCATGAAAAGTCTCACGCCGCGGGGGTATGAGGAGGGGGTNAGTGTCCAAAAAGGGCCCTTTGTTTGATGGCATCTCTGTTTACAGGAGTTTACTCTTTAATCTCAACCTGTTTCCTCCTCCTCCTCCCGCGGCTCCTCGGCACTCCCGTGCGCGGCGGCGGAGCGCCTGGGCGCAGCCCGGCAGCANCTGCAGCCACGCCGTCGAGGGGTCGCGGCGCGGGGATGGTGGCGGGTCCCGACGGGGCGGGGCGGGTCGAGGCTGGAGGGCCCTGGCGGTCGCGCAGCCCCACTCCGCCCGCCCTGCGCCCCGCCGCCGCGGGCACGGTCCCGCCGCGCGGCGCCAGGCGCCTGCGCACTGCAGGGGCGCCAGATTTNAGGATGGCCCGGAGACCCCGGCACAGGTAACCCGCTGTCTGCGGGAGGGGGGCGGCCGGACTCCGCTCAGCGCCTGTCAGACGAGGAGAGGGAAGGCAGCAGCCCGGCAGAAGGTCTCGGCCAGCGTGCGGGCGGGCATGCAGTCCCCCCTCTGTCCTCTGCGCACCTGGACTACTCCTCCTCCAGCCCCGAAGCGCAGCGCAAAGCTCTCTCTTCCTCCGGAGGCACCGGGGGAGCGGCAGGCCAGCGGCACTCACGGACAGAGCCGCCACTGACGGGGCAGCCAGGGCCCCGCTCCGCACGCCAGTGGGGCTGCGGGAGGGTGTTGGGGGCTGGAGCTCGCTGCCCGCAGGGGCCAGCGCGGAGCCCGGCGGGGCTGCATGCCCCACTGCTGGACGGCAGGACAATGCCGGGCTGGGTCGGCGGCGGCAGGTAGAGCGTCCCGTTGCATTCATTCATTCATTCATTCCCGGACGGCAGGTGGGCGGCGGGCGCGGGGGCTGCGCTCGTCCCTCCGATTTTTTTTGGTCTTTATTTCTTCTTGCAGCCTCTGCTCCTTTGCCCTCAGGAGGCCATAGCTCTACTCTCGTGGGGGTATTTATGCCCTACGGGGCTTGTTTTAGTTTTTTATTATTTTTCTTTTCCCCGCACATGCCGCTCGGCACACGCAGGGCTGGCAGCTGCGGGGGGCTGCGGGTCCGACGGGGAGCTCGGCCGGAGCTGTCACCACCCGTACGTGCCCGGCCGCCGCGCTCCCAGGCGAGGGCGATCTCCACTACCCCGCTCCAGGGGCCGGGGTCCACGGTACCCCTGGGGGAGGTCTGTGTGATGAACGGGACGGGGCGGCAGCGCCGCGTGGCCGCATCCGTGCCGTCGCTGCCGGGAGGGCGCATAGAGCGAGAGGGGGGTGATGGTGGTGGTGGGAGTTTGCTGTCTAATTAGCCGGAGACGGCGGATTGGACACGTGGAGGCTTTTTTTCCCTTTCTCCTTGCAGCCCGGCATCCTCCCTTCTTCCCCTCCCCTTTGGATGGGCTGTGACAGAGGAAAAGTAGCAGCCCTGCCCAGCTGCCGCCCGTGCCGGCGGGACGGAGAACTTGGAGGGGAAGGGGCTTTTTCTAAGGAAGAGGGGCTGGAGGTGCAAGAGGAGGCAGCGAGCCTCTGGGCGGGCGCCGGGCCGTACTTTCGGTGTGGGAGCAGGGCTGTCGCTGGGTCTGGTGATGAATCACCCGGCCCGTCTCTCCCGAAAGAGAGGGGCTGCCGCCTCCTGCCTCGCGGGCGCCTCCCGCCGGGACACGGCGCTCCGCAGCCCCGGGCTCGGCCGGCAGAACCCCGCCACAGCGGCAGGGGATGTGTCCGCCTGTCTAGAGGGGCAACCCCGGCGGGATAGGGCACTGCGCCCTGGGGCTGGTGTCCGAATTCCTTCAATCACGGTAGCAGCAGCGAGTAATTTCCTCTCCACTCCTCCCTTCCACCCCACCTTCTCCTCTTTTTTGTATGTTTTGGCTTTTTTGTTTCTCGGGCCCCCCCCACCCGCCGTGTATCCTTCCACAAGTCGGTTGTCCAGGCAGAAAGCACAGCGCTTCTGGAGGAGAGCTGAAGCGCTGTGGGGGACTTCAACCCTCTGTACTGGCCTCTCGGGGGGGAATCTTCGGGGCTGCGGCCGGAGCTGTACAGTAGTAAGTGTTAGAGCAGAGCCGAGGGATCGGCTGGCTAAAGCAGCTACCGAGCGCCCCGAAATCCCAGGGCCCTTTTCATTCTCCTGCTGGAGAGCACAGGTAGTACAGCGGGGTTTGCTCGGCTCTGCGGTGCCCGCGAGGCCGCTGTTCTTTAAATCAACCGGTTAACATTGCTGGCACCGCACTCGAGATGATGTTAACCCGTTGGCCGCCGGTGCTCCGGTGCCGTTGCGGAGCGGCGTTGCTCAGCAGTCGCCGAGACCCGCAGGAAGCGCCGCACCTGGCTGCGGTACCTGATTCTCCTACTGCCAGTGAAACTCGTTTTCGAAATGATACTTAGAAACGGATCCGCAGAACTTCCTTTGGCATATGAGTCGCACAGCTGTCTCCGCGGGTCATTTAGAACAGTGGCTCCCTCCCAGCGGCAGCAGAGGAAGGAGCCGGTCCGGCTGCCGCCGAGGGCGAGGGGCGTGCGGAGGGCGAGCCTCGGTCAGCGCCCACCCCAGGAGGTTACGTGTCCTGGGGAACAGGGATTGATTCCTGGGGCGAAGCAGGCTGTATAGGACATGGGCGCAGGGGGGGCGAGCGGAGGGTGGGAGCGGTGGGCTGATAGGGTGAGTCAGGGGCCACCCAGCAGAGGGAAGAGGCTCGGGGGAGGTATATGCATCACAGCAGGCAGTGGAAAAACTTCTTACATGTAGCCTAGTTTTCGGGGCACGTGCCACAGGCCAGCAAACAGGGTTGATGATGTGTGGTGTGATTAGCCCAGGGTACTTCAGAAGTCTGGTTTAACACCTTGCGTTGTAGAGGTGTCTGTATCTTCACAAAGTTTCTGTGCTTCACTGCAGATGAATTTACAGAATCACAGAATCATTAAGGTTGGAAGAGTCCTCTTAAGATCATCAAATCCAACCACCAACCTATCAGCACCATGTCACTAAACTCTGTCACAAAGCGAGACATCTATACATTTTTTGGACACTTCCAGGGACAGAGACTCTACCACTGCCCTGGGCAGCCTGTTCCAATGCCTAATCATTCTTTCAGGGAAGAAATTTTTCTTAATATCCAAACATTTTAACAGTGATGTGCTGAAAACAGGTTAATGGGACAAACAATGCCTGATAATTTTATTATGAAATAACTTTAACACCTTAGTCATGCCTTAACATACCACAGCATACCATACCATCTGATACTTCACAGTTTTTTAGGCTGGTAGCATGACATTGTCTCCTTTCTAGCACTTGTGGTTTATCATCTCTTAGCTGAAGTGTCAGAACTGCTGCTGGTATCTTGAAAATTGGAAATAAAATATTGCCCACCAGAGAGACAGCTCTTGTTGCAAAACACTCTCTTTTAGTTTTAGCTAATTGTGTAGAGCTAGTGCTGTTTATGAAAAGAGTGATAGAGTCCTTTTTACCCATACATAGCCTGTGGGGAAATCCCTTAGTCATGAATTAGGTGAGAAGCTGAGTGTTTCAAAAACAGTAGGAGGTATTTAGAAATGGAATAGAGGTAATAAAGTCTGAAGTTAGGGAAACAGAGTATAAAAGGGTTCAATCATTCATTTATTTGTGGCAGGATATTAACTATACTAGTCCTCAGCCCTTGTCTCTTCAGACTCATAAGTGGCAGGCACATTTTATATTAGAGCTCATTGCATGTCAATGCTATGACTTACTGGCTTTACTTAATTATAGAAACTTTTGCCTTTGAATATAGGATCCATAATCATATTCTCCAACAAGGTTATTGGTTAACTTTTTGTATTGACACAGTGTTTTATTTGGGAACCATAGAACTATCTGCTCTATTAAACATACAAAACCACTAACGTTTTTGAGAATGTATGGAATGAGTTAAAGATTTTGAGCATGTGCTTGTGTAATGGACACAACTTCTTGTTCTCTTTATTGTCCCAAACATTGTATTTTAATTTGAAACTTTCATTGGTTGAAAGTTTGCCAGATGTGTAATTCACCACTGATCTAACATTAAGAGCAGGTCTAAACATGCACAGTAATACGAAGGTTGCCAGCCCTTTGCTTGTATCTGTGGATACCGAAAACAGCAGAACCAGTTCAGAATACTAGAACAACAGAATGCAGAACAAAATCTTGTTGTGCAAGTTTTAAAACTTTTTATCTGTGCAACCTTTGTAAGGATTGTAGTGGGGGTTTTTTGTGCTTTGTAAATTAGCTCAAGTGCTCATGTTCAGTTCTGTGCCTTCTTGCGTTTCCTTCTGCAGTATATATAGTAGTGACGATGATGAAGAAGATGTTGAGATGTATGATCACGATTATGATGGTCTGCTTCCAAAGACTGGAAAACGTCACTTAGGAAAAACAAGGTGGACCCGTGAAGAGGTAAATCCAAGTTCATTAATCTCCTGCATGTAAACAGACGGAGAGAGTGTGGATCCCATTCTTCCCCAAGCTGCTTGTCTGCAAACTAACTTCAGTGGCAGTCCCATGTATGTGAATGAGGACAATGTTTTTGACCCATTAGCCACATTCAGTGTTTTATTTAACTTTGAGGGCTGTTCTTATCTTTTGAATAAAGTGCATAACCACTATTTTTTTATGACCACCAAGGGCTGTCTGTGACAGGTAGCTGAGTCTCTGTGTAATCCCTGTTGGAGAAGCAGATTCAGAGTCACCTGCAGCAGTGCTTGATTGTTCCTGCTGCCTCTTTTTGTTTGAAAACGGTTGCTATGCAAGAACTGACGTGTGTTCAGTGTCCCACAGCAGCAAACAACTGTGGCAGAAACTGCTGGAGTCCTTTTGTACCATTTGGAATTTGCACTTTAGTTGCAACATTATGATTCTGGGAGGAAATAAATTAAAAAGTGGAAGAAAGAAATCCAGCAGTACCAAAAGAGAGCATTCAAGATACATTTTGGTTTTGAAGGTCACAATGTGTTTTAGTCACAATACCCTTGTGCTGATTTTCCGGGTAAATTGTGATATCAAATTCCTTTCCCAGGTGGATATCCTGTGGCCATTTAAGTGGGTTGGCTTTATTATAAAGTACATTAATACAGTTCTTAAGCTATGTTTTGACTTTCTCCTCTCTAACAATGTATATTGATATATAAACAGTGGCAGGTCACCTCTTGGCAAACGTTGTTGGGTTTTTTTTAAATCATAGCCTGTTCTTACAGAGGTGGATGTGGTTGTGTGGTTGTGATGTGGCCTGGGAGGAAAGGATGCCATAGAGTGCCATGGCCACTTCACTGTCACATGAAATGGGAGAGACTAATCAGGGAAGGGGAGGGTTGCTCCCCTCTTCTTGTCTCTTGGGGCACTTCTTGCTTGTTTTTACACTATCTTGATCTTTCCTAGTACTTGAGATTGGTTTCTTTTGTCTTTAGACTCTATATTTCTGGCCTTATCATTAAAAATAATGGGCCAAATTTCTTGCTGTTATGGATATGCAAAACTCCCTCACTATTGTACATGGACAGGCAATGAGCAAATTACTGGAACTCCCACTGCAAGACATATAAAGCTTAAAGCTTTGATTTTTGGAGGTACCCAGACAGACGGGTGCCTGAGTGTTACTGAGTTTCATTGTTACTCTGGTGCCTGGAATCTAAATATCCATACCCTCCTGTAAATCTGGTACAAGAATAACAGTTATATTGCTTTGGGCAGTAAGATGGGAATGTATAGTGCAAGTCAAAGAACAGTAAAGAAAAAGTTTGTCCTGTTCTGCAGCATGGTAAAGAACCTAACAAAATCCACAGGAGTATAAAAATCTCCTAATTTAGGGAATGAAAGGTATGAGAAGACTACAGACCACTTCCCCTTATACTTGGGAAGCAGAAAGAGATATATAAAAAGCTAGAAGGACACTTTTTTTTTTAAAATGTGTTTCATTTGCATGATAAAAGAGTGTGATATTAATGATATCTGCTTTTTTAATGATTCAGGATGAGAAACTGAAGAAACTTGTGGAGCAGAATGGCACAGAAGACTGGAAAGTCATTGCCAGTTTCCTTCCTGTAGGTGCTTATTGGTTTCTCTTTCCAGTTCTAGTGACAGTTCTTTATCAGAGGTTTCCAAGTAAGGGAAAAGGGAGTGGTTGCTTTATAGTTACATTTTTGCGAGAGATATAAAACCTCCACAGCACAGATGGAGACCTCAGAAATTGAGTTAGAATGTTGTGGAAACCCTTACCTTTAATTTTGCTTTCCTTTCTGAGAAAGGGTTGGAAAAAAAAATCAAACAAGCAAAAAATCAGGGGGTGGCAGGATGTTGTACATTAGTAGGTGGTCAGTGTGACATTGAAGCAAAATGTCTCAGAAGAGAGAAGTAGCTTTGTTGAATTGTAAGTATGGTTTAGAGGAGAACTGCTTTGTGAACACTTTGGCTATTGTAGAACTACTGCATGTGTAATCATGACAGCTATTGTGTAGCTGGTGGAGGTTCAGTTTGTGTAGTTTTGGTGATACAATCCTCACAGCAGAAATGTTGGCAATCTTATCTAGTTCAGTTAGCAAACTGATAGTTGAGCACCTTCTGAGCCCTACTGTATCACTCCATGTTGTTTAGTAGTTCTAGTTGGCAGTCCAATACATTGGGAAGAAGGGTACCTAGATAAGAGCATTGTCACTCTACATTCACCTTGTGTAAAGAATGATCTGCTTTGCATGTTTTACATTTCACTAGAATCGCACAGATGTTCAGTGCCAGCACCGATGGCAGAAGGTACTCAACCCAGAACTTATTAAGGGTCCATGGACTAAAGAGGAGGATCAAAGGGTAATCAGTTTTCCTTTCCATTTGATTAATGCTTTACTAGTGGATTTCATGTGTTGAAGAAAAACCCCTAGAGACGCTGGTGGTCTTAATACTAACGTGGGCAGAGGCAGACTGGTCCTATCAATATCAGTGCTTAGTATTTATGTAGTGCTTTCTAACTTTGCTGCACAAATTAATTGATGTTGCTTCACAGTGCTGTAATGCAGAGCTGCAGTCTAGAAATGCCTGGACTATTAGTAGATATTTTTCCTTTTGGGTAAAATGGGAAGTGGGGAATCTTAATTGTGTGTTAGCTTTACCATGACAATTTTGAGAAATGTTGTTGAATATAGTGCTCCACCACAGAAAAATTTCAATGGTTCGTTATGCATCATTAAATACAGGCAGTTTTTATGTCCTTCTTTGAAGGTAATAGAACTCGTGCAGAAATACGGTCCAAAGCGCTGGTCTGTCATTGCTAAGCATTTGAAGGGAAGGATTGGAAAACAGTGCAGGGAGAGGTGGCACAACCACTTGAATCCAGAAGTGAAGAAAACCTCCTGGACAGAAGAGGAAGATAGAATTATTTACCAGGCACACAAGAGGCTGGGAAACAGATGGGCAGAAATTGCAAAGTTGCTGCCTGGACGGTAATGACGTACACCTTTAGCTCTTAAATCGGAAAGAACCAAAATCCTGCTGGTCTGAGCTGTCTATTTCAGTTACCTCAGACTGCACTCTAAGAGTCAGAAAAATTTGCAATCAAAACCTGGAAAGCCGGTGACATCGATGTGAGTTTTTCTCAGTGGGGAACTGTGCTGTTTGGTCAGTACATGGATGCTATTTTCACATGCTTTTTGTGTTTGGCACAGATAAAAAAGCCCTGTAACTAGACAGCAAGAGCATAACAGTTTCCTAAATGTCTGTGCAGTCTTATTTGTGCTTGCACTAACTGTCAAAGTTTAAATTGATTTAACAGAGAAAGGTCAGACTCTGGAAGTGGAACATAATTTGCTTTCAGCTAAGGGTATACCTTCAACATGAAAATCAGTCTGTTTATATAAAATGATTTAAGAGAAGGCTGCTTCAGCATTTGTAATTGCTTCTGAATTGTGCAGATGATTGTGAACTGTTAAAAATCCATGTGTAAAACAGGAGAAACTGACTTCCTCAAACTCTGGTCCTGGAAATATTTGTCTCTTGGAAAGCTTACACACAGCTTGCATATAATTCCAGAGATTTGATGTCTTACTCACTCTGTAGTAAAAGTGACTCAACATAAAGTGCTGTCAAGCAAATAATGTAAGCAGAGGAGAAGTTTCCCTTCCCGTTGTTATTCTTGTTACTTGGTGAAACATCTTCAAGATCTTAATATAATGCCTATCATCATGATAGCCTTTTAAGTGGGTATTCCCTAGGTTGCTTTCACTTTCCAGAAGAAAACAAGATAGGAATTACCTCTTAGAAAGTGTTTTTTGTAGCTTCCACACATCAGAGATACCACCTTCAATGACACAGTGTGGAGGTGATGCTTTTCAAATAGAGGAGCTGTTTCTAAGTGTACTCTTAAATAAATCTTACAGACTTCATAACTTCACTTTTACTGAGTCATCTATGTGAGAATTTGAATCTCAGATTTTCTGCAGCTAAGGAAAATCCCAACAGCTTTGTGTACTGAGTTTGTGTGTACAGCATGATGTGGCCAGTTGGGAAGTTACTTGAAAGTTAGTCTGTTCACAGCTCTTCTCCAGTCTTTTATCCCAACAAGGAGATATAATAAAACTTAACTGTAATATTAAGGAAGATGATGTTGGCAGTCCTTTAGGGTAGCCTCAAAGGGGTGTTAGCCTTTGCTGTCACTTTACTTCATGGGATTAAGGAGAAGCTGAAGTTACTAATTTCTTACAGTTTGAGAACCTAAGGTTTAGAGATTGCTTTAAAAGTACATGAACAACCATAGCCTATTTGTCTTTCTCCTACTTTTCACACTGAGCATCTTTTCTGTGAAGCTGGGGGTCATATTCGTAAAGGTGGAGGCAGGAGGAATGTCAGAGATCAGCTCAAGGTTTAAACAGAAATGCCAGCAGCAGTTACCTACTTATTAATCTGTTTGAACTGGAAATACTCCTTTTTTAAAACTCCTTAAATATCTGCATTTCTGTTGCAGAACTGATAATGCTATCAAGAACCACTGGAATTCCACCATGCGCCGAAAGGTTGAACAGGAGGGCTACCTGCAGGAGTCCTCCAAAGCCTGTCACTCCTCAGCAGCTGCTGGCTTTCAGAAGAGCAACCACTTGATGGCCTTTGCTCACAACCCACCTTCTGCACAGCTGCCAGTAGCCAGCCAGCCCCCGCTGAGCAGTGACTACCCCTACTATCACATCTCTGAGCCACAGAATGTAAGTGCGTGGAAATGTGAGGCTTCTTTTGTTTTGCTTTGTTGAATAGATGGGGGCAATTTTGCCATACCTGATTTCAGGTAGGAAGGGTTTTCTTCCAGTCTTGGTGGACTTGTGTATGTTTGGTGTCAGGTGTGGACTTCTTTGACTTCATTTAGTGTTGAAGATATGTGCATTTCATATTGATTGCCAGCATTCAGGCGGTGGAGGTGGAATCAACTTCAGCTTTCACCTGCCTGGATGCCATCCTGTGCAACATGCTCTTGGTGAACCTGCTCTGGCAGGGGGATTGAAATAGATGATCTCCAGAGATCCCTTCCAACCCCTAACATTCTGTGATTTTTAACATCTTGTAAGCACTGAGCATGTTTCCAGGACTGCTTCTTATGAATTACTTTTCTTGGAGATCAGTTGAATCTGTGCTAATTCTGTGTTCTGTGTCATAATCTGCCTTGATCCTTTCAGTAATATTCTGTTTGTGGGTTGCCTGTTGGAACAAAGTAAAACAAATAACTGGTTTTAATCTGATTCCTTTTCTATTAATGATTAATAATGAAACAGGCTGGTGCTTCAGACAGTTACGTTATAGTGCTTTAGATGATAATAAATTGCATCTTTTGCATTTTCACTTCAATTTAGAAAAATCTTAAAAATGCATCTATAGATTATTCATCTTTTCTCAGGAAGGGTAGATATTTCATATATGAAGTTTCTTTCTTTCCCTGATGTTCACTGTCATATTCCTAAAACACCTGTTTACTTTTCTTGCAAACATTGTTGGTTCTTTCGCTATTTCATCTCCATAAATTATAAATATTAAGTACCTAGACCTAAAACATGTTTAACACAAATTCACAATGCAGACAGTCAATATGATAGAAATAATAACTTTTAGTGTCTTTTGCTTTTTGGCCTAGGTCCCTGGTCAGATCCCATATCCAGTAGCACTGCATGTAAATATTGTCAATGTTCCTCAGCCAGCTGCTGCAGCTATTCAGGTAGATAACTTGAAACTCATTTCAAGAGTAAATTGGTTAAACATGTGATAAATCAAAATGCAGACATTGTACATTAAGGAAACATTTTAATGTAATAAGTGTGGTGAACAGAGAAAATGGGGAAGGTGGGGGAGTTCTGATGTGGCTAAGAATTGCTTATTCTGAAGTGGATTTAAAACACAGTAGCTGACATCTGGTGTGATAGCTTTCACTTTCTCCATTTCAAATGTCTATACTGAAATTCAGCAGGGACTTTGGTAGTGGAAAACACAATTGACATTTGTTTCATCTTTGAGTCTAATTTGGCTATTGTAACCACAGGACGGCAAGCCATAAGCATTTTAGTTGCTACATCCTATCAGACCTTTATCTTTTCTTTTCCCTTAACTCTTAATTTCAGAGACACTATAATGATGAAGACCCTGAGAAAGAAAAACGAATAAAGGAATTAGAGTTGCTACTAATGTCGACTGAGAATGAACTGAAAGGGCAGCAGGCATTACCAGTAAGATTGTCACTGTGTGCTTGGATGGAGGGATAGCAGCATTACCCCAGTGCTTGTCTTTTTAACTTTTTACTCCCCCTCTGCCTTCAATACTAATCAAGGCCCTATATTTCTGTTTTAAAAGGATGAAACATAGCACATGTATAATCTGTACTTCCTTTGTAAATTCTTTTACTGGAGAAAAACAAAAAGGCAAACAATTTGCAGGTATTTTGCTTTGCAAAGTGGGAGCAGGGCTGGGCTCTGTGATGTGATGTGACATTGGCATCGTGATGATCGTATGAATATGAACAGTCCCACAGATCTTAAATCAATAGGATCTGCGTTTCTGAAAGTGTGCAATGGTTCATGTGATGAAAATGTAGTGCCTGGACATTAGATTTTTTTCTTCTCTGTTGTATTCTTTCCTTTGGCTGTTTCGTACGCTTTGTAAGCTTCAGACTTGGTGCATGTTTGACAGTTTGTTCTGCTTCTCTGAATAACGTTAGATTCTTCATAACTGCATGTGTGGAGCAAATGCTGGCTATTACTGAATTCTCACACTTGGTTGTGTATGCCATTGGATGTTCATGTGTGAAAACCCTCACGTAATTACTTAACACCATCACCAGAGCCAAGAATCCCCAAATAGTTTCTGAAGATAGGTGATAGCCAGCAGATTCTTTTTATTTATTTTTTTTTTGGGTAATATTTCAATTAATAGTAAAACAACTGCATGCATGATACGTTAGTTTGGCCACTTTTTAACTTTAGTTAATGTTTTGCAATTTCTTCTGTTGCATGATCACACTGGAAAGAAACTTCTGTTAATTTGTTCTTCTGCTTTCCTAACCACGTTGATTTGACAGACTCTTCATTGCATTGGTGTAAGCTGTAGCATTAGACAGGGATAGAAGAAGCAAAGGAGATAAGCAAACAAAAGCAACTCTAACTCTTAAACCCTTTAGCCTTCTACAGTGCTGAGCGCTCAGTAGGGAAATCCTGCCGTTTCTTGCTTCTCACAGAAAATGACTTGCAGACACTTTCTGAGCTTTTGGAGTAACACATTTTGAATTGGTTATGTGTTAGCAATGATATATGCTCATAATCCTGGAAGTAAATGATGAGGTAACTTTGGGATAACAAATACAATGCCAATATTACTTAAAACGAGATCTTGCACTGATGAAAGGAAACATCTTGACAATTGTTTCATAGGCATAAGCTTTTAGATGATGATGCAACTACTTTTATCTTTCCTCCAGTGGCATCTGACACCTTGTGCAATTTCATTGCTAAGTTCCTTCTGCCTTCTTCCTCCCCCTTTTCTTTTTTTTTTTTTTTTGTTTTCCTTCTTCCTTTAGATACAGAACCACACATCAGACTACCCTGGCTGGCACAGCACCACGATTGCTGACAGTACCAGGAGCAGTGGTGACAATGCACCCGTTTCCTGTTTGGGGGAACATCACCACTGCACTCCATCTCCACCGGTGGATCACGGTTGCTTACCTGAGGAAAGTGCATCCCCTGCACGATGCATGATTGTTCACCAGAGCAACATCCTGGATAATGTTAAGAATCTCTTAGAATTTGCAGAAACACTTCAGTTAATAGACTCCGTAAGTAGACTTGCTACCTCAGGTGGATTTGTGTGTGGTCAAGAAGTAAGGGGAAAGGAACTAGGACAGCCCTAAATGTGTTTCTTTTTTCCTTTTCCTTTTTGTTTTTTTCCTGAATAACTTCTAATTGCTAAAAGATCTGAAGCTTAGCTTCTGACATAGCAAAATGCAGCTGCTCATAAGTGAAACCCTCAAGTGTGGATGCATATGGGTTTTGTGGGTGTCTCCCTATCCTGCTACATCTTCGTATTGGGAGTGTGATTTGTAGCAAACCGCACAAAAGGAGCTTGAAACTATCTCTCAATATTTGGTCTCCTTAGAATAAAATCAGAGACACTGTTAAAGTTTTTAAACAACAAAATGATACTTATGTATCATTGTACTTAAATACTTATGTATCATGTATGGCACATGCCATAGGTTTATGTGTCGATGCTCAGGTATCTGCAACATTTTCTTTGTTGTAGCTTCAATAGCTTCAAGGTTCTCAAGGTTTAAAGAGCTTGCCCAGGCATATGTAAAGAATG
Organism: Galbula dea; assembly: GCA_013399015.1. Lineage (NCBI taxonomy): Eukaryota > Metazoa > Chordata > Aves > Piciformes > Galbulidae > Galbula > Galbula dea. The sequence goes on from VWZX01000359.1 coordinate 525,606, forward strand.
GGAAACATACATTTTAAAAGCCAAGTAGCTGACTGACATTGACATAGAATCATAGAAAGTCCCGAGATGGGCCATTTCTCATTGTGGTCTGTGGGATACTACATATAACAGAACTGATATGCTGAAATATGTTTGTTGGTGGCACCCTCCTTCAGCAGCAGAGATGTCTGCTTCATGCAGCATCATGACCCATTCACCACATCCAGAGCAGAGCTGCAGGTTAGGAGGGGACCAATCTTGGCCAAGAGCCCAAGGCACACATTTTTTTGGTAGGAAATGGCACTGTCTTCATAACAGAGAGAAAACCCAGGGCAAGTAGATAGTAAGTACATCATTTGAATCATGATTTGGAGAGATTTCAAAGGCACCTGGAGGTGATCCTGGGCAACCTGCTCTGGGTGACCTTGCCTTAGCAGGGGGCAGTGCTGTTTAACAGTTGGACTTGGTCTTTTCCAACCTAAATGATTCTATGATTTCTTTAGAGACTCAGTTGCCAGTAACACTGCTAAGGATGTTAAACAGTCTGATGTGGTCAAGGTAAATATTGATAACACAAATGAGCATTCATGGTGTTACTACTCAAATAAACAGGATCAAGCTGAATTGAACTGGGGAAAATTTTGTTGTTGTTGGTTATGGGCATATCCTAGCACTGCATTTTCATGAGGTGGCACTATACACTGTCTTATAGCTCTGTGCCTCCCACGTTGTTTCAGGATCCTTCATCATGGGGTGATCTCAGAAGTTCTGAATTCTTTGAAGACAAAGACACTTTGCCTAGCAATGCTCTCTCAGGCAAAGTCATGCAGCTTCAGCAAAGAGGGACCAGTGCTTGTAGACCTCAAGGACACCCCATCACAAACTTGAGCAAAATCATGTTGAGTCAGGGCTCTCCTGGCTCACCAAAGTACTTATCTGCCTCACAGGGCAGCGTGGCTCCGTGGGTCCTTCTTCGCAAAAGGAGAGGGCACTCCAGCCCCTTAGCCAGTAGCTACGGTAGCACCTTGGTCCTAGCTGACGTCAGCAGCTCAACTCCTCCTAAGTGCTCCCCTGTCAAAAGCCTGCCCTTCTCTCCCTTGCAGGTAGATCAAGACTTCTGCACAGATGTTACTAATTCTCAAAAGTCACCCCAGCCTTAACAATTTAGAAACTAATCCTTTGGAACAAATGACTAATTACCGTTGTGCTGGTTGATTTCACTCTGTGTTTGAATCTTCTCACTGCTCTTCACCACTGAGTTTAGATCATCAGCAAACTAACTGTTGATTCTCTTATTTTAAATTCATCTCTGAGGCTTGGGTTGTTGCTTTGTTTGGGGGGTTTTTTGGATCATTTTTGTAGGGGAATACAATTGCTTGCTTGGCTTTTGCTGTTAACTCTTTCAACTACTAACATTTCTGATAATTTATACTACTTTCCATCTCTGTCCAGTTACAGTATGATTCATTGACCTAGAAAACCCCAAACTGCATTTAAATAGCATTCAGGTTGTGAGACAAACCAACAACAACCAGAAAATTCAAATCACAGTTCGCCATCCTCAACCCAGGCCATGTGGGGTGGAGCGGAATAGGAATGAGGAGGAAAATAGCCTGGTAAAATGACCTGGCCTGCACTTCCAAATTCCTGTCAATGGTTGCTTTGTTTCACAGCTGTAGCACTATTTCAAGTGTTTTGGTTTTTTTGTTTGTCTGTGTTGGTTTTGCCTTAGTTTGGCTTTAGCCCTTGCAAGTCAGAGAAAACACTGTTTCATGAAGGATAGGAAAAGATTTCATGCAGTGATCCCCCACTGTTTCTCCCATTAGCTATTAGATATTATAAACCTATATCATTTATCCAGTGAAACCTGTATTTTTTTACCTGCCATGTTTTTATAAAGTGTATTTTAATCTGATGCAAGTTGAGTCTAGAAGGTAATATGGGGAATCATTGTCAGAATAAAGGATATGACTGCAGACACAGATTTGTAGACACTAGAAATGGAAACAATATTATAGGTTATTAGGTAGAGCTCATTCAGAAGCAATTCTCTCCAAACTAATACTGCTGCCTCCTTTTTGGTCAGCTATTTCCATTCCTAAACACTCCACGCACTCATCACAGGTGGCAGTTTTCATTTTATGCTGTGAAAACAGAGCACTTTGTTTTGAAAGAGAAGATAGGAAATTTATTTTCCTGTCATAAACACTTTATTTACTGCCTTAAAAGCCCCTAGATTCCCTATATAAATCTTTGTGGAATTTAGCCCCATTTCCTGTGGGTTTATTACTGAAACATCCTTTACTCATTTGTACCATTTTTCACTTGGAGACTCTGCTCATAATATTAATTAAAGTTTATTTGCAGAAAATCTGAATCAGGCTTTTAAGATACAGCTCTTAAAGTGGTGGAAAGTGTTTCTTATTGGAACAGTGTCATCCTCTTTATAACTTCCCTCTCTAGAAATGCTCATTTTGTCTTCCTGAGTGCTCCAGCCAAACTCTTGGGTATTGTTTTGCCATGTAGTCAGGTATCCCATATACACCTACCTGCCTTGTAGGATTAGGAGAATCATTTATGTCAGGCAGAAGGAAATAATTTCTTTTCCTCTTGTTCAGTAACGTTGACTTAAGAAGTTAACATCGTAATCTGGGTGTTCCTGTTGTTTTTTCCTTTTCCTGCCTCTAGCTCTTGAACACCTCAGCCAATCATGAAAACCTGAACCTGGACAACCCTGTGCTAACTTCCACCCCAGTGTGTGGCCATAAGATGGCTGTTACCATGCCCTTCCACCGGGACCAGACTTACAAAGCTCAGAAGGAAAATCATGTGTAAGTTTGTTATCGTCTTGTCTTACCAGACTCACAAGGATTCATTTCTTCAGGTACACACAAAACCCAAGTGCAGGGTCACTATATGCATCCTGCAGAGTTGTTTGCTAACACATTCTGATTTTTTGCAGTTTTGGAGTAAAGCTTCCACTTAGAATCATCAAATGTTAGAATGTTAGGAGTTGGAAGGGACCTAGAAAAATCATCTAGTCCAATCCTCCACTTTATCACTGTGGAGGTAGGGTCTAAGTGCAGAACAATCATGCCTATAGACTCACCAGTATTTTAAATGAAGCCATGGTCAAACAGATGTTCTACCAGATAAGGAAAATGGATTCTAGGATTGCAGAAAAATATTTGTCCAGGTCTTACAGCAGCCACAGTGCCTGTAGGCACATATTTCTGTAAAGAGGTAATATTTCCAGGCATGTTCCTTTAAAGTTTTTCTCCCTCTTTTTAAAGTTTCAGAACGCCGGCAATCAAGAGGTCGATATTAGAGAGCTCTCCAAGAACACCCACTCCATTCAAAAATGCACTTGCAGCTCAGGAAATCAAATATGGTCCTTTGAAGATGCTGGTAAGAGGGAAACAATGATAAAAGTTGCTTTGATATTAGTGCAGAGGGATGTTCTGGGACTTGGATGTAATGTTTCTTCCTTTCAGCCTCAAACTCCGACTCATCTTGTAGAAGATCTGCAGGACGTTATCAAGCAGGAGTCAGAGGAATCTGCAATAGTGGCTGGGCTACATGAAAGTGGACCCCCTTTGCTGAAGAAGATCAAACAAGAGGTAAATCTCAAACTTACCTGAGGCAATTTAATTCAGCACTCTTCACTGAGAAGCTTATGCCAATACTTAAATAGCTGTGTCTGGTTTTCTTTCATGTGAGCCCCCAGATCTTAGTGTCGGTTCTAAATAGTAGACAAGGCATGCCTAATTCATCTCCCATTGATTTCCATAGAAGTCTTTCTGCTGTTTCCAGCAGGGGTTTGCTTGGGCTGTTCTAATGCAGTTTTCATTTGAAACTTAAAAAGAGGAAAAAAAATTAGACAGGAATTTGGATTGACTCTTTAATATTGGTGAAAAGTATAGAAGAGCCCCACAGGGACCAAGCTCCATGGAGTGACTTAGAAACCTGAACATTTGAGGACATAGCTTTATATAACTTTGTCACTAAAGTTCTAAAAATACATATATCCTCAATCCTTTCTAGAGGATTAAACTCTTGAATACTGACAGTGTTGAGTGCAAGTATTCAAAGTTTTATTAGGTGGGGACTTTTTTCAGAGCCTTGAACTTTTTTCTTCTGCATAAGAGCAAGGGCACTGCAAAAGTCTGGACTGTAAACATGCATTATGCACAGCTGTGAAGAATATTTATCCCATTTTTTTTATGCAGCTGACAGATAAATCTCCTTCTGGTCACTTAGGTAATGTTTTTTATCATGTGCCTTTCCTGCTTTCAGGTGGAGTCTCCAACAGATAAAGCGGGAAATTTTTTTTGCTCAAATCACTGGGAAGGAGAAAACCTGAACACTCAGCTCTTTACACATGCAGCTACTATGGAAGATGTGCCAGTAAGTGCAAGTCTTCACACCAGCAAAGGATTTTTCTGGTTTATATCCCTGCTCAGTTCTTCAATGCAAGAGAGAAAATGTTTTGTCTAACTTCCCTCATAAGAAGGCATTATTTGTTATTTCTGTATATTTTTCTTGTACTGAGCCCACAGTCTTTGTAATAAGCCTGCACTTTGAGGACACCTGCACCTGTGTGTAGAATGACTAGATCATGGAGTTAAAACTGGCAGAAGAAAGAGACAGTCTGGTTTGGTTTGTGCAGAGGAGACCTTGCATGAGCATGGTTCCTTTTGCTTCACCAGGGCTATTCACTGGATGAAAAACCTTTGCGTGTGATAATGCTCCTGAAAAGCCAAGTCCCAGTGACACTAGGCTGAGCTCTGGAGTCAGGCTGAGTTTGCTTTTCATGTTTGAATTCAGGTTGTTCTCCTGAGTTCCTGAGAAATATTTTGTTGGTTTTTTTCTTTTCCTCTTCAGAATCTTCTTACCAGCTCCATTTTAAAGATGCCTGTGTCTGAAGAGGATGGTAGCTTTCACAAAACTTTTGCAGTACCTAGGAACAGGCCACTAGCTAGTCCTCTGCAGGTAACTATTTTTTGATAAAAATACATCAATATGTTGCTTTCTCCCAGGCTGATTTTAAGTTTTGAGGATAGATGAATGAAACATTCAGATGAATGTGGTTGAGGTGGAGCATGAGGACAGGAAGGCTACAGCTGCCTCAGGAAGCTAAACAGGGCAAAGCCTCTTGCTTGGGGCATTGTAACCCAGCTGGCTCCAGGGTTAAATTGATAGGTCTGAGAATTAACATGGGCCAGAGGCTTTTTCCTATAGATTTCTTGTAAGTGGCTCTGCTGTTTTGGAGAGCAGGAGAGTTGAGTGGTGGTTGTGGTGGTCAGAACTTGTGGTGGTGGCCAGAACTTGTCACTGGCCTTAGGGTGAGAGCAGAGACTCTGGCACTGCCCGGCTGGATGGCACAGATGTGGTCAGTGTTGTTGGTCCAACCAAGCGCCAGGATGGACTTTACCTGAGCATGGGCTGAGGTTGCACCAGCAATTGTCTTGTAAAGAGTGATCTAAAGGGGTCTTATAATCCTTACAGCCAGTTGTACATCTCTGAACTGAATTGTGTGTGACTGTTCTAATGCAAGCCAGATGTGAAACTGGGTCTTTACCTATGTATGTTTTTTCAAGTGTTAGCAAACATACATTTGCTGTACTTTAAAGTATAGCTCTTACATACAGCCTGATCCAAAGGCCACCAAAGTCATTAGCAGCCTCTTTTTTAACTGTTGTGGACAGAATTCGTTCAGAGAATGAAACACAGTGTAGATAAGAATCAATTATCCTTCCACCACAGGCTGTATTTTTGAGATAGATAAGTGATTTGATAACCCTTCTCCACATGAGCAAACTGAGGGAAAGTTTCACATTCTCCAGGATGAGTCTCTGTCAGAGAGGAAATTATAAGTTCATAGTTCCTTGCTTTCACACAGTCCATGTGTCTAATCCTTTCTTTCCTCCTTCTTTCCAGAATTACATTAGGGGTTATTTACTGTAGGAAGGAATAATCAAAACTTGTTTTCCATAAAACATCTCTAGCTGGGCGTTAGCAAGTGAGATATTGAAATTTCACACGTCCCCATTGGGAACCGTTTGTCATGGAATAGGTTTGTATTTTGCCCCAAGGGATCATTTGATGAAAAGCAGCTTTGGAGAGCAGGGACTGTGCCCCCTTGGCATGGGAGTGTCTGTAGGGGCCATAGGCTCACACTACCTATTGCTTAATTGCTCTTTTCTCGTGAGCTATGTTTCTTAGCTGTAACTATACACAGTTAAGAGGAGGGTTTGAAGATCCACTGCCCTTGACTTAGGGCAGTTATTTAGGGAATAAGTTCAGACCATCTCATGACAAAGGAGCCCAGGACTCCAGCTTTGCAGAGTGTTGCTAAACTTCCCCAGCTGGTGTGTAGAAGGAGGCCTCTGGTCCTCATGTGCTCACCTCTGCTGCCTTGCCTGCATTCCAGCCCCTGACTATATTCCTCAGCCAAACTCCAGGGTCTTCTCAAAGCTTAAGACAACATTTTCAGGTAGCTAAACAGAGTGTCCTGTGGGTTGTCCTCTTGGTGGTAGTTGCCTGCACTCTGCCTGTAATAAAAAAGAAGCATCTGAGGTGACTGTAAAATAGGATCTTTTGATCTTTGGCATAACAGTGTTATGCTTCCTGCTATCTAAAAATAATTTCTTTACAAGCTGCTGTAAATGAAAGGGCTTGTTTAACCTTCTCTCCTCACTCATGCTGATTGTGTTCAGGAAGTTTACACGAGGCAATCTGTGTGCCATTCTGGATCCTGTTCTTCAGTCCTTGCTCAGGAAAAGCATGTTAAAAGAGGTACTCTCATTGTTTGGATAAAGAGGATTTTTCCTTAAGTAGGAACTGTGTTTTAAAGAGGGTTTAAACTGTGTTGAACTGAAAGAAAAGCAGTTGTAAAAAGCCCCCAAAGGCATTTATGCAGCTTCTTGGTGAACAAAGGTAAAATTCTTCCCTCTGTTGATGGAAGAATCATTGAGTGTTTCATCTGAAGTGTAGTTTATGAAGAATGAGGCTAAGGGTTTCTGTGGTAGTGGCATAGAGAGATTTTTCAGAATGAAACAGACATTTTATTACCTGCCCATCACTTCACTCTCTGAATTGGACTTAGTGTCACAGTTAAAAGGGAGATTCTGCTTCCTCCCTGCTAAGGCTGCTTGGCCTCACATCAGAAGGGAGTTTGGTCTCGTACAGCTCAGAAGGGACACGTGGTCTGGCTCTGGTTCACACCAGAAACTGCTGCTCTTCTGCCCCTAAGGCTCCTCCCCCTGCATCCCTGCGTGATGAGGAGACAGCATGTCTAAAGGATGCAGAGCAATTGAAGATGTTAGCATTTGTGCTTGATTTTGACTGGTAGCATTTTGGACATGACCAGTTTTTAGTATCTTCTTCTGTGCTTTCTACACTTTCTGGTTGATAATTCAGTGTATCCTACACATACATGTACATGTGTCATTTGGTCTATCATACATGTACATGTGTGCAGGTATCCACACCAGCAGTCAGTCCATTGATTCCATGCAGGTAGACACTAAACAGGAGGGAACTCATCTGAGTGAAATTTAATTGTCTGCATATGTTTACATTGCTGCTGTTAATATTTTGGGCCTGATCCAACTGTTCTTAATTAGGCAAAGTCTTATTGACTTCAGTCCAAGTAAGAATGATAGTATTCTCTGCACCTTTGAATGTGTGCCTGGAGAGGGAAGACAGAAAGAAAGAGAGCAGTAAACTACTATTTTTATTTCTTTTTAAATATGCTTGGTTCTTAAAATTCAATTTTATTTAAAATTAGAACTTGGAATCATAGAATCATTATGATTGGAAAAGATCTCCAAGGTCATCAAGTCCAACTTACATAAGAGGAAGGTAGTATGTTTACAAGCCTGCAGTATTTTTCATTGCTTTCATAATTTGAACTGCAAAAAGATGTTTTGCTAGGAATAAACTCACCAAAATGCCTCATGACGTGCTGTTTCACTGTCAAATTCCAAAGAAGGCAAGTGTAACAAATGTTCAAAGCAGTCTTTAGGGATAGATTTTACTGCATGTTGCCTGAGTGATCATTTGCAATCTAGTAAATAATAGTTGATGACCATATCAGATAGCATGGTGTGATTCACTGTCACTTTGGAGGAAGAGCATGTAGCATAATTTAGCATATGAGGTCAGGTAGCTGCATATGACTGCTCTGGGAATATGGTGATATCAATGTTGGATGTAAAGGCAGCTGTGTGTAGGAACTTTCTGGTAGGGTGTGAACATTCAGCCAGCTTTTTTATCCTGCATGGCAGATCTGATGGTTGTGCATTGGGTATTCTCATACTGGCAGGAGCAGGAGATGTCTCACCAAACCTATGTTTTGCCTTGGGGGGAAATTACTCTTGCACTCCATTGTATGGATCCCAGATACTTCTGCTTTATATTAGTGGGGTTAGTTACAACCTACATTTTTGCATCCTATATTTTTGTCTCTCAAAACAATACTTAGTTTTGCTTTAGGGAGTTTTTTGCCTCACCAGGAATTTTTCCATAGGTTGATATTTTGGGGTAACATGTGAAGCCCTTATTGAGGCAAACTGATTATCTGTACTGAGCATTTATTTGAACAGTGCCTTGTAAGAGGTTACATAAAAACTGTGTTTCTGGCCCTTCCTGTACAAAAGTTACATTTTGTTTCACATTATGTTCCATAGCAATATCAGTAGGTAACACAGATATTTTAGCAAATACAAAAGCAGGCTAAATCATAGACCATCCACCTAACCCTGCAGGCTGTCAGAAGACACCATGAAATGGAACCTTTTAAGAAAATAGCACTGCTTTGATATCTTCTTCCCCCAGTGACAAAGGAAACAGCACAAGGTAGAAGCCCTGCAAGCTAAAGAGAATGTTCTTCAACCCCCAGCTCCTGTCACTTTCCATTTTTTAACCACAGACTGACACCTTTCAGCTCGAATTTCCTGACTTTCAGTGGTTTATGTAACCATTTTCTTTAAAGAGTAAGTTTAAAGGATTTTAAAACAGTTACTTGGTTAACCTTTTCAACAGTGTGAGCTGTCCCTAAGCTGGATGTTCTCAGTTTAAAAAGTGAAATGTGGAATTTCATTTGCAGCTTATTGTAAGACAAGATGTATGGGTGAGGCAGCATGTTCTGCAGCAGCAGACCCTCTGCTTTTCCTCCATGGCTGTTTTGGGGCAAGAAGATCCCAAAGCCTCATCCTTTTCTTTGTTTAGTCAAGGGAGAGGGGGAAGCATGCTGTGCTCAAGTCCTGGGAGGTTTAAGATTGGCCTGCAGGTTTCCCTCCCTTGCTTTGTCCCTTCCCTCTCCAGTGGCTGTGTACAGGAGCTGTGCTTGGCACAGCTGAGGGAGCAGAAGGAGTTTGCAAGTTACTGGTTGGTCACAGCAGAATTTGGGTTGCAAACAGATAAGAATTACAGCTGTCCCAAGCAGGCAATGGCCTCTCAAAAAGAAGAAGAGAAAGAGCTTAACTATCAGCCCTTTGCAGCAATGTGTTCTGTTCTGTGAGTCAAAAAAAATTACTTAAGGACAAAACTAGAAAGAGACTTGAATACCCTAATGTGAGTTGCAGGTGCTTAGCCCATTTTCCATTAATCTTATTTGGAAAGCTCAAGCATCTCAAACAAGAGTTCTGTTTGAGTAAAGGCTTCAGGCTTAAGCTCTGAAAAGCACCACCAAATAGCTCTTTCTAGCTCTGGTATCAGGCTTATAATAAAAGCTGAAAAGTTGGACCATCTTGTGTTCTCAGATTTAGCAACCTATATTTCTGAGCAACTGGGGAAGCCCCAGAGATTAGGAGAAGGCTGTCCCATGCCCTGAGGAGAACTGGAAACATGAGCAGAAAGAGTGCTCTGCCTCAGCAAATGAAGTAGAATTCATGTAGGGTCACCTGGGATTTTAATTAGACTTTATTGTCTGGTCTTGCTAAGTTAAAAGGCTTTTCTTGGTTCTGCATCCTTACAGAATAGGAAGCCATACAATTGAACATGATACACATCATGTTCTGCTAGGAAATGGCTTTATTTAGGGCACTGATTATTTTAGTGTTTCAGGAGTACTGCATTTCTGTTGCAAGCTTTTTTTGGTGGTGTGTTCTGCAAATTATCCATACCCTGTTATCTAAGGGAAAACAGACAAGAAATCCAGCTTTCTGCAGTGAAGAAACACAACAGGTTACCATCTAATAGTCTCAGCCTTCTAAGTATTTTAATAAACTTTTTGGATTTTTTTGAGGGGGCAGTTAGATGCCAGCACACCTTGGCTAAATTCATGGGAATGTATGTGGCATCAATACCTCTACTGGAGCTGCTGAAGCTATCTGCCAGCATAGTGGAGATCAAAATTCTAACACAGTTCTTTGCCCAAAGTTTTTTATCACACTTCCATCAGTTTGGGAGCTTGGGACTGCAGGACTGCAGCAGTGTTTGGTTTTGGCATCCACTGTTAGCATGCAAGGTGGTGTGACACAGGAGCTTTCTTAAGCTACGCAGACAGCACATGAAAGGGCAGTCCAGGCTCTGAGTGCAAGAGGACTAGTTCTGTTAGAAAAGCACCTTTCCATAGTCTTCTTTCCTTACACTGGCCTGTTTTCTCTAGATGGTGCAAGTTTGTATTTAAAGTGCTTTAACTGGATATCCCAGTTGCAGTTTTGACAGTTTGTTTACAGTTCACATCTGCCTGAGGGCAGTTGAAGACACATTACAGGATAAGTGAGGTAGTTTTGCTGCCAAGAGGAGGATGTACTGGTAGGATTACTGAGCTTAAAATAAATAAATAAGTAAATAAATAGCCAGGGAATAGCTGGAATTGTACTGTGGGTCTGTAATTTTATCCTATGGGAACTCACAGTTGTATGCCACCTTCTCTTCCCCACTCCCTGTTTTAACTTAAGGAGAGAAAAATGCTGTGTGTTGAAGAGTAAAATACAGCTGAAGATACTGGCAGAAAAGGCTTACATTCTGACAGCAAAACTATGAGTAGTCTCTTGCTCTTTGAGGCAATAAAACATACATGTGGAAAGAATTGTACTGTGGAAATCCCTTTCTTTCCCCACTAGCTAGGGATTTAGGTGCCAAAAAGAACACCTCACTCTTAGATGGATGAATTTCAGTAGGAGGAATTCACTGAATGAGTAAAAACCCATCACTTTTGGTGGGTTTTGAGTCAGGCTTTTTGGCTTGTAGTTACAGCTTTTGTGTTTCCACCTACTGATTTGCAGAGTTGGACCTTGAAATGTGATAGGGGAGATGCAGTGAGCATTCTGCAAAAGGAGTGGTTTCACTGTGCTGCTTTCTGCCCAGGTCTCTTCTCTTTTCCACATGTGTTTGCGAAGTGCTGCTTTCTGCAGAGCACTGCCACTGCCCTGTGACAGAGCCCTGTCAATCTTTGCTGCTATGCTGATGTGGAAGGAAGTGTTGTGCTTTTCCCTTTTTACTAAGGGATCCTGTAGCTGTGTGAGCCCAGACTTGGCAAGGCACTCTGCCTAGGCTGTGGGACCCAGCACTCCCTGCCAAGGAGGGAAGTAAAACTTCTCGTGTTGGGATGACTTTCACACGTGCCTCCAGCGCTGCGCTGCAGGGCTGGCAAGGCACAGGCATTGTGCTTTCTTTTGTGTTGGCTGCCGAGAGCCAAGACTTCAGACAGACAGAAATGTTTATTCACTTGGTTTGTTCAGCCTGGAGAAGAGGAGCCTGAGGGGAGACCTCATCGTGCCTATAGCTTCTCATGAGGGAAAGTGGAGGGGCAGGAGCTGATCTCCTGTCTCTGGTGACCAGCAATAGCACCCGAGCGAATGGCATGAAGCTGTGCCGGGGGTGGGGAGGTTAAGTTGGATGTTAGGAAAAGGTTCTTCACCTAGAGGGTGGTTGAGCACTGGAACAGGCTACCCAGGGAAGTTGTCACAGCACCAAGCCTGACAGAATTCAAGAAGCATCTGGACAATGCTCTTAGACACATGGTGTGATTTTTGGGATTGTGCTGTGCCAAGACAGGAGTTGGATTTGATAATCCTTTTGGGTCCCTTCCAGCTCAGGATATTCTGTGATTCTATTAAAAATACCTACTTCAAATGTTATCTGAGTTCCCTGGGGTAGAACTGAAGGTTGTCTTAGTAAATATACTACCTTGGGTCTAATTCTGCTTTTTTACTGGAGCACAGCCCTCACTGCTGTCAGTCACACTGCAAAGTTAATCTCTTTTTACAAATTTCCCATAAGACAAAAAAACCTCAAACAACTGAAATGTATTTCTGAGGAAATAATACAGGGGTCCAAACTGTGGGGAGATTCTCTCAGGCTGTCTTTCTGGCAAAACTTGAGTAAGTTGTTTCAAGCAGGCTCAAGTCAGGGATTTAGCTGATCCTCCTCCTGTCACTTGCTGTGTCTGCTGCCCAATGCTCCCCTGGGGCAGCTGAGCCCAGAGGAAGGGCAGAGGGTTACTGCCTGCCTGAGCGGCTGCTGCTGCACTGACATCAGGGTAAATGAAGACCAGGCTTTCTGTGGAATGAGTGACATGTAGCAGCCTGCTGAGATCTTGGGAGATATCAGGATAGAGATTTTTTTTTTTCTTTTCTAAGCACATGGGTGTTAATACAAAGAGCTCAGTGTAGATGCTAACAATTAAACCTAATTTATGAAATTGGGACACTCCTTGCCTGAAGTTACTTCTATTTTATATAAATTGACATAGTGTGATGAATGGACTTTCCCTTAGATGTTTTTAGTTATTTAAGGGACTGTTGATCTCTCATTTCTAGACCAGTGCATTGAAGCTTTGGGGGATCACAGTGAAATACAGATTGGACACATACTTTTGTCCTCTGAAGTGATGGATGTTCTGGAACAACCAACTGCTTTTGAGGTGTACAGACCAAATCTGACTTCTGAGTAAAACTGACAGCATTGTACCAGTATTAAGTTGATCCCTGATGCAAATGCCTCGAAAACAATAGGCTAACATATTCACAGGTGCCTGAGTCTCACTGAGGATCAGTAGGAGGCTGTAGGTTCCCAGCCTTTGAAAAAGTTACCCTGGAAGCTGTTTAACCAAAACACAAAAGAAGCTGTGGCATGTCACATGCATGTCTGCAGCATGCAGAAAGTATGTCACACCTGCTTTTTGGCTGTGGCATGTGCCCTAGGTTGAACCACTCTAGAGAAGAGATGTGTGGCATGTTTGTTCACTTCACAGATGTGGCTTCCCCACAAAAAGCTGCAGAACCTTAATGTTTGGAGGCCTGATCTGGTTCTCCTTCACATGGGGAACTCCCATTGAAGCTCAGCAGGAGTTTTGCCTGCAGTAAGGCATCAGGAACAGAGACAACATTTGAAACTTGCCTGCAGAGAAGTGAAAGCTGTGTCTAGGGAAGGCCAGCAGAAGTCTGGAGAGGACTGACATGCTTGTCCTCATCTTGGCCACACTGCTTACTTATTGGCTTTCTTCCTTTTAAATTGTAAGCTCTCTGAGGCAGGGAACCTCATGCTGTGTTTGTACCAGTGCCCTGATTAGGGCATGTTATGAGGAATTATCTATATTTCATATGTTGCCCAGCCTTCTACTATCCATATGTCTCAGATAAGACTGTTTACAGTCAGAAGAACATTCTCTAAACATTTAGGCCAGAGAATAATTTAAGGATCCTCCTGCACAGTTAGCAACTAGAAGGAGCAGCAGCATAAAGAGCCATGGGCACACTGGGACAGTTCTGCTCTTAGTAGATGGTTTTCAGCCCACTAATTATGCTTCACACAGTGTCCTAGACTTTGGGAAGGCTTTAACCATCTCATTGAGCCATGTAGATCCTGAAGTGCAAAGATGATCCTTGTTGGAAGCAGAGGAAAACAAAGAAGAGTTTCTCCTGACTTGCTTTTGTTGGTGGATCTTGCATGTAGACCTTCTCTATATTGAACAGTACTGTGATCTCCTTCCTGGCAGGCACCTCTCCATGAAACACAGTTGTGTGCATTTTTGGAATGCAGGGTATTTGTGCAACCACCTCTATATAAAATAGAGTTTTTATCCAGGGCTTAGGGAGTATCTCAGCATGGAAAATCAGAAACACTGAGTGAGCAAAGGAGTTCAATAGAAGAAAACAATCCTCTGTAAATGTGTGTGTATACTGGTAGGTTCCAGGAGCTTTGAAATTTCATTACTGTTTATAGCTCAAGGCAATGAGAAACATCTCACATGTGTAGTGAGTAAATAAATACAGCAGGCACAGCGCTCTGCAGATATGCTTTATCTCACTTTAACATTATACTAAAGGGTGTCCCTAACCTCCATAAATACCACAAGGAGTGAAATGGCTTACATGATAATTAAAATGCTGTTTCTGCTGAGAGTGCCCACACACACACTTTTCCTGCTTTGCTGGAGGAGCTCTGCTGATGAGCATGTATGTGCTAATTGCTGCGCACAGGTGAAAGCAGCCTCAAGCCCAGGACTTTTGTTAGTTGTGGTCAGGCTGTTAAGATGACCAGGTTCAGTTAGGGAACTCAGGGACAGAGCAGCTGTATCCCTAGAAGGGAGGTTCAGCAGGAATTTATGCATGATCATGGCATTGAACATTATAACTGAGGGGTTTAGCCTGTCTGTGCTCTGTTGACTGTGAAGTTCACCTGCAAGTAAATTCTCCATCCACTTAATGCTACCATGCTCACCACTAAACCATGTCCCCAACCACCATATTGAGACATTTTTTGAATTTTTCCAGGGATAGTGATTCCAACACCTCTCTGGGCAGCTGTTCCAATGCCTGATAACCCTCTCAGTGAAGAAATTCTTCCTAATATCCAGTCTGAACCTCCCCTCTTGCAGCTTGAAGCCATTTCCTCACTACAACCTCCTTGCAGGTAGTTGTAGAAAGAGATAAGGTCTCCCCTGGGCCTCCCCTTCTCCAAACTAAATAACCTCAGTTTCCTCAGCTGCTCTTCATAACACTTGTGCTCTAGACCCTTGACCAACTTTTTTGTTCTTCTTTCTACATGCTCCAACACCTCAATGTCCTTATTGTAGTGAGGGGCCCAAAACTGAACACAATACTCGAGGTGTGGCCTCAGCAGTGCCGAGTACAAGGGGACAAAACCAATTTTGCCTGTTGTGTTGAGATTTCAGTTTCTCTGGAGTTGGAACAACATCCTACTGGGTGTTCATGCAGCACTTAATCACAAGTGGGCCCACCTTCTGCTGGGGCTATGCATAAATCACATGGCATTCACCCCAGATCTCTCTGCCTGCTTCTAATTTAGCATCTGAATAACGCCTGGGAGTCAGCGTCCTGCGGGAAGATCGAGGATCAGATGGCCCTGTCGGATCAGGCACGCAAGTACATGGCCACCTTCCCCACCCGGACTCTGGTGATGTGAAAGGGTCAACAGAGAAGCATTATGGTTCTGAGAACACTTCACCTCCACTGGGAAATTCCTACTCCTCTGCATGAAAACTTTTCACGAATGGGAGAAGAGCCTATCTTTGTTGTGGTACAACAGTTGGGAGCAGCACAAAGTGCATTTAGTCACTCAGCATATATATTCTTGTTGGATTTCACCCAACTTAAGAGGATTTTTTTTTTAATGATACTTGCCTAAATTATTAGGTGTTAAGTTTGAATTGGTAATTAATGATCTTAAGTGCAGACTTAAAATAAAGATAATTTTTCTTGTACTTGTTGAGATCAAGCAGACCTAATACACCAGTATTGTTATTTCAGTGATGTGCTAGCCAGGGCTGGGGGTTTGTTTGTTACTTTTTTAATTATTTTTTTTTTGTTTATAGTAAAGAGCAGGTACTCAACCAGATGTATTTTAAATCACTGAACAAAATGCATTGGTGTAAAATACTGAAGTGAAAAGCATTACTACAAACCCTACTCTGTGCAAAGGGGGAAGGCTGAGCAAGATCCTGAATGCTCGAACATCCATGCCTCTTGAAAACCTTTTCTGTCATGGTTCTAGACCATTCTACATTGTGTGTTTCTGTTTGGGGGGGGGTAACTAGCTTGCTTTAAAAAAATATTACTGTATGAAACATAGATTTATGAGAAAAATTATATTTTTATTCAGTAATTTAATTTTGTAAATGCCAAATGAATACTGTGTTTTGCTGCTACAGACTTTAGCGTGTAGACATGCTGCTAGTGTAAAAGGAGCAGTAGAGCTTTATATGGAAAGAAAACAGATGTTGATGGTAGTTAATTGACTATGCACTAGCATTTCATTTTTATTTTAATTTTTTTTTTACATCATTTATATTTTTTCCTCTTTTTGTACAAGCAATATTTTTTTGAACACTGTTCCTGGGAGATTATTTTTTTTTTGTCTGGATGTGTTGTTTTGTTTCTTGTTGGTTTGTAACAGCATGCATTGCACCTTCATATGTTTGGGAGAACACTGTCTTGGTCATGTTGTCTGTTTTGTTCCATGTCTAGCTAATTATTCCCTAACTCGGGTCTTGTGTACTGAATCAGGTTCTTAGAAATATGTGGTTCTTTGTACTGCCATACCAAATCTTTACTGATATGGCAAAACACTGATTTTATTTTATTTTTTTATAGTTTGTTTTTTTATAACAGCCTCTGACTTTGCTGCCTTAATAGCATTTGGTGCAGCTTCATCTGCACTTAATTTTTTTATACAACAATGTACTGCCTTGTAGATAAATAAAGTGTGTTCTTTTTTACTTAAACCCACATGGTCTCCTAATCTCTGTTTGTCTTTAGTGTTTTGGTGGTGTTGTTATAGGCGACAATCAAGGTTAGAAGTTTTTTCCCAGCACATGTAGATAAGTAAGGAATAGAGTTTTGCATACCATAAGTAGCCTCAACATCCTCAGTTCTCATTGATTGAAGTGGAAGGAGCACAGAACAAAACAATAAGTATTGAGCATGTTGTGGACTTGAGACACATCTCTAGTGGCACCCAAGTCCACGTCAGCTTCAGCCAGAGAGAGGCTTACTGCACCTTTTGTGCCAAACTGCTGTTCTCCCAAAATACCAAATTTATTTCTTCATCTAAGACCATCAGGTCAGGAACCAACTGAATAAGAGCAAAATATTCTGGAGTTCCTATGGTGCAGAATAGATTTTTTCATGTTTGTCTTAAGAAACCAGAGGTGAGGATATGCTTTGAAACCTGGTGAGTTGTGTGGGCAACCTGGAGAGCGTCCTGCAGTGTAAGCACTGAGGACATTCAGCCCCAGGAATGCTACATTATTAAAGTAATTGGCAACAAAACAAATAAACAAAACAAAAAAAGAGTGAGGAAAAAAAGATGCAACCTGCCAGGAAAAGAATTGGATTTTATTTAGTAACTTGAAAATAAATTGCTGAAATTTTAAGTTGATGCAAGCGCTTCAAAGTCAGACTGATATTCTTGAGAGGAGACCAACTCCATGAAAGCAGCACTTCTTATTTCCAAGTGTGCATAGCCATGTATGGGCTGAGAGCACCCAAAGGTGCCTTCCAATCCCTTTTTACTCCTTCCCCAGCATCCTGCATAGTGCTTCCAGCAGAAGCCACATTCTGGCCCTCATACCAAGCAGTGCACAGAAAAGGAGGAGCAAAAAGGCCTTTTTCACCCTCTGCAAGGTCCCATCTTGTGTGCATTTGGCTTTCTGCTTTCACCAGATCCTGGAGGGCTGGGGAAGAGCCAGCACCGAGATAGTTTCACAGCAGTTACCACAGGCAGGACCCTGGCACTGGGGATGGATTACAGAGAAGGGGAAGTCTGCAGGAGCCCCTGTCTGTGCCAAGGCTGTGCTCATCACACCATAAAACCACTTGTGCAAGATGTGAGGGAGGACTGCGAGACTCGGTGGTGTGCAAGCTGGGAAGAGGGAAAGGTCTGCCTTTGAGGCATGCCACAGCTTAAGCAATGAGTTGTAGCTTAAAAGACCAAAAAAAAAAAAAAAAAGAAATGTCAAGCTTACAACAGGTCTTTGAGACAAAGTTCTTGCCTTGTAGGGTTCCAGCTGCAACTGCACCAACAATGGCTGTGTTTAAACAGATCACTGTTTAGCGCCTGGTGCAGACCAGTGCTGGGAAACATGGAAACTGGACCTCTAGATGCCCAGCATAATGATTGGGGTTTTTTCCCCCCCTACACCTTCAGTTGCTTTAAAACCCATTTTTAACATGCAAAACCATTGCAATAATTGTCTTGCTGGTGGTCACACTTAGACCTAACACAGAGGAAAATGTTGGGTTTTTTCCCCTTCCTCATTTCATTGAAAATGCAAAAGACTCAGTCGATTAAGGTTGATTTGCATATGTTTCTACATGCATGTGGCACTCAGCATGAGCAAAGGAAGAAGCTTTGTTTGAATGCTGTAGCCCAGAAAACTGATTATTTTTCCCCACCAATAAATGCTGAGTTTTCCTTTTAACTAAGTGCCACCTCCTACCTGTCTTTCTCACACAAACAACCCCATGTGACCATGCTCTGCTCACTGAAATACACATCTTCTTCCACAGGTCGAGGAGAAGTCCTACCTGCCTGTTTAAATTCCTTCTTGAGCATGGGTCAGACAAGACCTGTCCTGAGACAAGTCCATGCAAATGGTCTCAGTGATGACTATTTGGCCTTGCAGTGGCCCTTTGCACAGGTGTATAGCCATTTCAGACCTGATTAAACTTAGAGTAACCTACCACAATGAAGGGAAAACAGGCTCAGTCAAGTTCTCATTTAATGGAGAATAGATATTTGGCTCAAATTCCTATTAACCTTTTTATTCACTGTAATTATAGCTTAATAATGTTGTCAGTGGGAATTCTTTTGAGTTCTGAAAAGAATTTAAATTATCATTTCAGCATGTGCCACTAATTAAAAATGAAGAGTCAGTGGAGCCAGGGCAAAAATAAAAGAAAATAGCAGGGTGTGAGGTGTTTCCCAGCTCTTCCCTGTAATTCTCCAGTTCTCCCCAGTAAAGGATTCTCTATGCTCAGAGTCCCAAGGGGTTCAAATCCCACAGGTCTGACCTATGTGACAGCTATAAGCCTAAACTGAAAAAGTGCCAGAGCTTGGACCGGTTTGGGAAAAACCATTGCAGCTCATATGAAAGAGACAGACTTTGTAGTTAGGAGACAAAATAACAAGACTGCTGAGGATAAGGCACAGTGCACAACACTGAATATTCTGTAGCACAGAGTTGTCCTGCAAAAAAGCCATAAGAAAAGATTTTTTTTGCTCAGTGTTTGCAATCTTGATCCTTATCCAGGCCAGCTAAGTCAATGGCAATCAGCCCCCCCTCAAGCCCACACAGCCAGGCAAATAAGCAAAAGGTGTTCTGTAAGGTTGTGACTGGAGCATCATAACCACCCTCTCCTTTTACTCCTGCCACATTTCATTGTATTTCTACATCAGCCCTGATTTGAGACAGGGGGGATGGCAAAGCCCAGAAAAACACTTTGTTCCTGGAAATCCAGTTTAAATAATTTTGTTGGGGTTTTGTTTTGTTTTAAGAAGTGCAGGTTAGAAATATTCCAGTTCAGGAAAGAATGATTTTGAGGTATCCATCTGTATCTTGTTTGTCTTCTTGTTCCCTAGCACAAGTGGAGTCAGTTGACAGCCCAGACATTGCTCAGAAGCAATGATGGGGTTTTGCCCGGGTGGTCAAGGCAAGACATTGGTCATATCAACCTTTCCTTCATCAGGCTAATATCTTAATTCAAGAAGAAGTCATATTTTCTGACCAAATGCACTTCTTCCCTTTCTTTGCTTCTTTTCTTTGAACTTGACTTCAACGTCTCAGCTCTTTTCACTGAAGACCCTGGTACCAGCATAAACTTGTTTGTGACTTTTTTGCTCTCAGTGACTGATGCAGGTAAGATAACAAAGAAAGACCACAGAGGTCCAAATCCTGCCTTCAGCCACGTTTGCAGGCTGGCAGTGCTTATACAGCTCATAACTAAGGGCTGTAAAATGTATTCAGTCTGCTATTATTTTTCCATATATTATATGTGCTCAAATACTTCTTGATACATGACATTTCTAGAAGGCATCTTCCTAATCCATTTCAGTAGCAGAACAATTGCTGATCTTGAATTTCTTTTTTGTTAGAAAACCTTCCACTTCTCAGGCTGCCTTTGGCTCGGCATCCACAAGCTAGCTCAACTCACACCCAGGGAAATTTCATCTCCTGTGGAAACAACTTTTACTACTTGATTAAATCACTCCCCATTGCTGCAGCTCCAAGATGAGCTCTGCACACATCTGTCAGAGAAGCCCTCACCAACGGCGAAGAAGAAAGTTTCAGGAAGCTCTCCCCAGACAGGTTTCTACACTAACCATAGAGACCACCTCTGCATCTCCCAGTTCCTGCCAGCCCAGCTGCGAGCCGTGGCCCTCCCGATAAAGTCAGCCCCGAGAGAGTCTTGAAAGGGAGCCTGCAGGTGTGCTTTCCTGCCCGCCCCTATCTCTCCCCACCGCCTCTAATGTCTCATTAACTCTCTCATCAGCACACACCAGCCTGTGAGTTATCTGAAGGTGAAGGGAGGCCATAACTATTTAAGAGCTGGGGTTTTGGTATCTGTGTTCCTATGAGCTCAAGACAGAGACTACAGAGGCACCAGCTCAGCCTTCCTGTGCAGATAAAGGCACTGCTAGTCTGTGCTGCTGGCAGGGAAACGGAAAGCTGCATGAGGTTGTGGTTCCTGCCCCTGCACCTAAGGATTGCCTTGCTGCACTTAAGGATTAAATAGAGAAATAGCTGTGGTTTGCAGCAGTCAAAGGCCTGAAGGATCTTTGTGGAATAATAAGGACTAAGGACATGGATCATTTCCCTGCCCATGGCTGACGAGCCCCAGCCAGTCTCAGTCAGGAGAGGCCTCTGTGCACTCATGACAGTGCTCCCAGGTTCAGGATCACCTCTACTGAAAAGTGAGCTCTGGCTGTATTTTGAGTAACATCCTTCAGTCAAGCCCCATTCATGCAGAAAAGCCTTTCACTAGAGGTGATTTGCCTCATGCTGGGAGGCCTATCAGGAATGGGCAGGACGGACCATGTCACGTTCAGCTTTGACACCCTCTCAGCAGCTGCCTGCCTGCCCAGGACAGGGATGATTTCCCCTGCTGCTCCATAAAGGTCCCACACTGGAACCCCAGGAGCATCAACTCACGGGGAGACCTCTTGAGGAGCACTGATGTAGGCACACCTTTAACATTCTCTTATCAAAGAGGTTAGACTAATCCTTTCCTCACCAGCCTCTGATTTGTGGCCACATCCTCTAACAGAAAAACCATAACAAATACAAAGGCAGTTCATATGGTGATAAGCTACAGAACCCATGTGATAGTCACCCCTCCATGAGTGCTTCAGAAACCATCGCTTCCTAGCTCAGACTTTAATTGCACCCAGTTAGTGTAGCTACTGTTTGGATCTCAAGCCTCACTGCCACAAGAGAGGAGTCAACCTGACATGCACCTGCCCCATGATTTTGCCCCAGGCATTGCAAAGCAGCAAACTTACATGATGATTAAAATAAACTGCTGGGTTTCTACCCCCCTCCATTGTTAAAATGTCACATCTGACATTTGCTATGCTGTCTGTCTGACATCCAGAAAATACCTGTTACCATCCTCTCTGGCAACTGATCAACAGAGAAATTAGGTTTTGATGTGACAGCTTGAATGAACTGAATGTGAAATTTTAAATTATACCTTGGTTTGCCTTCCTGTCAGAGTGGTACAAGGTCTTCTTCCTTCCTCTTTAACATCCATAACCGACTTCTTTCAAATGATTTCCAATAACAGAAACCTACTTTTGTCTTTTGGGGAGCACAGGAAGTTGTCCAGAAGGCTCAAATGTCCCAAACATGCTCTTATATATTTCTCTCTCTCAATATATACACACACACCTAATCTCACAATATATGCTGCTTACTCACAGAATCACAGAGAATCACAGAATCATTAAGGTTGGAAGAGACCTCTGAGATCACCAAGTCCAACCAACAACCTATCACCACCACATCACTAAACCATGGCCCTAAGTACCACATCTATGTTTTTTTAACACTTCCAGGGATGATGACTCCACCATTTCCCTGGGCAGCCTGTGCCAATGCCTAACAACTCTTGCAGTGAAGAAATTTTCCCTGATATCCAATCTAAACCTCCCATGATGCAGTTTGGGGCCATTTCCTCTTGTTCTCTCACTGGTAGAAGGGGTTGGCCCCCATCTTGCTATAACCTCCTTTCATTCCACTGAAAATAAAGGAAGGATGTTTTACTGAGGAGGCCCAAATCCCAACCAGCACTCTGAATCTATCACAGGCTGAATATCATGTGCTTGGATCATGGAGACTCTCGGCCACCAGAACAAAAATTCATAAAGGACAGAGTTCAGACAAACATCAGAATCTGTGCTCAGAAAAAGAGAAAACGATCCAAACAAGAGATTGCTGTGAGAATGTCTTCTGTGATGAGAACTGAAACTGCAAGTCACTGGTTTTCATTGAAAGCAATGCAACCAAGAGTCAGAAATCAGTCATGTCCCCCAACTGATGAGTCGTCTGAAATCTGCCATCTTCCAGAACATGGGGATCCTGAGATGTCTGAGCTTCCTCATTCGTGATCACAGATTCATATAAAAGGGCATTTAATGAATAAAATCTAATCACTCCTACCACTGCTAAAGATACCATGTAGAAAAACATACATAGAGGTTGTCCAAGGCATTTTCTTCTCTCCACTGAGCAATGGATTATTTTTTGAATTTATGTTGCAAGTGATTTCACACAAATCCATTTATCACAGGGGTTAGGTTGTCAGGGGCTTGTCCAGATACGCTGTAGTTTGGGGTGGACTGGACTTAATTTCACAACCATGTTTTAACCTAATTTTTCCACTCCTGATGCAAGAGTTTCCAGCTAAGTCAATGGGAGTAATCATGTGAATAACACACGCAGGTTTTGGCCTGAAAATCCCTACCACTCTCATTTGTGGGTCAAGGTTGGTCTGCTTGGGGAACAGCACAATGCAGTGCCAACAGTGAATGGCCTTTACATGGTCCATTTCCGAGAGATACAATGATACCACCAACCCTCCAGGACTGTATGCACATAATGAAAAGTGACAATGCAGTCATTTGTGAAGGATATAAGACAGCCACAGTAGTTAGGGCAACATTTGCATAATCACATTAACTTTAAGGACCTACTTTAAAATTGACCTAACAATGGCTGTCATTGTTTAAAGCCACAGCTGTCCATGCTGATCGGACAACATGCTTGGTCAAGTTGTGTTGCAGCCTTCTTCTTCAGGAGGATTTAGAAAGTTTGACTGAAAAAATTGCGTGCTCCAGGACATCCTGTGAATGTTTGGCCTCCCCTCATGGTTTGGGTATCTGGGAACCCATGGCTGTCAGAGCTGGTGCATTTTTGTTGGGACTGAGGCAATTTTTTGCACAGATTTATTCTCAGAATTGTTCATCGAGGTTGCATGAAAAAGCACACACAAATCACTTACCAGCTGGTAAGAATATGACAAAACACAGATAGTCTGAGCCCTGGTTACTTGGGCTTGTGTGAATTACTGCTAAGACTGGAAAAAACATCAGGACTTGTACTCTAGACATGACACTTCAGCCACATGTTCATTCTACACACAGGGAAGCATGGCCCATTTTCATCTTCAAACGTGCCTTGCACAATCACTCCCTGCTGCAAAACTGCTGGTATTCAGCCAAAAATGTACCTGGCAAATGCTCTTCAGCAGAAAAGCATTTCCTTAAATTATCAACACATTTCAGGGTAGTTGGCCATATGCAAAGTTCTGATGAAAAACCAGACTCTCCTGAGCTAAGAGTTTTTTCTACTTGTTCTCATTTGTTTTAGAAAGGCAGCCTTGTCCACCTTGAAAAACATGTTTATTTTAGGTATTTTCAGGATTCTCAGACAAGCAAGGTGGTACAGGATTAGCTGCAGGGAACTCAAAGTTTCAGTTAGAGTGTGTCTTCTTTGAATAACACTAACCACAGGTAGGAGAATGACTAGAGCACACACTCTGGACTGGAAAAGAAGTAAAGAGAAATATCGAAGAAAAAAAAGTTGTAGCAGAAACGGTTCAGGCCTTTCTCAGAAGGAGGCTGAGGAAAACTGGTTTCTCTTTGCCTACCTAACTGGTAGGCCTAGTTAGCATAGCTTCTAGCACGAGTCTGTGAACTTTAACTGACTTTTTATTTTGCATTGCATATACCTGTAATTAAAAGTCCATTTAGGCTTCTGACTGTGAGTTGGTCTTAACCTATGATAAACAGTTGAAATATTTTTCCTTTGCTTTCAATTAACAAACTCTGCTGCCTCCATGCTGTGAATCAGGGACTTGAAATTTTACTCAGGAGTGTTGTTTGTGACTTTTATTCCTACAAATGCCCATATAAATTTGACCGAGTCATGCCCTCTCAGCATTTCACTTGGCACAGGAGTACCAAAGGCTCACTCCAGTTTGGCAGCTCCACTCCTTGCAGATCTCCTGGGCAGCATGCACCACCCATTTGAAGCTCAGGGGTTGCAGGTAGCCATCTGTGACCCTGCTCCTCACCATCCATGGCCAGTAAAGTGTGTCACAGTGGCTCAGCTCAGCTGCCTTGGTCTCTAAGGGGGACTCCTTCTGCCCCTTGCTGAGCTTACATGGGAAGAAGGAGGTTACACAACACAAATATGTAGGGATACAAAGCAAGGTGGATCCAAAGGCAAGGTGGAAGCAATAGGAACTACTGGCTAGGAGCCAGATGGAAATGTGTGTACAGCTGTGTGCACACACACAAATACATATAATTAAGATTAGTATTACAATGCATTTACAGGAAAGTGGAGAGTGAGGGAAGAGTGAATTAATTGCATGGAGAACCTCGATTCTGACTCCCCTAACTTTGAAGTACTGAGCTCCCAAGCCTTAATGGTCTTTTAATTTATACTTTAAAAGATAATTTAGCTTTGCATTATTCAAAGGATAGGCAACATTTTAAACCAACAATTTACATTCAAGCAAAGTAATTGAAAAGATGCAAATGCCTTTACTGGACAGATATGCAGAATGCCCTTCTGACTTAAGCACAGGTAAAAGGAACAAGCACATTAATATAGGCAAAGCTTCACTAACCACATTGTTACTTATATTTTAGGTACTTAGCTCATCATTAGGATCAGCATTCTTTCCTCATACTTATATGAGCATATTAAGGTTAATGGAATAGTTCAGTAGTATTATAAGAGAATTGTAAATGGAGCAAAGATAGGGATGAGATCTGTGAAACTTCTTTAGAAACATTTAGGCTGTTCAGCACTTCTGTACTGTTTCAGTACTTCAGAAACCCCTACACTTTGGGACTGAAAGAAAATACAGCTTCATATCACTTAGATTCACTGACATTTCCCACACCAGGGGAAACCTCTGAGGTGAGTACAGCTGAAATTAAAAAATGCAATCTTTGTGCAGTACTGTCTTCTGAAAGTCAAACTCAACCTTGGGCAGGGAAAATGAAATAACATCTTCTTTTAATCTTCTTTTTAGGTATTCCAAGAATACTGGCAGCCCCTTTATCTTAAGTTAATGCCAGGATTCATTATGTAATTGTCACCTTTGGGAATCAGTGTTGTGCTACTCATGCACTCCCATGGATTTGGTTATTCCCAAACACAGTTCTATTGCAATAAGTGAGCTAGATATTTCAGTATACAAAAAAGTTTTCATTAGGTTTGTGCAGGGATCCAGGGCTAAATGGGCATCTTTCAATATCACAAGGATGACATTAGTAGCTGTGGGATTTTCACCTAGAAAAACTCTCAATATTTCATAGGAGAGACCAAAAAAGTACAGAGCACAAAGGAATGAACTTGCAAATCCATTAGTGTGCTTATAGGTGGAGTACCAAACTCCTCATGATCATCACACACACCCAATATCACCTATCTATCCAGACTATTTCTGCATTCACACTACAAAACAGATGTCATTAGAGCCATTCCCAGCACACCCTCACATACAAGTCTATTCAATACAGGCTAAACCCAAAAGTTTTACCAAGTGAAAGGCTAACACCACAACAGCATAGCACTTAACTCAGGCCTCCTCCTCTAACTTGGCCCATCCAGAGCCTGTACATCTAAAAAGGTAGTTCCCTTCAGAGAACCACTGTTGCCTTTCAGGTTCTGTCCATTTAAGGTAAAAACTTGCTTATTTGTATAAGCAATCAGCATTCACGTTCCTCAGTTACCAGTATTTGCTGCTGACATATTAGAGTATTTCAGGTTTGAGCTCCACGTTCTACACAGACCATACCACTTAGACTAAATGCATGTCTACATTGGAGAACAATCTGAAATTACACCAAATATGAGTTAAAATTGCCTATTTACAAATAGCACCTGTGCTAAGAAGTACAGACTGTAAATCTTACATTAAATTTGACCTGTCTGTAAGACATTAATTAGCTATTACTAATTCATCTGGATGTAAAAGGCATTAGAATAGCATTGTAAGTTCATATAACTCTCCAGATTAAAGAGAAATAGTGAGTCATTTATCTTAATGATGTCAATATTTTGCCAAACATAAGACAAAAGTGCAAAGTGTGGAAGTGTGGATAGAAAGTTCAGAAACCCATTCAAGCATGATGCAACATCCAAGTTCTCACCAGCTATATTGAATACTGACTCACTTATAACAGAGTGAGACAAGGATTATGGGAAGAGCAATATTTTTATTAGACTACCTGGCACAGATTCTTAGACCAATGGTTGAATTAATGCAAAGATATTACAGACTTTATTTTCTCTATAGCAGAAACCAGAATCTCACTTGCACCCTTAGGCAATCACAGCTACAAGAGCATTCATTAATTACATTACACACATGGGACAAAGTGAGGTCCCATAACTACGTATGAAAGGACTGGTGCAAAATGAGTACTGGCAAGAGCCTCCCACACAAAGCTGAATGTGGCATTAACACCACATGTTAGAATATCTAAATAGTAGCTGTGTAGGAGCACACTATGTATATACTAAACCAGGTAAGGTCCTCAGTCCAGCTACTATCCTATTTTGCCTCCCACAGCAGATAGTGATACCTGTTGCTGTAGAGATAGGTGAGATTTATCTGGAAATCAGTCCAGTATTTTCTGCAGTGGTGAAGAGGGAAAGCCTTTCTTTTTGGACTACTGCATGTCCTGACATGTGAGATTTTGTTAATCTTTCTTAATACCAAGTGTTATTTTGTAGCCAGCTACCCATGTTATACACATAAATATACACTGCTTTAAGACAGACTAGCATCAGAAGATCATAGGCAGCTCAAAATATTTTTTTTTTTGGCTACTCCAAAGCCCCCACACTTCACCATAACATCCTTGTGAGTTATTTTCAGCTGCTGGAACTTGCTGCTCTCCGTTTAGCAACTTCTGTATTTTTTCCTCTTTTTATGGCACTTTGAAGGTGTAGGTTTGTAGAGCAGTGATGTAAAACAACCAGCTCAGAAAACAACCTAAACTAAACATCTGTTTGTATCACTGAAAAAAAGAAGGAGAAATATCAGATGTCTTTTGTTTCTGATACTATTTTCTAAGCCCACATAAACAGTGCATAACTCTTTAACTTTTTGGGTTTCTCCTCCTTCTAAAAGTCCTTCTTTCATGGAGACTGTTATCCTAAAAGTCTTATGTTCCACTCACATTTAAATATCTCAGCTTTTAATGCTGCTATTAAACTATTGTTTATTTCTATCACAACAGTAGTCAAAAAAAAAAGTCAAGGAGAGCCTTATTGTAGGACACAGTGTAACACAACCCCAGAAAGTTTCCTTTGAGTTGAATAGAATTTGCTGTTACTGATTGATATAATAGTATTGTATTGTCCTGAGAATAGATCTTTCCTCTTCAAAGAGTCCGTGCGTTATCTGCTGCTCTGTGATGGGCAATGAAAGTACCTACACGGGCAGGTGGGACTATTTATTGTCACCATACACTAGCATATTATGACATAGATCTCTAAGGTCTCTGTGAGAGCTTCTTTTGTGAACAGGTATCAAGCTGTACAGCTAAAGCTCCTGAGCAATCCTTTTGGATTATTGGAAGAGCTGCAGCAGCTCCTCTGTTGAGGAACTACACTAATGATATTTCATGGCATGAGTTATACAGTGGTGGCTTGTCCCTTCTTCATACAGCCACTCAGTTTGGGATTCCTTCCATGCATTCATTGTGTCCTTCAAAACTAAAAAAAATTAAAAAGAGGAAAGAGAGAAGGGAGGGAAGAGAAAATCTCAAGCTATTTCTTTCAAATGGAGAACTCCACTCAATGACTAGGCACACGCAGCTTGTTGTCTGTTTTGTGCTCTGCAGTAACTTTGATCCCCAGGGAGGTGAGAAGGAAGTTGGTCTTCACCATTAAATTTTTTTATAGATAGCAAAGTCCATCTTTCCACCTGCATCCAAAGCACTAGAGGCAGCTGGCAGAACAAAGCACCAGAGAAAAGTAGTTGACCAGAATCTATCTGAAATTGCCAGCATACAGGTGCAGTCTTGTTTTTCATCTCGATCGCAGCAGTCCCTAGTGACTGTCAATGTTTTACTGAGACTAATTAACCCTTTTTTGCCTAGGATGGATCAGAGACAAAAACATCAAAACTCCACCAACCTGCCACCCAAACTTAAAATGACACAAGTAGATAAATGCAATAACCATGCCTAGTCCAGAAATGTGTCCCAAAAAAGCTGCCACAAAAGTAAAAAGAAACAGCAAAAGTACAGGGAAAGTTTGCCTCTTGGGATTGTTGAGGCTATTCCAAGGTTAGCATGTTACTTCTAACACCTGAATGAGGTGGTAAAGATAAACAGAGAAATCACCCACTGCTGAAGCACCGCCAAGTCCTGAGTGTAAAAGAGCAGTTGTTAAACAAGGAATAGTAAAACTGAACAATAAACTTGGATAAGCACCATAGACAGGAAGTCAGGAAATATAAACAACTGAAACTAAAGATAAGAATTTGAGGATAGATAAGAATTCCCAAAGCTGCAGTTTAGCTGAGCAGTCAACATTAAACATTCCTTCAGATCCTCAAGGAGAAGTGGTGGCCAAGGAGTCTTGCAACTTTTAACCTGCTTCCTCAAAGAGGCCGGGGGAAACCCAACTCATCTGTGCAAAAGGCAGGACTGCTCCCTGCAATGCAGTGCCTTGTGGTCTTTCTCTCTGGCTGTTCAAATCTTCCACCACTACCCTGAGGAGATGATCTCACAATCTTAATGTTAGGATTTTTCCATTTACATGTAGCCTAAGTTTTGCTTCTCATTTTCATCTTTTTACTGCTATTTATACCTCTTCCACTAAAAATAAAATAAAATAAATCCATGATTATTTATGTATTCCAAATATTTATCTCATTTTCACATCCTGTCTAGCTAAATGGCTGCCATTAACCAAGGGATATTTAGTTCTCTGACAGCCTCCATGGAAGCCACCCATCAGTGATGGCAGAGCTGTTTTGAATCCCTCCAGCCCTCCAAGGTCAGGCCCAACGCAGCTGCAGATGGGGAAAGCTCCTTGCCTCTTGCTCTGATCACCTGATACATGGACCTCTCAAAATGCACTGGTCTTTGTTCCCTTCTCCAATCACATGTGTAAATACTATCAGAGAAGTTTCTTCCCTTGTGGAAAGTATATCTGGTCCAGGTTACTTTTTCCCTCATCAGTTTTTCCATATAGCTGTTTGAATTAGACCTAACCATGTCTCTGATTTCTCACAAAGATGGACAGCTTCCTACCCACCACCAAAAGCCAAGTGATGACAGGACAGAAAGGCCAAAAAAGCAGGCAATATCCGGGCTTGTTTTTACCCTTATTCTTTGATGGGAATACATTAGGAGGAGAGACAGGTGTATGAATTAAAAATAAAGGAAACTCTTGCTGCCTTGCTCTGCTTTTCTGCCAAGCTTTCCAATTTCATCATTTCTGTGCCTCAGTTTCCAGGGTGGAGAGTTTGGAGGCTGTTCTGCAGCTGCTCTCCAGCTGTGACAAAACACAGACTCTGACCCACTAAAGCCTCAGTAGATGTAAATAAGGCACTTTTGATAAACAGATAGAAATTCATAGGTCTGCAATGAAAAGGACAAGGCAGGCTTCAAGAGGGGGAAAAGCTAGTTGTGCTGGTAGGGCAGGAGTTCAGCACTGGTGTCAGAGCTGTGGAGCCCTACCTGAGTTGGGTATTCTTGAGCTGCAGACACATTCCTGGCCCTCAGCAAAACCGCCCACTCTGCTTCTTGGGAGTAGTGTCAAGGGAAGCAATGCCTCCAGATCTGAGAGGTGAAAGACTGCCACAAGGCTGGAGCTGCTGGAAAGCTGGGCCATGATGCAATGCTTTGGCAGTCGTCAGCTTGCGTGGCTGTGCCAGTTGTGCCTTCCACATCCCTTGCTTTGAAGGATGCCATGCGCATGCTCAGTGAAAGGGAAAACATTTCCCTTGCCAAGACACTTCAGCAGCAAGTCTTGGGCATATTGTTGGCCATAAAAACAGAAAATACATTTGGAAGGTATCTGAAGAGGTCATTATGTTAATCCCCATGTTTTTAGGCATCATCAAGCCTCAGAAGCAATCCAGCAATATCTTTGTTTAACCTCTTCTTGAATGTCTACAGTGGTGGAGATGCCCAGTTAGAGTCAAAGAGTCATAGACTGGTTTGGGTGGGAAGAGACCTTTAAAGGTCCAGCTAGCCCATGTTGCTTCAGGCCTCTTTGGGTTTAACTTGATGCTTTCTCAAAGCCTCACCTGAACCTTCCTTGTTGCATTTCAAGCCCATTCCTTCTTTTTGGACAAGCAACATCATGGAGAATAGTTTGTTATTTTCCTCTTTGCAGTGATGTTAATAATTAATATTAATAAATAATTATCCCTTAATGAAATGGAAAGAGATTTAGAAATATCAGTCATTAGGAGACTTCAGTTGAAAGGCAGAACAAGTTAGTAATGTAATTTGACCAGCTCTGCTCTTTGGCTGTAAAGGGCTCTTAAGTCTAATGTTTCAGGATTAAACTGGATTCACACTGTTAAATTGAAATTCCACAGCAAATGGAATTCTAGGCTTGCAAAACTACTTCCTCCCATTCATAAATCATATCACTTTGCATATATTTGAATGGTCAAACATCTATTTAGTCCCTGGAATGATTTGTTCTTTCATTAATGGAGACTAGATGAAAGCCACAGATAACAGCTCATAGTGATTGAACATAAAGTAAAACTCCTTTATTGTACAGGATCTGCAGGCCAAGCACCATGGCAATAATCTAATGATGCCAAACTTTGGATGCCCTTCAAATGCTTCAGAACAATAGGTGCTGTCAACATGACCTACAGGAGGTACCAGCAACACTGAAGCCAGAGTCTGAAGTTACACTTTCCCTCTGCCACTGTGGCCAGCAGTGCTTCAGGGGCACCCAAGCAGTGCTGTACATGCAGAAAGGCGGGGAAGGGGCTGGGTCCACTCAGGTCCATCTTATTTGTGCTCCTCTTTCTTATTTAGACCCTCAAAAACCCATCTGCTATTGAAGCTGCTGTTAAAACTCTCCCAAAAGTGAATCAGAGCCCTAGTTAGGATATTCCACAGCAGTTAAGCCCAGCAGCTCCCACTGCCTTGAGTGGGACCTGCCCAGCAATGAAGAATGTAAATATTTACACTTGTAGAACCTCCACATCTCAAAATTAACAGTGGCTCAGCCTGAGTAAAGAGTGTGTGATGGAAGTTACCCCTAAAGCTGCTCCAGAACTTGGCAGCAGACAGTAGAGAAGCTTTCTTGGAGCCAAGTGTGCAGCACACTTCGGGCAACAAAATAAGCTGACTGAGTGCATTCAGCTGAACATCAGCAGCCTCTTTAGAAGAGAAATCCAGCTTCCACTGTTTGCCACCAAAATCCAAATTATTTTAGTGGCTGGTGGGAATATTCAACATATGTGCCATAAAATCCACCTGTGCTCTGTGTAGCATAAACCTAAAATACAGCTGGAGTCAATACATTTTACTTGCCAGGAAGCAGTTTTGATGCTTTCAGAGGGTTTGTAGGAATGGGAAAGGGTGGAGAAAACTACATCAAAACATAGTGCAGTTAATTTTCTGACTATTATTTCCCTCCTTTCCACCAAATAGCTGCAGTCACTCTCTACATTTTCCTGAACATAAATAGTTTTAATTCTGAGTTGCAGAGAAAGATTCTCCCATTGAGAAGAAATGTGAGATCATTATAAACCATTTATCAGCTGAGATCACAGAAGAAGACAAAGGGACATGAGAAAAGGCCAAGTTCCTCAACAATGAGACATTTCCAGTTGGACTGTAGTATCTATTTTAGTTTAAACATACTGCTTAGTGAATTAATGAACTGAAAGGGCATAGAATCACAGAATTACAGAATCATTAAGGTTGGAAGAGATCTTCAAGATCACCAAGTCAACCTATCACCACTATGCCACTAAACCATGCCCCTAAGTACATCTATGTTTCTTGAGCAGCTCACTTCCCTGGGCAGCCTGTGCCAATGCTTAACAGCTTTCAGTAAAGAAATCTTTCCCAATATCCAATCTAAAGCTCTCCTCGTGCATCTTGAGGCCATTTCCTCTTGTCTTCTCACTGGTAACCCGGGAGAAGAGATTGATCCCCATCTCATTAGAACCTCCTTTCAGTTATTTGTAGAGAGAGATAAGGTCTCCCCTGAACCTCCTCTTCTCCAGACTAAACAATCCCAGTTCCCTGAGCTGCTCCTCATAAGATTTATAATCCTTATAGGTCAGGATCCACCAGGACTATCCTCCTCACCTATCACAGTATCAAGCTGCATGTTTTCCAGAAGTCTATGTGGTTACAGCCTTTATGAGTCCTGTTTCACTCTAAAGCTACTTCCACTCCTTAAGGAAGGCATGCTTACAACTGAGATAAACACTGGAATTGCAGCATGACCCTCTGATCTTTTGATATGGGATTATTATCTCACATACTGTAAAATAAGCACTGTCTCCTCAGCTACTTCATGCATTTCTGTTTTCTTATCAAATCAGCACACCATCCTAGATGTTAGGCAAGCATTCCTGTTTGTGGGGGACAGCAACTTGGGTCCTTTCCTTGCCAGCTTATCTAGTGTTTATCTTCTCTCCCTGTTTTGATGGTAATTATCACTTATGAATGCAAGAAACCTGAGGGGAAAAGTACCCTCTCTTCCCTTGCCATGGAACATACTTCAAGGCTTTGAGTTTTTCTGGCCAGACTCCCACCCCAGATTTTTGGAGCTCCAGTGGTACTTGCTCTACAGTCCATTATAGCTGCCAGGGTAGAATGCATTGTAGTAAGTTATAGTCTCCAACTACAGCTGAATAATCCACTCATACAAACAAAGGCCTTTTTGCAGAGCTTTTTCATCCCGTCTGATATTGCCAGCCCCCAAAATAAGATAATCAAAACTGCATATCCAAGCTGTAAGACTGAAAAACATGAGTATCCAAAAGTACTTAACCCCCCCACCCCCCAAACCATCTCAATACTTAGTCCCACCATAAATACCATTTTCCAAGCACTTACTGAGTCACATAGGTACGTGACAGCTAAACTGTTAAGGTTCTGCTAGAAAAGGGCTTGAGGACTGTGCATTGTCAAGGCAGATGTACACAGATCAGCTCTCACACTGTCCACAGGAGAAATATCAGTATCTCCAGCTAGAGACAGGGAACTTGAGGTGGAGGTTCAATTTACCCAAGGCCATGCCATAAATCACCAGAACAGCACGATTAAAAGTGAATAGCCATGGGCTCATGAGTTCTGGAGAAAGATTCAGGGTCAGGATTTTTGCTCCAGTTAGAGATTTATGACAGAGGAGATAATGAATAAAACATTTTCACTGTCATTTTTTTTTTCCCCTCAAAGAATGGTTTTAAGCACCAGCACTGACCTAGTGGGTGTTACAGATGCTATTTTAGAGGAAGAAAAAGGCAAGTAATAACAGTATGAGTAACAAAAGAGAAAGAAAAGATATATATGACCATCTAATTTAAATGGTCCCAGAAATACTTCTTTTTGCTGCCACACTGCTGACAGATAAAACTAAGCTTGTCCATAAGAGAGAGAGAGAAATAATAATAGACATGCTTTGTAACAAAATCCCATGGACATAGACCACACCAAACAGGGATGCCTAAGCCCTTGCTTTCTGTAAAGTCCTAGGCATGGTTAAGCACTCCTGTTGTCTCTCCCATTAGTTATCTCTTTTCTACACTAACAAATCCAACTCCTTGCACATCCCTCATAGGTTTTTAAATCTCTTGTCACCCCAGCTGCTGTTTCCTGGACCCTCTTCAGCTTGTCTCTAAGTTTCAGTTTGTGGTGCCCAAAACTATAACAAAGTATTCCTGCTGAAGCTTCACCAGCATAACTTGGAAAGAAATAATCATCCTCTGATCCTGCACATTTCATCTCTGCTAATATTAACACTCAGATGACTGGTTTTGAGCACAGATATAGTGTGTTGCTGATTCACTTAGTTGGTGTTTTGAACCTATCACCTTTAATATTTTTCAGCAATAAAACTGAAAAGGCATTTTACATTTTTGCCTTTGGTTACTTCTTCCTCCACTATAGCACAAATCTTACTGGCTGCTATTTTAGTGGCTTGCACAATTACCTCCATCTTCTAAAGTAATTTTTAATTCTGATCACGTCCTGCAAGGAGCCTGCAAACTCCTGGTGTCACGCACAAGTTTTATAAATACTACTACATCCTCCAGCTCATTAATGGAAATAGTGAATAGAAGTGACAGAGAACTGACCTCAGGGACCTCACTTGCAATATCTCCCTAGTATGATAACTAAATTTGGGTACCTCTTTTTTGAATGCAGCTTTTCTTTATTAATTAGTTATGCATCAACTCCTTGTGATAGTTTAATCTAGACCATGCTTCCCTCCTTTGCTTATAAAAGAATTAAATCATATGAGACAGTATGAAAAATATTCCTGAAATCAAAATTTGCCACACATCATGCAGTCTTATTCAGTTAGAGCATTCACACTGACAAAGAAGCAAGTTCATTCAAGTATTCAATGTCAGGACTTTTCATACAGAGATTTTTTTCCAAACCAATGGTATTTAAGCACAGTAGTTCTCTGAAAAGCTGTCAACATTGTCAACATTTCCTGTGACAAAGTAACTACTACTTTTGTTTCAAAATTATTGTAAAAGCACTGCTGGCATTCTAGTAAATACTGACTAAAACATAACTTAGGCTAATGAATTAGGTCATAGAGTATCTAGACAAGAGTTTCAGATTAAAGTTGATAAATCTGACTTCAGTTAAAAGTCACAAAACCAGCTGTAAATTCAACCAAACAAAATGGAAACAAATAATCATTTCAACATCTTTTGACAAATCATTTTCTTGGATTTCAGACAGCACTGAGATTCCAGACCACAACTTTAACTTTCTGAAGGTACTTCAGCACCTTTCCACATAAGCAGCAAAGCACAGTTCCATTCACACCTTTCTAGCCAAAGAAAGTTATAATGACTGTGACAAATAACCAGCCAACCAACCTAACCCAAAAAGCCAAGCTTCAAAAGGGCCAGTACAAAACAAGGCAGCTGTATCAATATTTGCACAAATTTGCCCAGGAGTGAGTAAGTTCTTGGAGTTCCAGGAGGCATGAGTGGATGAAGTGAATCAGCCTGGGGATGGACGACAGTGTGTCTGTCAGGGAGATAAGCTGTGTTTGATGCCAGGGCATCTGGCAAGCTGCCACCCATCCCATTTCTCCATTTCAGCTGGAGTTTTACAGAGGAGGCAGGAGGCCAGCAGGGAACGGAGGGCGGCTGGGAGGGAGAATGGGAGCAGCACCACAAACTGCGTGTCCTTCCAGGAGCCCTTAATCCCGTGTGACACTTGCCACTGCTTACAAACTCCCCTACAGCAGGGCCTGTTTTCCACACTGCTGCACCATGCAGCAAAGAGGCTACCAGTGTGCCTCTCGAGCACTTCCCTGCTGCTTTTGCACAGGTTCAAATGGCAAGGAAATTCTCCTCTTCTGTCTCACTAAACTCTTCATCAACTCACAGGATTCCATTTGACCCTGCAAGATGCACTCATGCCAAGAAACTCCAAGTCACAAAGGAACTCTGTAAGTGAGGTTAATCACCATTCAACTACAGTTTCATGTATCTTCAAATTTGGAAGCTGTGCTGCTCCATTGCTGGGTCCTAAGAAAGCAGGTACCTAAACTTAGCTGATTCTAGCTCTAGGAAAAGAACAGTAATGTTCCAGAAAAAGACAGGAACAGGTTTCTTCAATGATAGAGAGATGTTTCCAATATGTATCACCAGACATTCCTAAAAGGAACAAAACCAGACCAACATGACCTGAAAACCTCTATTATTTTGTCACCAAAGAGTATAAAGGGCAGAATGACAGAGATGTTGAATTCCAAGAGCTGCCATCGAGGTCTTTTTCTGCTTTCAGAGAGAAAATTTAACCCTCACTGGAAGAAGGGCAAGAAAAAAGCAGCTGTAGCTACCAGTTCAACAACGCATGTGGCAAGAAGCACAGTCTAGAGCTTCCACCCTCCTTTACTTGTGCAGCTCAGTGACTGGAGCACATCCCTGGGAAGCAGGAAGCCCAAGCTCTGGCCCTGCTCAGTGCCAGCTTGCAGCCCTCTCTCTGAGAGACATGTCCTTCTATTACCGACCTGTCCCTGGGGCAGCCCACCTGGTTCTTATCCAAACCTTTAAATGCCAGCAACAAATAGGAGCTTTGGGGTCCAAATTGGGAGTTCTGATTTTGGGATATTTCCTTTGGTGAATAGAACCTGTGAGGCCATATTCTTTATTGGGCAGCAAGCCAGTGGAGGGCCACTTGTTGCCCCACACCTGCTGTCTATCTGTGTGTGTCCATGCTGCATCTCTGAGAAATCAGCCCCAGATGTTTTATTGCACTGTAGTATTCTGCCTCAGTGAACACAAAACCCATTTTTAGTTGCCCTCCCTTTCTAACCTGGACCTGATCAGCTCTGGTTATGCTGTTGGTTAAGCAGGATGATGGCAGGAGCCCTCGGCCACACAGCAGAGAACATCTACTGCCCCTTCTGCCCTTTCCCTGATGTCACTTTCTCATTATAACATTATACCAAATCACAATGGGGATTAACCACCCCCATATAAGCTTATTATAGGCTTATGTAGGCTGCTAGAGCTTGGCATTTATTTTAAT
Organism: Galbula dea; assembly: GCA_013399015.1. Lineage (NCBI taxonomy): Eukaryota > Metazoa > Chordata > Aves > Piciformes > Galbulidae > Galbula > Galbula dea. Next base: position 562,818 of record VWZX01000359.1, read on the forward strand.
GAGTCTCGGGCTGATGTCACTACTACACCCATGACTCTATATCCTCATTAAGTGCTAACATTAATTTGGAACATAAAATTAAGTTGCTTTATACAATGTCTATACAAAGGCGTCAAAATCCTGAAGACACACACTGAGAAAAGAAGGCTAGTGATGCAATGACAAAATAAAAACATTGAAGTGGAACTAAGGGAACAATTAACAAAAAAAATATGCCATAACAAAAAACCCTGCCAAGTGAATAACATTTGGTGATGATAACTACTTGCATTTATTCTGCACTGCTCACCTGCAGCAATGGATACACAAAGGCCTAACTTGTGCACATTAAAACATGTGGTGCACTTAAGGAAGCAAAACAACCTTTTTCTACCTACCAAAATTTGGGAAGGAAGAAAGAGGATTTTTCTTCAAGTTATACAGTTATGTAGTGCTGAATGGACTATATTTACCTGTGGATTAATAGCAGGGTCTTCAAGACTGAAGGTACTCCTAGGAAAAGACGAAATTCACTATTTCTTCATTTAAACCAAGAGCTGAGGAACCAAATTTAGGCTAAGTTGTTGAATGCATGAAGGATCTACTCCAGTCACCTTTGTAAGAACTAAGCAGTCAGAGATATTAAAAAATTGATTTCCAAGAAATTTGTACTATTTCTCTTTTCAACTCACAAACCATTTAATTGGAACTCTCTCACTATTATTAACAAAATTGAGAGTCTTTAACATAGGCAGAGATATAAAAACATGGACTGAACAAAAAGAGAGTTAAACTGGCACAGTCTCAGCTCCACATCTTAATTTCAGCCCCAAAACACATGGCTAGGGCCAGCACTGACTCCCAAATGTGTGAAAAGAGGTTCCTCAGTTGAACATGTCCACAGAACATCATTAACTCTCCTTCTGACTCCCAGAAGAGTGGGATCTAAGCCAATATATTCTGCAACAGTTTCCTTTCCAGCTAGTACCTCTGCCTGCACTGACATCGCCAAAGACACTCCAGGATGTCAGTGAATGTGAGTCTAGGAAAGATTTCTAGCTTTAGAAAAATAGTGGTAATATTTGGCTGCCTTCCCCCCATTCCAACTATACCTGCATTTTATGTGACTACAGAGTTTTCAAACAGCTATATCATAACAGTCTGTCGCAAGTGTATTGGGTGTTTCAGTTTGCCAGACCTGTCATAATAAATTAATTACAGGATGTTGCAGAAGTGGCTGAGTTCCAGAAGCATCTTGCACAGTTTAATATAGCCCTATTTCCCCATTTCGATGTATTTGTGGTTAGATAAATCCTCAGAAAATTTACAGCTGCTACACACTAGTTTATTATACTCCCTGCCTGTGCAGGAGATAGAAGTGCAACCAAAATTTGGTGTCTGCTGAGAGCATAGATTTTACTGATATTGCTTTACCGGCGTGGAAACATTTTTCAGCTACAAGTGGCATCTGCAGTTTCTGCAGAGTATTTGCATTACAGCATTAGACAGGACTTGTGAACTTTTTTGCCACAGTCAAACATAGTGCAAATGCATTGGGCCTGACACAGTTCTCACACAAAAATCCGGTGGCTGGAGTTTCAGATGAAATGCAGAGTTATCATTTTCTTTTATGGCCGCAATCTAGAAAATATCTCTCCAGTGTTTAGCATACACTAATGTATAAACTACAGCCATGATGTTGCTGCTGAAAGCCTAATCCCTGCTAACTTTGCTGGAGCTTTGGGTAGAGGGTCCATCTACCTTCAGCAGCTTGCAGGAGCAGGAATCTACATACACGTCACTGTTAGAAAACCAAACTCTTCTGAAAAGGAAAGGCAGCAAGCAAGTGGCACACATTAGACCAAACAAAGGACAAAACTCTTGCCAAACCCACTGTGAGGGTAACATATCTCTGCATAAGGAAAAGATCATACAGTATTTAATGCTCAAAACAGCAGCTCGATGCTTGGTGTGAAATTCTCATCTCTGCTCTAGCTGTTTTGCACCAGGTGAAGAATCAATCAAGGCAGAGGTGCATATGGCAGCAGATAACAACCATAAACGTGCCCTCTGAAGACCTCTGCCAGAAATTAGGGAACCAAAGCTCCACCTATCCCAACAGCAGTACAAGCCCTAGATAATATCAATCTTTTCAGGCTGTAGCTCAGAGGCAGGACAGTACTGATTTATGAGCTGCTACAGAGACACAGGAGAATACTCCTCATCAGTTCTAAGAGTTCATTGAAAAAGCTCCTGCAAATGCCACAAAACTTAAATGTATTAAAAAGTGAAGTGGTTAAATGTCTCTAAAAAGCACGAGTGAAGCCACCAAAGCTCTGCTATAACACGCCTTCTCACTATCTTCTGTTCCTTCTTCTTAAGTTCCAATTTCTAATTGCCACATTCTTGCAAGTCTCCTCTAGACAGCAGTTTTCTTCTGAAGTTGCTTATTTCCCTCTCTCAGACCTCCTCTCGTTTCTATTCCTTATGTGCCGTAGATTTGTCCCTACTGCACGTACTTTACACTCCAAGCAATAAAACTCCTTGAACTAACACAATGTTTTTACAAGTGCAGGTGTACATCCATATATTGTCCACAAGATTCTGGGTAGTCATTGGACAGAACGCTCAGGGAAAAACCCAACACTACAAACCTGCACACGAATCCTTCTGGCCTCCCCCCTTCACTATTCAGAAACTCCTTCCATCCCCTCCCCACTTCCACATCCATAAAATAGGTTGCACTGCATACATACTAATTTCATACATGCTAGAAAAGGATCCTTAAAAATCTCCCCACTCTTTGTGTTTACCAAACAAGTGTTTTTGCTTTAGTCTGTTCCCGCCTTAAACGAAGTATTTCCTATTCACCTTAGTAATTAGAGCAGAAGGATGCAGTGAATGAAGTGCCTCATTATCAAGTTTGTATCCCCAGTCTCTGCAGAATGGCTACCATGCCGGCTATTTTTCATAGCTGTCTGCTTTTGCTTGTAATGGGCCATTGTTAACCTTAAATGATCCTGACATTCAATTCTCCATCAGACAATTGGGTCCAGCCGGCAGATTTAGTTCACTAGTCAACAGAGACTTTCAGTTGTCATGTTCCTCTGTGTTCTCATTAGCCCTTGTTTGACTGTGATCCATCCCCTACTGCCTGCTGAATTAAGTGATGCTACACGTCCACTTATTGTGTTTTATCATGTCTGTTCCTCAAATTATTTTAAGGAAAAAACTAAATGCAATCTGATGGCTATGGTGAAGCACAGAAAAAAATGGGCCATCCCTTCTTTTCTGTTTTGTTAATTTATGCATTGTTCTCAGTGTCTCTGCCATATCATAAAAATAGAATAGGAACTGTATGTTGCAAGCACACACACACACAAAACCTAAAAACACCAGAACAATGAAAGACCTGCTAGCTAATATTTACCTTTTTCTACACAAGGTTTTATATGCTTTGATCCAGCAATGAACTTGTATCACCCTCTAGAAAGTACTCAAATAGACTTTTATTACTCCCATAATTTTGCAGGGCACTCACATTTTAGGATACTTAATGTAGTTCTTCATCTGGAAACAAAAAAAAAATAAAAAAAGAAGGAAAATTTTCAGTAGACAATCTGAATCCTTCTGGAATTCTTTTCTTCCACTCAAATTTAAGTGCTTTAAACACTTAGGGAAATTCTCAGCAAATGTACACAATGCTCATTTAAAAAGTTATTTTAAGAAATATTAACACAGAAACAAGAAGCATTATGTAAAGTTTAATTAAAAAACTTGTTTTTAAAACCATTACCCTAATCAAAACTGTTTAAAAGTTTTATCCTTCCCTCTAAGTTTGAAATCCAAGCAGCAATGTCTGAAGAATAAAGAAACCTCTACCACTGAAAAAGTTTTTCTTAAAATGAAGCTATCAGGCATATTTCTGAATGAAAGGCAAAAAGTGTCTTTGCCATTATGCCATGCTAGTAATTTGCTGAGAGATTTCAGACTGAAGGTTCTCATTTGAATACTGAAGGATCACTTTTTTTGTATTTCAATCTTCTTGTTCATTTTCTGTTATGTGAATGCAGAAAACTCTAGTCCCAGAGTGACATGGTACAAAGGAATAGGAGTCTTTAATCAACCATGTGGTAGAGAGGGAAAAAAAAAAAATAAAAGCAAAACAAAAGCTATTGCAATTACAAGAAAACATTATGAAAAGTTTATTTTCAGCTCCCTGCATTTTCATGTTTGGCTCTTATCTGATTCCTTCTGCTTAATTATTATTTGGAACGGTGCCTTGGAAGACACTACCGCTGCCTCTCCTCTCAATTTGGAAAGTGTGGCAAAGCAGCTCTATTCAGCTTCAGAGCAGTGAACATAATTGGAGCCCCACTTCGCAAGCATGAAAGGAGGTGCTGTGTCTTTGATTAGAACCACCATCTCTCTGTGGTGTTTATCTGAAGTGTTATTTCTGTCTTCAGGGTCCACAATGACAAATTAACATTTTACAATGCTTTCCAATGAGCTCCCAGAACACAGCTACTGCTCAGCTCTCCCTGACGTGGAGCCTGATGTCATGTGCTGCCCTTATTTTAAGTGTGATCCAGGACATTCTAAGAAACTTAAAATGTTGAGATTTCCCTGTTTTATAAAATCTTTAAATCCTACATTTTGCAAAAGCAGAGAATTCAGAGGCTAAGAGCCTCAGTAGAATCAGGCAGCCCCAGGACTAAGGTAATTTTACACCACCTCTGACTGGGGAAATAGACATTAATAAGTTTCCAGTACCCATATGCAAGCCTCATTTAGGGAAGGATTCCATACACATGCTGTAGGCAAAGCAAAACTAGGACTGTTAGCAAAGAACAATTACCAGCAGGGTCAAAAAAGAGCATTTGCTGCCATGCCTTACTCAAAAGAAACAAGTTTACAGAGTCTTCTGGCTTGAAAACATGTGCAGGGAAGATATTACAATATATAGCAACCAGTCCTCTGCATCTGGGTGTATTTCACACATCGGTGCCCAACATTGTTATTCTCACTTCTTTTTTTAATGGAATCAAGTGCCTTGTCTACTAAATACAGGCTTTCTAATTTTATGTTATTTATTGCTTCAGAGGGGGAGGAGGAAGAATTTCCTAGCAGAGTAAAAATAAACTGGACATCATCAGCCAGAAAAAAATACCAACACTAACTGATAGAAAGTGTTTCATTTAATAGAAAACATAAATTATTTAGCACTGTAGATAATTAGTGAAGTCATTAGTAAAAGCTCACAACATAATACTCATTAAAAAACCAGATTAATGACACAAGTGAATAACCACTACAAGTAAAACAAACAGCACAGTTGGATATGAAATATTTCATTCAGACAAAAGAAAGTATTTTTGGCAAGGCTGCTGTCAAAGCAGCCAGGAACTCCAACAAAACTGCAATGCCTCTTTATTATGTGCAGAAAACCTCATCTAAAAAATGTAACTGCCTGGAGTTGGCAACACTTATTTACATTGGTGAGCGAGCATGAGTAGTGCCACTGAAGACACTGGAGTTGCATAGGTAGTTACTCAACAATTTGCTTCAGAGCTGCAAAATGCAGATAAATATTTTTGAAAAGCTTATGTTTTCAGGTACACTGTAATGTCAGTGTTCCTTCAGGATTTTACCATTCTCACAATACACACTGTTTTAGGCACAACACACTTTAAAGTGCTAGCTTAATAACTCATGTAGCGGTTTGGCTTGTTTTGCTCTACATCACGCTTTTTTCACTCAATTCTTTGCTCCCAATGGACTAATCTACAGCCTACAAAAATGCCTAAGTTAAGGTGTAATCAGATGTTAAACTAGTTAACATTGATTTGTCAGTGGGGTCTCATAAAAGACAGTTCCAGATTTTACCAGTCCAGTGAGGAGCATGTGATTCAAGAAGCATTCAAGTTGTGTTCATTTCAGGAAACCTAGGGCAACAGTCTTCCAAAACAGGTTTACATCATTGGTATGTCACTACTGGTGCCATTTTGCATACTTGAGTGGTTTTTACTTTACTTGTTTCTTGTTGGTCCTAGAAGTGAGATCGTAGTTGCAGCTTCCAATATGTCCACTGAATATCACGGCAGTATTTGGAATTAAATTATGACTATGCACCACATCATTCAGGCTCAAAGGCAGTATTTGTCTTTCCACTTGTGCTTAAGTTTGAGCCTCTCAGTGCCTTCTTCTTCTTCTTCAACTCTGCCTCCTGGGCTTTAGGTTCATTTTCAACACCACCAGCTGTAACTGATGATACAGGACTATCTAGACCCACTAAGTTGTGCTGATTTTCTCTCTCATTCCTCTGTATTCTTTTCTTCTTTTTCTTTGCGCCTCTAGAGGAAGGTGGATATAAAAAATGAAAGAAACACAAAGTTAGCCCAAATTTAGAGCTTTTTCCACCCTCAGCTGATGTGTTAGAACAATTGTCTGCTTGTCCCCCTTGAGTATAATGCTGGAACACCCACAAAAACTCCTGTTCCACAGCAGAACAGACAGAAAAACCACGAAGACAAAATTTGAGACCATGCCAGTAGTCTACTTTTTAACCTATCACAGCATTGCTTTGAAAAGAACTGCTTGTGATCCTAAAAATCTGCTAGTCTTGATCAATAGTCAACCAACACAATTAAAAAATATAAATTACCAGTCTCCTCTCATAAAAGCCACTGGACTTTTTTTTTTCTTTCCTAAGCTCAAACAGCAAAATACTTCAAATTAAAGGGAGATTCCTCATTTGTTTACTCAACAAGAATAAGACAGGCTGGCAAAGTGTGTAAGATTTGTTTTTCCATCTTAGTTCACCTGAACTATCACAGATTTACAGAATCAGAAAGGATTTCTATGTCTATTTATTCTTATCAGACTTCATACAATGCCAAAAGCATCAGTCAAGCTCCTGTGTCTTTCCCAGATAGTGCCTTTAACAAGGGAATTAGACTGGCCTTACAGATGATGCCAGGGATTGTGCAGATGTTACACCATTTCTACCACAAGTTCCTACTCTTGGCAGAAGCTATAACTTTATTTAACTATAAATATGTAATAATACTTTAATTGTTAACCTTTCAAGGGCAGGTACTGTCTTTGTTCAAAACTTGTATTGTCTGGCAGAAAGAGGTCTTGGTTTGTGACCAAAACTGTTATGTTGAATGATGCTGAAACACAAGCGAGCAGATGAATCAAGACTAAAAAAATGTAGTGAGATGTGTCCAGTTTCCCCAAAAAGGGTCTTGCAAGAGCATTACTGCTGGTGACACTGTCCTAATGTAATCATATGTTAAAGATGAAAATGTTTACACATCAGCCTTGCTAATAGACTGATGACTATCTACCTATAGTTTGAATTATTTTTAAGCTAAATTGTGTATTCATGAATACATGAATTGCTGCATCTCTAATACTGAAACATCCTAAGGAAAAGTTCTGGAGTTTAAGATCCTCTGCATTAGGATTCCTGGAACAACTGGAGAAGTACTGCTGCATGAGGAAACCAGTGTACAAAATCATAATTAAACAGTAATCTACCAAAGTAAGTGTCATGTAATCACTTGCAAATTTATGTAAAGAGCACTACCTAGTGTAGCTCAACAAAACTATGCAATAGGAATATCCCTAAGGAGATAATGTTTGTACTGACAAATAATATCCAATCATTAATATTCAAAGGGTGAGGTTACTATGCAGATTTCCAGTATAAAGCTACTCTGATTTTGAGTAGTTTTCATCTTTTTATTATTTGAACATTTGAGATGATGATGTATCAAATCTTTGAGCTACTTAGATAACACCTTGCTTCACTTAGCATCTATTATGTGGACATTTACAGATAGATTAAGATAGACTAACTGCTTGGCTGACACAAAAATCTGCTACCATATTGGATAAAATTTGTTTTCCTATTGCTTAACTGTATTTTCCATCCAGAAATTCTGAAAACCAGATATGTCATAAGGGCTTGTCATTCACCTTCTTTTACAGTAAGTATTGTGGCCATCATTAATACTGTTCCAATAGGCAAAACAACAATCATTCATTTGGAGGCTCAAGGAAAGGTATTGTTGAGTTGTGCAGGTCCTAACATTTTCACTTTTCCATAGTAAAAGTGCACACTTCACAATCACACCTCACTTGATTCTTACAAAGTTTATTCACTGTATAATTCCTATCATATACTAGCATGTGACATGGATATTAAGTGTATTTTCACAGCAAACAGGAAGATAATAGAATGTTTTAGAGTGGAGCAATTATTTAAGTACAGATTAGACTGGATCTCAAGTCATGTTAATATTGATTTTAGATTCTAAAATAGAAAACTTTTCCAGTTTAGAATGGAAAACTTGCACGTGTGTCATGTGTCTTCAAACATCCTTAAAATATCCACTGCAGTGAACAAGAAATTTATAGCTCTCTCAGATATAGAAAAAACAGAAAATTAAAAATTTAAATGTAAATTATAATTAGATATGTGTCTGCATCTATGCACAGATTATTTGTATGGGGAGGAGACCACTCTGGAAAATGATCAGTGAAATAACTTTACAGATACCTGTAATGGCAAACACAGGAAGTATTTGTTTAAGTATAAATGGTTGCAAAAGCTAAAGGTATTGTGGAAGCTCTTGTTCAAAATTTTGAGATCTTATTTGCTTACAGCTTTCATACAATGAATATATAACATCTAAAAAAATGTGTTCTTCTGAGCATATGACAAACTTCTGCAATTTCCATAAGTTAATTTTTAAGAAAGTACAAAAATAGTTTGCATTTTATAGCAACAAAGTCTAGCACACAGCTAAGGGATGCCACAGGGTAACCCCATATCCCTGAGTTTTGATTTTAGTCCTTGTTCTTTATAGTCCTTATAATAATACATTATTATTATATTATTAATACATTATAGTCCTTGCTCTTTTGGGGGAGAGAGAGCATTTATATGTGTGTGTGTACACATATATACAAACTGTTATTTCCTTTATGTTTCAGGTGTGAAGCACTTTTTGAATGTTTATCCTAAAGCTAACTTCTTGTTTTGCTTTCTAAAACAAAACCCTTCCAACATTTCTAAGTTTTCTAGAAGCAGTTGTAGAAATAATACTGCAAAGGGTTTTAAGTATTTCTTGCTTACTGTGCTGCAGGTAAGGCTCTATCCATCTCATGCTTTGAGCTCAGTTTTAGGTCCCCTGACTTACTGATGACTGGTGACATCTGTAAAAAACCAACAAAAAACAGAAGGCAGGAAGATAAAAAGAAGATAGACAATGGGGCCAACACATGTACATAGAAAACCCACCAGCTTCCTGAATAAGGAGAGAATATACCTCGTTTGAAAAAGAATGTCTATCAGCCATAAAATGTTAACTCCTATGTGGTTACAAACAAGGAAACAGTACCCTGCTTTAAGAAATGGGGGGAAGGCAAGCGACTTCCAAATAAAAGTTTGCAGGTATATCTAGAAACAAAAGGTTATGAGTCTGCTTCAAGTCAGCATGTCATGGTTTGTAAAGAATTAAATTATTTCTGCTACTACACAAGTAAATACAGAAGGCTAAAAAGCCGTCTTACTGCATAGATTTAACAAGAGACACCTGCCCATTTTTTAAGCCTGCAAACTTCAGTCAAAAGCAGTTCAAGTTACTCCAGGTTACTTTATAATTCAGGGATAAAAATAACCCCAAGAAAACCCAAACAAAAAAGCCCCAAACATGGAAGCATTTAAGAAAATTTCCATGTCATCAGTGGGTTTCTATGCAACTCACTCCCTCTGTTAACAAACCTCTTCTACTAACAGGTCTCATACCTAGTGCAAGAGTTCCCACAAGGAAACATGAGTGCTCTTCCTGAGTTTACTGTCTTCAGGGACAGACTCTTTTTCTCCACCTTCTTCCACTCAGGCTGTTTCATAAGTATCTGGTGACTACCCATGAAGTTTAATTTTCATGGAGTACAGAGGCTAACACAACTGATAAGCTCTACATCTCATTCAGCAAATTTGTCTTGGTCCTGCTCCCTAATATTATTAGTTTGATATTATTTTTCTGCTGACTTGGAAGAAACGGAATCAAGCTGCCATCGACTTACTGAATTCATGCAAGCACACTGCTCACAACAACCATGCTGTATCTTTCCCAAGAACAGTCTAGAAGAATTCCCCAAAGTGACACTACAGAAGACTAACTTCTCTTGTAAAAAATGGACTAAGTTTTTTAATAGTTTCAGATACCAAAACACAGAAAATTATCTTACAGTAAATGCCTAAGAACATAATTTAATATTTTCTTTTTTTTTTTTCTCCACAACAGATATTAATTTGTTTATAAACAGATACCTTATCTTTCAGTGACTCAGATAATACTAGAGACACAGGTGCAAACATTTTTTTTTTGAGACAGAACACATTAGGAACCACAGAGGTGGTTTTGGAGTTGAGAAAGAAACAGCTAAGAGCTTACAAATAAAGTAGCACCACACATGCTTAAGAGAGAGTAGTTCAACTTGAAGAGTGCAAACTGCATTTTAAAGGGAAAACAGAACACCTAAAATAGGAAACTACAGAGCTAAAAGGCTGAAACACACTAAACATTGGGTAGTGTTTAAGGAAAATGGTCCATTCCTCCTAGCTGGTAACATGGTAACATTTCCTTCACAAGGAATTCTTCACAAATAATCAAAGTAATTACTCTTTCAAAAGTGGGATTTGCACAGATATATCTATCTTATAGTGCTTTATAAACAGGTTATGCAGAAGATCACATAGCAGCTTTGCAGACTGATTCTAGAAAAGCACAGTTTCTTTCAGGCCAGATGTCAATGCCTTTAGATAGAATTAAACACGAATGAAGGCCAGAATCATAAACTTAATTCTATTGAAAATCACATTTTTGGGGTCTGCAACCTCTCTGAACCTTGAAAATGAACACATTTCATGTGTGTAAAGTCTTCAGCTCTATTCACTGTCAAGAGTTACATCATATTAATTCTTTCATGTTTCCCACATTAGCATTATCACCACTTCCTAGTCCTTCCTTTTCCTAAAGGATAATTAGTCACTGAAGCATTGCCCAGTACCCTCAAGAAAGGCACCACTAAAGAAGAAAACAGAAACAGCACAAACTGTAAAATCAAAGTTTTTTTATGAAACTAATAGAACAAAACTCTGGTTAGTGTTTTTGGAAATATTTTGGAGTAAGTTCTATGCTTTTTTTTTGGAGTAAGTTCTATGCTTTTTAGATCCAACTAAATTTTGAGCCCACAAAATCACTCACACTGAAAGAGGTCAGGTACAGGGGAAAAGCCTCGATTGCTTAGCAGGTTAGTTTCAGACACGCTAGGCTAGGTATTCAGAAAGTCTGAAAACAAACTACTCCAGGGCAAGAAGAGAACATGAATTATTTATGTGAACAGTGATCATCCCAAACTTTGTTTAAATATACATGGAATCAAATTTTCATGATCTCTGAGTAGATTATCCAAATTGTGCAATAATAACATAGTTCTTGAAGGTTCTTTTCATTCTTATGACCAGTATTTCACTCCCTAAGATCATTTCTCAAAGATAAAAATACTAGAAAATATTTTTGTTACACTTTTAATAAAATATTTAAATTACTGTTTTGTTCTTGTCTATTACTACTTCCCATTATTGTCACATAACATAGAATTGAATAGTTAACATTCAGAATTCAATTGGATGCACTTTATGGAGTGCATGGTAGCTCATCTTAAACTACAAAACATATCCACAAGATTTTAGAGACAGCAGAACATTTCTGGCCAAAAAAAGACACTCAATTGACTTTGAGATGTCTCCCATTTGCCAAAATTTGGCAAAACCCAAATTCTCCTTTCTACTAGAACCCTATCTGAATTCCTGTTTATTCTGCTTTCATCTTAAGAAACCTGAGAAGAGCACATTTACTGGAGCAGCTAGATGACAGATCTGTCTGTCTTTCTAGGGATTCATCAGTGCACTAAGAACTTCACTCCATGAAATTTCTATTGGCAGTTTAGATGTATGTTGTAATTAAAGATGATTATGACCTAATTTTGTGGGTCAGGAGTTAAGTAACTCATAAGGCAGGAAAACAAGGTTTGCATAAATTATTATGTTATGAATGCAAAGCTGATGGTAGAAGGCATTTTGAAAGCAGGTTCTTTGAACTACAACTTTTATTATTTGCAAAGATTAATATTGGATCTTGAGCATTACACCCTCTCCTAACGTTAGTGATTCCACTTGATTCACTCACCATAACATACTGATGCTCAGCTAGTTTTGCATTTAGAATATCTGCACTTGGAAAACTATTTTTAATTAGACTATCTGGCAATCTCAGTAATTAAAACAGTATTAGTATTCTACATATTAAGTGCCCTGTTTAGTCTCACACAGTAGCAAAATCTTGCAAGTAACTGCTACTATGATTTTCACAGTAGCTGTATTTTGCAGTCTTAACAGAGCTAAATATTTACATATTCCTCAAAAAACCCCTCCAAACAGACAGAAGAGTAGATATAGCAGACCTGCATATAACTCAGTGTCTGGAAAAACATGCCTGTGGCCAAAACCCAAACATAACCAAATAATTCAGTTATATCTTCCTGCTTGTGGCAACAACTTAAGCATTAACTTGATTATTCAATAAAAATGTTGGGGTTTTGTTGTTGTTGTTGTTTTTCAAAAAGCTTAATTTTCTGCCAAATCAAAAAAACCCATAGGGTAGTACAAAATAATGATTTTTTTTTCTTATTTCTCATTTAAAAGAAATTGGCATTTCCTTTCATCAGCTCTTATACTGGAAAAAAAAATGAAAGGAATAGGAAGAAAAGTTGCTGTGTCACTGCTGCAACACAGGAACTGCCATAACCGATCAGCCCCCTCAGTGGTCTTCCTAGAAGTTTTGTCTCAGAAGTGCCTGGTATTGCCTAAAGCCAAAGTGCTCTAGAACTTTCCTTCACTATGACAAAAAGCTGAATGACACTTTGTTTCTTTGCAGCACTCCGCAGCTTTTGTAAAACCATTACACTTCAAGGCATCCTAAGTATCATACAGAGATTTGATTCATCATTTCACAGAATCTTAGGAGTTGGAAGGGACCTGGAAAGATCATCTAGTCCAACCCCCCTGCCACAGCAGGATTCCCTAGACCAGGTCACACAGAAGCGTGTCCAGAGGGGTTTTGAGCATCTCCAGAGAAGGAGACTCCACAATCTCTCTGCGCAGTCAGTCTGTTCTAGTGCTCTGGCACCTGAACTGGGAAAATTTTTTTTCTTCTTGGTAACTTGAAATGTAAAAATAAATAAATAAATTTAAAACAATCAGTCAGATTTGTGTTTCTCAGTCATTTAGATGTTTTTTGGAATTTCAGCCATTCCCTCAGTCTAAAATGTGGTATTAAAAAAACTTCTGAGTGTGTAAGTTGAACAGTGACTTGTAGTAGCTAAGTTTATCAGGTTAACTAAGCATGGCATAAATAAAAATTTCCTTCTATCAATATTACATGTGTTCCATTCCAGCTTAATGTTTCCTGGTCTTGCTTAAGAGCAGAAAGGGAAAAAAAAGAAAAGAAAAATGAATGCATCCAATTCACATCTCTACATTAAGCACTATTTTCTGCACTCTCTTCACTGCTGATTTTTTGCTAGCTTAATCCTGTAAATATAGTCTCTTATACCATTTTTTCCAGGATTTATAAATATTTCATCACTTTTCACTGGACTCTTCATGATTTTGAGTGCCCTTGGATGCTGTGCAAGATAAAAAGTAAGTTATTTGCTTGGTTTTGGACTGTTACTGTACACTATTCGTTGTGTCTTTTGAATACCTTTATGTACTGTACATACTACTACAAAATTCCAACTCATTATTAAATGGTGCTTGGGGACATGGTGCAGTGGTGGGCCAGGTAGTGTTAGGTGGATAGTTGGACTTGATGATCTCAGAGGTCTTTTCCAATCATAATGATTCTATGATTCTCTATTCTGACTGCTCACTAAAATCATTGAAACAGGAATGCTTCTGCATACAAGATAGTATGCGATATGTAAACAACATAATGCCATATGCAACTGCAACTCAGCAGAATAGAGTGGGAATGGAGAGATGTTAGCTATAGCCAAGACAAAAAAGCCTTTTTTTCCTTTGCTCCTCCAAATTACGAAGTCTCTACAACCCACCCTCCTGAGCAACATACAGGATGGTTGCAGTCATGCAGCCATTCACATCAGAGAACCATCAGCAGCTTTTAAACAGAAACATCCACTGACAAGTACACACATTTGCATGCAGCATATCTCCTGGTCTGGTACTAAGGCTTTACGACCACACTGTGTATCTTTAATTAGGATATTTTTACACGGACTGAAAAACTCGAGAGAAAAACATCACAGCTTTTTCTTACACAACCTGATAGATCAGGAAATTCAATGGCAGAAAATGTGGAGAATCTGTGGGCACTGCATATCCCAAGAGTAACATTCAAGTGCTCAGAAGTATGTCAGGTTTTGACAAATCTGCGTTCAACCATTATTTACATCAGGTAGCTGTAAAAGATACTTCTGTAAACCTCAGAGTCAATGGGAGATTTGCCACTCGTTACATTCCACACGAGACAAACATTGGAGACCTGCTGAAAATCAACCTCTTTGCCTGGAATGAGGTCTACACATAAGGAATTTTTCCAGAAAGGAATGAGAATTAATACAGTCCACCTGGCACACAAAAGACATACTCCACCACTACTTACAAATTACTACCTTATATAGTGTTGCAGAACCTTCCTCTGCTTCTGTTGGTCCTTCAGGTAGGAGAGGAGCAGAATCTGGTACCAATCCTGAAGGTTGTTCTTCATATTCTTCTGAAAATAATTCATTATTATGAGAGCCATGAAAGGATTGTGAAAGTCTCTATTTTATGTGAACAACCATGCCATTATGATTTAGCCAAAACCAGGATGTGAACTGAAACAGCTGAAAAATGTTTGAAGTCAAACTTTGTGTAAGAAGTTTTCAAAATTGACCATCAACTTAGAACCATTATTTATGTTAGTAAGCTTAGATTTAAATGTGACTTTTATGTAGGTAATTTATAAAATGGGCAATTCCATAAAATAATCAAACATTTACATGACTAAGAACAGAGTCCATCCTGACAGCTATGCAGCTGATACTTAACAAACTTTATCATATCCACTTCTTTTGCTTCAATAATAAGATGGTCATCAATTGAAATAACAAATTTTGTACCAGGGGTTTTGCACTCAGTTGGAGAGCTGCCCCTTCTTTAAGAGCAACAGGCCATCACTGAAGACTTTCGACAGACTGCTCTTTGGTTTATCTTGCAGGGAGGAAAGGAAGGGAGAACAAACAGGAAGGGCAGTACTTGAGCTAACTTTGATTACCATCATCAAGTTAGCACAATGTTATGTCCAAGGTTTTCTTAGGAAAGAGGCATAATTACTAGACCTCACTCAAAAGACAGAGGGAGGAACTAGAAAATGGGGGAAAACATCTTGAGAAATGTTGAGTTAAAAGATTTCTAAACACCAAAATAACTGATAGAGTTTGATAGCTGATAGCTTAGGAAGGCAAATGAATTTCTTGTCGCATGCAACCACACACCTTGCCCATAAGCTGAATACTAACAACTGTTGGGACACTGAGCCTCTTCACATCAGCTGACTCAGTAGAATGCTTCCTGTATTATATGTTCAGATTCATTTACACTTGTCCGTATTAGTTTAATCAAAACTGTTTTAATGACAAGGACTTGGTGGCAAGTTCATTGCTCAGATATGAGATTTAACCATTGCTGCTCTTTTAAGACTTCAGACTGAAATCCACTTATTTGGGAACCCAGCATTTTCCATCAGAGTAGTGGGAAAATCAAGAGCTTTTGTAAAAGTCACTGGTTAGATCTAACAGAGGTTGTTGAAGAAAAACCTAAGATGTCTGTGAAATGTTTCGATGTGTTCCAGAACGTTGCCAAGGTAGGACTGTATGTAAGAAGAGACAAGGAATCAATCCAGTTGATTGATAATTAAGCCAGTACTGTGTAAGCTGGTAACTAAGTGCCAATACCTTTCTAAGTCAGGTGTGTTAACTTGCTCAACAGTTAGCTAACTTTGTACAATTACTGCACTGCAAAAAGTTAGAGTTATGCCTTCTGTGATCTATATCAATTTGTATCTTCAGAACAATAAGCAGGACAACATGGTAAAATCTTGGACCATCAGTTAAACCCACACTGGTATACCAGGAAGACAGCAGTAAACTTACTTTCACTAGCCACATAATTAGCTGGAAAATAGCCTTGCTGTCCATTTGCTAGGCTGCCAAACCACCAGTTATCATTATCTTTGTACAACACTTGGATAATGTCACTGCGATGGATGGTTAGCTCATCTGATCGATGCGCTGTGTAGTCATAAAGAGCCACTACCTAAAAGAGAGATAAGAGCACCACAGCTTTATCACAACCATGCCACAGAGAAAAAAGCGCAACATTCACTTCCTCTTGCAGAAAAGCAGCTGAAACCAAAGCTGCACTTTGGTAAAAGCTGAGGCTGTCTCAAGTTTTGCTAATGGGATCAGGGGTGGTGGGAAAGCAGCAGGAGAGGCAAGATAAAGGACTGTGGGATTGTAGAAATGGTTAAGAACATTCAATTCACTAAGATTAGCTTCAAAACAGCAGCTGTTAGTTTTATAAGCAATTTACTTGTGAAGCAAAAGGAAAAAAAAGACTTCATACATTCACTTTCTCAGAACTGTTACACCACCTTCAGATGCCACTCTGTGTGCTCATGAAGCATATGTGTTCAAATAAACACTTCAACAGTATGACAGTGATACTGAAGGAAAAATTAGTACAAAAATACTATTGCAAGGTTTTGCTTTGATCACTCCACTATGTTTTTTTTTAAAAAAATAAGGATTTGCATATACAATTCTATAAATACCTGCCAAAAGTGAGTTTATATTCCATTTCACATACTACATCCATTTGCCAGTGAACCAGAATACATCTATACCTTTCTGGAAAAAAGTACTAACAGTTGTCAGCACCATGCATACTACATAGAATACATCACCAGAAGGCAGCTTTCTACTCTGAAGAGGAAAATATTGAGTGTAATTCCTCATTTCCTAAGCCCTATAAACAAAAATCTGTCCCGACAAATTCAGAGAAGACTGAAAACAAGTGAACTGAAAGAATAGGGGAATTGCTCCCTTCCCTCATTAGAAGTGAAGAACAAAATTATGATCTATTTCACACAAAGAACACTGCTTCCCTACATATAATCCTTCAGCTCTGATTCCTCTATGAAATTGTAAGTAAAGAGGTCAGAAACAGGGACTGCTAGGAGTGATAGCAGGTTACAGGGGACTGATGGAGACAGCAAAGTTATTATGAAGATAGGGACTTGGAGAAAAAACTTTTTTTATTACTCATGCATGCACTGAAATCCTAAGACTGCTGAACTATGCAGTGCTTTTTATATTTGAATTTCTATTTTGAGTAAGATCATCTGAGAGATATGTGTGTAAAAATACAGCCAATGTCACTTCTATTTTCATAATTCCATGTCACCAATTAAACAGATTAAATCAGTTATGAATGAGAGAAGTTGGAAATGATTCTACCATTGTAAATTCTATGTGGTAATTTGTGAACTGGTCAGCCTCAAAGAATTGTTGTCAGTGTAGTTATCAGTAGATGGAAAATCTATCTAAATATCCATTCAGTAATCCTGAACTTTAACATAAAGCATCTAAATAATGAAACAGTCTTGATCATAACTCTCCTCCCTGCATTAGGATAGCTAATAGAGTACATACAGGTGATGTGGATAATACAGAAATATCAACGACAGAATAGAACCAAACTAAAACACACTAATGAATCCCACAGAGAAAGAGTGCAGAACTGGAAGCTCTCATGATTATGTCCAGTAAGGGGTGCTCTAACAGTGCCCACTTCAGTTAAGTGGCAACAGTTTCCTTGGCAATAGGATTATGAAAATCAGGAGGTCACTCAAGGTAAAAAACAAACAAACAAACAAACAAACCAAAGAAGAATGTAACACTAGTTACGTGGCAGTATGAAAAACAATGAAAGGCAGAGCAACAAATATTTCTTTTTGCAGTGTATTTTGTAAGATAGTCCTGGTGTAAATGTTTTGGGTTTTTAGGAAAACATTACAAAAATTCAGTAACATGGAAAGACTGGGATCCAACAGTTCAAACCAATCAAGCAAGTCCCACTGGCTGTTTCCCAGAAATAAAACATGAAAATACCAATGTGTCTTGTAACATAACTGGTTCAGCAAGCCTGACAATTTACATGAGATGTGGAAATTGCCATTATATTCTCTGGAGATATGGTCAGAAAATGACCATAAGGGGATACAAGAGACATACTTCAGGACCAAAGAAGAATGTAAAGCACTCACCGTTATGCCCAAAGCAATATAATTTCTTGCAGTGTGACATTTAGATGTGTGTTAAGTTCTGCCTGGGTCCAAGTTCAAGCAATAAATTAATCAATCTACATTCATCAAAATTGAACAAAACTGTTTTTCAAGAGTGATACAAACCCAGGAGTAACATGATTATGCTGGTAATAAATGTTTGTAAAAACCACAAAATCTAACATAGCATTAAAACGTCCTGGGATCATGCTAAAGAAAGAAAAGAATGTGCTTTCAAAAGCACAGATACACAGTTAACAGGTAGAGGAGGTACTGCAAAAAAATTACATAATACTTACTGTCTCTTGCTCAAGTGGACAACTGCTTCCTCTGCTCACCCCCAGTGCAGTCAGGCTGTCATCATCCTAGAAGAAGAAATTACTTAAAAACTTTAATATGAAGTGTTTTGATAAACTATAATTTTAAGTATTTCCATCTCTACTGTAAAACTGTAAGAATTATCTGTATTACAATCCTTTTTTTCCCAAAAGAAAAAGCAGAAGTGATGTTAAGCAACAATGAGTAATTACTGGCTTAGTAGATATTTAGAAAAGATACTAAGTTTTTCAAGTATGTATACTACACTAAAGACCACACGGGGGAAGAGGATTGAGGACAATGCAGTCTAAGCTTGTTTTCATTGCAAACACTACAGTGGATGTTTAAGGAATTGTTGCTGTGATATTTACCTCTGAACCAGTATGCAGATGTTACTTTCATATACTGGAGAATTTCAGGTTGGTCTAATAAGCAATACTTTCTACTTAACTCTAATTGTTCTGCCTTTACCACTTACTCTGCAGACTTCCAACTAAGCCAAAGCAATAGTGCCTGTACCTACAAAGGCCATGTGCCTGTACCTACAAAATTTGACTTCTGTCAAACAATAGAATTCTTCATTTGAAAGAAGATTTAAACCAGAAAAACTATGAAAATTAGCAGAGGAACAACAAACTAGAACAAAGGAGGAGATGGAAATCTTTTGTTGGTGGTAATTCTTTTTCAGTGGCCTGTTTTCACAAAGGGGAAACCCATTTCCCCTAGATTTTGTGGGCATCAAAGGATACAAACTACAATACAAAACAGAAATACTACACAGCAATTAAAGTATTTTATCAGAGAAGAATCAAATGTGAGCTTTGTGAAGTAAACATTTCCACCCATAACAGACTGTACTGCATTGTAAACAACATTTAAATTTTGAAATTTCTATCCAACATACTTCACCTTTTTCATGTTTTAGAGCCCCTCCTTTAACTGTCCTTTGCACCAACTTCTTCTGTTGATTTTTAAAAACATATCTAAAATGCTCCTTTTTTTTAATTAGGGTGATCCAAGGAAAATCATTACTGCAATTCTCAGCAGAATAAAAGGCATTCTCTAGAACAGATACTCTTGCCTTCAACATTGTTTTCCTAACTTATCTAGGTTTATGCCATATGGGAGAGAAATCACTGAATATCCTGAACACAGAGGCTCCATCCAGTCTCCATACTGTTTCAGTATTGCCACAGTAGTTAGAGACACATGCAGTACATACAGATGAACACAGAATAAAAGTGAAGAGTTGCACTCAGTTCTTATCATCTATGAGAACATTTAAGCCTACCACTAAAGAGTTTTGAATAATTATGTACATACATGGGGTGGGGGGAAGTGTCTGATTTGATAAATTTTAAACAAAGACTGGTGGAGCTGCAGTTCACAGTACGTGGCTTGTTCAGAGATCTGCTGGGAGTTAGCACTGCCTTACAGGTTGCAGCTAATTCTCATTTTCCATTCTCAAGGTTAAGAGAACTGTGCAAGCAATGTGCTTAGCCTGTGGGATGGGAGTGCCTCCTGTTGCTCAAAAATGATTCATCAGAATTATTAGCAGTATTATTTAGGTATCTAGCTCAGGTACTCATATTGCCCCATTATTGTGGCTTAGTGTGTCTCTCTCTCTTTTTAATAAAGTATTTATGTGCTCTCAAACACTCAAAGTAGGAAAAGCTTGAAGAGAGTGAACTGTTTGGAAATAACAACCTAAAATCCATGAGTCACCCTGAGACTATGTTGAATGTTCTCAGACACTTTAAACTTCTGAGGCAACAACAAAGTTTCCTCTTAAAGAGATACTCCAGGTATGTTATGGGCTGCACACACACCCTGCCTCCAGCGGGACAAGGGAATTGCCATGGCTGCCTACCACAGATGGAACTACTGCAAGGAAGCAGAGCTGCCTCTGGTAAGCCATACCCTTTCTCAAATAGTGCCAACTACTACTTTACACAGCAGGTAACACCCAGTAAAAACTGCTAGCCTTTCAGCTTAGAGACATCTTCTTATGTTGTGTCACCAGATTAAATCACATTTTCAGGATTCCAAAAAAAGTGACAGACATACTGAAGTGTGTCTAAATACAGTATTAGTGCCTCCATTTTTTTAATGCAAGATGGAAACTGCTTAATCCTTTTCTTGCATCAGAACAGTCATGGGGCTACAGTTATGTTCTGAGGAGTTGGTCTTTTGGGGGGAGGCAGACCATCTGTGAGAAACAGGAACAAAACGCTGCCTGCAAATGCCTGCTGTTTCACGCCAATTTTGGCTGAATAAAGCTGTCAGGAGCTTTCAACATAAGGAACATCCTCAGAAGAAGATAAATAGATCCAGTAGTTGATGCAGAGTTCTAGACCATGCAGTATCACACTGGTTGTCCATAACTAACCAACTTAGTCTAGGTGTTTCTAACACAAATAAAACCCCAAAGTCTTAAGACACTAATACAGAAGAGAATTACAGATAAGAGTAAACTGTTAAATAAGGTTTTGTATCAAGTGTCACTGATTCCTGATAATAGCATTAATTAAAATGTTTATGGTTTATTTTTAATTAGGCAGATTGTGGTAGTGGAGGTTTTACTTTTATTCAAGCAGATGTATAGCAGCCAACAGGATTTGGACATTAGCATTCATTCCCCTAGGAGAAGCAATACCAAGTAAGAACAAAGTGATATGTTATTACTGCCTTTTCTGAGAATAATTCAGCTTTCATTTCTGCTATGGAACAAATATATTTCAAATACAACAATATCAAAGTTTAAAGAAAAAAACCTGGAAACATGTAAAATCTGCCAGTGGATTCATATGCATCTTCCTTAAATGTAAATACATTCTTCATTGTAACAGAATAAACAAACAGATTAATTCTCACTTCTACATATTCTATTTACATCTTAATAACTACACTTGAAAATTAAGTTTTTCTAAGATTAACCTTAGGCATACACTACACATACCAGGGAGAACACCAATGTGTGTCAACACAGGGTCAAAGCCACTCTTCCTCCTTTTCCTGTTTGAGTGACAGACTCAGTGACAATGAAGAAGAGCAAACAGCTACTTCTTGGATGTTGCACAGTGCCACTGCTTCTCTCCACTCAACCTCCCTATACCTTCTATCTGCCAGAATGGAAGTGAAACTGGGAGTGTTACTTCTTGAAATGCTCTAGTAAAGATACGGGGAATGAGTGTTAAAGCTTCAGTCTGCCTCAGTGTGTAATATCTTAGGTTCTTATACTGTTACCTTTTGGGGATTTTTTTGTTGTTCTTGTTGTTTTTTAATAAATCCACAACTGGCTTAAAAGTGAGGTAATATTGAAAAAATGTAAAAATTTTACAGACTCAACCTGAGCTTTTACAGTTGTTCCACTGTTTTCATTTTTCCTCATGATCCCAAAGGCTACAAAAGTATTTAATTCTCTCCTTCCTTAAGCATGTCATGCAACCTCTTTAACCCAGTAACTGAATTTTTAAATGAAATGCTAAATAAGCTGAGACTTAGCATAAAATAATTGAACAGTTAGTACTGTTGTATTTCTGTCCTTGTTTTCTAGTCCAACTAATTGTCACCACACTCGTAGCTCCAATTTAGTCTACGGGAAACAGAAGTGCAAGGACAGTGTTAATAGCTACATTAAAATGATTCTAAAGGTATTAATAGCTAAGAATAATGTACTCTTCTTAGCTCTTAATTAATCTGTCTGTAGACACTGTAAAGTTACTTCCTTAGGCTTCAGATGACTACAATCCTTATTTGATTACAGCCCTTCAATATTTAATGAGCATGGGAATCTATAATCTGCCTAGAGGGAAAAAAAAACAAACAACAAACTGTGCCAGGCTGCACTTTATTGAAACCTGCAATGTACAAACAGAAAACAAAAATGCAAACACAGATGCTGCAGTAAAGCCTATAGAGATTAAAAAAAAAAGAAAGAAAAGAAAAAAAAAAGATCAATTCAGAAGCATGTGAAATACTCCAGCTCCTGAAATTATTCAAAATCTCTTCAATTATTTCATCATTTGTAAATCTTCTAGTTTCTTTACAGAAATTACTGAGTTTACCTGCACTTATAACATATATTTGACTGCATTTATAAAAGAAAAAGTAAAAAAATATTCAAACCTGTAATTTGACCCTCTCAGAAAAAAATTATTTTAAATTACCTGCTATTCAGTATTTGTCAAAACAGGTGATTCTGGAAATGTTTATAGAGCTTGCTCTGATAGAGAACACTAAAATATTGGTTGAACAATTTATGCTTTTCCCTAAAAATTAAATATTGATGGCTGAAAAACTGAAAATGTGAAAATAAGAATCATTTAGCCACTAACAAACCAGCAATGTAAACTGGTACTTTCAAAACTTCTTGCTGAATCCTGTGTATCTTATGATGTATCTTCCACACCACCAGGAACAGATGCTGCTTCAGAAGGTAGGTCCAAACAAAACCTAAACCAACCGAAACCAAAGCCCCAAATTGAAACTGTAAAACACCTATAAATGATACAAAGTAATTTATGCCCATTTTGAACATTTCTCTGAAAAATTACAATTAGCATGCAATTAAGACAGAGTATTAAATCATGGTGTTCTGTCCATGGGTGCAGGAGGATTAACATCTGCAGTACAACAGGCCCAGCTTTCTAGAGCCACACATATGTTCTGTATTCAGAAGCACTTGTTCTTCTGCCACCAGCCTCTCCACACAATCTGTGTTTAATCCAGGTTTATCACGTGTATAGTTGGAATTAATGGCATTTACAGATTCTGTTTAATTTTATTACAGTCACCAGCAAATCAGAAATAAAAGAAAGAACTGATATCATTACCAGAAGTTTCCAATCACTGTTTAACACAGAAGCAATTCACTAAACAGGATAGCTGTGATTTCACTTGTTGCAAACAGCTGAAGTACAACTAAACAATGAAAACATGGTGCTGCAAACGGGATTTGATGGCAAGTTATCGTGTCCCAGTCTTACCCACCTACTTATCAATGCCATATTCTTACTAAGAATCACAAATGCAGGAGTGTTATTTTAGCTTATTTATTTCTAAACAACAAAAAGGAAATCATGAAAAAACAAAGCTTTTATATTGCAGATATCTGATCTCGCTACCGGCTGGCTGCAGCAAAAGCTTATCTGCCCATGTAGACAATTTGCTTGAAGATACCTGAATAAAGACATGATAAAAAACCTCCCTCTCTACAAGGAGAACTTCTGAATACTGGTATTTTATAGTTAAACATCAATTTAAAAAAACTGCAAAGACAGAATTCCTTACCGTCTGTAGTCTGCCCAATACTGTTCGGCTAAGAGGATTTCCTACTGGGCTGAAACACCCTGTGAAAAGAAAAGGCTGTGAATTTTCTGCTTGTTATCCTTTTCCATCGAATAAACCATTTTATTTTAAAATCATTATGTTAGCAGGATGTGTTTGACAAAATTCTAATGAAAAGCAGCAGCATCTTCCAGTCACAACTATGCATCCTTCAGTTAGGAACAGTTGGAGGGTTTATTTAACTAACAGACCTGACACAAGGTTAACTAATCCAATATTTCCATTCAAATGATTTGGAGAAATAGCTCAAGCTATGTCCACATGCCATCTCATGCTCAAAGCTGACCCTATTATCTAGGCTGTATTGCTTTTCTCTTCATTGAATATCTGAGTAATGCATACAAAGTTTTCCAACAGAAATGATCACAAAAACTCTCAAAGGAATTACTTCCTTATTTTATCTGAAAGAATAACTATGCCTATTCAGTAGTTGCTTTTGATCATCTAAGCTCCCATCACAACACATCTTGCTGTTTATTTTATTCACTCTCTGCATAGTGCATTCGAACAAGTACTTGTAAATTCTTTTCTTTCCGAACTATTATGTTAACTACTAAGATCAAGGGAAATCCTTTCATCATCTATGGATTTATCTTTTTGTTGCTGGTCTCCTCAGCTGTATACTTAAGAAAACATCTTAAAAAGAAAAGATAAAAAAAATCTGAAAATTGTTGAACATGACAGTAAAAACTGCTTCCATTTCGTTCAAGAACGGCTTCTCAAGCATAGAGATGCCAGGCAGCACAGAGTTAAGCTCACTACATTTTCTCTGATTCCCATGGACTAGCACAACTCCACCTACAGTACACTTTCTAAAGCCTAGTGCTTTTGACTTTCACAGGAGATTTACTTAATGTTTAATCATTAAGATATCTAGATATTTCTAACTATAATAAAAGCTGCCAGCTCTAATAACTGTAGTTAAACCCTGCTCCTGCGGATCTCCCGGACATGACTAATTTTGTACTTGGGAGAGATCCTAAATAAATACAATCATTTCTTTTTCAGTTTTGTCTAGGAATTAAAATTTTTCTGACCTGATCTTAATTATTTCAAAAATCTTGTATAAATTCTGAAATACTTCATTTTGAAAGGCTTATTTTGATTTTTTATTACTTTTTTCTCTCGCTCTTCAGAAGAGGAAAGAGATGAGAAATTGACTTCTGAATTTAACCCATACTCAAAGACAGTAGAGCTGAAGCTTACCTTTTTTCAAATAAGCTACTTGCTAAAACATTTGTTCAGCACTAACACCAAAATTCAATGGGGATATTACTCCTAAGAATAGTATCTACATATTCATACAGTTACAAAACAAGCAGGTATAGAGATGACACTACATATGGATCTAATATTGCATAGAAGTGTCATATCAATTCTTTGAATAAAGAAATAAAACAAACTCAAGACTAATAAAATGTCTGCATGTAAAAAAAAGTTTTTCTTTAGACAGCTAGGTATACTAAAATAAGATTTTTAACCTGAGCATTGTGGTGGTGTGCCAGTTCACAGAAACTCATTCTAAAATAAAAGCTATATGGAGTGCATGATGAAAACAACTGCTTGTTTGGAAAAAAATCTTCACACTTTAATGAAAAAAAAACCCATTAAAAATGTATTTTTTTCCTTAAAGTGTGAAGATTTTTCAGTTTATCACTGACTTGCTTGTTCTCCTAAGAAAAAGGTGTATTGCCACCAGGTACTTCTGGACTGTATGTTTATGTATGTGAGTACTCCTGTGTAGTCTTTGTTTAGCTGCTTGGCAGGGGAAAACTTTATTGGCTAGACTAATATCCCCAATGAAGCCTCAGCAAAGGGCAGTGCAGACCTGTTCTGCTGCAAGTGTAGGAAAGAGCCAGATGTGTATCTCAAAGACAGGAGGAGTGTTGTGTTGAACTCTAGCAGCTGGCACCAGTCTTGACTTAACAATTTTCTGTGACTAGAGCCTTCTTCCAAAACAAGCAGGAAATTCTTTTACCCTGCTTGAGGTGTAACTACTAAATAGAACAAAGCATGCTTGGGTCCAAAAATTCTACACTCCACAGAGCCAATGCTATTTGTTCATAATGATCATGCCTTTTGGATACCCTAAACTAGTCTTCAGTGTTATTTACTAGCTGTTTCCAGTTATCAAGCAATTCCTTTGGTAGGTCCTACATTCAGAAGTCATATAAAAAAACCCCCAACAACCAAACAACAAAACCCAAACCCACAAACTACTGAAACCTTCCTCAGTTACAAAATAAGGTCCATTCAGGGAGCAAGGGAATATCCATCCCTCCTTTCTCAAACGATGTAGCAGATATTGACATGGTTCCATGCTTGATGAAGCATGTAAATGACACTGAGGAGGTGTGACTAACAGCCTCAGCGTTGCTTGCTTGGGTTATCTCTGACAGGCTATGCAAACTTTTCAACTACTACAGAGAGGCAATGAAATTGAGGTCAGAATCACAGAAGGACATTTCCACTTCACCCAGAAATGAACTTGGGACACTGATGTGTTCACTGTTGTTTAGCCTGAGCTTACACAGACAAATCCCACAGCCAGGTTAATCTAGCCTGTCTTAAAGATGCCTCACAATCACTAATGGAGAAGTACTTTTATTGATTCAGAGGATACACTTGAACTCTCAAACAATCTTCTTTCTTAACAATGTTTTCTGTCTTCACCTTCAAAACCCCTGAGAAGCTAATCTTTATGAAAGCATTAACATCTGAATTACTGCATTCCCTATTACTCTGCACTGATTCTTCAGTGGTCTCCTTTATATGGAATTTTACATGGTAAGAATAATTATTTCTAGAAAAACCTACTGCTAGTATCTAAATGCAACGTTAGATGTCTCAGAATGATAGATACTATTGCTTTTTCTCAGGTGATCAGATTTTTCACATTGACACAATTTAACAGCAGGACAGCTCTTCCCATGGGCCACATAATCCTCTCCCTACAGTTATCTTGTGAATCTAAGCATGTGCTGGCTTTAGGCAAATACCTACCACAGAATTGTTTTCTTTTGAAAAGCTGTAGCAATCTGCCTTGACAGAGTCTCTGAAACTCTTCTTAGTTTCCTGTACAATTTGAACAGTGAACTGAAACTGTATCCTTAGTTCCCCTGGTCACTTCTGGCAATATATTCTCTGCCAGTAGAATTGCAGAAAGGGAAAGGAAGACAGAAACCAAGTAGCTGTCCTTGTGTCCAAAAGATGTCTGTACTACCAAATTCCCAGGTTTATTGCATGCTTTCATGGAAAAACTACCTTCTGCTCTCGAGAAGCATGTGACTGTGAAGTGATCAAATTCTAAATAGTTGGGCTGAAATACACAGGAAGTAGACGAGCTCACTTCCAAAGAGATTAGACTTATACAGAAATTTTGCAACAATGCCCTAAAATAGCATTTGCAATGATTAAGAACACCTCCTTTGAAATAACAGTATATTTAGCTATTATATTTGTTTTACATTAACAGCAAAATAGCCAGAATAGAGAAAAAGGTCCTTCTAGAGAGACACATAATTCCATCATTATCCTGCTGGAGTGTCTACAATCACCTAATACTAAATGTTTTGGGAAAAATTCCACCTCTAACAGAGGCTGAGAGAATGTTCACTATACAATGTATGTTTTAGTTAACTTTTCAAAAGAAGGCTTTTTCTCCCTGTGTGAAATACTCTAGATAAATTAATCTCCAAGGATTCCAGTCTGATGGAAGCTACAGTTAAAAAAATCATCCAAAAGTTCATCCTGGAAAATCCTCACAAAATCACAGAACACCAATATACAAATACATAACTAAAAAAAAACCTGAAAAAAGTTAATATTCAGACATTTTTGTGATGAATCCCTCTAAAGCAAGTAGAGAGGAAAAAAAAAAAAATCTTGCCTTTTCCAGTTCCACATTCCCCTACTTTTAACCAAGTCTTACTTTAAGTTCGTATTAATTATTAATGTTTAAAAAACCCACAAATAAATTCTGAAAGACATGAAAACAAACTATGCCTCTAGGAGATAGTATTTCTTATTACAGACATTCTTCTCATAATTTATACTGTGGCCTCTTGCAACATAGCATAGCTAAAGTACATCCAAATAAACAACAAACAATGGGAAAAAAGTCAACTCCTATGAAATAAAATGTGGATATCAACTCAGTCCTTTTCCCAGTCAACTTTTGTGACTTAAAAACCATTCCCACTAAAGAGAATTATGGTTTCAGCACAGTCACCTATTCAAAAGTATTACCTTTACGACCAAAAGATCTTTTAGTATGCAGTATAATCTCTATTTTGGCTTTACAGGGAAGTTTTGAGGTTTTTTAAAAGTAAAAGCTTTCCAAGCAGTATTACTCACTCCTTTCTGTAATTCTATTTTCCCACCTAGGTTTACTATACAAGAAAGAAGATAATTTTGTAATGATCTAAATATATATTAATCTTCCCTCAAAGGCTTTATCCTCACAACAATTATGCTTTAACAGATCAAACAGAATTCATTAAATAAAAAGATTGTTTATATATTGGTTAAGAACCTGTTTTCCTTCACTTAGAGACAGGATCACAAACACTTGAAAAACCCACCACAAGCATTTTCAGACACAGGTCACGTAAAATTACTGGAAGCATCTCCTGAACACAAGTGTACCTTTCTGTTTCACCAGCAAAACAGATGTTTCACCAGTATCCAGTGCTGTAGGTGAAAACCCACTTCAAATTCTGCTCTGCATAACTTAAGTCTAGCACCTATGATCTTGAACATAATCCAGATTAAACAGGAGAATGGACAGGATCAAAGTGTATTGAAAGTTGTGTCAATGAAGTTTAATCTGTATCATAGCCTTTAAAATTGCTTTGGAACACGTGGCTGAAGACAAGACAACTACATTCACAAGCAGTTCAAAGCGAGACAAGGAACAAAGTATTTTTAGCATTCTTTCTAAAATAGGGTTCTCTATGGAACTAACATGATGCCAAAGGAAATGGTTAATTCTCTTGAGAGTCCCTATCTTGCAAGCCACTTAAAATGTGTATTCTCAAAATAGATGGTTCTCACATGCTCTGTTTAAGTGTATGTACACAAGTGCTGTGATGGCAGCACTACTGAATGCAAAGGACTTCTACAAATAACTGGGAAGATTCTTCCAACGTATTGTGCAATGACAGAAGCCTACCCAATACCAGGATAGCCCATGCTGTTACCAGCTTCTCTCTGCTTTTCCTCACTTTTTACTTCTAACAGAGCATCTGGAAAAGACAGAACTATCTCCTCAATGCCAATGTCATTCTCATTTTCTAAGTCGGATTCCAATTTGCTAACCTAAATCTAACCACCTAAAACTAAAGCATAAAATCTATAGGGCAAATAAACCCCCTCTCTGTTTACTGCCTTACTTTCTTTAAGTTATCTAGGGAAACTTCTGACAATTTGTTTTACCAGTTGGGTACCAGAGCTGTTTTCATGAAATATACACTTAAAAAGTGAGAGAGAGAAGCCTTTGCCATATTGCTGCCAGATGTCACTCCTTCAGTTTGTGCAGAGATTGATCTAGGTGGCAATGACAAAGACAAAACAAAAACTTAAATCCAATGCCCTCCCTTAAGCCAAAACAGACCTGTGCTGATAGGTGGAAAAATATAACCTCTTTTTGTTTCCCTTCTCCGTCCCCATTAATAGTATGAAAATTTGTAAACTAACAAAAAGAAAAGAACCTTGGGTACTTATGTCAGTAGATCAGAGTGTGGTTGCCATTCAAAATACTATACTATACAGAGAAGTCTGCACAGAAGGATAAGCTTTCAATACAAACATATACAGTATTTACCTTTTCAACCAATTGTTTACTAAATGCTGGTATTAAAAACAGTTATCTAGAAAACTAACTGCAGTACCACACAGTTCTACATATGCTGCTGCAGCTGCTTTCACACCAGCATGTGATTTTCCAGTAGATCCCCCAACTCCCAGTTATTAGGAGAACTCTGGCTTTTCAAAGCATCAGACACACATGGTCTTCCTAAACTGAGAAAGATAACTGCTCTAGCGTGCTTAAATACAGTAAGTTTCTTATCCAAAGACTGGCACAGTTACCTCCAGTTACGGCATCTGGTTGTCTCTGACTCCCTAGCCCAAATGACCAAGTATGACCTTGCAGCAGAGCTATGTGAACACTGGAGCAGTGGAATGAAGCAAGGCTTGAATTCACACCTGTAGATGCACAGAGAGATACCTTCACTATAACATCAACTCATTCCAACCCTCATATATGAGAGCTCCGAATCGGCATTCTCACAAAAAAACCCCAAACACTATGCTTCTAGCAGTGCCATATCCCACAACATGATTTTATCTACCATCAGCCAAAAGAATGCAGAGACATTCATTCAAGGTTAGCCACCATTTTCATTCCTGGTTCAAGGTATCCAAGTGCACAAACATGTATTTGCTCTGAATCTCAGCATAATGCTCCAGAATGAACTATGGAGACAGTCTGTCACTGACTTTGAGGAGAGGATTATTTCATATGAATATTATTATTATTTAATATTATTCTGTACTTAGGCACAAGGAACAGGCAGAATTTGGCCCCTATTTACAAAGGTATAATGAAGTAAAAACTATTGCATCACAAAAACAATTAAAAAATCCAACTTTTTAATTAGAGATTAAAATCAAATACATTTAGCAGCCTACACACCCACCTAATTATTTCTGAGTAATCTTATCAAATCATCATCTTACATTTTTCTTGCAAATGTTAAGTTTCTCCAGCACCATATATAAACAATGCAAGTAGGAGCACGTGTCCCAAGCACTCTTTTGAAGTAAAGAATATTTATTGAATTCATGCTAATCAGGAAGGTGCTAATTTACGACAACCTCTAAGGTTACATCACAATGGCAGGACACAGAACTCAGAATGAGGAGTTACAATATCCAGTTGTTTGTTTCTACAACACCCAGAGCAGAAAGTGACTCTACAGCAAACATCAATAAGCCTGCAGAGATATCATCAGCATGCTGAAATCAGATTGGCAATACTATTTACAAGTTCTAGATAGCAGATAAGAAAAAGATGTAAGGAAAATGCAGACTATGATGCATACTTTGTATTAATAAGTTATTTTTCTTCTAGTGCTGCAGATATCCTGAAATAGTCATTATTAGTTTTGCTAAGCTCAGCAGGACTATTTAAAAGGAAACAAACTAAAGTAAATTAGAAAATAAACTTATTTTGTATTATATTAAATAAAGCTTGTGGTGTCACCCCATCAAAAAATACTTGTGGATGCCCAACACTGAAGCAGCAACATTCACTCTTAGGTTTGGTAATCTTTTTGTTTCTGCATTAAGTTGCCCTCCCTGAATCAGAGGAAATAGAGCTCTTTAGCAGGATTTATGCTTCTCTGTTTCCTAAAAATGTGTAGTACAGTTAAATTCTATTTATTAATACAGTTAATTTCTATGTAATACTGTTAAATAGAATTTAACTCTATCTGTAACTCTCCAAGTATCTCCTGAACTCAGAAGGTCTGCTCATGTCTTTAAAAAACATACTTGACAAGGGCTAAAAGACCAATAATGAAAATCATGCAACGAAGGAAGACAAAGGAATTTACTTTGCATGGTTCCTCTCACAAATGAAATTCAGCAATGGCTAGTTACTCACAGTTACTTAAACCAAATTAGCCTGTTGTACTACAAATTTAAAGCTGTAAGTAGGAAAATACACTCAGAATACCAGTAATACTTTTCAAAATCAGCCATTACCACTTCTGCAATGCAGTTTTCTTAGCTAAGAAAAAAGCCAGCTATTGCATGAACTACCGAGTTTCTGCATGACCCAGCAGCATCACAATGTCAAAGTCTTGATCAAAATAAAATAAAATAATTGAGTAACTGCTGAAAAACATATGTAGCATTTTTCTAGCATTCCAGGAAAAAATAGTATCAGCAACATTATATGCAATACATTGGAAAAAATGTCAGCTTGCTACTTCAGGTCTCTATCATGATCAGAATAGCCACTAGTTTCTACTTAGCCTACCTTCTCCATTAAATTAGCACTTTCAGCCAGCACTGTGCTAATCTTGAGAATCTATTACCAGAAAATTCCAAAACACTGTCAAACAATTCATATATTATTAAACCTAAAAAATGCAGGACCACTGTCAGGCACTAAATCAGGAAACCATTCTGTCAGAGTTTTAACATGGTCCAAAACCAAAAGAAGTATGGACAAAAGTTCATAGCAGATACACTTATTATTGTATTTAAGAAACAGGAGCCTATGTCTTTAAAACACATTATCAAGCTTACTTCCCATTTTGTAGTTCAGAAACTAAATTGGTCAGATATTTCATGAGTATGTGTGTGTGGTGAAACCAATCTACCACACGTGAGTTTTTGTGCACGCACACTTTTGAGTTCTCAGACAACTTCTGAACAAACTACTCTAAGAATTTTCTACATGAGTGATTAGAACATTTATGAATAACTAAGTCCTTCCTAGTTTGTTTCCAACTGTGTACAGAAACAAAATAATGGCCTATAGCAACTTTGTTACAAAATCTGAATGCACTTCCTTGTACATAATACAACAAAGTGCTTGAGACTAATGGTGGTATCATCCATTACAGACTTAACTTTACAGTACATTTTCCTCTGCAATAGGTAAGCTAAGTCCAACATTAAAACAACACTTTGCAGATTCAGTTGGGAACAGATTTCAACAATGCTGATTTTCCAGTTTCCTTCACTTCCAAGGTGCACAAAGTTTTCTAGAATGTAATAGCAACCTAGCAACCTGCTGTTACTTTTATGGCAGTGGATTTTTAGAAAGCTATTTTGGGTAACATCACTGTTGACATCCTCTAAACCTTCAGCCACCTTGCAAGTACTCTAGCAGAAGTTACACCACTTATACAAATATATGGATAACAAATGTTTATGCTGCCTTGGAGAAAGTAAAAACAACAATAAAAAAAGATGAGACAGACATTAAGGGCTACCTTTTAGTACAGGAAACCCTGGCAGAAAGCTTCAATTATCACTTGAAAAAAAGTGATACTTTTACAGTGATACTACTGAAAGACAGTCTGCTCTAGAAAGATTTTTTGCCTTGGGTTTTAGGTGGAGGATATGCAAAAAATGACCATGGAAAGGGAACTGTCTGCCTCATTAGGAGGCAATACTCCCTTTCATTTACAAAGTGCTAACTGGTCTAAAGACAGGTAAAAAAAGAAAGCCAAGATAGGCAGGTTCATAAAGAGGGACTGTCTGCAGCTTTGGGCTAAGACCACACTTCCAGAACTCTGGATATCCTGGAGAGAACAGACTTCTTTCCAAGGTTCAGTCAGCAACCCAAATAACTGCAACTGGGATGTGAAGAAAGGAAGACTTTACACTACCTCAGCATCAAGCAGTAGTTACAGTCTTAGCCAGTTAATTTGTATCTTATTTGTATACAAGTGTTACAAACAAGAATATTTGCATAGCAAGTCTAAAGATGTAAACAAAAATATTAATGAGAATTAAATTAAGAATAAATACAGAAATACTATTTTATTAAATATCTTCTACAGTATGATGAAATACAACACTAGAGCTTTTTTCACATCATCACACAGGCAAAGCCAAAATGGTAAAACCTGCAGGATTTGAACATATAAGCTTAATTCACAGAACCATAGAATCTTAGGGGTTGGAAGGAACCTCTGGAGATCATGTAGTCCAACACCCCTGTCAGAGCAGGTTCTCCTTAAGCATGTTGCACAGGATGGTGTCCAGAGAGTTTTTGAACATCTCCAGAGATGGAGATTCCACCACCTTCTTAGGCATCCTGGTCCAGTGCTCCACCACTCTCAAAGTAAAGAAGTTCCTCCTTATGTTTGAATGGAACTTCTTATGTTCCAGTTTGTGCCTGTGACCTCTTGTCCTGTCACTGTACACCACTGGGGAAAAAAAAAAAGCCTGGCCCCAACCTCATGACAGCCACCCATTAAGGAGTTATAAGCATTGATAAGATCCCCTCTTAGTCTTCTCTTCTCCAGGCTAAACAGCCCCAGCTCTCTCGGCCTTTCCCCATAGGAGGGATGTTCTAGGCCACAAATCATTTTTGTAGCCCTTTTCTGCACCCTCTCCAGAAGTTCCCTGTCTTTCTTAAACAGAGGAGACCAGAACTGTACACAGTACTCCAGATGTGGTCTCACCAGGGCAGAGTAGAGGGGGAGGAGAACCTCCTTTGACCTTCTGGCCACACTATTCTTGATGCACCCCAGGATGCCTTTGGCTTTCTTGGCCACAAAGGAACAATGCTGGCTCATGGTCATCCTGTTGTCCACCAGGACTCCCAGGTCTCTTTCCACAGAGCTGTTTTCCAGTACATCACTCCCTAACTAATTACATCACCAGTTCTCTGGTTTGACTAACAGGAGTGTGAAATTAGCTACTATGTTCAATACTGCATTTCCAACAACCCAAGGTCCACACAAAACAGCAATTGCTAAGTCTTCATACTCATCAGTAACAGAAAGGGGATTATTGAGGTCTGAATATTCAAGGACAGGAAATTCTTCTCCACAGCTTATTATCAAAGTAACCCATTTCTCTACATTATGCATTATGAAAGGTATTTAGGTTTCCTTAAAACTTCATTGCTAATTGCTACACAAACATTTGTTTCTTCAAAAGAACCAAACTACAGCACAGAACACAGAAACTGCCTGGTAACCCTCTGGAACTCTCAAAGCATATGCCTTTAACAGCCTTCTTCACATAAAAGCACACAGTTAAATCATCCTAGATGGTTTCTGCACACAGTTGTTAAATCATCCTAGATGGTTTCTGCACATGCTCATGTGCCAAATTATTAACTCAAGAACTGGTGATACAGACAACCCAGGACACACCTTGTTCTCTTTGTGAGATTCCTGGAACTTACCCCTGAAAATTATTTGTTTTGCTAAGAAAAGCTGATTTGCAGGAAGATTCTCTAATTCAAATCACAATTTCAGTAAGTGAAGATTCTTTACATGTATGAGTAGACAGAAAAAAAGATGCAAGTGTCCTTTGTGCTCCTTAGCACAACGAAATCCACTTTCCAGTAAAGTACTGTCATCAAGGTACACATGATGTGTATATTATAGATGAGAATTAAGTGGGCACTGCACTCCAGATTTTCCAAATAACAGTAGCACAATTATCTTTCTCCTGCTGGTTATGCTTTTTATATAAAAGCAGCCAAATCTGAAGCAAATACATTGAAGATATTATTAGACTGAGGTGCTAGACACAAAAGGTGTAAAGTTGCCACTAATTAATCAATGGAGTTCAAAACACAAGTCCTGAGTAGATTTCTAAAATGAAAAACTCCTTTGAAAACACTTCAAAGACAAGACTATCATTTTTATTAGAGAGGTGAACTCTACTTAAATGTGGCTATCCCTAGATGAAAATTCAGATGCAAGGAGTAGGAAAATACAGTCTATTTATGATTATCACCTGAAAATGGTAGAAAATACAACATCTTACAAAGTGAATCTTAGCAATTACAGTCCTTGCTAGGGAAGAAAAAAAAAAAGATAAAAAAGCTAGGAGAATTGCTTCTTATGCTTTACTGGTGGATAGTGACAACCAGAAGTTTGATGAAAGCATTCTCAAAACATTTTCTGCTATTAGGCAACTTATCACACCAAAAGATGCTTAATATATATTATTAAGTAAGTTCTATTTTACTTTTTTGTTCTCTTCTTAGGTATATTAGCTGCAACAGTGTGTTTCCTTTGACCAGTCAGGCTCTGAATGGATTCCAGAATGGATTCAGACTGGATTCCAGAAAGACCCATATCAACATAGATCACTGCAACATATTTGGAAAAAAACCTAAACAACAAAAAACCCTCGAACAGTGAGGCACCAGAAGCCACCACAGACAGCTGAATAGAGTGACCCTCTATTCAAAACCAGAAGATACTGACAGGATAGGGAAAGGGGATATGGAATATCTGGAAGCATATGGGTATGCAATATGCTGGAATCAATCTTCAGATGAGACACACAGTTTCAAATGCTATCTGTTATACAGGCTAAGTCAGAGCCTTCTGCAGAAGGACTGCCCAGCACACCAGAGCAGGAAAGACTCTAAAGAGCTTTTTGAATTCACCTACTTTGTCATTTGGATCTGTTTCTTCTACCCAAGGAAGAAACTGAACCCTAACTGTAAAGTGAAAAGACAAGGAAGAAACTCCTGAAGTTTTCAGGAGTAAAGTTTTAAGGCAATTTACCTCATTTGAAGCCAACAAGCAATGAGTCACTGTTACAGCCTCCAGTAAGCAAGAAAGCAAGCTAAGAATGAGGAGGCAGCTCCAGTGAAGCTCTCATTTCATTTGGATCAAAGAAGCACATTGAGGCCAGCTCTGTAAATGATATCAAGTCACTAGGTTCTGTGACAACAGCAATGTGGACATTACACACCCATACAGGCCTTCACTTCTCTGCACTTGACCTCTGCTTTCTTAATGCTTTCCCAAGCCACCATCCTCTATGACTGAATGCTATAGGACCAACATGATTAGCATCAAGCTATGCTTGTACCACAGTCTATTGCAGAACATAATATGGACCACAGACACTCAAAAGTTAATTTAAAAGCTGTTGTATTAGTAGAATGAATCACTTAAGGGAAGCTTACTTTCACTGAACTTGGTGCTTCAGCAACAAGGGTGAAAACCAGTTGCTTAAGAATCCATGAAAGTTTAGTTGTTTCACACAGATTAAAAAAACCCCCAGCCAATCTATCTCCAAAATTAGCAAAGGATTTTAACAAGTTGAAAAAGTAGGTATCTATACCAAAAAAATGACAGATAATGTATAAAAAAACCCCAGGTTTTTTTGTGGGTTTTTGTTTGTTTGTTTGGTGGTTTTTTGTGATTTGTTTTTGTTTTGGTTGGTTTGGGGCGTTTTTTGTTTGTTTGGGTTTTTTTAGCTCACTTGTCAAACCAGGAATGAAATTAAATGATCTGGGGTCTCCTCTTGGGAGAGGGAGATGTCTCCTTCTCTCATGG
This sequence comes from Galbula dea, assembly GCA_013399015.1. Lineage (NCBI taxonomy): Eukaryota > Metazoa > Chordata > Aves > Piciformes > Galbulidae > Galbula > Galbula dea. The sequence goes on from VWZX01000359.1 coordinate 600,016, forward strand.
CTGCTACTGGGTATTTTGCACAGTCCTCTGGAAATGACAGGAACAAAAGGATTGCAGCAATACAAGGAGGGATCAGTTTCCTCCTCTTACACACTCATGCTTGCTGCTGTACAGACAGCATGCTTGCTGACCTGAATGTTCTGCTGGACTGGGAACTGATACTTCACCACAAAACACTTGGGCAGAGAACTGTTTCCATCTCTTTCTGAAAGCTGCTAGAATTGCAGTTAAGCACACACTTTGTCAACACTTGCTGTCTTGTGGCTCAAGAGCTTGAAAATTACAGACAAGCTCAGACTGAAAACAGTTAACAGGACCTCTGTACTTAGGAATTAATTAGATTTGGTTGTTTTAGGATCCACATAATTGAGAGCAAGGGCGCACTCAGGCCAAATCACTTCTGGCAGAGTCTTTCCCCAGTACTACGTCACACCCTGATTTTGCAACCTATATCCACTGCTGCCAAACAGAGAGTAATGCTTCATTTAATCCACACCCTTGTATAATTTGGCTGAGAGCACTTCCTTTAGCCTGAAGGCACAGCAGTAATTAACCTAACATACACCAATTTCAAGTAAATATAAATGGTGTTCTTTTGATAAAGTTTTTGGAATCTTCAAAGATTGCTGTTATTGTGCTCTGTAGTTAGGGTAATTTTTAGTGAAACATTTTAATTAACTTGCCTAGAAGAAACATGAAAAAGAACACATAATAAAGGAACATGTGTATCTTTGATCTCAGGATAAACAATTTGAGCAAGTTTAAGTAGAAAATACAAACTCTTATGCCATTTATAACATCTTATCAAACAGATAGAGGAAACTGGATAACCAATCTTTTAAAACAGAAGAACTAGATTGTCATTAATGTTAATGGTTTTGTCTCTATAAATTTACTATTCTCTTGGAACATTTTTGTGGTTAGATGAATCTATTTATACATCTTTTGCTTTCAAATTAAAAAAAATCATTTTTACTATGAATTTTATATATGTAAACACTCAGGTCTTCTACCTTAAAACAAGGTCCTGTATTCGAGCCAAAACTCTGACATTGGCAACTGCTGTTAGTGGCACAAAAGGGCCACAGAGCTCTGAGGAAGTTCCTTCCTCTGCAGAATCACCTGAGCTGCCTGTAAGTCATGGGGAGGGCATGGCTGTGTCCTGGTACTCTCAGTTTTTATTTACTGCCAAAGCCAGCTGCAAGGTGGAATCACAGACTCTTGTCCCAGAGATACCTCTAGTGACTCAGCAGAGGGGATAAGATCAGGGAAGTACAAGCAAAATTGGCTGTAGGTGACAACCAAGCCTTCATAACCTATTTGCTCTAAAGAAACAAAGTTTCTTCAAAATGTAAATGCTAAAGCAAAATAGCTTATAAAAGCACCAGAAAGTATTTGAAAAAAGGGGAAAAAACAAAATCTTGTGCTGGATGTTTCTATTGTTTTAAAAGAAAATTACCTTTGAGACAAATATTTAAGCTGAATTTTTCAGTCCTTCCAATTTGCTATGAGCAAATAATAATAAAGTTTTATTTTGTTTCTCCCTTCTCTCTTATACTTTTCCCCTAAGTAAAAGTGAAAGATATGAGTATCTTAAAATGAATGATCACTTACCCTAGGGGAGTTCCCATTCAAATTAGCAGACAGACATAGATAGAAAACATTCTAGACTAATGTTCTGCTTTTGGTAAGAATATTTTTATCAAACTTCACTTTAGTTAACTCAGTTGACACTTGATCAGAAAAGCTCTGTGGTGTTTAGCTGCTGCTTTGTCTCTACTCAGTGTTCTTACCCTCTTTGGAAAAACTATGAGAAAAACTGGTAATTGAATATAAAACTTAATCTGTTATCATAATTTCTGTGACAATGCAGTGCTTTATAGTTAAAACAAAGCCCTGTAATCATTGTAAAGGTATTCTTTTTGGTTAATAGGAGAAAATCTAAAAACCCAGAATAATATACTCAAATAAACTCAGGACTAAAATAAGCCAAGCTTATTCACTTTAAAAGGGCTAGTTTTCTGCACTCACTTATAGCTGTTTTCAAATGGTTTTGTTATCTAAACTGGGGAGTGGTGGGGGTGTTTAAGTAATTCAGTTTCCAAAAGACGGAAAACCTACACACCTGATTCAATCAGAAGCAACTGAATTTTACAATTTGTAGAAAAATGTGAGCACTCTGCAGAGCTGCAATTAGATAGGTGTTCTAATAACAAAAAGAAATTTATACTTCTACCTTTAGGAATGCAAAAGAAAATTCCAGGCAAGATTTCTGTATTTTAGAACTACTGGCTATTAGAATAAGTAAATGAAAATGCCACATTTCAAGAAAATTCCATCCCCATAAAAATGTTCAAAGAATTCTCTTGAAAAACTTTGAAAGGTTAAATTTCTGAAAGATGTGTCAGGCAGGATCAGTTCTTCAAATATATGCAAGAGCTGAAAAGGTGCAAATTGGATAAAACCAGAGAAACATAACTGAAAAGTGAGAGACAAGTATGGGCACATGTATCTTTCATCTGAATGCACGTTCACCCTTTTCAAACACATGACACAATCTACAATAAGCAGATTGTAGCTTGCAGAAAACTAACCATTCCCAGTCCACTCTCTACTTTGGTAGCACCTCTACAGGACATACTAATGGTGTTCTGTATTTCTATACAGTTTAGGACTTAAGAACAATTTGTTGTGGCCTACTACTCAAAAGGCATTTCCCTCAGTGGACTGCCTGCTCACATTGAGGCCATTACAGCTATCCTGTAGTGAGCAGGCAACTTGTGTATCTCCCTCTATAGTAGTAAGGATAAATAGGAAGAGATGAACAGGAGGACACCAGGGAAAAACCTACTAAAATACTTGGGCACAGGCTTCATAATGCCACTTCAAAAAAGCCAAGCAGACTCACTGATACTAGTGAAACTGTGAGACTGTCAGGTTATTAAACATTACTTACTCCCCTTTTGTAAGCATTCTCATATATAAAAGAAAAAGCAGTTTCCATCATCCCCTACTCCTCCCAGCAGCTTGTATTACACTCAAACCACTTTCAACTAATAGTGTGGGTACCAAACCACTTTTAGGTATGTATTTGGTATTCTTCACCATAATATGCTCCTGCCTCCATTTTAAGAAGATGTGGGGCTAAAAAGAAATACCTCAAAGTGACTTAGACTTAGACATCATGGCAAATTACTATACTATTTCCATAGCTCTGATCTGTCCAGCCCTGCAGGCTTAATTGCTTTCCCCATCACAGCAAACTTAAATGAAGCTCTTAGGAGATCTAATGACGCAACATGTTCCAGTTTGACAGAGCTGGTTATACCCAGCTTCTCTCTAGACAAAATTGAGAGTTCTTTTCTTATTTTTATATTCTCCACAAGTAGTCTTTTACACACACTCAAACTTTTTCTTCTAAAAAATGAATATGAAAAGATTTCACTCCTACTTTAAAATTTGCCAAAATACAGTATTTAAAGTAATGTTAGGATTCATAAAATAATAAATAAATAAAAATATGTATTCAGGGACCTGTGTGTCATTCAACTGGCCTGCATGGACTGAAATCTAGTAAATCAATTTCTCCACAGGTGCTCCTACTGGCACTCCTACTAAATAAAAATGGTCCCTCAAGGTCAGCATCACCTAGCTTCAGCACAGTAGTGTGGGAAAACCAGCAATCCTGTTGGCTGTACTGTGTGTTTTCTCTTAGCCATCTTCTGTCTGTCAAGAAACTCTTTCAGTCCTCTCTGAAAATACCACCAACCTGTATCTAAAGATAGCCAGAGATAGCCTACAAATATTGTATTCCATGTTATAATTGAAGTATGTAGTACACATACATGCAACTTTCAATTAATAGATACTCTGTCATCTTTTTTAACATCTATTCAGTCTCTTCAGGACATTTTATTACTGCTTATTCTCAAATTAGAAAGCTAAGCTATTACAACAGTAAAACTGAATTCAATTATTCATTTGATACTTTTAAATGATAGGCTCATACAAACTTTCTTCCCCTAACAGTTTCTTAATGAAGGATGAAAAGACTAAGGCCACACTGAAGTAGCTTGCTACACACACTCTTCATTGAGTGGCAAAAAATGATGTCAGAAGAAAGATGAATACCCCTAAGTCAAACAAAGAGCAACACTGAAGTCCTCCAGGACTGTGGTAGGACTGAAGATAGATATTATGGAGTTGGGGGAAAAGTATGATTCTACTTAAAAAAAAAAAAATCATCACTGATACCAAGATACATATGAGTATCTAACTTTTGACTACAGTTTCTGCAGTATCTCTGCAAAAATGTGACTTTTGCTACTTGATGTACCTCCTGTTTCTGCTTCTGAAATAAGAAAATACTTTAAAAGCATTTAGTTGAAGAAATCATTTTGGTATCTTTGACATAGAACCTATTCCTCTGCTTCAGAATGAAAAAAGCTGCTTTAAATAGTCTATCAAATGTAACAAAACTTAAATGCAAAGTCAGTTTTGTTAATATCTCCAGAGAGCAAGAAAGAGTTCTTTGAAGCTTTCCCTTTATATAGGTGGAAAACACCTTTGACTGTCAGTTGTGTTAATGGGGAGAAAATTTCTCCTTGTTCTCACCCCTGCCAAAGCATTGTGTTTTTTGTTTTTGAGATGTTTTTGAAGATACAAGAACCATCATGTTTCTAGCACATACGTCATTAATTTTTAAGAGCAAGTTTAATTAACTGCTTTTATTGAAGTCAAAATTTTAGTGAAAATATCTGTGCAGTATTTATAGCTGAGCTTCAATCTCCCACATAGCTGCCAGTTAGGGTCACTGCTAATTACAACTACATGAAATCTAAAATTGATTTCAGAAAACATGCCCTGAACACACTGGGAGTTACTGAAGAATCACTGTTGGATAAAGCCTAAGATTGTGGGCCATTTCTTTTATGCCATGCTATGGATCTGCACAACAGTGTCTAAGAGTACAGGAAGGTGATTTCACTGTTCAAAGATGCTTATAGTCTTAGTGAGGGAAGGCAAACGCAACCAGAGGGGATTTTAATGTCTCCTAAAGAATGGGTAATTGAAAGCTGAAGCATTTGTTACCTTTTTCTTTAAAAACAAACAAACAATCAAAACCAACTAGGAAATGGGTTATCCTGGAAGAAGGTATAAAGATGAGAACGTGACAAGGAAAAGAGAGGAATGTGTATGACAAAGTCTGGATAATGCTCCAGTGCAGTGCTGCAGAGTAGCACTACAGCATGGGTAGGATACAATCAGCACTGAAGTATAAGCATATTCAGAACTACCCAGCACAAGGAAGGTAAACCAGGCAAAACCTCAATTCTGACCATCAAAGACAGGTCTTAGACAAATTTTATTAGAAAGAAAAAAAGGCAGAAGAAAAGAAGCACAGCAAGCTTAAACATTACAAACTTTCAGGGCCAGACTCCCCAAAGTGTACTAACCAATACTCAAGTAAGAATAAAGATAATGCTGCTTTACAATACAGAGAAATGTGAGTAGAGTGAAAAACAGGACCAACCATAAGACTCCATGAATCCAAATCACAAATGTAAACCTCAAAGGGGATGACTTTGAGAATGACAAACATCTAGCAAATTTTTCAAACAACGGAAATAGCTATCAGCACCACTGCAGCTTTACTGAGGCAGACACAAAAACCCTGATATGGCAAAATGAGCTACACTCTCAAAGAAGAATTCCAACTGCCAGGCTATCAGGATGGACAGTAAGGACATGTTAAGTCCCACACCTTCCCCTCAAGTTTAACACAATCTTTATGAGAGAAAGGCAAACAACACATTTTCTTAACATTGTTAAATCTTAAGAAATTTCTCTAGTGAAATGCTTTATATATAACACACAAGAAACAATTCATCCATGCCCTGTATCTGCTCTGTGGTGCCTACTTCATTAATTACTGTTCACCAAATTGGGGTTTTTTTTCCAGTAATTCTAACCATACTCTTGACAAAACTTTAAATATATTTCTTGCACAGCACTGTCTAGCATTGATGGGAAAGCAGTACATAATGCTAATCATGAATTTAGCAAGACTTTCAACCCTGTCTCCTGTAACATTCTCATAGACAAACTGATGAACTGATGACCCTTTAAGACAGTGCAGCAGGCTGAAAATTGGCTGTGCTGCAGGGATCAGAGGTTTGTAACCACTCACATGAAATCTGACTGGAGTCCAGACACAAGTGGTGCACTTCAGGGGTCAGTACTGGGGCCTATGCTATTTAACATCTCCTTTAACCACTTGGATAATGGGACTGGGCACACCCTCAGCAAGTTTGTAAGTAATAATAAACTGTGACAAGTGGCTGATACCCCATGGCCATGCTGCCATTCAGAAGGACTTTGACAGGCTGCAGAAATGGGACAAGAACCTCACGAAATTCAACAAAAGGAACTACAAAGTATTGCATTTGGGGAGGAATAATCCCAAGCACCTATCTTTGCACTTTAAAACCAATGGTGAAAGATGAAATAGGTAACTAGATCTCCTGTGTTTCTCTGAAAACAATAATTTGGAGGGCCTCAAAATGACAGAAGGAATTTGGAATTTTAAAAGACTTTCTTACAGGAACATCTATGTCAATTGTGGTCTCCTGGCATTTTTATGGTCTTCATCTCCTAAAAATCTTAATTTTCTCATTGCTTTCACTGACTGCTGAAAGACCATTGACATGTACCTCTTTTTTACTATACTTTTGTTGCATAAATAATATCCTGTATGTGGATCATCTTGAAGTATTAGTCAGTTTTGGAAACAACTACATTTAGAGTGCACATGAACAGCAGTAATGTGCCTCTATGGTTGTTTATGCTAATTAAGAAGTCTCCATCAATACATTTAGATGTGCTTCTGCATAAAGTAAAATTCAAGACAACAAAATGCACTGGTTTGAGCAATATTAGATATAGCCATTTAAAACAACTTAAAGTATAATGTTAATGTTCTTTAAAGGTTTAGTTTACTTATTTTAAATATTCACAATATGTTAGACAGCATATGTATCCTACTGTTTCTGTAAGATTTACAGACTGAGGAAACAAGAAGCATCTGAGGTCTTGCAGAATTTAATTGGTGCATGGTCATTCGCACTGTGAATTAGTGACTCAAAGTGATTCTGAGATTAGCAGTCAATTTTTAGTCCCTGCTAAGGACCCCTCCTCCACTACTCAGAAAAAGTAATCATAACTTGATTTGCAAAGAAAATTGTCTGTCTTTAGCAGGTAATTCTATACAATTAGAGACTGTTCCTAATTTCACTGACATTTTAAATGTCTTAAGTAGAGATTCATTCTCTTACTTCATTATCATCCTCTACTTTTTACTCTTCTCAGAAATACAAACCAAAACCACTTCAAAAGTAAGGTTCCAATTTTCTGTCTTATTTTACAGGTAACACGAAAAAAAGCATGAAATTACCAATTCTATCATTAAATATTGTGATTACCAATACAGCAGATGTTAGCAAAGTAAGTATCACAAAAATGTGTAACATTATTGCTTACCTTTCAACAAAGCCTTTGAATACAAAATGTCTTTAGAAACAACCCTTAAAAATAGATTTAACATAATTGCAAAAGACTGCTAAGCACTAGGGTTCTTGGAAACTGCTTTTCTTGTTACTGTTTTCTCATGTCAGTACATATGCTTTCAAAAATGTCTGTGTTTTTCAGTATCTGTGTTCAAGATACTTCAGTAAGTATTAAATTATCAAAACATTAAGAGAAGCTGGCAATCTCTTACTGTTCTAGGAACTTACAGCACTAGTAAGTAAGTGTATAACTTAAAAAAAAAAGGCATTACAAGGGAATACATTTCTGTACTGGACTGTATCACACTGCACTTTGTAAAAACTATCACATGTAACAACAAAGCCTCACTGAAAGACCTGTGCCACAAAATTTATAGAGGTTGAAAAAAATCTTTATGGGATTTTGTGGGTATATAAGGAACATATCTCTATTCCCTAGAGAGACTGAAGAAATAAAGAAAGAAGCTTACCACTTTTAGTAGTGACTGGATACAGAGGATTCAGTGGAGGGCTCAGAGTGCTTGGCAGTCTTAGCTTGGAGTGCGGTGACAGTGATGATGGCGCAGGAAGCAAGAGATTAGAGCTTGCCTGTAATAGGAAAGACAAATCAGAAAGTGAAGTGTAATTTCCTGGGTTACTTACTGATGCAACATCTAGAAGAGAATATTTGCTTAGTGTAAATAATTATTGAAGTCCAGGAAAAAAATTAGGAATGAAGTTGATGATAAACAACAATTTCAGTGATGGGGTTTTTTGTGTGTGTGTATTTTTGTTTGGTTGGTTATTTTAATATTTTGATAGGCAGACTGAAAAATGATCAAAAGCTATAAACTGTTTTCAACTGTTCACAAGTGGAAACAAACTCTCAAGCAGTGCAAATCAATGGAGTAGAATTATTTGAACTGGCATCTCACTGCATCTTCATGCATAAAAACATAAATATACATATCTGGTTATAAACTTGTGAATGTAAAAATAACTAAATCAATAAAGCATACTTAGACCAAAACACCAGACAGTTCCTTTATGTAAGCTACACACAAAAAAACCTGCAGTCCTAATTTCCATAGCAATAAACATAATGTACTTAAAATTTGGTTTGTTATGGAGTTTCTTGATACACATGCACCTATCACATAGCAAAAACCTTTCCCAGACTTTACTCTTGACATATTATCCAATGCAGCCTATGTAAAAAATATATTACAACAATCACAGTTTCTTCACCTGATCCAACTGAGAATTTTACTGTTTGTTAAACATCTTTTCACTGGCTGCCTTGATAATACAGCCAAAGGGGAGGGAAACAGCCCTTAAATAAAACATTGGTAACTTTCTTCAAACAAAATAGATTCACATGCTAAAATTTTTGAGTTATTTACATAAACCAGCCTTTTGAAAGTCAGGCCTATTTCACATCACAACCTAGAAAAAATGCATGTTGTCACTTAATTCAATTAAAAGTCCATACTCAATGGAGCATTTCTTTTGGTGTCAGTAAACTCTAGATCAGACCTACCCTTTAGTTGTGAGCCAAAGCAGAACAATGATTTTGCACATTTTCAATCAACTGGCTTGTAAATTCTGTTTGAAGAAAGGGGTGAATATTTCTAGAAGAGATATAATTTATGTAACTGATATTTCTGTCATTTAAGGTTTCAGTAAGGCAGAATATGTGGGCACTGGCAGGTGTACTGATATATAGCAGATAATATAGCACTAAGAATGTGTGTTGAGTAACTTAACTGGCCACAGAATCATAGACTAGCAGGTTGGAAGGGATCTCAAGGATCACGTGGTCCAACCTTCCTCGGCAAAAGCAGATTCTATCTGCAATCATCTCCTATTACTAACACTAGGCTTTCATTTTAATGTATCTGGGTTTTGTGTAATAATATAGATTTAATTCCACTGAAAGAAGTCTATAATAAAACCTGACTTTTACTAGTCAAGTACTCTCTGTCATGCAATTGTAATGACTGACTCCAAAACCAACCAGAAAGAAAAGCAAGACAAAAAAAAAATCAGATAAACAATAAAGAACAAGATAAAACAGGCATTAAGGCAGCTAGATTTTATTTCAGTATACAAATTAAACAGAATATTAGTATACAGTAGTTATGAAATGTAAGCAGAATGGACAGGCCTGTTTTTCTGAATAAAACCAAAATCAATCTGCTTTAGTCTTACATTTACATATGCAAGAGACTAGGTTTCATAAAGTTTTCTCTGATACACACAAATATATATGGTGAAAAGACATTAGTTCATGTGTTTCCTCAAACACAGAAAAATCATCTGTTCTGCAAACATGTTGAGCTTAGCTTCCCAGTGTTTTGTCATCTTTCACCCACTGTTAGCTCCAGGGAGAGGGTTTCTGCAGTAGAACAAGTGAAAAGATCTCCCTGCTCCACCAATTTCTTTCTGAGTGCACACTTCAAAACCAGTGATACAAATGAATATTTTCCAGTCAAGTATTCTCATGGGATTCTCTTTCAAATCTGCTATCAAAAAGTTGGTTTTGAACACTACCAGGGAATAAAGGCAGGTTGAATATATCAGCCTTTGGAAATCAAACCAGACACAGCAGAGTAAACTATTCAAAACTAACACTTAACAGACACTTCCCTGGTTCATCCTGGAGGGAAAAGAAATATCAGGAGAAACTTGACTTGATTGGGGTGCTTGAATGAATCATGCAAAAGATATGGAACTGTGTATGGAAATTACCCCTGTACAGCATTTAATTCACTTCTTTTAATTTTCCTGCTGTATTACCCAGATACTTTCATTACACATGCCAAACAGCATGCTTTGAAATCAAATGCAATAGACATGTGCATTGGAAGACTGAATGCATACTCTGAAGATTTAAGAAAACAGGCCTTTTTAAAATGCAAAATACATTCTATCTTACAACTCCTTCCTCTCCATGTCCTTAAAAACAAGATTAAAACCATTTTCGTAAGAGAGATGCTGACCAGAAAGTTTTAAATTTAAGCAGCCTTACAGGAGTGATTCAATCCTCCCATTAACAGCAGTGATGCTCAGCAGAGGTGAGCTATAAAGGACTGCTCCTTGAAAGCAAACATAAAACCAGAGTTTTAATGACCTTTCTGCCACTAGCTTTTCAGTACTACTTAAATCTTTAAAAGACCCAAAGAGGAAATAAAATCCTCAACATTATGTTAGAAGAAGGAACCACTCAGCTAATAAGTGAGGACTAATGATTCAGCAGAACTGTTTCCAGGTTAAGTACACTGCCCTATGAAGAATAATTAATTCTCCTACAACAGACAGAGTGATGAGTACCTACAGAAGAGAGTGAAGCAATCAGTTTTTTGAAATGCAGGCTGTGGGAAGGCATTGCTAAATACCTTTACAACAACGAGTCAAGTTGGCTAAGATAGCCAACCATCAATCTACTTATTTTTTCACAACAGGCTCCACTTGCTTCATGCACAAACCACAGCTTTATCAAAGACACAGCTTACTACTGTTCTGAATTGAGTAGAACTGTTCATGTAGGTTTTGGTAACAAAAAAAGACACCTGCATGATTTTTGTCAAGTTTAAGCACAGCTGATTTGCATCTTCTTTCTTGTGTTAGGGCAGCCCTATGCAAATTCTGCAAATGAACATTTTCAGTGGAACTAGTTTTCACCTTAAAAGTGAATTGCATGAGACAAAACCCAAAATACTGCAAGACCTGACAAGCTGACAATAACAATTTCTCTTTTTTTCCTGAGTATGTAATTTTATGACCTCTGCAATCAATATAAACATCACTTCCATAGATACTTGCAAGTCAAATCAAGTTGGCCAGCTCTATTATTACCTCTTATTCTTTTGGTTTTAGGCTTCCCTTTTGAAACTTTAGGTCTCTAGGACACTGTTTTTAAAGACAATTTTAAAGCATTATTAAACCATGATTCTGCAAAATTTAAAAGTTGACAACTGGATTTGAAATAAAAACAAAACACAAATTCTTCTGTTTTTCCTCAATGCTAGAAGAAAACACATAGGCAAGAGTGCTTAAACTAGGAGTACAGTACTAGAGCTTATATTTGCAATTTGAATCAGGTTTACATATATGTAAAAATGTAAACATTTCTATGACAGTAGCATAAGGAGGATTCCAATGAAGGCTGGGATTCTACTGCAGTTAGTGTCCTGCAATCACTCAAGAGATTCACCTATTCTGACTAAATGGAAAAACTGAAGAAAGCTAAACATTACTCACAGACAAAAGTAAAACATATTTAGTTTGCTTGCCTGAAGTAAGCATGTTCCCCTGATGCTCCTTAGAGTCCTCATACTCAGATCAGAAACTCATCTAGGTGGCAACTAGGTTCCCTCTCAACCTAAGTGCTCTGTTGTTTCTCCCCATAGAAGCCCAGAAGTGAGCAGGGCATAACATATGAAACCTGGAGCTAGAAGGTGCTTGATCCTACAGTTTAGATGTAGCCATTGTCTACAGATGATATGTCTCACCACACAGTAATTGTATATATTCAGTTCCTTAGTTTCACCAGAGGGTTCTGGCATTTCAACTACAGACTTACCACAAAAGACTTTTCTTCCTCTTTTTTTTTTTTCTTTTAGAAAAAAATATTGAGAAGAAATTAAGATTACTATGAACATTTGGAATAGTAAGCTTCTTTCTTTTAGCCACAAGCAAAACCTAATTATTTATACAAGACACAAACCAGTTACATACAGGCTCAGTTATACACAGGCTGTGTAGACTCAGTCATGAAGCACAAAGATTAAGACCTTTCCTGGATTGGATAAAACTGGCATTTCAGCACATGAACATGCCTGGATATACACATTTTAGCAGAACTGGCCAGTGTCATCACCAATAACAGTCAAAAGCAGATTTGTCTTGTTTATTAGCAAGAGACAAAAAGATTTACCGTGTAAACTGTGACCTCATCTGTAGTTGTTTATGATTCTTGCTATCAAAGAATATATGACCACCAATAAAAAAGTAAATCCACTACTTTAGCAGTTCCATCTGAAAAATGATAAATGTGGGGGGTTTTTGTGCAAATGAAAAATACATGTAACCTGTCAGATACAAAACACACCCAAAGATACATGTCCTATGATTTTATTTCTCTTCCTACTAAGGAAAATAGTCACCAAAAATTCTGACTCACATCTTGACAAATACATATAGAAACCAATTCCTCTATACCTATTGGTAAAAAACACTAGGACGTGAATCTAAATACAGCATACAGTTTCAAGTAATGTAACCACTCAAACATTTGTAACCTCTTCCCCTCCCTGTCCCAATCCCCCCTCAAGTATTTGCTTAGACTCTGTTTTTCCCATCATCTAAAATCCTTTTTTGGTAGATTTTTTTTTTCTCCACAGAGATATTAAAAGCAATACATTTCTGTGCAATTATTCTAAAAAAAGTATAACTACTCTGAAGTTCAATAAATTATTTATAAAATCATGCAGTTAAACAAAAAGTGTAATCTAATTTTTTGCCTTATACATTAATGTTATGTGTAATCTTGTATTTCTTATCTAATATTCTCTTCTGCTTATTCTAGAGATTAACTGTAACAAAACCATACACAAATATTTAAAAAAAAACCCCAAAAATGAACAGAAAGACACAAACAAAAGAAACAAAAAAAGCCACCCTGACCAGTTTTCCCCAGAAACAGTTACAATAATTAAGGTTCCCAGAAAGTTATTATCCCAGTCTTCTTCCTCAGAGGACAAAAGACATCCAGAAGAGTAAAAATAATTTCTTCTGGAATGTTTTCCTGGAGTACTTGTTCCAGACACAAGATTACATGCTCCATTCTCTCCACATTGTGCCTCTCTCTGACCTATAAACAACTTAAAGATACCAGGACTCACTTGTAGATGAGAAGGAACAAAATAAGTGGAAAAGAGAAACAAAGTTTGCTTCCTTGTGAGAGGTCACATGTATTTGTAAAGGCAGCAGCAACATGCTACCATTATCCACACCAGATAAGAGTGTGGTATTTCATATAGAGGTCCATCGTGACCCCACAGCCCAGAAAGCATAGACCTGTGGGATAGCTTTCTTTTGGACAGTTTCAAAGGACAGGCATAACAGGGATGTCCAGGACAGGGAATCAGACTACATCTAATCCAAAACAAAACAAACAAGTATGATGAGAGTAGCTAGAGCATCCTCAGAAAGTTTGCTGGTGGTACACTCTACCCCTTCATCCAGGTCACTGATGAATGTATTGAATAGCATTGGACGCAGTATGGGCCCCTGGGGGACACCACTAGTCACAGGCCTCCAGGTAGACTCTGCTCCACTCCAGAAGACTATAGAAGACTATATAGTTCTGGAAATGAATTAAATTTGACTTACCAAAACAGAATCAAGTTTTTGCTTCACTTTCTGCATTCTCATTGATGCTCTTGCAACACTGACAAACTGATCTGCTGGAGACATCACTGAACCTTTTTGTGCAGGAATTTCAGAAAAGCTACTAGAGAACTGTGGCCCTCTTGGTGCAGCTGTGGAGAGTGATGAATTGAGATCTTTTACAAGTTCAGCTTCCTGTTGTGCAACTGTAGAGATAACCAATATTAAAGTGTCAGGTAAAGTCTTACATTACCATGGGGAAAAAAAACCCCCAAGAATGATCACTGTCATTGTGCCAGTCATGTCTTCAGCCAAACACCACCAGAATCTGTAGCAAGTGCTACAGGGAAAACATGAAACTAACAGGAATTTTTTCCCACACTACTCCATTTCCCCCTAATCCTCCTTCTGTTAGTTGTTCAGTGAGTCTCACACAGAACTGTTACTTTTGTTTCACTCACAAACAATACTGTTCTCCATGTAGAAATAATGGGGGGAAGTAGGAAAAGAGAAAAAAATTTTTCCAAGGCAGGAAAGTTCTAGACCTTGCACCAAGTTCAAGTCAGCTATTTTACTAGGCATTCCTATAAGGTAGCCTATTCTAGAATAGGGTACTTTGGATAAAAGTCATCCAACTGTCATTTAAGCAAACTGTCTGACTTTTCCATTTTTTGTACTGGTGTCTCAGTCAACAAAGGTTAAAAGAATTCTTCACAAATGTTTTTTCCAGGATATTCTTAAGACTGTTGGTGTACATAAAACCCACAGCTGTTGGCAGCCTCAAAACTGTGGCTGTGACTAAAATCAGTATTACTAACACTGAGGCAGTAAGACTATCTTCTGAAAGCAATGTATGGGCTTTTAACCAAAAAAAAGGAACAAAAAGTTATTAACAGACAATGTAGAAAAGATCACAATCTATCTTACTGTCACCAATGACGTAGTTAAGCCATCAGATGATACAATTAACTACCAGTGTGCTATCTGTGAGATGTCTAAATGCACACATACACATATATATACCCTACTCTATTAGCTTTTTAAAGACTCACTGTCTGCTGAACAGTTAAAAAGTTTTACAAGAATCCTTCCCCCAGAAAATTTCCATTGCTTTCTAGAATGAAGATATATTACTAGGTTGCAGTTTAGCACTGAATATTGATTGTAAAGTCATTCCACTTTATTTTCCTGTAAAAGTCAATCAGTTCAAGAGCCAAATAACCTACATTGTGAAATTTGGTATGAGTAATCTCATTACTATGTATTATTTCAAAAGAAAATGTATTAAGACAGGATTAGCTTTACAAATCTATGTTCACTGCAAATATAATTTAAACAACAATTTGTTACAGATACACAAAATCTATTGCATAACTCTTATTAACATTATCTGCTGTCTAGATGCAACATGACATCCAAAACTACATCCTTAATTGAAACAATGAGACTGTTAAAGCTAACCACAAAAACACAACTACCAGTAAAGGTTGCAAAGGACAGTCTAAATTTTATTTGATTTATCAAAACCTCAAAGTTAGCATTTATCACTATCTTCTCTTTAATATAACATGGGGAATAAATACATCTGTCACTTCCTGGAGAAGGCTGAGTGACCTTATCACTCTCTTAAGTTACTTGAAAGGAGGCTGTAGAGAGGCAGGTGTTGGCCTCTTCTCCCCTGTGACTAGCAAAAGGACTAGAGGGAATGGGTTCAAGTTGTGCCAGGGCAGGTTTAGATTAGATATTGGGAAAATTTCTTCACTAAAAGAGTGGTGAGGTATTGGAATAGGCTGCCCAGGGAAGTGGTGGAGTCTCCATCCCTGGAGGTTTTCAAAAAGTGGGCAGATGTGGCACTTAGGGGGATGGTTTAGGGATAACAGTAGTGTAGGGCTTTTGGTTGGACTTGATGATCTTGAAGGTCCTTTCCAAATGTGATGATTCTATAATCACATCACAGATGTTACACCACCTGCTTATTAAAACAATTTGTACTCCCCCATTCATTTCTATATAGCTCCTCAACATAATTTTCTAACTTCACCATCATAAAACACCAAGATTTCTATTAAAGTGTTCATTAATTTTCAGAATGATAGTGTTTTCTGGCTCCATAAACCAACTTGATACAGAAAAGGAGCTTTTAAATACCTGTGTGATGCTGCCTATATATGATAAAGTGCATATGATAAAGATCACACAGGATGACATACAGTAACACATTTAAACTTGAGTTTGCAAGGGACCTCTGGTGATTGGTTAGGCCAAAGCCACTGCTCAAAGCAGGGTTACCTTAGAGCAGGTTGCTTAGCATCAAGGTCTAGTTCGGTTTTGCTGTGTTCCAGGATAAAGATATATGTTACCATCAAATGACTTTTCTTTTTCATTCAGAAGAAGTACAAATACAAGCAAATCACTTCTAAAGCCAAAATATCTACAGGTGTGTATCAAGAAAATTTGTACTGTACCTTTATAATCATAAATGTACACAAGTATTGGCTGGTTTTGACCAAAGGCACAAAATGACACCATGTGTTCATGTGGATGAAAGGCAACATCACGAAGTGGAGATGTGAAGGAGAGTTCAGAATATATGGCCACTTGATCTCCTACAGAAGTCAAATATGTTTATTAATAACATGGAAATGTATTTGATACAGCAAAATAACAGTTGGTTAACACTTGTTTAGCGCAGTGCAGCGACTGCCACTGTAAACAAACATACTTCAGTCAATTTCCTTAGTGACAAGTACTATTTGGCGTAAGACAAAAACATACTGCATGCTTTTAAGTCACTGAATAAGACAGAAGTTAGTGCTTTTGCAATAGCTGCAGGAAACCCCAGAGGATGCATCAGGTTAGCTGAGTTGTCTTGCTCTGATAAGCCAGTTCTGGAAAGGTGGCGTTCCACAGTATTTGTTTGTGCTTGTGTTTTGCCAGAGATCTCTATCTTAGTTGTGGATCTCAGTTATATAACACTGGCAATAGGAGCAAAAGTTGAGCACAAAGTTATTAAATATAAATAAAATTAGCTCTTCAGCTAATGGCATTATGAATGCAAGTACAGTGTGCAAGCACGAGTCAAAGGCCACTGAAAACAGACTGATAACAAAGTTCCTCCCTCCTTTTACTTTTAAAAAGTTTTCAGTCAAACTATGTAGTTGCATAGGAGTAAGCTAATCTAGTTGGAAACGTGGAAAGAAATTCAAACCAGCACTGTTAGTTAGCTGCCAGTTCTAAACTATTTTTTCTTTTTAAAAAGTTTAGATCACAATTTGAGACAGACTGTAATGTCATCAAAGCCAAACAGCCTTCTACTGTTGTTTCTGTCCCTTTTACCTTGCTGTAGAACAAAGATGACAAACTTTTTATCTTACATTTGCTTTACGTTTTTCCAGAAAGGTCTTGGTAGCTACTTTGAAACTACTCAATTTTGGAAACAATTAATGAAAAAACCTTATATTCCAAAGGCTTAAACTATTCAGAGTCTCTGACCACCACTGGGAAACAAAGCCTACTTCCCAAATCTAAAAAGACACAACAGAAAGACTGGTTTAACTTAAAACATTTTTGTGCATTCTGTTTTAAGATACTCTTCCACATGTAAAGAACTGTAACACAGAAAAAGCTGAGCTTCTGGTGCTCCATTCCTGCTGGATACTACAAATGTTACCTCTGCCTGTTAATTTCCTCTAGGCAATTAAAGTGTTAGAGATTTAATAAGAGCTATTTAGAAGTTAAAGCTAAGGCTTCAGGATTTCATAACATCTTTCTGAAGTTTTATTCCATCCCAAAAGTGTTTCAATAAAGCTTAGAAAATCCTTTCCCTGTCAGCCTTGACAACTTGGCTTAAGACCATGAAATAATTAGTTACCTGTTTCTGGATTCCAAACATAAGCTTTTCCATCTTCACTTCCAGAAAATAGGAAAGTACCACATGGAGTTAAGGTGCTGTGAATCTTTTCTCTGTAATTTGTGGCACCTATGTATTTCTTTGTAGCCAAGCTAAAAATAAAGAATAGGTTGCAAATGTAGCAGATCCTTTCAGAATAGACAATGTAACTTTTTGTGTCAGTTCCCCCATCTTTTCCTCAGAAAAATCAATATGCTTTGCATCCCAAACCGATTTGCAAGCAACCATCTTTTGCAGAGTGCACTGCTTACCTTTTCTTTCCCCTAGCTTTCATAATGCAGCTGAAATTACAGCTGAAAGTGTACATGAAAGTGTACATCCTTTTCTTTCAGCAGGAAAAGGAAATACTCAGATCTAGAGAATGGCTATAAATGTAGTAATTTACATTTTCTTGATCCTGGGCTTTACAAAAAAATGGGGAAATTGGCACTATCACTCCAAGCTCTGCCAAAAAGGTTTTTGTTATGGTTCCTGAGCTTGATTACATTCCAAGAGTGCTTAAATTTATCCAGCAGCTCTCTTTAGCTCTTCACACTAATGTCTTCTTGGTTAGAAAATCAACAGTAGAATCAACAAATTTCAGGTGTCAGTATTGATTTACCATTAACATTAATATTTTTAATATTATTTTGCAACCTAGGTATCCTAATCTTTTTTCAGTGAAACACTATTGTTCAGCATAGCAATAATGACCTACTAATGACCTACTATCACACAGTTTGTAGGCACTGAGAGAATCTACAAAGGGATTTAAAGATTAAGCCAGCTTGTAAGAAGCTATCTCAAACACAAGGTGAAGTGTGGAAAGAGACAGGAAAGATCAAAATCAAGATTAATACAGCAGCAGTACTAAAATTCAGAGTCAAGGCAAGAATGGCAATAGGCCATAACAGCACTCCAAGACAGAAGACAGTCATTTTAAAAATGTGTTACTGCAGAAAAAAAATGGAAGTACACTGGGAGAAGTGCAGTGCACTTGATACGACATCAAAATTATTTTTAACAACATCTGAATAATTATAACCTAGATACAATTCTATTTGGCAAGCAAGAGAAAAAGATGCTTTAATTATTACAGTACAAGACCATATTAGCCCCCCAAAAAAGTTTTAGCTGTGTGAATAAGAAAGATAGTATCTGTGAAATGTCATGCAGAAGAACTCTGCAAGATGTAAAACTAACCTGCATATGAAACCCTAAGGAGAAGTCTGAACCAAAACCAAATCCCTCAGCACATACCTGAGTGACAGGACAGAAGCATTATCCAAAAAGATCAAAAAAAGCAAGTTGAGAGAGGAAAGTTAAGAACAACTAGCTGTCAATCAAAGTCAACTGTGTTGATCTGTGACCTCCACCCCCTCTTTTCTCATGCAGAGAATGAACAGTTAATGTTGACGTGTAAAATTATCACTGCTGGGTATCTGACACTGTGGTTTATTGATAGACTCAAGCCAATGTAACTGGGCTGTGGTCAAAGCAGCAGTCCTGCTGCTCTCTTCTCCACCCTCATTTTCCCAGGCTCTCCCTCGTTTCTTGTCTAGTGTTTGGGCAGCTATCAGATGAGTTAGATCAGATAATTGATTAAAATGAAAATTAATCATTTGTGTTTGCAGGCTGATTTTCAGGCCGATCAGTTCACTGATCTGACCTACCCTGCACCAAACAGTCTCTAGAGCTGATAAAGGGGAAATCCTGGGAATATATGGCCAAAGGTATGGGAGATAGGAGAAGATGGCGTGTCCTTTGGATAAACTGGCTTAAAACATTTGTGAAACTGCACACCATATTAACCCCTTCTTAGTGATTAATATACATATCCATTTTTCTCTCTCAGACTTAAACTCTGCAGTTTTTAAGAATGGTAGTGACAGAATACAGCTTCAAAAACTACAGCTTCCCTCTGTTAACCCACTGATTTCACGCTTCTATTGGGTGGATAGTTTAGCCTTCTAGCATAGCCATTATTATGTATTATTTACAGTAAAAAATGAAGCGTGCACTATAAGACTGGAAAGCCTTCACCTAGTTCAAACATCCAATCCACTAAGTTTGATTTTCTGAGAGTACATATACGTACAAAAGTATGTTACAAAAGAATGTAGTTTCTCGTGCTGTGAGAGTGTAAAGGTATTTCTCCCAGGAAATTTTATGCACAGCATGAGGGACCTTGCCTGGCAAGGGAAGGGAACCCATGAAATTAAGGATGAAACATTTAAAAAGGGGTTTCAAATCTTTAATGTGACTTTCCAGATGAGAACAGTTCAGATGTGTCATGTGTGTAATTGACAGGAGGGAGATTCCCTCAGTTTCACTCAGTGAAAGGACAAGAGGGAATGGGCACTAACTGAAATATAGGAAATCCTGTTTAAAATTAAGAAAAAAACTATTGAGAGTCGATGAACACTAGAACACACTGAGCACAGAAGTAGAAAACTCTCCATCCTTCAAGATACTCAAAACCCAACTGGTCAAAGCTCTGAGTAACATGCCCTCATGCTTTGATTTTTGGAGGTTGGACACTCTCCAACCTCATAGACTCAAGTGATTCTGTGATGCTCTTGTTTTTAATTGTAGTTTATTATTAAAGAATAATGTTTATAACTATTAAAAATGAGACAATTATCAAAAACTAAGTTTAAAATATCTTATGGCCTGCTTAATATACCATAATATGCACATCATTGCATTTTTCAGTACTCTTGACAATCTTCATTCCATTTTGTCATCGAATTACTCTTCCCAGAGTCTTAAATTCAAAGTTATTTTCACACCCAGACTGCATTTTCAGAAGTAAATTCAATCTTTAGGAGACCAGTGTTTTCTTCATGCCACCTTAAGCTCCCAAGTAATCTAGTAATTTCTGGATACTCAATTCTAAAAGACTTATGCAATACAAAACAAAAGGCCTGTAATACAGCAGTGTTGTGAAATCATTTCCTAACCCTAATATTGCTATCCTTGATTGTTAGGACATCTTTCTTCTTCACAGCTATACATTTAATAGTTTTATGGTACTCTCTTTCCCCAAGTAAATCTTAAACCAAAAGTGAAATACCCACTTGTCACCAAAAATCTACTTACAGTCTGAGATCCATGATTCTCAGGGTACTGTCTTTGGCATGGATTAATAAGCGCCTTCCATTTGGATGGATCTCCAAATGATTTATTGGTGTTCCTTTAATATCATTTTCTTTTATTTCCTACAGAAAGAAGGAAAATAAAATAAAAAGATTACAACTTTGTGTTTTAAACCTCAAGCACATTATTATTCATTTTTCTCTTGCATTAAAAAGTTCCATTTGTTTAGGGAAAAAGTTTGTTCCTATATTCAGGCACTACATCCTAGGCAATCGACTTTTCACAACCACAAGGCAGATTCTGCTGTCACAATGAACTTCTGAAGCACAGCTGACAACAGAAATGCTGACTGAACATTAAGCCTGCCAGGTATGAACAAAGGTGATTTTTAAAGCCTGTGATCTATTTTATTGTTGTCTCTAGAGAACAAACCTAACAAACTAGAGAACAAACTGAGGGATTATCACTTATCTGTTACTACAGTGCTATTAAACCTCAAGCATGTTCATGGGTCACATACAAAAAATTGAAGTTACAAAACAACTCAAAAATTTTAAGTCAGTGAATCACAGCATGTCCTATCAACTTTTTGGTACTGCTATTTAAAGAAAATACACCTTTTTAGTTAAACAAAATTTAATTTATAAAAAAGTTTGAATTCTAATCAAATGTCTAGATTTGGTACGTAAAAATTACAATGCCAGCTTAAGAAATCCATATACCTTGTTAATCCTCCAGTGTTGAAACAGCTGCTGAGAATTTCCTTTGACAGATGTATCCCACATTATTATCAGTCCTGAACTATCTCCTGAGAACATGTGGAGCCCTGTGAAATAACAGTTTATACATAGAAGAATAACACAGAAAAGAATTAATAAAAAACCCCAACTTTTTTCTGCTATTTTTGTAAATAGAAGAACACCAATTCTTTCCTCTCTTTTGCTATCATGTGCTCATTGCAAATACATTTTGCTCACACTGCATGACATAAGTTGATACCCTAAATTTAGATTCAGCACTTAAGTCAGACACCAAGGTGCTGAATACTCGTAAGTTTTTCATTTTTACTCATATTCTAGAACCAGTAAAAAATGAGCATTTATTTCTCTATGAGCTTCACATGATAGCTTAATACTCAGCTGAGCATCTTGAACAAGA
Organism: Galbula dea; assembly: GCA_013399015.1. NCBI lineage: Eukaryota > Metazoa > Chordata > Aves > Piciformes > Galbulidae > Galbula > Galbula dea. Next base: position 622,099 of record VWZX01000359.1, read on the forward strand.
ACAAATAGTTTTCCAACAGTTGTTCTTAAATGAACCAGAAATTCTTTATAAAAATGCAACTTTCCTCCTCATAGTACCTACTCCAGTGAATACCTCCAAACTGAACTACCTAATTACTAATGATGTCACTAATATTAGAAAAAGTCAAACACTTCCAAGTATCTTTAACTCTTCCCCCTCTTCACTAGTACCCGTTGGTACATCTCTCTCACTCACTTTCAGCTGTTAAACTCCCAGTTACCATTATTCACAATGGTCAAATCTCTGTCCTTTTCTCCCATTTTTTCACATTCTCTATTTGAAAAGTTTATCACCCTTCCATTTCTTCAGCCTAGCATTAAAATTCTTAAAATCTAATTACTGCTACTTCGTTTTCTTTATCTTTGTATCGAGTTAATAATTTTGAATGGCAATATGGTGGAGCTGTCTTGGCTACTGTCCTCACATCATGCAATCTCCTGTTCTGAAGGTCTGTTCTGAAAGTTGTTTAGAAACTAGTTTCTGCTTTTAAGTTAGTACAGAATTCTTCCACCTAGAATTTTGGCCAAATCTGCCTTTTTTCCAACATATCTCTCTATGCTAACTGCTAGGCTTTTCACCTGCATCCCGATGCATTTGAACAGTAACATCTGTGTATTTTTCAATATTTTGGACAATTATGTTCTCTAATTTTGCTGCAATATGTACAAAACAGGTAGCTAACTAATAACAGCTAGTTATAGGGACAATGAAAACTAAACTATGACCAAAGTTCCCCTAGTCATCATTACCTGACCACTACACATTTGTCTGCCTGTCCTTTCTACACTTAACTTTTTCTGATTATTCTCAATTTATATCAGGGACTATGTGTCCCTTTGTGTTCATCTAAAAATGGCATCGTAATAATATATTCATTGTAAACACAGCTAAAACTGTTCTATCCTACCATTTCACATTGCCTCTGTGAAATAAAGCAAACTAGTGACACTCAAGGTGGTCTTCAACTGAACAGAAGGCTATTTGAAAAAGCAATACCAAGTACATACCTTCTGCATCAAAACAAAGTGTGTTGATGAAACTTTTGTGACCCTCGAGCTCCTGTAGCAGTTGCCCATGGATTTCTTTCCCATTTGCATTCCAGACTCTAATCACTGAATCGTAACATCCTGTCACCACCAGCCAGTCAGCAACTGGATGGTACTTTGCAGTGTAAACAAATGAAGGATGAGGGAAAACTCTCACTGCAGATGCCATCTGCATTTCTATTTTCCACATTCTAAAAAGAAAGGATGTTAGGATGTCTACTGTATAAAGCAATCACGTACACAGGTATCATTGATGCCAAATTTTGTGCTAGCGGTTCTAGAGGCAAATGCTTGCAAACCTCATCACCTTTTTATCCTACTGATTTGTTCCACTTATCTTTAATCCTTTAATGTGGTATTTTCTAACAAGAATTAAGATGCATTTACTGTTTTAGATAGTACACTGTTTTCAAAGTGAATTCATGACTACTTACTCATTTAATGGATATTTTGCACATTTTAAAATACACATAAAGAACTCCAGGGAATGGATTGGTTTCTTTCTTTCAGAAGTTAAAAACAAAGTATTAAGACATTCTGGGGTATCACTTGTTTAGGGTAGGAAAAAGAGCAAGGTGGGGAGGGGAAGTGTAGAACTACAGAAAAACCCTAAAAGGAAGATTTTAGGACAACTAAACACAAATAAACCTCCAGAATGTTTTAAAAGAACAATTACCTACCACATAGTGATTCTGATTTCAAGGATGTTTTCTTCACATAAATCCAGTTCATCCTATTCACCTATGTCCTATCCTTCACTACCCATAGCTATAAGTTCAGATTTTTCTTAGGAAGTGTTTTTGTTCCATGCTGTACATTTTATTATTGAGCCTACCCCAGAGATGAGCCCATTAGGAACAGAATGGTACCTGAATCATGAAATACAGGTGGGCAGCACATTTCAGAGTGCTTAGTTACAATATGAAACGTTAATTATTTGAGTGCCACCATTCCAGGCAGGGTGACTACTCCTGGTGGCTACTGAAGAATTCTAAGCTTACTCTGAGGTGAGTTCGTCACAAAATTGCAATACAACAGAGTATAGCAATGAACTTGCAACTATAATGGTCTTGTTCTAACAACATAAAAGTTCATTATTGTTCACAAATAATGTGGGACTAAAGCTTGGGAAGGCTCACTGGTAACAAAACACTATATAAAGAATTCTTTACGCAAGTTCCTAAATTTCTCTTCGAGCTGCATTAGAACTCAGTCTGAGAGATGATCCAATAAACTTGTAATCACTTTAAAGCTGTGGGGTGCCTTTTGGTCCTCATCCTTCAATTCTGCCATGTTTCAATGGCAAAGTGTTCCCAATATGAAAGGGAAAAAATAGGAAATCCCTGCCTAACTTGAGACTTTCTAAGGAGCTTAAGGCAACAGACAATAAATACAGGAACTAATAACTCATGCAGTGACTATGCACAGCACACACAAAAAGAGGCAGACCACTAGCTTCAGCGTGCTGCCACAAATTCAAGAACTGAGGAACGCCTGGGCCTTCTTACAGGTAACATAAATGAGTCAAATTCTTATAAAATATACTTCCAAATAAAAAACAAAAGCATTGGCTAAGCTCTCAAAATACTCTTTTTATGCCTACATACAAGCAGCAAAAAAACCCCAACAAAACAACAAAAACCCCAAAAGTTTGGTTGGGTTTTTTTGGCATACATATTTTGTATGCCACACATACAATATTAATTAGGCAACTGCCTGTAGCATTGCTGAGTTATGTAACAGAAACAGATAGGCATCTGAAGAGCTAAAAAAGAAAGCTCTGTGAAGAACTATGAGGCTGCCTGTAATAAAATTGTACAGTGTCACTGTTATGTTTTCATGTATTTCTATAGTTTTGAGGGTTTGCTTTTAAATTTTAAGAGATTAGTATTTTAATATTAACACTGCACTAAAGTACACTTTTTAAGTATAGAGGAAAAAGTGTACATTCAGTCTCAGAAATAATACTATCAAATTTCATTTACAGCAATTTAAGTTGAATTATTTAACTAAATGCCCAAAACAACAAAAAAAAGTACATATATATGTGCAGTGTGGCCAATTTATACACATAATTTGAATCTTAAATTTTCAATTTCCTGCCTCATGATCCAATTTACAAACTTAATACTACTTTCATAGCACGGAAATTTCTCCAAGGGCATCATACTCAAACTGTCTTATTGACTTCCTGAAATACAAAGCTTTGTGGGGTTTTTTTCTGCTTTGTAGATTTAGACACTACTGTTTTTGGAAAACCTTTGTTCTCAAATACATATACATTAGAAACCAATTTAGTAAAACACAGTATGATTAACTCTATCACAATTTTTATACTATTATAGAGTGACACTGTAATCAAATTTTTAATTAGAATATTACAGTATATTTTGTAGTTTAGACGTGAAAGTCTAAAAGAAAGACCACTTTCTTTTCTGCTTCTGATGCTATCTGTCATAACATCATCATTATACTGACCTGACAGTGCCATCAGAGGATGCAGTAAGAAGGTATTGATTGTCTTTTGACCAACAAAGATCATACACTATGTTAAGGTGACCATAAAATTCTCTCAGGAACCTTCCAGAAGGAATTTCATACACTAGGGAAGTTTAAATAGAAAAGAATTAAAAAATTTTAAGTGTTTACAATCAATTATATGCAACCCTTAGTGCAAAGTTTAGTCTAATCTTAGTTGACTTATGCTAGCAGAAACTCAGCCTAATTTTCTTCTCTTTTTTCACAGTACAAGACCAAATAGTTGCTAGACATGCATGGACAGCAAGCAGATACTTCCATCTAGTGGTTCACAGATGTCACAGATGTCTTAACCCTTAAGGAACAGCCTATTTGCATTAAATTATTAAAAGCAGATTGGTATTGTAATTGGTAGGGTTTTTGGTTTTGAATTTTTTTTGATTTGTGTTAATTTTGACAACTATCTGACCAATCTTTGGAACAGATTAACACTGAGATCATTCTCTGGAGCTGTGTAACAAAGGAATCTAGCTATACTGTTCCTTGCATTCAAACATTTACTCTGTGTACACTTAAAATACTGTTCTCTCTAAATCTCAAAATTCTTATTCAGGGCTTAAGAACTATGCAGTTGAGACTACTGTGAAGACACAGCTCCAAGTGTGAGTAATAAGGCATATTTGTAGTTCCAACTGAACTGGACCATGAAAGACAGATGCCTCCAATAGTCTGTCTGGAGATGACAATATTCTGGGTGTCTAACTTTCATGATAGGTTAGGAGAAAAACTTACACAAAAAGGGTGTGGGGTAAGGGCTGGAAAAGCAATTTCACTTAGGACCTTATAGTCAGAAAATATGTGCATTATGCAAAACTGATTTAGTATTTCCATTAGACCTCTGCACAGAAATAGTGTGATTTCATACCATTGAATTGTTTATACAGTATCCTGTAGGAAAAGCCAGTTCCAGCCTTATTAACACAGAAGAAACATTCTCCTCAATGCTCTTTAATGCACAGCACAATTTGCAAATCACAATCACGAAACAGAACCTCTCCAATAAAAATCACAATTTAAAAATACATCTTTTGCCCCTCAATTTTGAACTGTATTAGTTATAAGAAAAAAAAAATCCCCATATTTGAAACTTACAAACAATGGGATAGCCATTCCTTCCTGCACATGCTGCTGCCAGTGTTTTCCCATCATGAGAGAAACGAATACAGAAACAGCCTGCATCTCCACCTCGCAGTGAGAACAGATGCTTGTTCGGTATGCGGCAAGCCTAGCTTTTCAGGTAAGAATTAGGATTACACAGTTACAAGTATTAACTACCCACTGCTTAAAACACATTCCTAGTTCCTTATTTTAAAAAGCTACTACTAACATCTTGAGGGAATTCAATAGAAAAGTTCAACCTTATAAACAGAGGTAGTTCTGCTATGTAACTTAGGCCACATCTAGTTTGTCTATTTGTTTCTGCCCTATTATTACAGACAATTAGCAAGTTTTAAAAACCTAAGAAAATTTAAAATTGAAGTCATTTCCTTAATCCTAAGAAGTGCTTATTGATGACTGTCATCAACAGTGTAATCTGTATAGTTAGAATGTTAAGTAAAGCTTATTTAAGAAGTCCAAACATAACTTTTAGTATTGCAACGTGAACTGCAGGCACACAGATCTTTGGTCTACCAAATCACCTCTAGCATTCCTCATCTGTATTTCAATGCCTGATCTTTTTATACATAACTAGAGATGAAACATTTGAAATAACTGAACAGGTATTATGATCCCCCTTCTTCTCTCCCAAAATAATGACTATCTTTCATCTCTCCAGAACTAAATTCAAAGTTTAAGGAGAATTAAAATATCCAGAGTCACATTCAGTTTAAAGCTGAGGGTCAAGTGGTTTACCTCTGGATCTTGCTCTTTCACTTGGGAAGGGAGAAGTGTTAATAGAGAGCATCTGCCACTCATTTAGTGGCCAGTCTGGCCCTAACCCTTTGACAACCTGATCTACCTTTATGAATGGAAAATGAGTATGAATAGATTCATGTGAATTTTAAAAGCACACAAATAGATCTACTTATGAAACAGTTGAATATATACTGCTCACTTCAGAATAAACATACCTTTTGGAAACTATAAATGCTGATAAGATAGGAAACCAATTCTCAGATTATTTCCACTACCAGAATAGCCCTACTCTTTCAAATTCCTAGAGAACTCTGGAGGTAAAAATAACTGACTGCTCTGGGGGGAAAAAAATGGTTAAATCAATCATATTTGGTAAGAAGATAAGCATCCTCTATTCTTTCTCAGAGTTCTTTATGTTTTGTATTTTGTTTTTGTGTTGTTTTTTTTTAATGAATGACTTGCTTCATAATAATTACACCATCAAAATAAAGTTATAAAAGGATAGCAGATCTTTAAATTACTTTTCTTTTAAAAGCAAAGAAAACAACCTTACCTGTCCAGGCAATCTTGTCCATTTAAATGGCTCCTTTTTCTCCTCTGGAAAAGGTTCACATGATTTTTCTGATCCCTCCCCCTGGAGCTCATGTGTTGTTTCACTACTTTGTTCCTGCTGAACAGCTATCATGGAGCGGAAAGAAGGAGCAACCTTAAAGCAAACAAAACTAAGTATCAAGAAAAAGTATTTTTAAAATGAACAGTGCAATATCTGAAAAGATTAAAAGGTAATTTTGACTTCAAATGGATTGCATTTTTATGTCTGAAAAAAAGAGATTGGGAAAAGCTTCATACATGAAAACTACGTAGGGAAAGTTTCATTTAAAGTAACCAGAAAGTGAGAAAGTAATCTGAGCTCCCAAAGTCATGTCAATCAGATAGTATCAAAGATTTTTCAAATAATTCTTTTCTATTTATATTAACTATCAAGGTCAGTGAAAATTAGAAATAGTCTACCACCTGGTGAAGGTGTTCTATAAAAAAAAAAAGATATTTCAGCATATAAATAGATCCAGTAACATTAACCTACGACTCTATAGAATAGCTATTTTATATACTGCATGTGAGCACAGCCTTTATAGACATGCGTACAAACACACACACACATTCTAGCTACTTACTAGTTCCTACAGAAAAGCCTGTATATTTCCAAATATCTATTTTACTTACATGATCTGGCAGCTTTACGCCTCTTACAGTTACATATAAAGTTGATGGGTAACGATTTCTAGGACATTTTGCCCACCAGTTATAAACCTCAACAACATTCAAAGGTGACTGAGTCCTTGGAGGTGGGTAATATAATTGCAGACGGAGTTTTCCATCAATGTTTAGAACTCCATTTGCACCTACAAGCTGGAAGGGTGATTAAAAAGAGGGAAAAAACATGTTACATTAACATAAGAGTAATAAAAGTCATTGACCATTTCTAATATCTTAAACAACTACAGCATAAACTCTGAAATCCACTTCTCATTGGGGCAATATATTTGTATATTATATTATGTCCTGTATTTCTCATGTTGTGGACTGCTCAATGGCTGTCAAGGTCTACCATCCACAGCATAGGTGTAAATAAACAATTTTCAGGCAAATTAAAGATTGTTAGGTCTCAAAAGGCCAAACTGGCACATTCAAGTCTCTCCTAAAAGGGTAAAAAGCCCATGAAATGCTGGCTAAATTATGTGTATCTCACTGCTGCAGCATTTCAAACTCTGCAACTAAAAATGATAGGCATTTTATAATTAGGCTAGGGAGATTAGGCTAGTTCAAAGAATAGCCAAATGAAAATGTCACTAGATTACTGAAGAGCTGAGGTACAGAAATTAGTGGATGCCATTTTCTTTGAATAGATGATCTCATGAACACACAGAAACCCCTCCTTCTCTACTTTAGGAACAACAACAACGAAATCTTACACTGTCTTGAAAAATACATATTCCTTACTGTCAAGAATGTTACTGTGAATTTCATGAGGCAAAGGAATAGCAAAAGTTAAAAACAGACAAGCAAACAAGAACTTGTTCTTTCCATCTCTGTTGCCTGGAAATCCTAAAAAAAATATTTCCCCACTTACTATGGTTAGTGTCTTTTAGATAACTGAATAAGATGAAGAAATTTTGTTTCTTTATTAAAATATTTACAAACCTTTAGAAATGCCCAACAAATTTTTCGGAAACCACGTTCCTGAATTTGTGCAGCAGAACTGGCTCTCACTTCATCCATATTTAGAAAATCAAGAATCTGAAAGCATTGGCAGGAATATAAATATATTTATTATGACTATATACTTCATGGTATTTAAAAAATACTGCTGAAAACATGCATGTGTCATTTGCATAAATCCTATATAGTTACAAATCACAGAGATCACAAATCTGACAGCCACACCAGCTGTATGTTCATCTACTCGGAAAATGGCAAATAGTTAGTCTTCCTTTCCTAGATTTGTTACTTATGTCATAAAATCAATCACAGAATGGCTTGGATTGGTAGAGGCTTTCAAAGGTCATCTAGTCCAATCCCCCTGCCATGAGCAGGGACATCTTTCACAAGATTAGGTTGTTCAAAGCCCTGTCCAACCTGACTTTGAACGTCTCCGAATGACGTCCATGAGATTCTTCATTTTTCTGGTCAGTGATCAGAATCTTCTCAGACATTTATCTGGTATGCAAAACCGCTTGGAATTGTGTTTTCTTCACAGTGATACTTGATAAACCACGCTGAAGTCAAATAGCATGCTCTCTGTGTACTCCTACTTTTGGTCCCAAGGCTAACATGATTTCCATGAAGAATCTTGGCATATGAATGTAATTACTTTTGTGTTAAGCAACTAAGGACTCAATTCTACAAACATGTTCATTTATGAATATCACAGAATATAAATGTATGGTGACTGTTTACACATTATCTATTCGATTGTATTAGGTTCCCATTTCAGGTTAATACTACAGATTCTCTCTTTAGAACTAGTGAAATACTTAGCTCAAAATTATGTTGAATATATACCTTAAAATTTTTCCTTTAAACTAATTGTATCTGAAGGCAAATTAATTATTACTTTGTGAAGAATGGGAGAGAAGTAGATATCTAAAATGTTAATGGAAAACAATGCAATAGCTTGCTCATTAGTAAAAGTGGAAAGAGGTGTTGCTACAAGCAGGCAAACTCCATCTTTTAAGTTTCTTGTAAAAAAAGGAAATGTGAAAAAGGAAAAAGTGATATCCTTTATACACTGTGCCTTCCCACCAGATCTGGAACAATCTTACCAGCCTCTCCCAGAACTTTGACAGCTGATTAATAAGAAAGCTTTGTCCTCCTTACAACTATCAAACAGATGGCTTTTTTCGCTACAAAAGTGTTTATTAGTATTAGCAATCACCAGTACCACTTTTTGGTAGCTTGACTTAATTCTGTATCCCAAAGGCTATGCTACTAACCCCATATAACTGAAATAAAACACCCAAATCAGTCAAATAGATCCTACTGAAGAAACAAACAGAAAATCATAGTGTGAACAAATTGGAATTAAAATATTTAACCTTACCTCAAAAAACAGGATTACATGAGGGCTTTCTTCTGTGTTTTGAATAAAGTAACTAAAACGCTCATTAAATATGACTTGCTCCTCCCACTCTGGAACTGCTGTTTTAGCCTGTCTGAAGTCATATGGCTGTGTCATGATAGGAAGGATGTGCTCTATTTGTTCATTTTCATAGCAAGATGAAACTTTCCTCTCCCTGTTAGAAGATTTCCAAACAGTTAAAATTGTTAAAGTGCCTTAAAAAAACCCAAACCTCACACAAACCAGTATTTTCAATTACTGAAAGCAAAGAAATATACAAGACAGCACTTGCTTGATTTTAGGAAAAAATAATCCTAAAACCATCCAAAATTTAAGACAATTTGCAATAGATATAGAAATGCTAGAGGTTGAAGTATAAAATCCTAACAATCAAACCACTGTTACCAAATCAATGCATAATGATCATGGTAGAGCCTACTGCCTAAACACTTAAAATCTGGTTTTCAGGAAAACTATGCATAATGATAGTGGAAGCAAGTTACTGAAGTCATTAGAAATGTGAAGAAATAAATTACATTTCAGGATTTTAAAAGTTCTTTTATAAAAGAGAAAAGGCAGATGCTATTTATGCTACAAGAGTTTTGCTTGCTTATTCTAATCTTGGCTTCTACATATTTTTGAGATTTAGGAAATTTTGTCTCTGGGCAATACAGCAGTGCAGGGCATTTAAAAGGGCCAAAAGAAAAGAAACACTACCCCAATTTACTGCAGGTATATATGCATTATCGTAGATGCAGTTACGAATGAATTAGCATTATTTGTATTTTCGTATTTAGTTTTCTAGGGAAAAAATCTATGTGTTTATATTAATGACTGATAATAGAAGCAGTTTATGAAAAAGTCACCTATGATCCTTCTTGACATATAAGCCACTTCTCTGATCAACAACATGGATTTTAACCATAGGATGAGATACCAGGAGATCAGTTTTCAGTCGGTCAGACCGGTGGATATAAACTCCCAACACAAGATCATCACCAAAACTAAATTTGGACTGAGCAGAAATTTCTGAATTCTTCAACTCCTCATCATTTTCTGTAGTGACTTCTATGTTTTGTTCTAGAAATAGCAAAAAAGTCAATAGAGGGTATATGTTCCATTAGTGACAGTTTATAGGAGTAAAAATGCTTTGCATTGTCTTAGCAATCAATAGTAAAGCAATAATATTTGACCTGTTCTTTATGTAATAGGTTAAAATAAAATTATCAGATCTGCAGCATTATAAACATGCAAGAACACACAAATGAATATATATTAACTAATATATTCCTGTTAATTTTTATTTACAATCAGGTGTCTTCCTCTTGACTGACATAGGTTCTTCTGTGCCACAATGACTTAAAATCTGTACAGTTCAATATCCTGCTCTGGGCTACAATCTATAGTAGGTTTTGTTTAATGAAATGTGAAAAACAAGATAAGCAGAGGCTGATGCCTTCTCCACGTGCATTCTCCCTGAATTTACCAAATACTGGTTTTGGAACTTCCTCATTTACAAGTTACAGTGAGACCACCATACTTAAAAGATATCAACAGATACATCAATATCTGTAATCTTCATTTTTTTAAACTAATTTATTATTTTGGCCTCCACAACATTTGAGGAAATGAATTCTCCAATTTAACTATGTTCCACAAAGAAGCATTCCTTGTGTTGGAATTGAGCATCAGGTTAAAACAGTGGTGATACACCCTCTATAGCATCAAGCAAATAAAAATGACAGAAGAGCAAAAATATAATTAGAACACACATCTAAGTATTATACTGCAAAGGTGGTACATACACTATAATATTATAATAGTCTGCTTAATATCTCCCTCACTTTTAAAACATTTAGCAATTTCGAACTGATTTGTAGTAAATGAATTCTCAAGATTTTAGGCCTACACATCATATTACTTCCTTACAAATCACCCTCAGAACTGGAGAACAAAAGTACAGTTAAGTAACTAAAGAAGCATAAGTCACTTCAACAGCTCAATCACTTCTGCAGCACAGTAATCTAACATTTTGTTGCCAGACCTTTTCTGCTTTTCTTTTTAACCTTCTTTACTTTAGGTTTCTGTAAAGGTTTAGGTTTTTTTTCCATGCTTTCCTCTGATTTCTGTCCTTCTGATGTAATGACTTCCAGTGACTGATTTTCATTTCTATCTTCTGCTGGATGATGCTGTAGCTCAGAAAGGGACATTGCACTGCAACATAATGGATTATTGTCAGCAATTGCATTCTACTGCATACATGGATACAACTGCTCCTCACCATTATTAATCAGTTGAAATTTCCTTTTGAGTTCTGCAACTCATCCTGTGCATCTTGACAATGCAACACCTCCCCCACCATTAGCATCCTGCCTCTTTCATTTCCTGCTCCTCTTCTTTTCTCCCTAGTTTCCAGATAATTGCAGAACCATTCATGTGAATACAGCTAAGCTGATACTGTTCTGCTGGATCAGGGCCATCCCTCATCATTAAGAAACCATTCACAAAATTATCTTAAATTAGTTAAGAGTGAGTTCCACAGAAAATCAGATAGTAATGGAGGATATTCTTTTTAAAAAGACAGATAGAATCTGTGAGTTAAACATTAATCCTGACAGCATTTTGAAGAAGCATTTGGCAATACTTTTTTGTGACAGAATCATCCAGTTCTTTACTCAGAAAATAAGCACAGTTCAGCAGAAAGATTCTGCCTATCTTAAAACAAAATAAATATTTTGCTTAAGTTTATCATGGTACCTTGTTTCAGCTTCACTTAAAACTGCTACTTCTTTCTTCTTTTTCTTCTTTTTGCCCACTTCACTGTTGGATACAACTTCATGGCTTTGAACAGTGGAGGTAAATTCAGACATCTGTTCTTTAAGTTTCATTTTTATTTTGTTTTTAATTGCATTTGCCTCATCCTCAGCCACATGCAGCTGATAGGCTCGAATTAGCTCTTCTTCCTCTTCTAATTCAGTTACATCTCTCACTTCAGTCAAGGAATTTTTAATCTTTCTACCTTCTTGATGAGGTACATCTGCTTGTGATTTACTTTTTGTTTTCTTCTTTGGAAAATCATTAATCTTTTTCTCAAAACTCTCCAATTTAGCTTCATACAAATCTTCCTCCTCATTAAATTGTTCTTGTAACAGTGATTTCTTTTTCTTCTTTGGTTGCTTGTTCCTCTCTCCACTAACAATATCATTGTTTATTTTCTCTGCAATTGAGGTTTTCTCTCTCAGTTTATTCTTTTTAAATCGTGGGCTCTCTTCTTCAGGATTGTATGTGTTGTTTATAATTGCTTCATCAGTCACACTTTCCTTAGCTAGATCAATATTACTTCTAAAGGTGTCAAGCTACAAATAAGAACACAAAATGTATTTGTACTAAAACTTATGTTCTAAGGATAAATATAGTATTTTATTTCTTAAGCAACATTACATAAATTAAAATGAAATTAAAGATCTAATTATTTTCTTGATTAAAAGAAACACTGAAAGGCAACTGAAAATTCACAGTGAAAAAAATAAATTGTGTTTTGGGCACTTCATCTTCAATTTCCTTTCACTAGGTTTCAAAATGAATTTTATGTATATCCAGTAAAAAAAATAAAACCACATGTGCACTCCACAAACAGATGCCAATACTTTAGATTATGGAAATGTGAAGATCACAATATCTAGAATTTTCATCCATTTAAAATGCAAGTTAGAGATAGGCTTCAGGCTCAGTTATTTGTTGTCTCCTTTACTGAAAGTTCCTTGCCAAAAAATTTAACCAAGAAATTCTATTAGAAAGTGCTAAAATGGAAAAAAAGGTTTCCATAAAGACTGGGGTTTTTTAGAACTATAAACTTGGAAAAGCAGCCCACATTATTCACAGTAGAATGACAAAGAGTTGATCTAAAGACCAGTCTAGTAAAACCAGCCAAGATAAATTTGAGTTAATGCATTGTCTGTGCTCTCCTTCTGCCAATTTTTGGCATTTTTCAGAAAGCAGTGTAAACTTTTTTCCCTTCTTCATATTTCTATTCCCGGCCACTGAAAGCTATAACGCCCCATCCCTGGAAACATTCAAGAACAGGTTGGATGAGGCTCTGAGCAACCTGATCTAGCTGAAGATGTCCTTGCTCATTGTAGGAGTGTTGACTGGATCACCTTCAAAGGTCCCTTCCAACTCAAAATAATATTCTATGATTCCATGGTAACTCCAAATAACAGGGCAAGTAGCTAAGGCCTTTCTGTGTAAGGAGCTGGATACAGATGGAACAGTTCTTTGATGCAAGTTCTATAAAGTAACAGGTTCATTTACTCTGCTGTTTTACATAAAACTCTGTGGAGTCTCCACATGAAACATTAGAAGGGACTTTGAAGCACAAAAAATGTAAATTAAAAAAAAAGTAGGAAAATATGCAAGTATTTGCATACAACCTTTTATTGGCCAAGACAATCCTTCCTTCCTGAAAAAATACAGACATCTAGCTGAGATAGTCTCCCAGTTACAGATTCACGTTTGTCTCAAACATTTTTAAAAAGGAACAGTATGTGTAATAAGTGATCATCAAAATGTACAAGCTTATAAGGAGAAAAAGCAGAAAATGAAGTTGCAACAGCAATCACACTTTGGAGATCCTGACTGAAAAATGCCCACTTGCAGAATAATATTCAGCACTCAGTGTTCAAGTCATCAGCATCCATATTTTATGCACTCAGCTATATGAGCATACAAACCTTTACCATAATCTTGGTTTATTCACATTTGACATTTGAAGAGAGAACATGGAGAGCAAGGAAAGTATTGTAAGTATTAAAGAAGGAGAAGAGAGGAGAGAGAAAGGAAGGTCTGAAGTACATGAGTAACAACACAAAAGATATCAAGGAAGTTTATTATTGTACTGGAAAACTGTCAAATAAAAAGTGTGACAAGAAAAATACACCAACGTAAAGTTTAACATGGAAACAAAAGTTGATGTCTGAAACCAGAGACAAGGTTTAGAAATGCAGTAGACCTACTAATTCTACATATTAAACAACACTGTCCTAATGAAGTATGAGTTAAAACAGAAGGCATCTAGAATTTCATGCAAGTATGCTTATCTAATACATCAGAAAAATCTAAAGCCATTCATGTATCTTTTCAGTAGCTATCTTTATTTATAGCAACCTATGTCTAAAAATAGCTTAAATTATCTCAATATCAAATCATGCAAAAACCCATCTTTGTACCTTCATCTTCTACTTCCTTAAATAGACCAGGGACATCCTCTTCATTCATAACTGAATAATTTAAGAGGGTGTGGACGATTTAATATAAATAACTTGAAATACTGAATAGAGTAAGGGAAATTTACAAAAAAAAAAAAAAAAAAAAAAAAAAAAAAAAGAAAGAACCAAGCTTTGTCCAAATAAAAGAAACAAAATAATGCTAATAGATTGTTCTCTTCCCTAATTGTACTTCTACAAAAACATATGTCCACAAATATGCCATGATTAGTATCAGCACAATTATTTAATTACAGCAAATTTACTCATAGAAATAAAATACAAAATATTCTCATAATGAAATAAAACACAACCTCAAACTACAGCAAATTCCATGAACATTAATAAATATTGCAGACAGCACAAAGCTGCTTCAGGAGTTCATATCCTCAGATATGTAGCCTGTATGATTTTAGCTCAGGCCATTTTTCCAAATGTTGTAATTACATGATGTAATTAAACAGAGAGGAAAGATGGGAGTGAGTCACAAAATGATAAAGTAAAAGCCAAGAAGTTAATAAAAAACATTGGATTAGGTTTCAGGCAGAGGCAGGGATAGTGCTATAGATTCTCTGTCTGAAATGCAGGACTGAGAGAGATCAACTACAGGAAACCATCTATATATAAACATACTTGAAATGAGTTACAAAAAGCAGTCAGGCTGGAAAAGCAGCTCAGAGGATAGGTCTGTCTCTGGAGTAACTCCAGAGGGTTGCTGACATGAACCTGACCTCACCAGCTTAAAGCATGGAACAAATGAGATGAGATTTTTTCAAAACAGCTCAATGGCCACATTAGGACACCAGGGCAGAGGAAGCACTCTTCCCTGAGAACAGATCTACTTGCACTGCTGGCTTGATGGAAGCAAGAGATAGGTGCCAGCAAAGATACACACAGGTGGGCTAACAAACACACCACAGTGAGGCAACCCAGGCTCATGTTATTTCCCATTCACGTTCCAGTGCTGATAGCAGAGACACCACCTAATAATCTTCCTCTTTTTTAAGAAGGCTTCTCAGATATGCTTAGTGGAACCTGGAGATGTATTAAGTGATTTTGCCCAGAGTATCTGCAGACTCATGTAATCAGATTTACAGATTTTTTACAGATTTACAGAGGTACCTAACTTCTTCCCATAGCACAGTAACACCTTGAAAAATTAGGAATGGACATTCCCAGCCCACTGAAGGGCTGATACTGGTTGTAAAAGTCTATTTACTTACAACTGATTTGGTAATAAACATACTAGTGATGCTGGCTAGCTGGGGAGGATGTTTAAGAAAATTTTAATGTACTAGGCAACCAATTTTACTGCCAATTTTACATGTAAGACTACAAAACAAAGACACTCAAAGCTAGAGGAACTTCAATTTACATATAGGATGGGTTTGGAGAAGTTTCACAAAATTTTAACAGAAAACAATGAGAAAAATATTTTAAAAAATTTAGGCTGGAGATTAAAAGGGGGTTCTTTACCCAAAGGGTAGTGAGGCACTGGAACAGGTTGCCCAGAGAGGTTGTGGAGGCCCCATCCCTGGCAGTGTTTAAGGCCAGGCTGGATGTGGCCCTGGATGACCTGGTCTAGTGCATGTGGCGTTCCTGCCCACGGCAGGGGCGTTGGAACTAGATGATCTTTAAGGTCCCTTCCAACCTCAGCCATTCTATGATTCTATGAAAATGTGCAGGTCAAATAATATATAATCAGCTATTATTAGTTCTCCTATTTTAAGTATAAAAAACAAAGGGCTAAAAACCAGTAGAAATGTCAAAAATTACTCAGTGCCTGCCAGCTTCTGGAAATAAAATGGGCTATGAAACAAATCCTGGGAAAACTCTACAACCCCAAAGCTCCACGGATTGTGTTCTACATCTAAGACAGAATCCAAAGTACTGAATTAGTCAGAAGAACCTTGTAAAACATACACGTTACCCAAAAGAATACAAGAATTTTCAAGCCTGGATAGAAACTCCTATTGCTTGTACCCACATGAAACTCCAGACACCAACTTGTCATCCAGGGCCTTATGAAGAAAGGGAAGGTGCAGATTCAGTAAGGTAGGAAGTAAAAAGGTTCAAATGGATAAATCTGTTGCAGTCCTGCCTTGAATACAAAACCTGAGTTATCTGTGCAGGCCCATCTCAATATTGCAAGCTGGTCAGACTACAATCTAGGGAAGAAATTCTTGCTTCTGTAAAACCAAATAACTCAAACCATTTTTGTGCTGACTTTAGACATACTAAACTATCTGGGCAAAGTGCCCATTCTAACAACTTGTAATAGGAGGTACAACTGGTAAAAAAAAAATAAGATATGGTGACTGTTAGTCCTGGAAGGGACACTAGCAAATTCACTTTCTGGTTGTGTCCCAATTGCTTCATTTTTAAAGCCGTGCCTTTAGGTCATAGACCCACTGCTCCTGTAGCTACTGAACAACAAAACAGACCCTTCACTGGCCACAACTATGTCCATCTCCATTACAAGTCCCTCATTTCTATCAGTTATGATCATCAAACTAATCCTAACTGAAATCAGCCTTTCCTTTTCCAGTTGGGCTACTTCTGTTCTCTGCAGGCAGGCTATCCAGGCAATGGGCACACAGAGCACAGCAGGCAAGCAGGCAACCTCCTTACCCTCACTACTATTCTTTAAAACCACAGCAACCTCCTGCAGCTTCAAAACTCAGGTTTTAAGGAAACAGTGGACTATGATGTAAAAGGTTTAATTAATTTAAGAAAGTCTAGGTTCAGTAAAGACAAAATAAAAAAGCAGAGTGGAATATTTCCAGTGGAAATGTGCTCTCAACCATTACCTGTCTCTTATCAAACCTGGGAGACCATTTATGGCAAGTGCGTGACACAAAGACAACCACCACAGATAAATTTCATGTTATGTCAAGATATGTGAAACTCTCTACAGTTCCTGACAACCCCCTCCAGACAACCTCCTCCATCTACCTCCTCTTCCCTCCCACACATTTATTTCTTACAAAGAAATGACTGGTTACATGCTGAAGCTTTTACAGAAATTTCTACTTGAATGCAACCAGCATGGAAAATACCAACCTGAGCTCTTAAAATTTTGCCACACCTTAAGAAAATAATCAGAATGGTCAGTATTAAGCTTCAAAAAATATTCTCCTTAAGTCCTTCATTTTTTAATGCTTTGATTGGTAAAATCCTATAGCTTCAACAAAACCATGAAGTTAGGCTTCCACAGTGATCTTAAAAATGCATCTTAATTTGTATGTTTACCACCAACTTTTGATTCAGTTCACTGCGATTTTAAGTGGTTTTAGGTAACTTCAAACACTAGAGTTTTACATCAGAGACATCTAGACTGGAAACCAATTTTAAAACCAAAGTAAGCTTAAAATATTTATGAGTAATATGTAGTTGCATATGAACAAAAAATTATGTGCTCAAAAACCCTTGTACTTGCAAAGTACAGATCTAAAAACTCACGTTCCATCAAAAAAGTAAACCTAACCAAGGAAGAATTTAGTCTACACATGTATCAGCAAAAAGAGGAAAAAAACCCACTCTCTAACTCTTCTATAATATATTTTAGACATCAGGTTAATTCTTTGTATAGATAATTGAGTATGAATTTGAAAATTTTAAAACTTTTCTGAAAAATGTGATTGGAATAAAGAAGTCCTGGCAGTCTTTAAAAGAAAGAGTGCACGCCTGCATGTGCTACTTTCTCTTTACAGCTATTGTATCCTACATAATTTTGGAATACTTCCACATTTCAAGGATGCTTTCCTGGTACACAAACAATAAATAAAAGCCAAAATGTCCAAAAGTATATGTGCAGAAAAACACTCTCTACTTCACTTTTAAAAAATGCTTACATCTCCTTTCTACAATACATTCTCCTGATCTTTTTTTCCCATTAAGGGAAGCAACCAAACAAAGCTTGCATATGTACAAACTTACCACAATATTCTCTTGAGTGTGAAGCTTCTTTTTCTTCAATTTCTTTGTGTCTGCTAGGCCAGCATGCTGCCTGAAGATTTCCTCAAAGCGGACTTTGGTTTTTGCCTTTGCTTCACTTTCGACTGCAAAAAGAAATTCACTAGCTCAATAATCACCATGGCTATGAAAGTGTGCAATCACTCTTTAAAACTGCAAAGAACAAGAATCATTTTATCAGGAAAGTTTACAAAGAAATTTGCTTAGTTAAGAATTTCCACTGACAAGGTACAACACACAAGGATAACTCAGCAACATTGCACAAACGCACCAGGCTGAAGTCTGCACTGTCTACTCTGGTTCCTGAAGAAAGGACATTTTGAAGAGCACACACATCAGGGTCAGCACAGAACTCAGGCTAGCCAAAGGTGAGGACAGATTGTTGTCCTCACTTTTTATTAACAGTGGCACACTGACAACAGAGGTGACAGTCTCCAGAAGAAGCAGCAGCTCTAGGTTCTTACTGAATCTGGAACTCAGAGAAGCATGACCCTGAGACAGATCTGTAAGAGGCGGAAGCATGCACAGATCCAAAATCAGTCACTGCCTTTCTGTGCATCACAATACTGTTATCAGCAGCATTTTAACCCTTGAAGTAGTAGGTGTTCTAGCTCCCCTGAGGTAATGCTTAATTTGTACCTGAAGGATTAAAAATGCAATCTGGCACAACACTGGAAAAGGCTGTTGAATCCTCAGCCATGGCATATTGTAATTTTTTTACAAAGGCCCCTAAATATAAAATTAAAAAAACCCAACCAATCAATCAAACAAAAAAAAAACCCAAAAGAAAAAGAAACACCAAACCACCCCAAAAAAACCCAACAAAAAAACAAACCAGTAACAACACTTTGAAAATCAGCTACAAGCATGGACTCAAAACAGAGCCAAAGCAGCATTCAAAATTTATAGACAAAAGCAACTTCTAGTTACATAGAGTTCTGACTATAAAATAGGTACTGGGAATCAAACATTAAGTATTCTTACCTGCTGGCATTTTCAGTCCTCAGAAATGGCTCAACACATCAGCTGCTTCTTCCTCAGAATTCACCATTCTATGTCAAGTAATTAACAACTTTCATTAACAGAAATGGTCCACAGACTTAAAGCTAAAATTGAATGCTTGCTAATTAATATCAAGAATGAGTACACACTGTTAGGGAAATTTTTTTTTAAAGCTGTGTTTCCAAATTATTAGAAGTTCTCTGCTGTACAATCTCAGCTCAGGATTATCAGCATCTACCTAATACTTCTTACTTGAAAGTAAACAGAAATCAATACTACAGCAGTTGAACTAGCTATATATTTCTGGACAATAGCCAAATAGTTCAGTACTGTAGTCCTCCAGCCTCTCAAAAAACTCTACAGTTTACTTAAGTAATAATGATCCATGAAGCCATTTATGTTGAAGCCTTTCTTAAAGGGTTTCCTATCTTGACAGCATCACCCAGGAAGTCACATTAAAACCAGCTGATAGCTTTCAATGCAAAGATTAACATGTACCAGCAAATCTAATTTCATTACAAATATCTAAATATTTATGTTCATATAAAGCATTTGGATTTCACATAAAACAGACAAGCAATTACATGAAACTTATTTCTCTAAAAGAAATAATGCCTGGCTCTCCTGGTTGTGGGGAAAACTCTACAAATGCAAACCAAACAAAGCTGGGAGGCATATAAAAATAATACACAGCTTTATCTTCGCATCAAGAAAATTCAGAATGTTATACAAAAAACTTTAGTAAAAGAAGCTATTTTGTAAACAGTGGAACTAATGAAACCTAGCTTTCCATGAAGTGGTATGTTCTCCATAGCCTTCCATGCAATGACCTACCTTACCTATCTCCTTGATGGCCCATCAGGCAACAGCTCCAAGTTCTCACTGGGTAACATCTCCTGCTAGGCACCACTAACATTCACTGGACATCCAGACTATATCTATCCTAATAAATTAAGATGCATTAATAAACACTGCCAGCCTATATAGCTGCATTATCCTCAGCAGTATTTTGATCCAAACCATGTAACACTCACCCAAGAAATTCCTGGGTACAGATTAGGAATCTTGTGTTTTTATCATGCTTCATCATGTCACTGAAAAGAAAGCAATATTTCAATTGACTAGAATATGTTTTACTCATAAAGCAAGGCTTTACTGCCACAACTAAAGCAGTAACATTTAAAAGTAACACTTCTTGCAAGAAATGAGAGCAGAAATTATTATTGAAAAATAAATCTGCATTTGCAATTTTTACTTTGCTATACCACAAAGACCATTTCACTAACTGCTGCTTTTCAGCTAGTCAATTTACAATTGGCTAGAAAAACCTTAAAATTTGAAAGAGCAGAAAACAAAAGATAATTATAAAAATACTACCATTTTAACCATCCACTGACAATTGCATGATCATGGAAAAGTCTCTTACGATTAGTTAAGTGATAACTACCCCTCAGAAATACTAATTACAAACAACAAATGAAATTTAAAATAAGAAAATATGAGACACCATATACAACACAGCAGCAAAATAAGTAGACACCTATTAGACTTGTGTAAATATAGATCATTAATCAACAAGGATAAGAACATGGGTTTTTACTCAGTGTAATCTCACCTTAAAATAGGAGAGATTTAATCGTACATCAAAGTTCAGCAACCACAGTGGCCAAGTCTGAATAAGCTCAGGCATCATAACGATTAAACTTGTAAGACGCACGTAAGTTAATATATGGCAATCCTTCCTTATAACATCCTGTACTTGAGTTGGGAAAATCCTAGGCATAAGTACAGTCTAGGAGATGAACTCACTGAGAGCAGCCCTGCAGAGAAGGACTTTGGGGTCACAGTGGATGAAAAGCTGGGTATGAGCCAGCAATGTGCACTTGCAGCCCAGAAAGACAACTGTACCCCGGGCTGCATCAGGAGAGGAATGACCAGCAGGTCAGGGGAGGGGATTCTACCTCTCTGCCCTCAGCAAACCCTACCTGGAGTACTACATGCAGTTCTGGGGTCCTCAGCATTGAGAAGGACATTGGACCTTTTAGAGAGGGTCTAGAGGAGGATCACGAAGATGATCAAAGGGCTGGAGCACCTCCCCTATGAGGCCAGGCTGAGGGAGTTGGAATTGTTCAGTCTGGAGAGGAGGCCAACCTGGTCTAGTGGGTGGCATCCCTGCTCATGGCAGGGGGGTTGGAGCCAGATGATCTTTAAGGTCCCTTCCAACCTGGCTATTGGGCCAATGGCAACAATGATCCAAAGGAACATTCCCAGCACACCTCACAACTGGACTGACCAATAGGATATGATGTATTTATCGTGCAGAAGCACATTCCTCATGCGAGAAGGCATCGCTGCTTTGGGGGTAACACGTCAGGCATGGAGCAGAACAGTATCTTCATGTGCCTTGGGGTACAAACTGACCATGCAACTTCACCTGAGAAAACTACAAAGTTTGTACCGACAGGGGGGAAAATACCCCAACTAATCAAAGGACTACGGCTCCACTCGGTACTGCTCCGTATCACCGCGCTGCACCGAGACCAGAAGCCGACAGACACACTGGCATCTCCCGGCAGCCTGCTCTACTCGCCCCCGTCACTAGCCCGCTCCGAGCACGCAGGCAAGGTGCGGGGCCCAATTCCCGCTGCTGCCCGGAGCGCCCCGAGGCCTCCCGCGCAGCCTCGCACGCCCCGGGCAGGGCAGGGCTTGCCGCGAGCCTTCTCTCGGCCCCGCCACCGGCCGGTCCCCGGGCGCCTAACGCTGCGCGGGCCAGCAGCGCCCTCCGAAACGGCTGCCAAGCACCCGTCTGGGCCTCTCCCCAGTCCCGGGCGGGGGGCAAGGGGACAGTGGCGGGAGAAGGGAGACCTAGAAGGTGGGAAGGGGAGCTGGGAGAGGGAAGGGCAGCGAGGAGGCGTACCTCAGCCTACCCGCCTCTGGAGCCGCGCACTAGGACGAGCGGCGGCAGCGCCCGGCGGGACCTCGGCCGTACGCGGCTTTTCCCGCCCAAGGCTCGGGCCCTGCCTGACGCAGCCCCGCTTCCCCCTCGCCCACCACCGCACTGCAGACACCAAGGCATCACTCACGTCAACTCGGTCCAGTTCCGTGGCAGCGCCACAGCCAGCCAGCTGCTGCCCTACCTCCCCCCACCAATGGGCTGTCCCACTCCCCCTCCGCAGCCCCGCGCAGATGGTTCAGCCGAAAACAATCTCAGCTGCCAAGGAAACCACGCACTTGGCGCCTGCACGTAGGGGAGCGGGTTGAGGCGGTAGGAATGAAGCTGCGAACACGCTGGGATGGGTTAGGTATGCGGAAAGTCGTTGTGGCAGTCAGAGGCATGCGCAATAAGGGCAGCTCTTAAGGATCAGGAGTGGTGGCTGTAGGTAGCTCTTATGTGTGCCCCTCACTCTCCTTACGCCGATTTTCCGCGCTGTTGGGGTTCGGCGGTGGCTATCTTCGGCCTCGTCGCCCTGAGGCGGCAGGAGCGTGTCTAGGGATGAACAGAGAAAAGCCAGCAG
Source organism: Galbula dea (assembly GCA_013399015.1). Lineage (NCBI taxonomy): Eukaryota > Metazoa > Chordata > Aves > Piciformes > Galbulidae > Galbula > Galbula dea. The sequence continues at coordinate 644,933 of VWZX01000359.1, forward strand.
AAAGCGTCCCGGGCCGCCTGCGCGGGCTTTCTTGCCGCTCTTCTGCTGCCCTAATGGCGCCGCTTCCTGGCGGTGCTGCCGTCACCTCATGGGGGTGTATGAGGGGAGCCTGGAGGCGCAACAGTCTTTTTGCTGCGGATGAAGGTGCTGTCCGCCGTTAGGCCCGCCGCAGGATGCGGTCCGGCGGTCTCTGGCGGAGCTGGGGTGGAAGGGAGCCAAGGAGTAGCTCGGAATAACCCATCACCACAGAGGCGGTTTGCTGGCGCAGAAAGGTGCAGGTTGGGCTCCTCCCGCTGTCCTTGCACGGCTGCATAGGGGAGACAGGAGAGGTCTACTGATCTGATAGCAGCCTGCCTTGCAAAAATGGTGTTAGGCTAGGGCAACGTGTGTTACAAAACAGATCTGAGCAGTTAGCTCAGGAGGACCTCTTCCCGTGTGTTTCAGATCTGTTTGTAGTGTTTATTTCCTATCGTAGGTGATGAGTGGATTACAAAACACTGAAAAGATGAAATTGGAATTTAGAAAAAAGACTGTGAAAAGCTTTAGAAACAGGGGGTTCCTTCAGGAGTAGTGTATTATCCGTTTAAAAGAAATACTAATATAGAATAGTTCTGGAGTTCAGGCTAACAGAGTTGTTTCCAGAAAAATAAAGCATCTGAGTAGTGTCCTTGGTTGGAGTCAGGAAGACATCTATCAAATGTTTGGAAGTGGCATCAGCTCTTCTAACAGCAGCACAAATAGACGTCCTGAAGCTATGCAGATTCTGCAGAACTTTTATTTCCTGTCTTGGTTTGGTAGCTAATTTAGCAGTTTGTTATGTATTTTTTTCTCTAGGAATGACAATTCATCATTACTGTCATGGAAGAACCGTTTGTTTATTTATTCTGTATAAAAATCAATCAATAAAAATTGTAGATACCAGAGTTCTTGAAGCACTACAAGGCTTGAGAAATTAATGGAGGTTTTGGATGAACATGGCCATATCTTTTCAGAAATGAACTTGGGTAAAATTAACCTTCAGTTGACTCTGGCATGTGTACAACCTAGAGGCGAGCTAATGCTTGTGTTACTGTGATCTTCACAGGGCTCCCTAGAGTAGTGTCCCTTAGACTCTGTCAAGGGTAAAGCTGGCTGTCAGAAGAATACACATTCTAAACCCTTGTTTCATTGTTCCTTAAGTACTACTGGTGACAGATGCTATCACCTTTTTCTGGTACTTCTCTGTCCTCTGTTTTCTCAAGTGCTTGCATGAACTAGCTGGTAGATGGGGATATTTCTTTTTTCATACCAGAGGTTTCTTGGGTTGCTTTGGCATCACGCAATTAAACAGAACATAGCTCTTCAGCATGTCTTTTGCTGCTTTCTATCCTTAGTATTATCTCCTTTCCATCTCTGTCCTTGGTAGTAGTGAAAAGTCCATTAATAATGGCCTTGAACAATCTGATTTCATGTTGAAGTTGGTCTTGCATTGAACAGGAGATTGGACCAGATAACCAGAAATCCAGATGTCCCTTCCTAGCTAAGTTGTACAATTATGACATTATTTGTTATGTTTATAATTAACTCTAAGACAGTTCAAGTTCTAGCTTTTACAGTAGGCAAAATATATAAAATGGTCCCAGAGCTTAAAATGGACCAAGGTAGACATTCTATTAGTGGTTTGGTCCCAGCAAGTTGCAGCAAAGGATTGAAGCTTTATCCAAATTTTCAATATAGGTAGAACAACTCTAATGGATTTTGATTTAATCATTAACAGGGACACCATTCCAGATTATAGAGCACTCTACATCTGTAGCTAGCAGGGTTCAGGAAGAAAAGTAAAACTTTTATTTTTTTTATACTGTAACTCTTAATTCAAATACTAGACCCAACTTTCAATGTAGAGAAAAAGATGAAAAGTGTTCCTCAGGGAAGCACTGGTTTGTGATTATTGTGATGTATTATTGTTTTGGCAAGCTTTATGTTACCTCCACACATTGTTTAGGATGCAGCAGCAAAGCTACATCTCAATACCTTTGTAAATGTCAATACCAATCCCAACACCTGCAGTACAGTCAAGAAGCTAATAGGTCCATACCTAGCTAGTCAGCCACTATCTGACAAATTGTACTGACAGCTATACATGTTCTTGAGAATCTGTTAGAGGACAGTGACTGATGGCACTCCCAAATGCTTTCTATAAGCCATTTTGTACAGTAACCTGAGTGTCCCCTTGTACAGTTCTTGTCAGAGCATAGCTTTCAACAGAAAAGTAAAATCTGTGACATGCAGGGGACAGCCTCTAGGTGTCACTTGAGGATTTGGGGTTAGGCAACTCAGCTGTAAAGATGCAGTGATATTTTGGCCGCAGTTGATTAGTTAACTGATCAATGGATTATTTTCTTTTGCAAGATAATTCGGTTTCCATTATTGGTTGTTCAGAGCAAACTAAGTTGAAGCTTGAGTAGTTTATGGGACAATTCACAGAAGAATATTAACTGAATTGATAAAAAGAAATGTCACAAAATTGGTTTAAATGTCAATCACTGACTTTAATAAACATGGAGACCTATTGCACAATGCTAGGCATCCTGAGGTTATTGTATCTTGCATGCCAAATTTCTAGTGCTTTGAAAGCAAGTCATAAGGTCTAACTATTTTTGAAAGCTGGTATTCCCTAAATATGCAGATATTGGCAGTATAAATGTCTGTACAGGGTTATTTGGCAGTGTACATTTCTGTGGCCTTCTCTCAGCTGAAACTCTGAGCTGAAAAGTTTTCCGTGGTAATTCAATTCTGGACTCACCTCCTATTCCTATAACTAAGGCCAACTAAGTGCCCTTAGTTCAGGGAGTAAGTAAGCATGTAATGTACTCAGTCCTTTTCTCAGGAGAGAGCTTTTGCCTATGTTCAAAGATGTCCTTTATCCTTATTGACTTGGTTGAGCCATAGTTACTGTCTTAAAGGGTTTTCACAGTTTACTACAGTTATTACTTGTAGGCCAAGAGCAAAAAACGCTTGTGTTAAATTCAGCAAAACATCTGTGTTTTTTCTAGTTGAAGATGTTTCCAGTTTTGGACTTTGAAATGTTTTTAAGAAACTCAAGTTTTAGTTGTCATATTCATGCAGACAGGGAGCAAGGCCAGAACTATGAAGTAGCACAATCCCAGCATCTGGTATTAATAGGAAATGTAAGATTTCTTCATTTTTAATGAGTAGTTTTATTTTTCATTTTAAAAGGGCTGAAGTTAATAGGGGGGGTCACGTCAACACTCCCTTGGACCTTAGATTGTGTGCCAGTATGTTCAACATGCTAAATTATTTATAATAATGTGTTACATTTTTACAACATGAGGAAAAGTATAAAATAAACTCATTTTGTTTAAATGCCAGAAAAACAGGATTCAGAAGCTGTAGGTTCCAATTGTCTTTATGGATAATGAGGTTGTCGAGCCCTCTGAAGTGAAATTTTGATTGCAATTTCAGTAGAATTAGAGTTTCTAGAGCAATTTCTCCTGAGATATAGCTAAAACTCTACTGATGTTTTCATGTCTTCAAAACAGGAATGTGAAGTGTTTGTCTTGTTGAAAGCAAGTTATCATCTGGAAGACTGTGCACAGAAATCTGCAGGTACCTTGCCACAGGATGGCAGTCTAACAGCACATGTCATTAAGTATTTTTTCTGAAGTGTTCTGGAAACATTGGTTATGGAGCTGAAATTTGCCTGCAACTAAAAGCAGTGTTATTACTTTTTAACTTTTCAAAATGCCATTGTTCCCCTTGTATGGTTAGTGCATCTTTGCATACATTTTACTTGCCTTGTTTTCATTTTGTTCTCTTTATTAGCTATACAGTGAGCATTAATAAAGAATTATGAGTCTCCTGAATTTCCCTATTGTGTCCTATGATGAATAGTATTTTATTTGTAGACTACTCACCACAATCTTTTTTTAGAAAAGTAATTTAATCTTTAAAATGTAATTGATTATTTGTTTCAAAATGTTTTGCTGTGTTTCATCTGATATGCTTCTTTTAAAGGGTTTTCTCTTTTTAGCAGGTAAGTTTGAAGATTTTAGTTCATAGTCCTTTGATAGCTTCTCATAATTTATCTTCAAAGCCTTCAAGCCTATCTTTTTAGTCATTATTGTTTATGTTACTGGCATATTTTATCCTTCAGTATTTTATTAAAGTTCATCTCTTTCCATGCTTCCAGTGATTTCTTGAGTAAGAATTACTATTCTGTCAGCAAAAGTGTTCAATTTTTGAACTTGTGGAATATTTTAGTAGTTACATTGAAAATATGCTGTTGTGCATCCTTGTTGTTATTTGTTTCTCATGAATCTGTTGTGGATAAAGATGTTTTAGAAGTCAGTGTAAATTGACATTTCAGATTAATTTCTGAGTAAAATGAACTCAAAATGAAACTTGATAAAGAAAATTACTATTAAAGAGCCAAATGTTTTGATGATTGAGAGCAAAATGAACAGAACACGTTTCTCATAAAACATTCCTCCTTGAGTAATGTGCAAAGCAAGAACACAAATTACTTGTGATGTTGCTTGTAGTGTAAGAACAATCCCCCAATTAAGATACTCAGCACAGGCAAGATCTGAATCTCTGTTCTCCGTTTCTGCTTGTTCTGTTGATGAAGAAACCAGGAGTTGATTGAAGATACTTTTTTTTGCCTGTTCCATTTTCAGTGCTGGCTAGCTTTACAGCCTCCTCTCCCCATCTTTAGAGATCTTTAAGAACCCCTTCTTTGCCCCTTTTTTAAAATATATCTTTACCATGTTACAATGCATAGTAAGTATTTTATCCATTGTTTCTATGTACATTTTATCAATTCTATAGTTTTTAACTCCTACTTACGTGCCTGTCTTGCCTCTGTTACCTCCCAAGTCCAGGCATGACTTCACTTAGAAAAAAATCAGTGGCAAAATATTTTCCCAGGTTCTGCTTTCTTTATATATTTATTAACTCAGGTCTTAACTTTTGTTTTCCAGACCAGAAATCTAGCAATTGTCTTTTACTCTCACTCTTTTCAGCACTCCGATGTTAGAAGCTAGTCAGAATTTGTACTTAACATGGTATTGCCTCCATTTTCTGTCTTTGTGACATTTTCTTCTTGGCTGATACAGCTGCTTCTTACAATCTTTCAGTATCCTCCTTTGACCATCTTTGTGGCCTTTCTTTGGACCCTCTCCAGGATATCTGCATCTTCCATGAATTGTAGGGGCCAGAACTGTACACAGTGCTGCAGGTGCATCCTGGCAAACAGAGTGGAGCGGGACAATCACATCTCTTATCTCTGCTAATAATGCCCCTTTTGCTGCCATTTAGGCCTATTACTGCTGTTCCCTTCAAAGAGAATAGGTTATTGCTACCTTCTTTTCATCAGTCAAGAGGAGCATTCTTCAGAATTTGAACAGTTAATAGTTCCCCTCAATCTTATCTCCCTCCAGCCTGAACAATCTCAGTGCTTTCAGTTTTTCCTCATAGATGCCTGTCGTTATTTGTTAGACTCTGAAACTGGTCTTTGAAAATGTGCCTGAATTAAACAGGTAAGGCCTTAGTGTTGAAAAAGCTAACAACAGCTTTACCAGTCTTCTGGATGATAGTCATGTATGCTTTACCCCAATGGCATTGATATTGTTGACTCACATGCACTTTGTCAGTCCTTTTCAGCAGAGCTGCCAGCTAAACATTCCCCAATCTGTGTGCGTGCTTGCTGCTGTGCATGTAAGTCTTGCACATATCCTTACTGAACTGCAGCCTCCTTTTTCAGAGTTATTGCCTGTTTGTGAAGATCACTTTGAATTACAGCCCTCCTATCTGAAACACTTGCAGTTCCTCACAGAGTGGTGTAACTGCCAGTTTAAAAAGCTTCCTCTTTATTTTACAACCCAGTTCAATAACTAATGCATCAAATAGTGTCAGACCCAGGTCAGATTCCTGCAAATGTCACATTGATACAGCCTTCGTTATGGACAGTGAATTAATGGTAGCTCCTTTTAAGTAGGTTTTCTATCAGTTTTATACCATCAATGTGCCTCTTTCTTCTAGAGTAGGTAATATTTGCATAAGCAAACTACAGATATGAGAGAGAGATGAGAAACTACAAAAGATGAATATATGGCATCTGTTGTCCCTTGTGCACAAAACTTGTTACCCTCTCAGAGAGGAACTTTGATCTGACACAATTTGTTTTCAACACAACTATGATGAGTGTTACTTCAGTCATGTAGTGGTTTGATTATTCATTCCATTATCCCCCCTCCCTTTTAATAGGAATTACTGTTAAGCTGATTGGTAGGTAATTTCCAAGCAGTGCTTTTAACCTTTTCCCCTACCCTACTCTTTTATATTTGCCCTTGCTCAGCCTTGGAAGTTCCTAGAGAGGGTCCAAAGAAGCATCGCAAAAACAGAACAGTAGAAGAGTTACAATGTAGGACTAAGTCTGCTTTAGAAAGAAAGCTGAAGTGAGGTAAGTGCCTGTGCTCTGCTGGGTACTTCCAAGGCTGAGGTGGTCGCTAGGCTCATACTAATTCTTAGCTTGGAACCAGGAAGGAGGTTTTTTCCCCTGGCTTGGGTTGGCAAGAACTTTTGCAAACTTCTGCTTCCTTCAGCAGTTTCCAGTTTTGTTTGCCTGCTGATATCATTCATCTTGCCTTAGTCAGCATCTGTCACTGCTGGGAGCCAAACTCTTGTCTTTGCCTGGGACATGCAGCTTAATCTTCTGAGAATAGAAGCATTTTAGTAAAGTCTTTAAGATTTATGTACAGGTAGATGGGAAAATTTTACCTTACAGGTTGACTAGATAATTTAATGGGCCTTTCAGCTCTTAAATTTGAAAGAGTGATCTATCAAAAGAAAAAGTCTTCAGCTTTTCTGTTTTGTTTCATTTTCTGGCACCAGCAAGTATGCCTCTTTCAATTAATTTACTCCAAGTTAATAGTAATGTGCAATTTTGTGTTTGATAGGAGAAGACCATATTTCACAGAATAAAAACAAACACTTCATCTCAGTCTCTGATACAAAGCCACATCTTTGCAAGTGATAACTGTCACTTGTTGATTTGGAAGTTCTTTCCATACACTTCAGCAACACAAGATCCCTATTGGAGGCAAATAATAATTTGGATCAATTTCTGCTGGTTCAAATCAACTGAGATACTTTATTGTTTTACAAAATTAGTCATAAAATATGTTCACTTCTTAAAGAGCTTCAGTGTTTATATACAGCTGAATCACAGTTATAGGTTTAAGTTAATTGTAATATTAAACTCAGAAAAAGTGTGTTTCTCGTACACAAGGGCTGAATGCTGCAAAATTTTCAAGGAAGATGAAAACTATTCTCATTTTTACTATTTGATAGACAATCTGATAATAGTTGCTGGAAAAAGAGCTCCAAATGCACACTTTGCCTTCTTGTAACCACCACACTGCAACTACACAAAGCCCTGTTTGCGAAGTAAGAGAGTTGGCCTCATCTTTTAGAGGCATCCTGGAAGACAAAATTTGTCACATCACTACAAATTTCAGTACCTTTTTGTATTTTTGTGTGTCTGTTTAGTGAATTTGCTATCAGTGCTGTACAGCTAAAGATAAGACACTTCCATTTCAGTCCTCTTTGCACTTTAAAGAAATGGATCAGTGCATACTCAAAATATCACCATTTTCTCAGCCTTAAAGGACTAAATTGTCCCCTGGTATGTACCATTGTTCTTATGACCTGCACATGCTATAGAACTTCATCTCTCAGGTGGTTTGCAGCTGACAGCATTTGTTTACTTCAGACCTCAGTTTCTCTCTGATATAAAGAAAAGTTAGGCTCTTGGTTTTTAATAAATGCACTTATATTTTATATTTATATATGGCACCTGTTGTCCCTTATGCACATTACACTAGATCAGGTTGCTCCGCACCCCATCCAGCCTTGTCTTAAAAGCTTCTAGGGTTGGGGCTTCCACAACCTCTCTGGGCAACCTGTTCCAGTGTCTCACCACCCTAACAGTGAAGGACTTCCTCCTAATATCTAATCTAGATCTACCCACCTGTAGTTTGCATCCATTCCCCCTAGTCCTGTCTCGAGGGAACTGAAATGACTTGATCCCTGGCTAGCAACTGGGGCCTCAAATCTGGGTAAGAATCTTCTTTTGATGAGTGCAAGTCTTTTTCTAGGAGGAAGAGGATCTGATATTCAGAGATTGTCTTAGATTGTCCTGTTCATACACTGGGTAAAGCTGGCAAGTTAATGAGCTATTATTACTGACATATATTATTCAGAGACAAGGGAGCTGAATGAAAAATTAACTGATCAAAAGACAGATCCACAAAATCAGAATGCAATAAATGTTCTTTATAAAAAAAATCTCTTGTAAGGACCATTTATGAATTTGGCTAACATACACAAAAGAGCATGATATGGCTTACTTGATAGAAGGAATATTCTCACTCTTCCTTGGGAAGGATGGCATTGTCAAGAGAATGGAGAACACAAACTTTGTTCAGCAAACAGGGAAGGAGTGGTTGCTTTCCAGAAGGGGAAAACAGGCTATTAATATAGATTTCTGAGGCTAGGAAAGGTCTAGAAATTAGCTGAGTGGGTGATGTTCCTATATGAAAATTGTTTGAGAACCTTAGAACATGGAAAGACCTAAGAATATATTAACAGGAAGATAAAGCCTTATAACATCTTCTTAGTTAAGAAATCCTTTAGAGAAGAAAGAATGTTTTGCTGACAGTTCACTGTCCTTCCACACATGAGGATCACACAAAGGCTTTTAACTCTGTCACTTTCAGTGGTTTTGCGGGAGCCTTGCCTTTCATATTTGGCACCTAACACAAACACAGGGTTGTAAACTGAGCTACATGGTCCCCAAAATATTAAACCATACAGATTCCAAGTTCCTTCTTGGCTGAGGAGGATGAAAAGCCAATATTTGTACTGTGGTTTCTAATGTTCAGAAGTGCTACATTTTTGTACAGAAACTGAGTAAGATATGCTTACATTTACTATTTGTAGAGCTTTGTTCTCATCTTGGATCTTCTACATGTTCATTTTCTCAAGAGAATGAGGCCAAGAGTTTTCTTTTGACTTTACAACAAGTTTCTACAGCTCCATCCAGTACAGAAATGTGTGATGCACTGGTTAAAAAAAAAACAAACACAACCAGTATTTCTTCTAAACTCTGAAAGAAAGCTAAAAATCTTAGAAGTAATGCTCCTTTTCAAAAGGATTAAGCAATAGTCTTGTGAGTAACATTGGTTCTCTTGTGTACCTACAGTTCTGTGTAAGAAATAATTAAAATTACAATGTCTGTTAAAAAATATTTCCAGATATTTCCATGCATGGCAATCAAACAAAAAGGAATATCACCTCTTTGCAGACTTAAAATACTGCTACATGTGCATCCAGCTGTTTCTTTAATGCCAACCCTTCTCATCAGGCTCTACATTATTATTTTCTTAACAGAAGTGTGTTGATCAGTTTAGTAAGTTCCTGAATAAATGTGTCCCATTTTCTCATGATTATCCTATTAATTTTCACTTATTACTTTCCAAATGCACTACATAGAAAAGTTGAATAAAAGTCTAAGTGAAACTTTGTTCTTAAAGTGTTTTATAATGGACTTTTACACTATACTGTAGAGAAAAAGAGAAGTACTCTAAAGAGAAGCTAGCAGAGACTTTACAAGGTGATAAAAGCTGGTGGCTTTTCTGTGTTTTCTTCTGGGACTTGAGTTTGAGTTGTTGGTCGGGGTATTTCCTGCCCCCTCCCCTTTTTTTCCCTGGCTGGCATGACCCAGGGAAACCTAGCAACCTAGTGAAAACATTGCACATTTAGTACAGATGAAATATTTTCAGCTTTATTTCTGCACACTTTGAATGAGGTGGAACTAGATCTGCAGTCTGCCTGAAGACTAAGGAACAATGACAAATCAATTCAGTACTACCCTGCCTGTTGCATTTACTCATAAAATTTATATCCATTTTGTCACCTTACACCTTTTTTTAATGTTACATGCAAAATTATGACTTACAAGACACTGCTGAAAATGTAACTTTCTGTAGATTAAATTAATTCCTGCTTACATAGTTGAGTATGATGCAAATAATATTTGAAATTTGCAATTCTTGTTGGGTACTTCCTATAGTTTTATTCAAAAAGTTTTAATTTCATGCTGGAAGTTTTACCTTACATGCTGAAACACTGACTCTTGGCATACCTTAATAAATTCACTGTTAATAATCTTACTATATAACTAGATATTCGAGTTAAATTTGTGGTGGATCATTAAAGAGAAAGTCATATTCCACATTTGATACCTTTTTGCTTAAACAGGGAACCTAAATCATTACATTTCTGGGGGTTGTTTTGTTAGTAAAAATCCTTTCCGAGCTACCAATTTGAAACAAATCGAAACAAAGGATTTTATTACCATGCTCATGTAATGAAATCATGGACCTATTAAATATTAAGAAATCACCTGGTTTTAGGCAAAGAAATTTAGTGATATACTTGAGATGCTTGTGGGCATAGTACTTATGGATAATATTAACTTATTAATAAGTTATGGAAGTTATTAATATGAATAAGTCAATAAAATTAAGTTAATAATAAGTTAACACATTATTACTGTCTAATTACCCATCATAAAACTGTTCAGTTGCTTACATGTTTGAGTTCCACTATACATCTTGAACAGTAAATTAAGCAGGTGCAGGTTCATCTATTGCTTGATTTCAAAAACTTCATGCACAGGTTTTCTGTCTGCTAAGGTGCACTAGTGATGTATTTGCATCCATGGTCTTCATATTTGTACAACTTTGCAGTCCTACTGACGGAAAGAAAGATTAACTCTCAGGGGGTTTTTTATTAAAAGAAAATGGGAAAACTGCTACAGAAATTTAATAATCCTTCTTGACTAAGACACAAAATTGATTTAGTATTTGCACAGATGTGTGTGATAGATCTAGCCTCTGAAACATCCTCATGCAATGAGCACAGTCAGATGTTCCAAAATTACAAAAATGGAGAGAAGCCAGTAGTCTGGCTTCATCCAGGACCTTTAAGGCACAGCTAGATGCTCCAAGGACAAAGGCATTATTAAATAGCTGGAGGTGTTAATATCTGGCCACACTGAATAGAGCATTGAAGCAGCCTACGTGTAAGAAACGTTTTGTACCATTTTGCCACACAATTTTGCTAGCATAGAAAAATTGTTATCTTCTGGATTCTATTATAATGCTAATATACTTGCTTCATGAAGCCAATCAGTTCTTCAAGGATAAAGGTAGGAGGAAGATGATGATTGTGACAGTGATGGCAAAGCTATTGAGTATTCTGTAGCAAAGTTAAAAGATTTGTAACTCATTGTTGCTGCCAGTTCAGGGACTTGGTTTGATCGTGACTGCTATGCTCATCATTTAACAATTCTTTCCTAAGTTAAATAATAGCCAAGCAGTCCATAATTGCCCTGTCATAAGCCATCATTTCTCCCAACATTTGCTATTTTCTACTGCTGTAGATAGAATTAAGCACAGTTTGTACTGCAAGATCCACTAATGCTTCCCAACCCAAGTGCAGGAAAGTGTCATCTCCCAGCAAGAGAAGGATGAGACCTCAGTTCCCTTATTTTTAATGATTAAGGGGGAAATTGACAGCATAAAGCATTTTGCCTCATAGTTTGGCTCCTGCAGATAAGCTGCACTGCTACATTCTTAGGATCCCAAATAGATCAAATCAGTTACTAAGGTTGTTTTTTTAAAAAGATAATTTATTATCTTCTAAGTAGTACTATATGCAGAAGCAGTTTCACTAGGTGAATGAAAAAGCTGGTCGTTAATGCTTTGTAATGTGCTTTTAGTAAGCAGACATGGTAGCAGTGTCAAATGACCTCTTATGGTACTAATGCTAATATACTGACTCACTAGAAAACTTTACAGGTCACACACTAGGAAAACTTGGTAGATTGCTCTAAAATCTCATGGTGCTGTGTTACTCAATTTATGGCTGTTAATATTAACCTTTATCAGCACAAGTGTATTAATATTACACACAATTATTGCTTCTTGACAAAATCATCCTAAAAGGCTGATAGAATGTGATACAGTCCAAGGGTGTCATTTTCTAGTTTGGCAGTGAATTCTTTCAGGTAGACTTAATAAGCAACTATAACAGTAAATACACAAAATAGGAGGGAAACTACATAGTTAAAAACATATACCATCTGACCACTTCAGAGACGGCAGAAAAAAATGGGTGAGACATAGACAGCCCAGGTCTGTCAGCACAAACTGAGCTTAAATGGGGCTCCTGAGCTCATGCTGTGTAAGCTAGCTAGATCAAGGGGTTATAGATAGCTGCTGTGGTGCTGACAGGCTAACAGTGCCCAAAATTGCTGAGGCAGTTGATAAGTGCAAACATTTCCAACAGCTTTGTGCAGATTTGCCCCAAGAATCTCCCTAAACTCAACAAGCAGCTCAGCTTCCATAGAAAAGCAGCATTTTTTACTCACTTGGGTTCTGAGAAACCTCTTGTAAGCTGCAGGGCAAAGGTTTTCAATTTACATGATAGTGGCTTTGGAGATGTAAGACATCATGGACCTTCTCAGAGCTCCTTCCTTCCCTCCCTTGTGCAATGAACCTGCAGGCAGAAGCGATTCCAAGCCCTGCATCCCAGTGCAATTCTGAGCTCAGTATGTGCAAACAGGGTCCAGGCCTCTCATGCTCACTCCCTGTAACTACAGAAAGATTTGTTTGTTGTTAATAACAACAGCTTCAGTTTAGTTTAGCCCTTTGTGTTCTGAAATATGTGTTCTCATCCATACTTGAATCAAACAGTTGCATTTTTCTTCAAAGTGGCTTTTGTGCCACCTAGCACAAGCTGGCAAACCCAATTTCAGTTCTGTGAAAATTTTCAAGATTTTGAAATATTTTTCATCCCACATTGGGACAAAATTTCAAGAATCTACCCATTTGTGAAGCAATAAAACCCCACTAAAATCCCCCCATACTTTCCTTGGGACACAATATGTCAGAATGGTGTGTTCAAAACTGTTGGATGGTTAAATTCAAATTTTTAAGACTTTAGTGGCAAGAAGTAGAGGAGATCCTCACTGCTTCTCTTGTCTGGGAGAAAGCCCCTGCTTTGGAAAAGTGTTTTTTATGCAAATCCTTCAATTAATTCTGAAACCTGAGAGGACATGGTAGCAACAGTTTCATCTGTTGTAGACAATTCATGACTCCAGAGCTGCCTCCTAGTTGTATGCAAAGAATATGAGTTCAGTCTCATCCCATCAATCTTCAGCCCCATGCAAACTGGATGAGGCAATACCTACCAATGAAGGAATGATAATGATAAATCATTGCTCCCTGTTTTTGTGGAGCTTTTCTCATTATTTATTATTTTGCTATACATAATGAACCACAATGTCTCTGACAGATACACACAAACTCTATCAGTAGCAATGAGAACTGTACATGCTTCTTTCAAAGACTGTTTCTCCTTCTCAGTCTTTTTGTAACCTTTCACATCACATATTTTAGCTAATCTGAGTCCTTACTTGCTTTATTGTTACATTTCAGTTTATTATTTTACATTATTTTAAAGCACATTCTTTTTGTCTTGAAAATGATTTTCCTCACTATCATCTGTGTAAGTCTATTTGGCATTCTGGATTAGAAATATTTTTCTTACCAATATTTTCTCCTTCTTACAGTAGTTTCTTACAGCTTAGGAGTTTTGGCAATTATTTGATTTTATTAGCCTATGTAGTGCCTTGAAATGTTGAGTTTTATTTTGTTTTGACCCTTCTGCCCAGAGGATTACATGGACACTGTAAAAAGATACAAGAAAAATATTTGGTCACATTTTTACCCTATTGCTTCTGGTGATATCTATCTTAGTCTAAACAGGATACCAAGTCTTTCAACCTAAAGCCTACCCTTCAGTGTGCATGCAGTCTTTCCCTTTCAGTGTGAGCAGTATGTGCTTATTGAATGATATGGCATGACCTTATACATGTAATTTATCTGCTTTTAACATTTTTTTTGTTTGTGTGGCTGAGGGATTTTTTTTTAATCCAGAGGAAGGAAATTTGACATTTTAAGGGACTTTCTGTCCACCTTTTATTTAAGTAATATAAAGCATTTGTCAGTGAATGAAGCATCCAAAATTAAGTACTGATACAAAATAATTATTAAATTAAAATACAATAAAACTAGTAAAGATAAGAAATATCTAGACCCTTACACTCTCCACTCAGGGGTCTCAGAATGAAATGCCTGAGATGCTAACAAAACCATGTAGTCTCTTTAAAACCAACTTCTATTCAAAAGTATGAAATAGAATTTGTATTGTTTCTCTTGAGTAGTTTCTAAAACTTTGATTGGTTCCTTTGAAAGTACTTTGCTAAGAATTACAAGTATTATGGCACACTAAAGTGGTTTGTTGAAGGTCTCTTAGCAGACTGAGGAAAAGAATTCTCTTCTTCAGAAGCTCAAACCTGTGTTCTGTTAAACTGTATGGAGAAAACAGACTGAAGCTTTGACATGAAGTGGTCAGCAAGCCAGTAGGTGGTTATTGTAATATATTAAACTGTGTTTTCATTCTGTAATACTGGCACCAGTTAAAGATGTAAGTTGAGCAATAACTGCATTAAAGCTTTTGACTGTCTTAACATGAGATATCCATTCATACGATGAGTGTCATACTGAGCTGTTTACATAAGTCTCACAAAACTGTATTTTCTCTGATTTTCAACAGCTTAAAACCATTAAATTTTGGACAAATATCCCTAAAGAAAGCCAGGTCTTTATCAGGCTGTTTAGCAAACCCCTGTTTTCCTTCATATTCCCTCTCTTATCTACAGTTACACTGTCCCTGTCCATATGGCCAAGTATTTGCCAGGGGAGAACTTTCTGTTTGACAAGGCATGTCCACAAGCTCCTCCCCACTTCCCACTCTTTGGAATGCAGGAGAAAATATTCTATATGTTTTACTCTCCTCAGTCTTTTAGACCTGGCCATTGAAATCTGTGTAATTTGTTGGTTTGGGTGAAAATTTTGCAAGTTCCATTTGAAGTTATCTGATTCTTATGATAGCATTCAGCCTCAGGAGTCACTTCTGAATGGTGCCTAATATTCCTCCCTATGGACAATCCATGTGTCTGCAGTTACTGAAGTGGGCTTTCAGGTATCATCAGATCAGCTTTCACTGATGCCAAGCTGTGACTTTCCTGGGCCAAAAATGACTTCCTCCTGCTTTGCTATGACTATCTCTGTCATGGCAGAGCAAAGATTCACAAAGACTCAGGCTTCCAGAGCCAAAGTACTCTTGCTTGCGCATGATTTACATTACAGAAACATCAAAGAAGTGAGGATTGGCAAGGCATCTAATATTCATGATTCTTCTTTGTTGGCATTGGTGTGGTTATACATATTGAACAACTTAGCCCTTTTTTGCCATATCTAGCATAAAGTGCTTTATCATCTGGCATTTTTTTGTTGGGATGCAGCTGCACAAATTTCACCAACATATTTTGCTGTTGGCAAAGGCTTCGCACCTCAACACTTCAAACTTCATTGAACACTGCAGTACATGTCCTGCCATTTGAAGTGGTGTTTGGAAGTGTCTCCTGCAAGCTTCAGCCTTTGGGCAGGCCCAATGTGATGCCATGAAGCTTCAGTAATGAGGCGAAAGACCTTGCTGTGAAGGCAGTTACTTAACCTTTCATTGCTTTATTGATGAAGACAGATTCCCAGAGCCCCAGTAAGGAATGCTGTCTTTCATGCAGATCTTTATTGATGTTTTTATCAGGACAAAGGCACAGTTCTGACCCATTCTGAGTCTCTTCCTGAGGTCATCTTCAATTTCACTTGAGTCAGAAGATTAATGTTTGATTAGTATGTAGTTATTTTCTAAGCTACACCCTGTCATGACCAAGCTTTTCCTCTATAACTTTGTTGATAGGCAAGCTTTCAGCTTTTTATATTGGTAGGCCAAGGTGTTTAAAAAATATCTCCATCTTCAGAAGATGTTCTATTCAGCTTCAAAGTCCAGGCACTTTTTTTAGGTGCCTTTCACAGAGTCACACAGTGTGAAAATGCTTATAAACAAGTACTCATTGGAGAAAGATGGTCCTGTATGGTTCTTTTTTGAGATGTTTTGTCTATATGTATGTTCACAAGCACCTTTCTACCCCTCTCACTGGGGTTATTTGGAAGGTTTCTACTTCTGAGGCTGAGAAGCCCAGTGGCTGTGGGATGTATCTCTTCCTTTTAGATCAGCTAGTGCAGCATGCTGGGAAGGTCAGGTTGTCTGCACACCTTGTGAATAGTGTTGAAGAAAAAAATAAGACCTTGGGAACAAATGTGCCTGTTTATGGGCATATAGATCTGTAACTAAGCATGGCATTCTTAAAAGTAAGAGTTGCAATTAAATACCATGTCTATCACATTATCTGGCTGTATTGACTCTCAGTACATGGGTGTACCTCACCCATGGTATTGTTCTTATTGTGTCAGTTACATAAATTAAGTAGGAGTGTGAAAAGCTAAGTGCAAAGACTCAAACAACATTGTGTACACTTTTCAATTCACAGTTGCTTATTTCAAAAGTGAGTACTTGTTTGGTTTGGGTTTTTTTAATCATATGCACCTTCTTCCCACAATAAAAGAATTATCTTTTTTGCTGAAATTGCTGAAGAAATAAAATGTTAAGTCAAAGGGGCCAAAATTGCATGTTCTTATGATCTCAGCTAGAAAGGATTGTGAGATTAAAGGAATGACTTCTTATTTTCCAACTTCGCTACATCAAAGTAAGTGACTAACAGTCAGAATTGACAATACACAGTTAGTCAAACCTCTGAACTAAATAAAAGTAATTTAAGTGGTCAACAAAGCACCAGAGAGTCATCTTCCTGTGTTTCTTATCCAATTAGTTCATAGTTAAACAAATTGGAAAAAAATCTTGTAAAGCTATGAAGACAGTGAACATTTGTGCTTTTGACATAGCTTTTCAGTTGTCATTTCAGGGCATGTTGATTCTCTCTGTAATTGTGGGTTCAGTTAGAAGCTTTGGTTTCAAATTTCCCCTTTGGTCATTTAATTCAGTTCCTATGAAGACAAGCAGAAGGGAGTTCACATAGTGAATATTTTTGCAAACTCTCCAAGTTTCTCTGACTGTCATAATGGCATACTTCAGGGCCCTTCTGCTATTTTTAAGGAGGCCTGAAAAGACAGAATTTGGCCACCAGGGAAACTCTCTGGGATGGCTGAATGAGGAGCAAAAGAGACCTGAGAACATGGAGAAGGCAAAACTCCTGACTTACTGTAGTGGTGGAGAACAGCAGAGCCCCCAAGGGAAGTAGCTCCCATGTGGACAAGGTGCACAGATTCAGTGAAATTGCCACCAGAGGCCACTGCCCATCCCTTCTGTGTTCTTCTTCCCATCCTCTCTGTGCTGGAGTTGGGTACTGAGCTATGGGTGACTTGCTCCTTATTGTCCCTCAGTAGCTGGGCCCTTCCCTCCTGCTCTGAAGTCACCAAGGCCAGAACACCTTAAAGCACAAGGTCTGTGCCACAGCCCTGAAACCACAGAGATACTCCAGCTCAGTTTTCTGGCTCACTCACACTCACCAGATCCTCAGTGTGCCTCTTCCAGCTGGTGTGGTGGACTCCACCAGCTGTGTTAACAGTTCACAATGTTTTCAGAAGCTGCTGGTTCCAGAGCTGAGGAGTCCTGATGTAGAGATAGATGTGGAAATGTTTATAAAAGGTGTGGAAGGAAATCAGAAATCCTTTTCTTCTCTTCAACTGTGCTTTAACAAGAATTACTAATAAAATAAAACCCAACGAAAATGGTCTCTAATACTTGCTTTTGTTACCATATTTCTGAAAGAGTAAATCATAACAATCCTGCACAGAAGATGCTCTTTGCATCAAAATGGAGATCCAACACAGCAAACCAAACTGCCAAGTGATACATTTCTGACACTACATGTTCCAGCTCCTCTTGAAGCTCTCAGTATACATCAAAAATGATGACTATAGGTTAATACCTTCCAGTCAAGATGCTGTATGGTGTGTGATGTTAATATTAACAGATAGGAGAGGGGGGAAGGAGGGAAGACCCTTAGGATGGGAATGAGGGTTGTGTTTGGACAGATACAGAGATCACTTTTTAACTTCACAGGGGCAATACTGCAAACTTCCCTGCCATGAAATTATACTCACTGCTAAAGGAGTTACTCCTGCATTGTGGAATCTTTTGTGAAGTGTAAAGCTGCTTATAGCAGCTCTTGTGACCTTCACTTCCATTTTCTGTGCAGGCAACACCACCATTTATATTTCTCCTTGTGAAGACCAGAAGAGAACAGGAAGATGCAGTTGAGCTGTTACCACATTCTGCTGGAATTAAACATATGCTTATGAAAACCAGCTCTAGACTGTGCAGCCTGTAATGTGATTTTTCCTGGTTATTCCTGGGCCCATTACTTAAAAATTGGATTATTGTTCTTTGTAAGAATTTTGCTTTGGTGGGCCTTCCTGGACTCATTGTTTAATCTCCAGAACTTCAGCTCCTCCATCTGAAATATGGTACATTATCAGAACAACCTAGGGGATAATCATTCTACTTCACTCAAGAATTGGAGATTTCAAAATCTGAATTCATTTCAAATTGGGCAACAGCCAAATAGTTTGAAATTCTCAGAAAGAAAAAGTGAAGTATAACAGATTCATCAAAACTTTTCAAATGTAATGTTTATCTTGAAAGACATTTTCAGATCTTAACACAAATTTGATCAAATTTGTAGTTTTTAAATAGAAAATCCATGTTTTATTTCAGGAACAACTTCATGGAATGTTTTGAGACTCTTGAAACTACTTTCAGTGTTTCTTAAAGGAAGTTTGCATAAAGCAAACATAGTTTTGAAACATTGTATTTTCTTTTATGAAATGTTTCTTGTTTTAGACATACATTGTCTTTGTTTCTTCACTAGACCTTCCACGAACTGTCACAAAGCTAAAAAGAATTATAATACTTGATTGTGGAAGCTTGGACACATATGTGAAGCCAAACATCAGTTGAAATATAAGTTTATTAGTTTCACTGAAATCTGCCCTCAGAATTGCAGTAGTCCCTGCTCTACATTTTCAGCTATATGCATCTGGTATAGCAAGAAGGCTTCATGCAGTACCATTTACTCATTTCTGAAGTGCTCAGTTAGATAGGCATTTTCATTAGACATTTCTGTGTGTCTGAACATATGTTGTCTAATCATGGGCACAAAGCTTAAAACTCAATGTTGACTTCTGTATGGGCGCCCTATGTACTGTGAATACATTATAAAATATGTGGGTTTTAAACAAAGCATTTAAGTTATGTTGTGCTCAGTGTTCCAAATGATCAGCTCAGATGTTCAAGCTTAAATATTTAGGATTTAGGGTTTATTTTTAATGTTGAAGGACCTCATGAAAGCCATAGCTAAATTAATGTTTTTCATCTCAAAAGATTCCCTGCACAACACAGTATATATGCAGCAGTTCAAGATGCTTGTGCTAAAAATTAGAGGAAGTGAAGAGATGTAAGATATCTTGATTCCTAGAAATACAAACCCTTTTAAAAATACACATACAACATTTTAGTACCCTTAAAAATATTTGGCATGCACTTTTTTAGTGCTACATGGACATTTTCCTCGTTATCTGAATTTAAACCTGGTTTGTGTTAAGCTGATAGTCTGCCTCTCTTCGCTGTCTCCAGTAGTTTTTTAGCAGGGTTGTGTGTGGTGTGTGTGCTTAAGAAAACAACATTAGGTTGTGCTATCTGATCTTAACATGCTGTACTGTTGTGGTGGATTTCTTAATGCACCAGGGTGTCCATCAGGCCCCAGATACAACCACAAAGCCAAGCCAGTGACGCAAATCAGCAGCTGATATAAACAAGTTGATACAAACCAGAAACTAAACTAGCAGTGAACCTCCAGAGATGCTTCTTTTTTTCTCCTCTTCTTTTCTTCTTCTTTTTTCCTTTTTAATAAAGGGAAATGTTTCTCATCAACTGAAATGCTTTTCCATTTGCCTTCAACTTCACAATTAACCTAAATTTGGTGCTGCGATGTGCAACTTTGTGAGAGAGAATGTGATAAAACCTGCTTGTAATTAGTTTTATAGACAGACTGTGTCCTTGACTTACCATGTTTATTGATTTTTAAAAGTACTCTGATGACCTCTTTTCCTATTTATATGCTATTTAATAATACATAAGAATACTCACAGAAGAGACCATAGTGCCTTACTGAAGTCCTGTAATTTTTTCTTCATCTTTTTACCATTAGGTGATTAAATGCATATAATGACTTCCTTTGCAATTAGAAATCTCTTTCAGTTTCCTTCTTTCTAAACTGTATCCTTCTTTTAAGCATATATGTAGTAGTTTATTATTACTGTTTATTTCTCACTCCTTCTAAGCACAAGCAATGTCTCTTACAGGTTTATACTGGGCATGGTTTGCAGTGCATTCACTGCAGCTACATACTATGTTAACAGTGCTGACTGTGAAAGCAGCTTAGAGCAGCAGGAGTGTTTTGTTCCACATGGTGCCCTGCCCTGCTTTCCTCCTCCTTCCAGGAAAGTAAAGTCTTCCAGCTTAGGTCCTGGTCTGTCTGTCGATGTAACTGCCTCTGCAGTGAGGCTATGTCCTTGTGCAGCTGTAGCATTGCAAACTGCTTGCTGGACAGGTGGAGCAGGGCCTGCAGGAGTGCAGCAGGGACATGGTCAAAGCTGTCCATCTGCTGTTTTTTCAGAATAGTTACTGATTATTCTGCTGTGTGTTTTTATAAAATTGTTCAAGTACCTTATTCTGTATAAAGAAACCATTATTAAATGTGATTATAACACTGTTTTCAACTCACTTATGACTTGCACTAAATAAGTTCCCACCTGGAAGGCTATGTTTTTACTTCTACATATTTATATCTGAAAGCACACTACTCAACTACTTTATTTTATTCATATCCAAGTTTTAGTTTTTAAAGAGTATAGAACAAGAAAAACAGCAGACACAACCTGATCCTAAGAGCTAACAGTATTTAAAGATTTAAAGTATTTAAAGATTTAAAGTATTTAAAGATTCCCCAGTAGAAGGAAGGAAGTTTTTGCACTGAGAGTGATGAGATGCTGGCACAGGTTGCCACACAAGTCATAGAAGCCCCATCCCTGGAGCCATTCAAGGTCAGGTTGGACAAGGCTCTGAGCAACCTGATCTAGTTAAAGATGTCCCTGCTTACTGCAGGGGGGGGTTGGACTAGATGACCTTGAAAGTTTCCTTCCAACCCAAAACATTATAAGATTCTGTGATTCTACTTCTTCACTTTAAATTACCTCAGTTTAAATGGTTAACCTTTGTTTGCAAACTAAAATAATTGTATTTACAAAACTTAAAGACTGGACATATATTAAGTAATTAATATTCATTGACAAAAATTCTTCTGCAGAATAAAAATGTTGGCTGTTACATATGTAGTTCAGTGGAAAATAATGTTTGTCTCTCCTAGGGAAATGCATTTATATGCTAATATGTCTTATCATGCTACAAATCTGTTCCTATTAAAGAGATAATAAATAGGCTATAAAAGATGTGTTCCTCAAAGCTTCCATATCATGTGTGCAGGCCTGCTGGAAAATACAAGAGACGTTGTCAGTCAGGCCTCTTGGAAGTGAATGTCTTCTTTTTCATAGTCTAGATAATAGTGCAACAGGAAATTACTTCCATATGTGGCATACACATGTAAAGAAGAGCAGGACATTTTTGGTATCTATTAATAGAGAGATGTCATCTACTGGATATTATAATTCACTGAAAATCCCCCAAGGTTAGTTAGGAAATGCTAGCTGTTGTTGCAGTTATGACCTTTTGAAAAATTGCTTTTAATACTCTTTCCACAAAATTTAACCTTCTGAGAAAAACTGGATTGATATGCAAAAGGATAAGGAAAACTGCAGTCCCTATGTCTTTTTTTCTAATGATGTTTTTTCCACCAAATAAATTACAGATAATATTGCCTGCTTTTTTCTAGTCTTCTGTCCTTATCATCCCTTGATCTCAATGTAATATAGAAGGTGCTGATAACTAGGTATTTTTAGAGGCAAGCATGTGGAGTGTTGAGAGGCTCTGTAAACTGAGACTGACATTTTTATTTTACTGTTTTGTCATCAACTTAAAAAAAACACAAGAAGAAACAGAAAAGCACATGAAACCAAAACCTGGGGTCAATGTACTTAGCTCTATTCAGCTTTAGGAAAGAGTTCCAGGGATTAAAAAGCAGATTTAAAGAATATATATTTGAATTCCAAACCCCACTTTTTTTCATGTGTAAGCACATATTCTGCCTGCTGCATCTATGTCCTTTATAAAATAATAATGTTATGCTCACTGCCTTGTTGCTGTTAGCTCTGGATTTTATGTTTTGTCCATTGTAAGGACTGCTGTTGCAGTTTGGGGAACTGCTACTTACTGCAGAAGGGAACATTTTTATGTGTGTGAAGTCAGGCAGATGCTGTCAGGCTCTTGTGTCAGATGTAGACAGTGCAGATTCGTTGCACTTTGATCCCTCAGATGCATATTGGAGGATGTTGAAACTCTGGCTGGGTGTGAGGATGGTTAGTCTAGAGTTGGTGTCTGCAGAGAGAGACTAAGAGGAGTGGTCAAATCATGTCTTTAAATAAAAAGCTGAGAGGGCTTCTCACCTTCTTGGGCTCCAGTTTCTGTTCAACTGTGAAACCGTGTTACTTTTAAGTGGCAGTAACATCAGCAGAGCTGTTCTTGTAGATAAGGTTCTCGCTGAGCAGCAGCTCAAGCAAATTGCACATAAATGGGTGCTGGTAGATCTGCAATGTCCACATGGTCCTTATTTCCAGTCCTTGTAGCTGAAACGAGAGGTTGCATTGCTAGTGAGCTAACAGAATGGTGATGGGGTGGGGTATGGAGCCTAGGGTGGTTGTTCTGCCTCCTCTATGCTCAATTTTGCCTAGAGTGATGAAAAAGCTTGAGTTGTCCTGACTTATAACAATGAGATAGCCACATCCTTCGTGAGGTCAGTGTTCTCCAACAGCTCTGCTGGGGATGGTGGTTTGAATGTGGAAATCCCCCAGAAAGGAAGACAAAGAAATGACAGTCTATGCAGAGTCTTAAAACCCACACTGCTAGCAAGCTCCCACAGATGGGTAGAGGGAAGTCTAAAAGGTTTAATCTACATTCTGTTTTGATATGAGCACTGAAGGCAGCATATTCGGTCATTAAGGACAGCAGACCTCCAAATGTAGTTCTAAATTCAGTGGAGGTACAATAGGCTGTTAGATACCTCCCTGTATTAACTGTCACAACCAACAGACCACCTGCAATCAGCTGTGCAAGTGGAAGGTGGATGGGCTGCAGAGTGTGTCATCCTTGAGGCCGTAATTGCAGAAGTCTCTCACACCTTGTGTTGACTTATGCAGTGAAGCTCTTGGGCAGGAGGCTTAGGAAAACAAAAAACCCCAGAAATAAAAGCAGAAAAACAGAGAT